>QXEO01001109.1:0-748716 GCA_007115705.1 Dactylis glomerata
CAAATTCACTATACCGCAACCGATCATCACGTGCAACGGCATAGTTTCAAAGGCGAACATCACCATGTTCATCATATCAACCATATGACTCATGCTTAACCTTTCGGTTCGTGTTCCGAGGCCATGTCTGTACATGCTAGGCTCGCCAAGTAGAACCATAGCACTCGCGTGTGTAAAACTGTCTTACACCCGTCGTATGTGAACGTAGAGTCTGTCACACCCGATCATCACGTGGTGTCTCGAAACGACGAACTTTCTTGACGGTGCATGCTATGTAAGAACACATTTTTATCTTGATATTTATGTGAGAGGGATCATCTTATAATGCTACCGCGCGATCAAATCTAAGCAGAATAAGATACATAAAAGGATAAACATCACATGCATATATAATGTGATATGATATGGTCCTTCACGCATTCGATCTCCATCTTGTGCGTCATGGTATGATCTCCATCATTTCACCGGCGTAGCACCAAGGTCCATGGCGCGCCACCTTGGTTGTCTTCCTCCATTACAATATATCACTTGGATATATATATATGGCACGCAGGCCATTTAAATGTAAAGACAACCATATGGCTCCTGCCGGTTGTTTATAACTTACAAAAAGGATCATCGCATACAATTTGTAACATAAACAACTTAACCATATCACATCACATGCCCTGCAAAAACAAGTTAGACGTTTCTAATTTGTCTTGCATATTTTACGTGGTTTGGGGCTTTCTAGGAAGAACCGTTCTTACCTACGAACATGTAACCACAACGGTGATAAAAATATTATTAACAACTCTTTGTAAAATAGATCATAACTATAGTGGGAGAAACATACACCCGCAAAGCCACATATGCCGAAGCATGTCAAGTGTGGGACAAGTCTCGTGAACGTGGTCACGTAAGGTTAGTCTCGGGCAGCTTCAATCCCACTATGCCACTATGATCCAAAATACCAAATAAATTGCAATAACATGATCATCAACGCCCACATCCACATGTGTTCTAACCGTGCATACCAACTACGCATAGAGATGGCTCTGATACCACTGATGGGTTCGTAGCATAGAAAACAAAAATTTTCCTACGCAAGAACACATAAACTAGCCAAGATACTCTACGAGGTGGTAGCAACGGAGACTAACCCTCGACGACCGTAAGCGGGGATTACGTTCCCGCACAAACGTTGACGATGGAGAGTCGATGTAGACGCACGTAGTCGACGTAGTTGTTCACTTGACGTAGTCGACGTAGTGGTTCACTTGACGATCACAAGATCGTGTACACGGCGCCACAAGTGGCAGCGCCCCCGTGCTCGGTCACACGTACAGCTCGACGTCGACTCCTCCACGCCCTCGGTCCAGCGGGGCAACGGAAGAAGGGATCCGCCGGACACTCCTCCACACACTTCTCTAAGTGTATGAACTACGAACTAACAATCCGGCAGAGCTTCGCTAAGCTGAGACGGATTTTGGGCAGCAACTTTGCGGGAGAGAGGAAGGGATCAAGCAAGCATGAACATGGAGGAGAGGGGGGCCTTTTATAGGAGAGGATGGCAGCCCCAAGGGGTGGCCGGCCAAGGAGACTCCTCTCCTCCTCTTCATGACCCTCTTCATGGTGGTAACCCCCTCTTCATGGTGGTAACCCCCTCATCAACATGAGGTAACCCCCCATTTAATTTTGCATGACATTCATGCTAATTAAATTCATACTAATTGATTTAATAAAACATTTTTATTTCTTTAATATTTGTTAATTCAATCAATTAACAAACATTAACAAATACCCCCTTGAGTTATTTCGATATACCGAAACAGTTTCGGTGCTTTTCTGAAACAACCCTCATGTTGTCCTATAATTCGATCGGAGTATCGTATCCACTCAAAAACGACGGCGAACCTTAAGTGTGTCACCCTACGGTTCGTGAATAACGTGGACATGATCGAGACTCCTCTCTGATCAATAATCAACAGCGGGATCTGGAAATCCATGATGACTCCCACTTACTCAACGATGAACTAGTGATCGTGTGAACCAGTAACGAACATAGTTAATTCCTTTTGTCTCGCGATATTATTACTTGTCCGAGATCCGATCATTTGGTATCAACCATACCTAGTTCGATCTCATTCCCGACAAGTCTCTTTACTCGTTCCGTGATAATGCATTCCTGTGACCTAGTCACATGCTTGCAAGCGATTCTAATGCAATATCACCGAGAAGGGCCCAGAGAATATCTTCCCGTCATCGGGTCAGACAAATTCCACTCTTGATCCATGAGCCTCAACTAATACTTTCAGAATACCCAAATCAACCTTTATAATCACCCTGTGACGGTGTGACGTTTGATATCATCAAAGTACCCTTCCGGTATCAGTGATTAACATGATCTCATGGTCTGAGGATTAGAACTATTTCGTATGAGTTTGATATAGCAAAGAACTTGATGACTTGATCGTATTGCTATTCGTACTATGGGTGTGAGTGTTCATCACATCATTCTTCTAATGATATGACCCCGTTATTAACAACATCCAATGTTCATGATCAGGAAACCTTGATCATCAGTTAATCAATGAGCTAGTGTAAAAGAGAGGCTTTACTAGGAACCTTTTATAGTTTATTAATCACACAAGTATTAATGTTTCCGATTAATACAATTCTAGCATGAGAAATAAACATTTATCATAAACATGGAATATGATAATAACCACTTTATTATTGCCTCTCGGGCATATTCCCTTCAGAAGTAAACTTCGGTCCCAACCCAAGTCCAAGCGATTTGGCTGCGCTCCGATTTGTCGTCCAGGAGCAAAAAGATCAGATCAGCGCTGATAGGCGAGTGCTGGAACGGCGCAGAGAGGAGGCCGACGCGTCCAGCAGGAGACGCGCCGAAAGATCATCGCATTATTCTTCGAGCGTTCAGCATAGATCGAGATCGCGTACTCAGCCTGGGGCCGATATGCACAATATCACTCGAAACTTGGAGGCAGAATTCAATGAAGCTGAGTTGATGCCCAAGACCAAGGAAGCTGCAATCATGGCCGCGACAGCATACATCGCTACGAATGCGTCCAATGGCGACGAACATATGCGACACCTGCGAAATCTAGCGCTCAAAGGAGTAAGGGTGCTGCAAGGCACGCCTGGCTCAGCACATGGCGTGACAACGACAAGAACCGCTCCACCACCGGAACAAGCCAGGCACCCAGCACCAGCGCCAGCCGTAGCGCCTCGGACGCAAGTGGTCGAACCTCTCAACGGAGAGCTTCGGCATGGTCTGGCCAAGCATAGAGTCGACCAAGGGCGAGCGCGGCGCGAGGCGGAAATGTTCGGCGGTCCTAGCGATGGACTTTGCGGGGCAGAATGCTTTAGCCTTCTGATCCGTTCCGCACCATTGCCGAAAGGAATCAAACTCAGCGACGGCATAGTCAAATTCAACGGGCAGCAGGATCCCCGAATTTGGCTAGATGACTTCATAACCGCTGTAAAAATCATCGGCGGATCTCGGGACAATGCCCTTCAGTTGTTGTCGCTGCACCTAAAGGATAACGCAAGGGCATGGTTGAACAATCTCGCCCCAGATAGCATCCGCTCCTGGGAAGAAATCCGGCAAGCATTCATCGCAAACTTCCGAGGCACTTCACGACGACCTACGTCGTTCGAAGAACTCCGCCTATGCGTGCAGAGAACGGGAGAAAACCTGAGATCATACATCTCACGGTGGATCAGTCTCCGGAACACGACGGAAAACATCTCACCCGAAAGGGCCATCGACGCCTTTCGGGATGGCCTCTTTCGACGCGACTTCAAGGAAGAGCTGGGGCGCTGCAAGCCTAGAACCATCGACCACCTCATGAGCCTGGCGAATGAGTGGGCCGACGGCGAAGACTCCATCTCAGCTCCTAGAAGCCGCCATCGGTCAGCAGAGCGTGACGTCGACGCAAAGGACCAGTTCCATCCCAGATCCCGGAAGAAAGGTCGCCGAAGCCGCTACGACAACGCGGACAATGCAGACATGGTAGCAGCTGGCTACGTGCACGAGGACCGCGACGACAATCGCGACTTACCGCGACGAGGAAACACTTACTACGGCAGTAGCAGCCGTGATTCGAAACCTAGTAAGGAGTGGCGTCGCCGACAGCCACAGCTGTCGGCAGAAGAGATGCTTGATAGCGGATGCCCAAGGCACATGTACCTCGACAAGGACGGAGTACGAAAACCTGCACACCTCCTCATCGAGTGCAGGGAGTTCCTTCGTCTCAACCGGGCACTTCAGGAGAGGATGAACGTCGAGCAGCCAGTGGCAGGGGCGATAGCCTACAACGCTCCACCGCCACCGCCGAACCCACCAGCAAACGTCGTACATCAAAGCCACCAGGCTGCTACGATCCAGCAAGTCGAGCAGCGACAGCCGGCCAACGAGGAAGAAGAGTTCCTGCCACCAAGAGGTTTCGTGCCCATGATTCAGAGGGGGCGCCCGACGAACAAAGTCCAGCGAAAACGCGCGAGAGAAGTGTTCCACGCCGAACACGCGCCACCGGCCACTCCCGAATATCTGAATTGGTCTGAACATCCGATTGGTTTCGATCGGTCAGATCACCCACCGAAGATCCCACGCCCAGGACACCATGCACTGGTTCTCGAAGCACAAATAGGAGGTTTCACCTCGAAAAAGGTGTTCATGGATGGAGGCAGCAGCCTGAACCTCATCTACGCAGACACACTGCGAAAGATCAAGATCCCACTGCATAATCTCCTGCCAACGGAGACTTCCTTCCATGGAATCGTCCCAGGGAAGCCGACTTACCCATTGGGGGCAATACACCTCGACGTCATCTTCGGCACTCCAGCAAACTTCAGAAAGGAGAAGATCGAATTCGAGGTGGTCGACTGGCCCTCGCAGTACCATGCTATCCTCGGGCGGCCAGCGTTCGCTCGATTCATGGCGGTACCCCACTACGCCTACCTCAAGTTGCGGATGCCCGCAAACAGAGGACCACTGACGATCAGCGGCAGCTTCGCGCGATCAGAAAACTGCGACAAGGACTTCAACAGCATGTCCCAGACTTTCGGGGTGCACGAAGAACTGCACCACATTCGGGAAGCTACAGTCATGGACATCGACCCGCCGGCGCAGCAGAACGCCCCAGAGCTGTCTTTCGATGCCACCAAAGACACCCGAGAACACCAGATCCACCCGACGGATCCAACCAAGACGGCGCGGGTGTCGAACTCTCTTTCCCCCGCATAGGAAAGCGCGCTCGTCGAGTTCCTCCGTGAGCACTGGAGGATGTTCGCCTGGTGTCCAGCAGATATGCCAGGAATCCCCAGGGAACTCGCCGAGCACGAGCTAAAGATCTTTCCCAACACGAAACCGGTCAAGCAGTCTATGCGCCGGTATAACCCAGAGAAGGCCAAGTCGATGGGTGAAGAAATCAATTGCCTCCTCGAGGCCAAGTTCATCAGAGAGATCAAGGAAGCCACATGGCTTTCGCCACCAGTCATGGTGGAGAAGAAGGACACCAAGATCTACAGGATGTGCATCGACTTCACCGCCCTCAACAAGCACTGCCCGAAGGACTACTTCCCCCTGCCCCGAATCGATCAGATCATCGATTCCACGGCAGGATGCGAACGCCTCTCGTTCCTCGACGCCTACTCTGGATACAATCAGATACGGCTGAAAGTAGAAGACGAAGACAAGACGGCGTTCATCACCCCGCACGGGGTATACTGCTACATGACGATGCCCTTCGGGCTCAAGAACGCCAGAGCCACCTATCAACGGTGCATGCAGGCATGCCTGAAGGAACAAATCGACCGCAACATCGAAGTCTATGTCGACGACATTATCATCAAGACCGCGAAAGCAGAAAGCTTGCTCGATGATCTTCGAGAAACCTTCGCTAACCTCGACAGATATAGCATCAAGCTTAACCCGAAGAAGTGCTCTTTCGGGGTACCCACCGGCCAACTGCTGGGCTATCTAATCTCCGAGAGAGGGATCGAAGGCAATCCAGAGAAGATACAGGCCATCATCAACATGCAGCCTCCGAAGACGCTTCGACATGTCCAACAGTTGATAGGTCGACTCGCAGCGCTTAGCCGCTTCATCAGCAAGCTTGGCAAAAAAGCGCTCCCTTTTTATCGGCTGCTCCGGAAAACGGACAACTTCACGTGGACAGAAGAGGCGCAAGCCGCATTCGAAGATCTCAAGCGCCGTCTATCGACC
Source organism: Dactylis glomerata (assembly GCA_007115705.1). Classification (NCBI taxonomy): domain Eukaryota; kingdom Viridiplantae; phylum Streptophyta; class Magnoliopsida; order Poales; family Poaceae; genus Dactylis; species Dactylis glomerata. Next base: position 6,233 of record QXEO01001109.1, read on the forward strand.
TCCCCAGTTCTCGTTACACCTCGAGAAAAAGAGCCCATGTTGCTATACATTGCGGCTACAAATCAGGTCGTCAGTTCGGTGCTTGTGGTCGAACGCGCAGAAGAGGGCAAAGAGCACGGCGTACAGAGACCCGTGTACTACCTGAGCGATGTCTTATCGCCGACCAAGCAAAGATACCCCCATTATCAGAAGTTGGCATACGCCATATGATAAGGGGTGTCCCGATCTTCTCAGCAAGCGATGGCGATGATGATGATGGTAGATAGATAAACACCGTGTAGCGATGAACTCTCCCGCTCGAACCCTGATGCCAATGCAACAGCTCTCGAACCTTGTAGGATATTCACAACACCACGATCTTGCGCACGTAGCCGTCGACCACGAACGGTAGTTTGCAATCCACTAATTCCCAATGGAACAACAGATCACACTCAATTGTAGCTTGATAAACTCGATCACAAGTAATTTCAGAGGTTCTAAAGAGAAACAACTCCAAAATAGTTTTAACGTGGTCTGCCCTAACTATGGGGTCGTCCCAGGGCTTATATGGGCGGCTGGGGCGGCCAGGACTCGAGAGAAAACGTATTAGACTCGAACTAGGATACATCCGTTCGGACCTGGTCCGAGATGGGCCGGACTGTCCGGTTATTTAGGGCCGGACTGTCCTGTGGTGACGCGCGCTACACCACGGAGGGTGTTTGCCCTCGGGCGCACCTAAGGCCGGACTGTCCACTGTTGGAGGGCAGGACTGTCCGGTGTTGGAGGGCAGGACTGTCCTGTGTTGGAGGGCCGGACTGTCCTATCTCCTGGAACTGAAACTTGCCCTTCTTGATGATCTCCTTCTCTTCTATCGCGCCTTCCTCCCGCTCCTCCCTCGCGCAAATATTGGCGATCATCTTCTGGTGTTCCTCTTGCTGTGGCTCCTCGCTCCGTGCTACGCATTCCTCTCCAATGTACCTGATCATACAATAAGACAATGACTTAGGCAGTATAAAGTTCTCATTAAGTAACACATCAGGCTCATTAAGAAACAAGTTCACCTGTTGTTCTAGTAACTTAGCACGAGCTCTTGTAATGGGTCCAATTCTAATCTCATTGGACTGAACAGCTGGAACATCTTGTGTAGTAGTTGGTGGAGAAGGTGCAAGTATAGGGATGTCCTCATCATCTCCCCCCTCTTCAAAAGGCGTCGACCTCGACGCTCCAAGGTCTTCTCCATCATATGGTGATAAGTCAGCAACGTTGAAGCTGTTGCTAACTCCACCAAACTCAGCAATAGGTATATCAATCGAGTAGGCATTATCATTTAGTTTGGCTAACACCTTGTAAGGACCAGCACCACGAGGTTTTAATTTGGATTTCCTCAGCTTGGGAAACCTGTCTTTGCGCAAATGCACCCAAACCATGTCACCAGGCTGAAACAAAACCTTCTTCCTTGCTTGATTCCTTGTAGCAGCAACTTCCTGGCTTTTCTTCTCAATAGCCTCTCGAGTCTTCTCATGGAGTTTCTTCACATAATCAGCACGTTTTGATGCCTCCATATTAACTCTCTCATGTAAAGGTAGAGGCAGCAAATCAAGTGGAAATACATCACCAAAATCCTGCAAAACATTAGACACACCAAAAGAAATAGGGGTCATGTCGTTAGAAACTAAAACCTCACCCTTGTACATGAGCACAAGAGGCATGGCTGTAGGATCCTCACTAAATTCTCTCATATCTTCTTTGGTGGCTAAAATTAGTAGGTTATTCACTCCCTCACTTTTCGTTATATCATTCTTTGGTCGCTCATTTACATCACTCACAGCTACAAAACTCTCGCACTTATCATGATGTGCATTCTTCAAGTTCACCTCAATTTTTGACGAGATTCATTGACAATCTGCTGTGGGGACATAGGCTGCAAGGTAATTTTCTTGCCCTTGAACTCCAAATGATATGTATTAGCTCGACCATAGTGCTGCACATGGCGATCATATAACCATGGTCGACCCAACAATAAGTGGCAAACAGTCATAGGAACCACATCAAAATCAATAAAATCCTTGTATGGTCCTATCTCAAAATGTACACGCACCATATGGTTTACCTTCATCTCACCATTGTCACTCAGCCACTGTATATAATATGGTTTAGGATGAGGTAAATATGTCAAATTCAGCTTGGCACATAACTCCTTGCTTGCAAGATTTCTGCAACTACCTCCATCAATGATGACTTTGCAAGCTTTGTTTGGGCCAATTAGTGCTTTTGTTTGAAACAGATTGCAGCGCTGTGATTCAGAATTGGGCTGCACACTAAGAGCACGTGGAGTAACCACAATGGTAGGCGCATGGGTAGGATAAGCATCCAACTCTTCCTCACTAGCATCACCATTGTCTTCAGGACTATAGGGATCAATTTCATCTCCACTCTCATATTCACCATTGTCATTGACAAACATGACCTTGTTGTTGGGACACTTATTCTTAAAATGTCCTCTTCCTCCACAAGTATAGCACTCTTTATCACGAGCACGAGCTGTAGACATGATGGAACCCGAACTAGCAGCCGGCTTGTTTGCTGTAGAACCAGAGGAGGGTGTTGGTGCAGGCGTGGAGGCCGAAGTAAAAGCTTGAGGCCGGACTGTCTGGTGTTGGAGGGCCGGACTGTCCGCCGGTGCTGCCGGTGGCATCGCTGATGGTGGTAGCGAGGATCTTGCAGAAAACCGGCTTGTCGACGAATATCGAGCCCGCTCCCTAGCTTCTTCAGCTAGGTGTGCTTCGGTCTCTCGTGCATGATGCAACAACTCGGTCATAGTAGCATATGTGTGATGGCGCACAATGTTCTTAATAGGCAACTTCAAATTGTTGAGAAAACGCTGCAGAGTCATCTCAACTGATTCACGAACTCGTGCACGCTGCATAAGCATCTCCATCTCCATGTAGTATTCATCAACTGTCTTGCTACCTTGTGTTAATTTGGTGAGCTGGTTAAACACTGAGCGCAAATAGTTAGTGGGCACAAAACGTTGCCTCATAATTTCCTTCATCTCCCGCCATGAGAGCACAGGAACCTCATTATCGTCGCGTCTGTTTTGTATAATAGCATCCCACCAACGCAATGCATAGCCATCAAATTCGGAAGCAGCAAGTTTAACCTTCTTATCTTCGGTATAGTCTTGCAAACGCCACAACTTCTCAATCTTCAACTCCCTTGAAAGGTAATCTTCAGGATCAAGGGAGCCATCAAACTTGGGAATTGAGAATTTTGGTTTGCTCAAGATATCATCATTTGCTTGTGGGATTACACGCTGAGCACGTCCCACAGGAGCAAAACCACGGCCAACACCAGGGGATTGGCACGTCCCCTACCTCGGCCATTGTCTGGCTGTTGTTGGACCTCATCATTAACACTTCCATTATCTGCGTCCGCATGTTCAGCAGCATCATCAAATTGATGTTGCCGCTGTTGCTCAAAGGCGTCTCGCAAAGCATCAATGGATAGCTGTAATGCGTTGACATTTGTATTGATTGTAGTCACTTGTGTTTAAATGTTGTTGACAGCTTTCTCAGTTTCGCCCAACTGGATTTGTACCCCCTGTACATCCTTTTCTAAAGAATCCGTGGTGCGAGTGAAAACTCCTGTCAAATGATCCCGTAAGGCTTCATATTCCCTCCAAGTGACTGTAGCAGTTTCTGCCTTTTTCTGCATCACAACATCATCACTAGCAGACATGATTAGTAGATTAGTGCAAAACCCAAAATCGATATGGTGGCAAACTCTCTGCTCGCACAAAGCTGACAAGAAAGGAGATCTTACCGCTCCAAAGCGAATAGTAGTGCTTACCAATTCGAAGCAAACGACTGATGCACTGATGTGATGAAGTGAATATCAAAGGTATAGAGGCGATCACACGGCACACAGGTTATTAAAGGTGGAGCTGTAGGTATGGAGTCCTAACTACACCGCAAACCAATCCTAGTGCTGATCGTGAGACAATAACCCAAGGAAAACACACATGTGGAGATAAATGTGGCAAAGCAATTATAAAAACAAGAATATTGCAATGCACAAGAGAGACGCTAGTAATAGCTCAAAATAGACAGGCACAAGATTGCTCAACTACAAGTGCTATATAGAACCAGGCCTCAAAAATCACCACAAAGATATTGCTATTTTTCTTCTTGTATCTCTTTTTCTTTTCTCTTTTGATTTTTTTTATATACTTTTTCTCAACTATATGTCTCAACAGTAAAATAACTGAAACGATACTGGAGCAAAAATTCTGCAAGGGCCGGACTGTCTTGTGTGATATGGCAGGACTGTCCGGTCTGAATTCGGCCGAAAAATTGCACCTCGAAAACCTAATGAGCAGCCTGTCAGAGCACAGCAACTAGTCTCGTATGGGTACGTTCCTAGGCACGGATGCTGTAGAAAGGCTGTAGCTAAGTTTTGCAACAAGGGTACGCTATGTGGACTCGGTAAATTGATAAAAACTGGCGGAAACGATGATGAACGACTCTAGAACGATGAACAAAAACGAAAATGACAAAGGGAACCTAGACACTACGACTTTACCGGAAGAGATCGGATCAAAGACACGACTACGACCAGCAACTAAGACTAGCAAACGATGCAATCTAGGCTATGGCAAAACTAAACCCTAATATTTTTTGGCTTTTTCTGGATAGGATGAAAAACACTCAAATAATGGATGGATCTGTGGATGCTCACCGAGTAAAACTGGAAATCTGATACCAAGATGATAAGGGGTGTCCCGATCTTCTCAGCAAGCGATGGCGATGACGATGATGGTAGATAGATAAACACCGTGTAGCGATGAACTCTCCCGCTCGAACCCTGATGCCAATGCAACAGCTCTCGAACCTTGTAGGATATTCACAACACCACGATCTTGCGCACGTAGCCGTCGACCACGAACGGTAGTTTGCAATCCACTAATTCCCAATGGAACAACAGATCACACTCAATTGTAGCTTGATAAACTCGATCACAAGTAATTTCAGAGGTTCTAAAGAGAAACAACTCCAAAATAGTTTTAACGTGGTCTGCCCTAACTATGGGGTCGTCCCAGGGCTTATATGGGTGGCTGGGGCGGCCAGGACTCGAGAGAAAACGTATTAGACTCGAACTAGGATACATCCGTTCGGACCTGGTCCGAGACGGGCCAGACTGTCCGGTTATTTAGGGCCGGACTGTCCTGTGGTGACGCGCGCTACACCACGGAGGGTGTCTGCCCTCGGGCGCACCTGAGGCCGGACTGTCCACTGTTGGAGGGCAGGACTGTCCGGTGTTGGAGGGCAGGACTGTCCTGTGTTGGAGGGCCGGACTGTCCTGTCTCCTGGAACTGAAACTTGCCCTTCTTGATGATCTCCTTCTCTTCTATCGCGCCTTCCTCCCGCTCCTCCCTCGCGCAGATATTGGCGATCATCTTCTGGTGTTCCTCTTGCTGTGGCTCCTCGCTCCGTGCTACGCATTCCTCTCCAATGTACCTGATCATACAATAAGACAATGACTTAGGCAGTATAAAGTTCTCATTAAGTAACACATCAGGCTCATTAAGAAACAAGTTCACCTGTTGTTCTAGTAACTTAGCACGAGCTCTTGTAATGGGTCCAATTCTAATCTCATTGGACTGAACAGCTGGAACATCTTGTGTAGTAGTTGGTGGAGAAGGTGCAAGTATAGGGATGTCCTCATCACCATATACATGATAGGGAAGAAACTGCCGCACTATTTCGAGTGTCACTCCATCATAGTAGTGGCCTCGAATCCAGTCTCCAGCATCCTCAACAATCCAGACGCCACAGGACGTGTGTCGCTATGGGGGATCACGCTAGGACCCTGGGAAATCACGTACCAGCGCCAGTCCGCGATCAAGTCGCAGGTCCTACCGGATTTCATAGCCGAGTGGACAGAAGCTCAGATGCCCGAGCTCCCAGACCTGTCGAACAGCTGGACCATCTTCGTCGATGGGTCCAAGCGGGTTTCGGGGGCAGGGACAGGAGTGGTCCTGGTGTCACCGCAAGGGGATAGGATGCGCTACGTCCTCCGCATGCGCTTTCCGAATCCCTCCAACAACGAGGCGGAATACGAAGCCGTCCTTCACGGTATGCGCATGGCGAAGGCCTGCGGGGCCACCCGCATCAAGATTCATGGGGACTCGAACCTCATCGCCCAGCAAGTCATGAAGGAGTGCGACGCAACCTGCGCGAATATGATCGCATATCGCGCCATGTACGACAAGCTCGAAGGCGAATTCGAGGGCTGCGAAGTAACGCACATCGGCAGGGAAAGCAATGAGGAGACAGACAACCTGGCCAACGTCGGCTCAAGATGCCTACCAATACCGCCCGGAGTCTTCTTCGAAGAGATATTCGAACGCTCCGTCAAGATCAAGCCAGCAACTGACCCGGTGACAAGGGTATAATTACTAGAGCCCGTTAGTTGAGTACCCCTGAGGCCCGTTAAGCTAGGCCCAACTGTAATAATAGTCGAATACGAGTTATTACCGTATGTCGATATTTGTAATCTGTATTGAACCCGACCCGATCCTCGAGACCTAGCCACCTATATATAGGGGCCAGGAGAGGACGGTGGAGGGCAGATTGAAAGCAAGCCAGGTTGAACACCCAAGTTTACTTTCGATACACACCTATTTCGACTAACTTTACCTTCGAGTTCATCCGACGCCCTATCTCCCCGATCCTAAGTCCTTCATCTAGGACATTTGTCGAGTTAACCCTCGTCAATTGGCGCCGACCGTGGGGACTCTGGGCGTTGGAACCATGAATTCGACGGCTTTTTCGCTTTTAGCCAACAGCAGTCCAAAAGTCGACAGAAGTCAAGAGGTAGAACTGACAATTGGAAGTATGAGCATCCTCATTGGGCCATCGGGTTCATCCCGCCTCTTGGAGTCGACAAAGCCAGATCCGTCGGCAAGCAAGCCCGAAACAAAGGAAGCATTGGAATCATCAGAAGGCTCTTCCAGCGAGGTAAACTTGCCGGTCAGCATAGAAAAAGCATTAATCGCAGAAAGCGACGAAATTCAGGGAAAATTCGACTCAGAAGAAAAAGCGTGTCAGATGCACAACAACGCAAAGGACTTCGCCGTAGGAAGCAGCGGCGTCTCCAAAGTACATCAGTTATGCGTTATTATCACTGAAGCAGAGGAAGGAAACAACAGCGAAGAGAGTAAAAGGGTCGACATGCAAGTCGACAAAGTGAAAAATCACAACAAAAAGGAAAAAGAGAAAGTCCATGTCTCGGCTGGTGAATGGAGGATGATTACATCAGCCATTAATCATGGTACAGAAGTACCCGAGGGATCGTGAAGAGAAGTTCTAATGGGATATCAGTATGCACTATACCAACACAAGAAGAAACTAAGGGAGGAAAGAGACATGATGTTTCAAGACAACAACAGCATATCAAGGGAAGAATACTGGGAAGACTATAGTGAAGACTCAGAATATAGCAGAGAGAGGCGTGGAGATCCAAAACACAGAAGGGGGGCAACAGCACGCGACAGAGAAGAGGGGTACTCGAGGAGCCCCACCCCACAGTCAGAAGAGGAGGAAGATGACCTGATACAAAAAACGCCAGAGGCGGCATTAGCAGCAGCACAAGCGTATTTACTAGCCACAAGACCAGAGCAGGGGGACCCGCGAGAAGATATGCACCGAGCCGCGATACGAAGCCTCGGAATAGTAGAAGGAAAGATCAGGGAGCAAGGCCTAGAGATAAAGTCAACAAGTCACAAAGAGAAGTTCAGATACAACCGCACAGACAGCGACTATAGCGAGTCATTAGAAGAGAAAAAGCAGCAGAAAAAGAAGGAGGATGCAAGAAGTATAATAGCACAAGCTCGAGTAAATAAATCGCGACATGCTTGGAGGGAAGAGAATTACGAAGACGACGATAAAGATATGGGTGCGTTATGCTTTACTCGTAGAGTTCGCAGAACGCGGGTACCTAAAGGATTCAAACTACCACACGACCAGAATAAGTACGACGGGTCGCAGGAACCCACCTTATGGCTATCAGATTATCTACAAGCAGTGCAGATATTAGGGGGAACAAAGGCGACTGCAATGCAAAGTTTGCAGCTGCACCTCACCGGCGCCGCCCGGTCTTGGTTGAACACGCTACCCGACGAATCTATTGGAAGCTGGGGGGAACTCGAAAGTCGATTCACAAGAAATTTTCGTTCCACCTACAAACGCCCAGCATCACTGGAAGAAGTTAAAGCATGTGTGCAAAGGAAAGGCGAAACGCTACGTTCTTATATACAACGCTGGAGTATAATTAAAAATTCAGCAGAGGACGTCTCCGACGAATGAGCAATAGACGCTTTTTCGGAAGGACTTCGTCGCTCAGATCTCGTGGAAGAAATAGGAAGAACAAGACCTACGACAGTAGCTGAGCTAATGGAACAAGCCAACAAATTCGCTGATGGAGAGGACGCGTATAACAATAAAAGAGGACGTTCGCCAGAAGTCGACAGAATAAGTCGACAGAGGAGACGATACCGCAGCGGGGGTAACCAAGGAAGGCGAAATCAGGTAGCCGCAGGTTATGTACTAGAAGAAGAGGAAGGGTACGAAAGTAGGAGGTTTCAGGTAAAAGGGACAGAAAAATCAAGATACTCTGGTCCTTCGGCTGAGGATATGCTATACGGACCTTGTCGAATCCACTACGCGTACCTCGACGGGAAAAGGGTCTCAAATCACCAGATGAAGGATTATAGAACATTCCTAAGGTTGCAAGGTGCCATGGGCTCGAGCCAAGAAGGAAGGCAAGGAGAAAAACGTAGAAGTCAAGGATATCAAACTCAAAGATTATCAAAGCACCTAGAGTCGCAAGTATACATATCAGCCATGATTCAACCAGTGCCCAAGTCGAAAAAAGAGCGAAAGAGCATATCCAGGCAAGTGAACCTAGCAATATCATCACCACCAGCTACCACAGAGTACCTACGATGGTCAGAGCAACCAGTCAAGTTCAGTAGAGCAGACCACCCACGGAAAGTTCCTAGGCCGGGCCACTCGCCTATGGTTCTAAAAGCACAAATAGGAGGGTACGACATCGGAAGAGTGTTCATGGATGCAGGGAGCGGCATAAACTTAATATATGCTAGAACATTGAAGGCTATGTGCATCTCACCGGCGAGTCTGAAGCCAACAGATTGCTCTTTCCACGGGATAGTACCAGGAGCAGCGAACTACCCTTTGGGAAGAATAGAACTCGATGTCTGCTTTGGTAGCAGCGAAAATTATAGAAGAGAGAAACTGGAGTTCGAAGTTATGGACTGGCCGTCACAATATCATGCAATCCTGGGGCGCCCAGCATTTGCAAAATTCATGGCAGTACCGCACTACGCGTATCTCACGTTAAAAATTCCAGGGCCCAAAGGAACAATAACAGTATAAGGGAGCTTTGAAGTAGCCAACACATGCGACAGAGAATTCAACAAGATGGCGCAAACCTTCGGCATGACAGCGGAAATACGAGAGGCTCAAAGGAGAAACAGATCATAATGTGCTACCCGACGTTGGGCGATCCCTGCCAGATAAGGCTTTCGACACAACTCAAGATTCAAAGAAAATTCAGGTCCACCCTACGGATCCAAACAAGACGACATCCATTGCGGTAAATTTGGATCCCGCATAGGAAGGCGCGCTCGTCGAGTTCCTCCGTGAGCGCTGGGAAATCTTCGCCTGGTGTCCATCGGACATGCCAGGGGTTCCCAGGGAACTCGTCGAGCACGCACTAAATGTCGATCCCAAGGCGAAACCAGTCAAGCAACCATTGCGACGATTCGATGAACCCAAGAGGAAGGCAATAGCGTCAGAATTGCACAGATTAGAAAATGCTGGATTTATCAGAGAAATCAAAACTTCGAGTTGGGTGTCGAACCCAGTAATAGTACCCAAGAAGAACACAGACGTACAAAGAGTATGTGTCGACTACACATCTCTCAATAAGCATTGTCCAAAGGATCCTTTCCCTTTACCCCGCATCGATCAAATAATCGATTCAACAGCGGGCTGCGCAAGGCTTTCCTTTTTGGATGCATATTCTGGCTACAACCAGATCAAGCTGAAGAAAGAGGACGAGGAAAAAACGGCTTTCATCACACCGTATGGGGTGTTTTGCTACCAAGTGATGCCATTCGGCCTAAAAAATGCAGGGGCAACTTATCAAAGGATGATGCAAAGTTGCCTTGGGAGCCAAATAGGGCGCAACATACAAGTCTACATTGATGACGTAGTCATCACCACAAAAGAGGAGAAATCTTTAATCAGCGACTTGGCAGAAACCTTCGACAACCTGAACAAGTTCAAGCTTAAGTTGAACCCGACAAAGTGTTCCTTCGGAGTTTCAGCAGGGCAACTTTTGGGATTCTTGGTATCAGCACGAGGAATAGAGGCAAATCCAGAGAAAATTCAAGCAATTCTAACAATGGGGAAACCCACAAAACTCCACGACGTACAGAAATTAGCAGGACGAGTCACGGCATTAAGTCGTTTCGTTGCTCGACTAGGGGAGAAGGCGCTTCCTTTTTATGCACTTATGAAGAAGTCAGACGACAAATTTGAGTGGACAGAAGAAGCAGACGCAGCGTTTGCGCAATTGAAAAAAGTGCTTTCCACGCCGCCAGTGCTGGTCGCACCTAAAGAAAAAGAGCCACTACTACTGTACATCGCCGCAACCCATCAGGTGGTAAGTACAGTTCTAGTAGTCGAAAGAAGTGAAGAAGGCAAAGCTCATGGAGTCCAGAGACCGGTGTATTTCATCAGCGAAGTGCTATCTCCAACCAAACATAGGTACCCGCATTATCAGAAGCTGGCGTACAGTGTCTTCACTACTGCACGAAAATTACGACAGTATTTTACGGTGCACCCAATTATAGTGGTCAATGAAGCACCACTATTGAACATATTGAACAACCCTTTAGCAACATGCCGTGTCTCTTTGTGGGGAATCGAGTTATCTCCCATGGACATCACGTACGAAAAAAGGAAGGCGATCAAGTCACAAATTTTGCCAGATTTTACAGCAGAGTGGCTCGAGCTGCAAAGCACGGGACCACCAGATTTATCGAGTACTTGGACAATGTACTTCGATGGTTCAAAGCAAGTCCAAGGAGCAGGCGCAGGAGTAGTATTAATATCGCCTCATGGCGACAAATTAAAGTATGTCTTACGGATGAGCTTCCCGCAGGCTTCTAACAATGAAGCGGAGTACGAGGCTTTGTTGCACGGAATGAAGATGGCTAAAGCTTGTGGAGCAACTCGCCTGAAGATATTTGGAGACTCTAACCTTGTTGTCCAGCAAGTTATGAACAGGTGTGACACAATCAATGACAACATGATGGCCTACAAGAATTTGTACCATTATCTAGAAGGAACGTTCGATGGATGCGAAGTCTCTCACGTCAGCAGGAACAGCAATGAGGAAGCCGACACTTTAGCAAATATTGGATCACAATGCTTACCTGTACCATCTGGAGTATTTTGGGAAGAAATAGCGGAAAGATCAATAAAAAGTGCTAAAAGTTCGACTACCACGGCAGGCTCGGGGGCTATGACAGAGCCAGAGGAGGTCATGATGATAGAAGAAACATGGATGAAGCCATATCTTGCGTACATGATAAATAAAAAGCTACCAGAAGATGCAGTGGAGGCTAAGAGGATAACTCGAAGAGCGAAAGCGTTTGTCGTGATTGAAGGAAAACTATACAAAAGAAGTATTATAGGCGTTTTACAACGCTGTGTCACACCCCAGGAAGGGCAAACAATATTGAAAGACATACACGGCGGAGTATGTGGCCATCACGCCAGCAGCAGAGCAATAGCGGCAAAAGCTTTTCGAGCGGGATTCTATTGGCTAACAGCCATCGAGGACGCAAAAGATATAGTTCGAAAGTGTGAAGCATGTCAAAGGTTTGCATCCAGACCGCACGCACCAGCAGCGGAGCTACAAACAATACCATTATCCTGGCCCTTCGCACAATGGGGTCTTGACATGGTGGGAAAGCTGCACAAATCTTGGCCAGGAGGGCATGTCTACATGCTAGTAGCAGTCGATAAATTCACCAAATGGGTGGAAGCAGCTCCAGTAACAACTCAAGATTCTACAGCAGCAATCAGCTTCATCAAGTCGATAGTTTTTCGTTTTGGTGTACCACACAGCATCATCACAGACAACGGGACAAATTTTACTTCAAAAGAATTCAAAAGTTACTGCGAAGGATTGGGGATCAAGCTTAAATTTGCATCTGTGGCGCACCCGAAGACAAACGGGCAAGTCGAAAAAGCCAATGGCCTGATAAGTAGTGGAATAAAAAAGAGGCTTTTAGCACCTCTCGAGAAAGCCAAGAGCGCTTGGGTAGAAGAATTGCCCTCCGTTCTTTGGAGTCTAAGAACTACGCCTAATGCAGCAACTCAAGAAACTCCTTTCTTCCTGGTCCATGGCGCAGAAGCCGTGCTTCCAGTCGAGGTTACACACGAGGCTCCAAGAGTGACGGCATATGACGAGGCGACATCGACAGAAGCATTGCAAGACGACGTCGATGCGCTAGATGAAGCAAGAGACAAAGCATTAGAAAGGGCTACGCAATATCAGCAAAGCTTACAAAACTACCATAGTAGTCGAGTTCGTCCACGATCCTTTGTGGTAGGAGACCTCGTTTTGCGACTTAGGCAAGATAGCCATGGGAAATTGGAGTCCCCGTGGGTGGGACCTTACATCATCACGGAAGTAATACCAGGAGGAGCATATCGACTACAAGACAAGAAGACTGGGAAGGACGAAAGCAACCCGTGGAATGCAGAACAGCTACGACGTTTTTACGCGTAGACTAAGTATAGAGATATCAATATATTCGAGTTAACCTTCTGGACCCAGAACATGAGGCCACAGGTCGGGTTCTTTGGGTTGAACTCGACAAAATTGTATGATTTTCGTGTTACTTCTCCGCTCGGGGGCTTCAACCCCTGGGTCGTACGAAAAAATCGTTATGACAAGATGGAGGGGTTTTCTTTCACTATAAGGTTGTTTACACAACCCGATAAATACAGAAAGAACTTGGTTCATAAAAAGAACCCGATATCATCCTTACATTTATTGGTTCGCAAAGAACCCGACATATGGAAAGCATATCTCAGAACATGACTTGTTCTCATGGTACTAGTAAACGATATCGACACAAAGTACGAATATTTATTGCAAATATCATTGCAGGAAGGACATTGTCAAAACGAGATTACATGGATAACAGATCCTAATAAAAGAGGGCTTCAAGCTTCATACTCCTTCTGGCAAAGAGTGCCATTATAGATCTTCACGTCAAACTTCGACGTACCGACGTGGAAGTCGAAGGCCATGATGAAGCCTTGATGGATGTCGTGGTCCTCAGCAAATTGTGACCAGCCACCTCTGAAGTACTGCTCGCCGTCGCCATCATACCACACCTCCACCTCATAGGGGATGCCACCGCCAGACTGTTCACGAAGAACCGCCTCTCGCAGTTCGTGGCCATCCATAAACTTCGTGAAATCTAGCGGCAAGCGCTGAATCTCACGGCACTGCGCCATGGCAATACAAAGGAAAGAAAAGATACGGGGAGGTGCAGTAGGAGCAGCTGGAGCAGCAGATGGAGGAGCGATTGGACCTGGAGTGACGTTAGTCACTTTGGGTTTGTTCTTGCTACCAGGTGGGCGGCCGGGACGGCGCTTAGCCGGAGCATCTGACGAAGTTCCTGCGGCGGCCGGCGCGGTGTTCTTGTTCTTGCTGCCGTGAGGGCGACCCCGACCTCGTGGTGCCGCCGGGGAACCAAGGTTCAGACGGGAGCCTGCAGCATCTGCCATGAGTGCGAGAGAGAAACCTCAGAAAAACCCTAGATGGAGGAGAGAAGATGATGCGGCGGAGGAAAGAATCTGATTAGGGTTTTTATCTTTACCAGATGGTGCTTTATTTATAAGCGCGTATTATTGGGCCCCCGTGCTACAGCGCAGCCCACAAACAAATTTTAAGTAGGAGTTAAATTCTGCGTACAGCAGACGATAATATCAACAAAGAAAAACAAGACAGGAGACTATGATCGCGCGATATGGAAACCTCGACTTGGACTCGGGGGCTCGTCAAATAGTAAAAGGTCAACAGGAGACAGAAGAGCTGAACTTTGAGCCTATGCTTGACTACAAGTTGCCAAACATAGCCTCGGGGGCTACTCCCATCGGGAGCGCTGAGCGCGCACCCGATAGAGATGAAATAGTCAATATTGAAATTGCAGAACGATAAGCATACAAAACTTCGACTATGTAGTCGACAAATTGAAGAGAAATTACTCCCATCGGGAGCGAGTTTTATGGTTGTAGAAACCCGAATATTTTCAGTCAAACTTTGACTGCGACATAAGATTCTCGAGTTGCGTTATCGCAACGAAACTCGAATGCCGTGATTTATCACGAAGGTAAGACCCCGGGATCCGTCCTGTGTGGCCTAGTATACGCACATGGATGCGCTCTGCTGGTATGTATCCGTGTCTACGACGCGAAGAAAATCCTGGTGGACGCACTGGGTACCCTGAGAACCACTGGGACTCATTTTTTGTAAGTCCTAAATGAGGCAAAAGAGTGAGTTTGACCGGTATCCCGAATTCAAGTCCAAGGGGATTGAATTTGAAGTAGGTGACAAGTATCTGTTCCGGTAGTTAACTGACCTCTTGATCCGTCAGAGTTGTCAGGCTTGTTCATCGAGACCCCTTGCAAGCGAATTATCATAAGTCGAAAGACCAAGTCGAAGATTTGAAGAAGATGAAGAATTATCCAAGTCGAAGATTTGAAGATTAGAGATTCAACCTGAATCTGCAATTCTGGTAGAATCTCAGGGGCTACTGACAAGGGTATAATTACTAGAGCCCGTTAGTTGAGTACCCCTGAGGCCCGTTAAGCTAGGCCCAACTGTAATAATAGTCGAATACGAGTTATTACCGTATGTCGATATTTGTAATCTGTATTGAACCCGACCCGATCCTCGAGACCTAGCCACCTATATATAGGGGCCAGGAGAGGACGGTGGAGGGCAGATTGAAAGCAAGCCAGGTTGAACACCCAAGTTTACTTTCGATACACACCTATTTCGACTAACTTTACCTTCGAGTTCATCCGACGCCCTATCTCCCCGATCCTAAGTCCTTCATCTAGGACATTTGTCGAGTTAACCCTCGTCACCCGGCGTTAGCAACACGCCCGGGGCTCGGTCGGACAATACCGCTCCGGCAGCAGGAGCAGCAGACCTCCCGAAGGATGCAGCCGCGGTCATGCTCGTCGAAGCAACATGGACAAGACCATACTTGGCATACCTAACACGGGGCAAGCTCCCAGAAGATCCCATCCATCGCCGACAAGTCATGCGGCGCTCCAAGGCCTTCACGATAATCAACGGGGAACTTTACAAGCGCAACACCACAGGAGTGCTCCAACGGTGCATAGCGCAGGAGGATGGGATTGCTCTCCTTCGGGAAATCCACGAAGGAACCTGTGGACACCACGCTTGCAGTCGAACCCTCGTGGCCAAGGCTTTTCGATCAGGATTCTACTGGCTATCCGCCCTCTACGATGCCAGGAACATCGTCCAGCACTGCGAAGCATGCCAGTTATTCGCCACCAAGCCGCACGCGCCGGCGTCCGAACTGCACACCATCCCTGTGGCCTGGCCCTTCGCACAATGGGGACTGGATCAAGTGGGACCTCTCCCCAAGTCATCTCGAGGAGGTCATACTTACCTCCTAGTCGCAGTAGACAAGTTCTCCAAATGGATAGAGGGTGTTCCGGTCACCAATCAAGAGGCGACCACGGCAGTAAAACTCTTCGAGTCCATCGTCTACCGGTACGGCGTCCCGAACAGCATCATCACCGACAACGGCACCAACTTCACTTCGGGCGAATTCCAGGACTTCGCCAAAAAACCTCGGCATCAAGCTCAAGTACGCTTCGGTGGCGCACCCCAAGTCTAATGGACAAGTCGAAAAAGCCAACGGACTTGTATGCGGAGGCCTGAAGAAGCGACTGCTTCGACCCCTCAAGCGCGCAGCAGGCGCCTGGGTTGAGGAACTGCCATCGGTGCTATGGAGCCTGCGGACAACGCCCAACTCCTCGACAGGCTACACACCCTTCTTCTTGCTTTTCGGAGCAGAAGTAGTGCTACCCACGGACGTACGCTACAGCGCGCCCCGCGTCGCTGCCTACGTCGAGGAAGATGCAGACAAGGCGTTAGCAGACGCTCAAGACCTGCTGGATGAAGCTCGAGACATCGCCCTCGTTCGATCGGCGGTCTACCAGCAGAGCCTCCGCAACTATCACAGCAGACGGGTACGCGGACGCTCTTTTGAGCCGGGCGACCTTGTGCTCCGACTCAAGCAGACAAGCACATCGAAGCTAGAGCCACCATGGGAAGGCCCGTACCTTGTCCACAAGGTCATCCCAGGAGGAGCATATCGCCTACGCAACCCGAAAATGGGGAAAGACGTAGAGAACCCATGGAACGCCGCGTAGTTGCGCCGTTTCTATCCCTAGCTAGCAAAGCTGTCTCCTCTACCCCCTCTAATTTGTAATCAGGTGTCGGCAGCAGTCCGCACCCAACATTGTCGTTCTCGAAGCGATCGAGCAGCGCCGGCAAACCTTCGGGCTGATTGTTCAGAGGGAACATCACCTGGTGCACCAGTACTAGGGCGTTTCGGCTCGTCTCCGACAACACACCAGATTGAGCAATCCTATCTTGAAGAAGTGTCAGCTTCATTGCTTTCGACCGATCAGCCCATAAGTTATCGGCAACAGAGTTGGCATGATTCTGGGCTGCAACAATATGCGCATTCACGCACCGAGCTTCGGCCGCACTATCAAGGCATACATCTGCAAAGAGAGGCCGAAGATCAGATCCTGCACACTCAAGTCACAATGCACAGCGAAAGAGGTCTAGAGACTCACACTTCAACGACTTTCCAAGACTCTCGATCTCGTCGAGAAGAAATTTTTCGCAGTCTGCAGCGTGCGATGCCTTCGACAGAGCGACGTCGACCTTGGCAGTAACCACCTTCAGTTGACGCTGTGTAGTTTGGAGTTGGTCACGCAAAGATCGGATTAGCGATTATTCGCCGGAGGAAGGCGTTCTTCGCTCGGTGGCACCGGGAGTACTGCCAGTCGTTTCATACGAAATAGGCCAAGCACCAGAGATCAGCGAAGAATCCTGCACGAGGAATCGGGCATCACATACATGCATTCGAAGGACAAATATCAAGCAGATCCAGACAACAAAATAGCAATTTTTACAGCAGAAAGAAATCCTAGTCAGAGTCACTGCTCTCGACTTGAAACCACAAGAGCTAATTACAAGTGAGCGTCAAAAGCATTGCTCGCGCTACGCTGAACTACCAGCCTTGCTAGATGGTGCGCCGGATGCGCCACGCTTCCGAGCCCTCGCCGCCGCACGCTTCTCGTTCCTCTCGGCCAGAAAGCCCGTCATTCGGGCAGCCAGTTCACGAGCACGAGCGACATAAGTCTTCGCGGACTTGTCACGTCCGTCCTTGTCTTTCGGGTACGTGCTCGTGACCTTGTCAGCATCGAACTCCACATCGTGCATCATCATCATGGAGAAGACAGACTCGGTGCCGATGGTTACCTATCGGCGTACCGCGGCAAACAACGGGTCTTCACCGTCCGCCTTCATCGCCAGAGCTTCGAGGATCCCCGCCATGGTGTCGCTGGTCGAATCGGGTACAGACGTATCCCGAACACGGACAAGTGTCGACCGCACCCGCGAAAGGAGGTTAACAACCTCGTGACTCAGGCGTTCGGCGAGGCCAACACCGGATTCGATCCCAGAGGGCTCCTTCATAGCTCCGGCGTCCAATTCGGCAGCAGCTACACGAAAAAGCAAACAGCCAGGTCACAGCAGGACTGTTCGGCACGAATTATTCCGGACAAAACTCGAAGAACTTACCACGCAAGGCATCAAGCGAAGTTTGCAGGCGCTGAGTTAGCTCTCCCTCTCGGGCTTCGGCGTCCAAACGGCTTTTCTTCGCGCGCTCCTTAGCTTCGGACGATTCGCCCTTCAGTCGGGCGATTTCGTCGTTCAGCTCGGTGACCTTAGCCTTCAAGCCCGAATTCTCAGTGGCAAGTTTGTCCAGCTGAGATTTCAGGGAAGTCTTGTCAGCTGCAGCCTGGGCCCCAATCCCTAATCAGTAAAAGGATGTCGTCAGAAAAAGAAGCGTCATATCATACACAAAGCAAAATTTTACAAGCAAGGTGGCAGTACTCACGTCGAGTTTCGTCGAGCTGATCGGACAGCTTCCGGTTCTCTTCCTCTAAGGCGAAGAAGCTCCTGCAAACCTTCGACAGGTCCCTAACAACAGGCTAAAGAAGGCAGGGCGAAAGATTAACCTTCGAGTCATGGTTTGGAGGGTAAGCCCAAGTGTAAACACTTAGACTCACCCTCGGGGGCTACTAATGGTCAAGCACGCGAAGCACAAGTTGAAGATCTTCGGACTTACATGGTTACTAGGACCGGAAGGCCCGTCAGACGAGGAGACAAGCACGAATTCTTGTTCCGTCGCCTTCTTCTTGGAAGAGGTCGAAGGCTTCGTCAGAGCGACTTCGGGGGCGGCAGCGTCAGTGGCCTTCTCCTGTGAGTCTGCCGTTTGTTCGAGGGCGTTGTCATGGGGTCGGACCTGGTACTGTTCTTGATCCCCAGGACAGGTCGACGTCTCCTCGGTGGAAGATCTGAAGCAAGCATCAATAGGAGAACCAGACAGTTAATTCGAAGTAAGACCACAAGAGGTACAAGTTCGACAAGGAACACTTACGACGCGTCGATCCCGAACTTCGGGAGGACCTTCTTGTCTGTTCAAGGGGGAGGACGGCGGCTCAAAGGCGAAGCGGGGATAGCGCTGTTGCCATCATCCCCCGAAGTAAAATGAGTGTCATCGAGGTCTTCCGAATCTTCGACAACGTCCGCGACTCGTTGTCTCTTCGGGGCCCTCAGTGGCGATGGAGCGGCGGAGGTTGACCCTTCCAGCACTTCGGCAAAGTCACGCCCCGGATATTCGCCCATCTCGGGCTGGGGCGGATAGCATCGGGCTACGTCAATCACCTACATGAAGACGAGGACTGCATTCGACACTGGACGATCCGGCTAAGAAATAAGGAAGGCATTCGAATAAGAGCAAGATCATACCTCGGTGCGGGGAAAGGCCTTCCTAAAGGCTACGGCGCCGAAGATCTTCGGCACGGGATCCTTCTTCTTGATGTTCGTGACGGTGCGTACGCACTCATCGATTTCGGCCTCGTGCAGCTCGTCCTGGGAGATGCGAGTCGAATCCCGGCGATCGCTGTAATCCCACATGCAGTGGGCTCGAGCAGCGAGCGGCTGGATTCGACGCTCGATGAAGGTTCGGATGAGCGGGATCCCCGAAAGCTCCTTCTTCGGAGTAGCTCGGAGCTGCTGGATCTTCTCCATCAGCGGCTCCGTAATCTTCAGCTCCTCGTCCGAAAGATCGTGTCTCCAGGATACGCGAGGTCGAAGAACGACAGTGGGATGGAATTCCTCGAGCCCGAAGTTTTCGCCGTCGGAGGACTTGTCCTTGGCGTAGTACCACTTCGTCCTCCACCCGGGATTATTTTCGGGCGTTTGGAGGTTGAAATATTCGACGTCTGGGCGCACTTGAACGCCAAAGCCGCCGGTTTGATATGGCAGAGGGTGCCGAATAGCAAAGATTCGGCGCCACAACGCCCAGTGGGGTTCGATCCCCAGGAAGCACTCACAGAGCGTAATAAAGCACGCAATGTGAAGTACGGAATTGGGATTCAGGTCATGGAGCTGAATCCCGTAAGCAAAAAGAAGGCCACGGAGGAAAGGATGCGGGGGAAAAGACAAACCCCGCAGCAGGAAAGTGATGAAGATTACCCGGAATCCGAGAGGTGGCCGGGGAACGATCTCCGGGCCGGCGGTGAGCGATTCCGCCGGCGCGTTCTTCAGGAGGCCCATCTTCTCAGCCTGGGACAATTCCTTGTTCCCAACCTTGGACTGGACCCAGCGGCCAACGGCGGAGCCTTCGGCGTCGGCCGTCTTGGCCTTCTTGGCGGCAGCAGCGGCGCCGGCGGCGGTGGAGCTCCTCTTACCCATGGCTTGAGGGCACAGCGAGTGTTGCGGAAATGGAGGTGAAAAGGTAGAGCTACAGGAGCAATGCGCGGGGAAGAAGACGGTGGCGGCGGAGTGGGATGGACTGTTTACCCTGCCACCGTTATTTATTCCACCGCTGGAACTCTGCGTCAGATCTCAGCCGTCCACGGCGAAGTGGAAGCGACCAGGCTGATCCAGCCATCCACGTGTCAGCACGCGAGCACCGCGGCGCCCACTACGCACGGAGATCAAGGAAACTGCGCCGGTTATTTCTCACCCACGCGTGGGACGTGCGGTCAAACTCTGTCAACGGTCGAGACGCGCGGCCGAGGGGGGGGCACCATACGTCTAGTCCTGGCAGGGCCTGGCCATTTCTGCAGAAGATGATGTGACAACTCGACGAAGCATATCGTCAGCGATGACGCGTTCCTTTGGGAAGGTTAATTCTTTTCGGCTCAAAGGGCACAGATTGGCGAAAGATCTTTCGAGCCTCAAATCTATGTACTCCTTGTACTCGGACGGCCTCTCGACTGGGTCTCTTTCGGGGTCCTTTTTGCTCTTCTCTTTTGTGCCACCCGAATGTGCGCAAAGTTTTTCGACGAATCTGTCTTTCGCTGAACATTTGCTCCTTCGAGGGAATTTTCGATCGAAATCGTATTTGAGTTGTCTCTTTCGGGCCAGCAGCGCCTTCGTGGTATTCGAGATAGGACTTCGGTCCCTCGAATTGAACTTTTGGGCCAGCAGCGCCTTCGTGATACTCGAGGTAGGACTTCGGTCCCTCGAATCGAACTTTCGGGCCAGCAGCGCCTTCGTGGTATTCGAAGTAGGGCTTCGGCCCCTCAAGTCGAACTTTCGGGCCAGCAGCGCTTTCGATGTATTCGAGATAGGATTTCGGTCCCTTGAATTGTACTTTCGGGCCAGCAGCGCCTTCAAGATATTCGAGGCAGGGCTTCGGTCCCTCGAATTGTCTCTTTCGGGCCAGCAGCGCCTTCAAGATATTCGAAGCCAGGCTTCGGTCCTTCGAGTTACCTTTTCGGCCCAGTGATGACTTCAAAGAGTCCAAGCTCGAGTTATAGACCTTCGAATCATCCTTTTTTGAACCTTTTCCTTCGAGCTATCAACGCTCCTCAATCAACATGCCCGAATTTTGGTGGCAATATACCAGTTCAGATGCCGTATGTCAAATACGAAGGTAAGTCCATGGTTTGCAACACCGGATGGCCTGGTATTCGTATCAAACGCGCTCTGCCAGAAATTTTCCATACCTACGGTATGAAGCTTGCACCGATGGACGCATCGGGTGCCTCACAAATGAACTGGGCTCCGACCTGGTGAGTCCAACACGGCTCGGGTCGGGGTAGCACCAGCCCACGCGGGTTCGAGTCGGGGGACTCGAATCTGAGTAAGCTAACCGCATGTCTTTGCAGCAATGCAATTAACTGAGACCCGGCGTGAGTCTCAGGCCGGTTATGCGCATCCCTCTGCAAACCCGACTTAGCACTTTCGAGGCTCTAAATGAGAGTGACTCGAAAATCTCGTACCAAAACGAGCATACTATTTAAATGACCTCTGTACCTTTGTAGTTCTACAGGCCAAGTGCTCAC
Source organism: Dactylis glomerata (assembly GCA_007115705.1). Lineage (NCBI taxonomy): Eukaryota > Viridiplantae > Streptophyta > Magnoliopsida > Poales > Poaceae > Dactylis > Dactylis glomerata. The sequence continues at coordinate 28,024 of QXEO01001109.1, forward strand.
ATCGGGGGCGGCTGGGAAGACATTCGGGAGGAGTCCCTGCCATAGTCTTCGGCTATCCCAGGCACTCGGGGGCTACTGACGAAGGAATGACAAACGGGCCCCCGATATTCGGCTACCTGGTTTTCGGTCCAGGAAGGGTGTCTCATGAAAGGCTTTCGAGGCCCATCAAGGCAGTGGCCTGGCGCGGCCCAGGAGCAATACTTGGTGCACAAGCAAGATTTCGAGGAGTCCAAGTTAGGCTAGTCCGCGGTTGATCCGACCTGTACTTGGCTTGAGAGAAAATCCCGAGACCTAGCCTTGGCTTATAAAAGGCTGGGAGGGAGGACTCGAAACCCTAGACGTTTTTTCACCCACCTCACGCCGGAGCGCTCGACAACTTAGAGCTCTCTGATTTCGGCTAGATCCAATCTACGCCGCCATTGTAACATCATCATCACAACCACTCCATCAATACAAAGTCAGACAAGCAGGACGTAGGCCTTTTACCTTTCGAGGGGGCTGAACCTGGGTAAATCCTCGTGTCCCTCTACTTTCGTCTGATCGCCGTCGAGTTTGCCAGGTCCCCAACATGCTTCATAGATCGAAAGCCCTTCGACATGGGCATTGCCGGGGATAAACCTCGTCAGTCATATTGAAGTTTATCGCGCTTCAGTTGATGAGCTACTTCAATTCCATCAACTTAAGTGAAACTACAATCACTTTGATATGTTTTATTTAAAAGCGCGAAAATTCCCCGGATTTTCTATGCATGAAATGCAATGCACACATCTGTTGCCTCTATTTTGTGACCTTTAATCTTGGGATATTACAACCTCTCCCCCTTAAACTAAACTTCGTCCCGAAGTTTACGCTCTCGTACGTTGTGTGATGAACTTGTTGTGGATATCATCTATCTTGCAACTCCTTATCCAAACCATTTGGATATAGATGGTATTCCTTGTCTAGAGTTTCTCTTGAATCTTCTGTTGTCTAACTCTGAACAACAGTCACTTAAATTCCACTCAACCTTTTCTCTTCTTGATCAATCTATTGGATTACCCATGTTTTTAACACCTTCTAGGGCTTATAGGATCCTACTAGTTGTTCCAGCAAGTCTTCCTAACTGGGTTCTTGGTTTACCACCTAAGAATGGATTAGACACATTTTGTCGGTCCATTTCAGGGTTTCTTATCCAACTCTATGGTTTCAATCTGTCTTATATGTTCAAGTCTATGGTTAACTTCTGATACTGATTTTGATACCAGTTGTGGTCATCGTCAAAATCATCCAACTCATTGCTTGACTCTCCCACTTAGACTTTTCTAATGGTCTTCAAAAGTATTGTCCTCTAACCATTTTGAGTCCATGGTTAAACTATAAGTCTTGGTCGGTCTTACTACTACGTCTTTCTAATGGTTTATCGAAGAATCTGTGGTGTACCCACACAATTGTGGATATCCGGTATGAATTCTTCGATTAGGTATTTAGGTAGGATGTTCTGTTCCACTTTTGGGTGTAGGTACTTACCCAAAAGTTCTAAGGTTGATGATAATTGGGTTTTCCCATTATAATCTACCATAATTCAGATGGTACGATCTATACAAAGCCACGGGAGAAATACGGCAGAGTTTATCTTGTACCGGAGGACATCCACGACAGGCAGTTGTATAAGTTGTACAAATTAAGAACTGATAGGGCTATAAACAAACCAACGGCTTCAACAAATTATTATTAACATGAAAACCTCACAAGTATTGGTCCGTGGACAAGGACTACAACTCTAAGATAAGAAAAGGTATTGCTAACGTCTTAACCACCAATCTATAATTCAAGATTTCGGGACTAGGGATCAAAGTTGTACAGAGATGTTATGTGTCTTAGTCACGCTATCAACGAGGGTTACTGGGGTTACCACTCCCAGGCTGAATAAAGCAGCAGCCAATACCGGAATGGATCATCAGTACTACAACACCTCAATCAACCCGTGATGTACTAAGCATAACCAAGGCTGCATAACAACGAGCTCAAATACCTTAAACTCAATTGCGGTTACCTAATTAGTGGTTCTACTCAGTAATCTAAAGTTACCTCTAGTATTTAAAGAACTAGAGTGTTACTAATTCCAAACTTTTCTGTTGTTTTACTAAACTAGTTGTGGATCCTTCTAATCTTCCTTCGACGTATCAATGAAGCTTCCTTCTTTTGGCTTTCTTTATCTGCTGATCCTTCATATTTTGGCTTGATTGCCTTCAGAATTTGTCTCTCCCTCACACGAATCCCTTAACCATCTAGAACTATAACACCAAGTGAGAACTCGATGATGCAACATGCACTTGCACATCAAAGTCCAACTTCATGTTTAGATCTAGTCACACAATAAAATCCAAGAAAATCCAAATTTGTGCTGGCAACATACATCATCATAAGCCCGTGAGTAAAACATCTCTAAAATTCAGGCTTAGATGTGTACCTTATAGCACCAAATAATATAGGTTTATATTGTGCTATATTGCACATAGTGGTGGACTACTATTCTTTGTCTCAATACTTACCTTAATTGCCCAATTGCAATCAAATAAATTTGAGCAGAGGGGTTTGGGAACCACTCTAACGGATCCAGATTCCTTTAAGACTCCTACTTCTAGCTCACTTTCCGTCCTATTGAAGACGAATCTCACATATTCTCTCAAAACTTCCGACATTCCTACACATCGTACATACTTCACTAAGCATGGTTCACACAACTCCATGATTTCCATAGAGCTTCTCCATTGTGCTTAGATAAATCTTCACCGACTAAAGACTATGGTTTTGGTATACTTGACCTAGTTACCATGGTTTGATACACTTCATTCACCATTCTATTTAAGCATCTTCCTCCTCAGCTTGAAATAGTTGGTTTACTATAAAGCTCTACTCCATCATGTAAAGATTCTCAGGTGAATCTATCATGATTAAAGTGTTTATACTATCGGTACATCTTACTTGTATATGGTATTCTTGAGTATCTACATACATGACTAAACCTGAGGTCCTACTACCTCATATAACTTCACTTCCCCACTTAACATCATTCGACTACGGTTTCGGATGACTTAAGTTTAAGATAACGACCTTGGTATACTTCTTCCAATAGGATAGTTCCCATTACGGTTGTATCCTCTCTTTGGACTACCATATATTGTATACCAAATTTGATCTACTTCCATCCTTCATGTAAGGCTCTAATGATGTCATAACTACTTGGTATGTAACAAGATAACTAACTTCACTTAAGAAAAATAGATAAGAACATTTGACTCAAGTGTGTCAGGAGTATTCTTTTATTGAATATCCATCTCAAGTCATAAGAAGAAATGGTTCAGGTAAGATGGCTTCCTATAGTCACTACCCAACCTACAGGTCTCCTTTAAAGGGTTTGAATCCTAGGGTCAAAGCGTTTGCTCTGATACCAGTTGCGGTGACCCAGCATACCACTGCATGTGTAGTATGCAAGTCGTTGACATAACACCAATGAAACATCGTCTCACTAGTATTACATCCCTCAGAGTGGTACAACAGAAACATCGCAGGTCCAAGGCATGACTATAGAATTACAATTTTCATCATACAGAAGATCTTCAGAACCTCCTCAACAGGTAGAGGTATAGTTCTGGCGACTACAATCGAGAAAGAATACACCAAAGACTAAACTAAGGCTACAACTAATGCAGTTGGCTTACTACTCACTACAGAATTACCCTAACTACTTAGGTTCTAGGATTAGGGATTTGGTTCCCTTCTATACCTATTCTAGTTTTCCACCAAGCTTGATATAGGTGTTGACTCCATTGACAGCTTCCACCTCTGGTCAAGACTTCTTCTTCAGCTTCGGTTCATTGGGATTGCCTCCTCCCGATGCCTCCAATCTAAGCAAGGGTTAAGAGGGAGTGGGGTGAGTAACGAGCGTTACCCAGCAAGTTCATATAGAGAATAAGGTGTTTTATGCACTAACTACAGCCGTAGACCCAAGAGTCATTTGGCAATGCAAGTTTTCGTAAACATTTCTTCAAGAGGTTGTTTTTATTCTGAAGAACTATGTCCGTCAGCCTTCACAGGTTGATTAGAACTTCATGGAGTTCCTTTCCTACCGCGTTCGCAGTTCCTTCCCGGAACAAGGAGTGACAATCCACAATTTGATAACTCTGCAGAGGTGCGTTGCTTTACCCATTAAAGACTTTATCCTTGTTGCACAACCGGGCGTACTTTCCCATCCACACACTTTGGTATGGGGCCCAGTATAAGATCCAAGCCAATCACTGCCCCTCTCCGCGACCCCGCATGCCCACCCTTTTGCTTCGCTCAGGCAACGGTAAGCCCCGATTTACGGCATAGCCAACGCGCAAGCCCCAATTTACATGCCCGAGATACCCACAATCCATCATAGACACCAGGTACCGAGGGAACTTAGGGGTCCCACCCTTGTTGTCAGGCAACGCTATACGATTTACATCCTGACCATTCGGTATGGTCCTTCGTTGACATGCGAAAGGAAGAAGATCCAGCTGACTTTCCCGTCCCATTCCAGATCTCATGGTTAACGCGCATTGTACGACACAAGAATCACTGGCGACATTTGTTATTAATCCTAGGGTTTACTTTTCCGTGCAAATGGAACCTCCACCACAACAATCATACCATGGTTCCATTTGCCAGCCCTCCTAGGTTACCACCACTCGGGTCGATAACCAGCTAGTCATATTAATTATAAAGGAGAACCTTTTTCTTTTAGATGCAGTAGTAATACCACAGGTATATATTTGCAAGTAATTTGATAAAATTAATCAAGAGGTATGAGCAAGAGTGAACTTGCCTTTTTGACTGCAAGATTATGCAAGTCAAGGTCTTTGATATGAAAGAAATCCAAATACTGAAATAGCACCATCATCTGGTAAAGATGATGTTAAAAGATTGGCAGCATGTTATGCATAATATATGCTATGAATCGCTCTAAGCGTAACCTAACCCTGATGATTTAGTATTCAAGGTTGAGATGATTTCCTTATAATGAGTTGCACTTTTATGTTCAATTACATACACAAGGTTGTTACGGGTTTTAGGTTAGTTGATTATCCTTCATCAGCAATAGAATAAAGTTTAAAACAAGAATTATTGCAAAAGACTGATATAGCAATAGATGAAGACTTGAAAGTAACACTTTTAAGTGGTATTTTATTATTAGCAGTCAAGTAGTTGGTTATGGACAAGCAAAGTTGAGGTAATTCATATTTTATAAGAATACCTAGTTAGTTTTAGGGTTGACAACAATCTTAATCACACAAATAGAATTATTTATGTTCAAACTTAATGAAATGGTTTGATAATTGCTTTCAAGATATTTTGAAAGAATAACTTTTAAAGAACATATTTCGTAGTGAATAGAAGTGCTACATATAAGGTTTACTGTTCAAGGGTTTAGTATAATTCACCATTAGTCATGGAGTAGTTGCTAGGTGAGCACATCAAGTAAACAAGTTAAGAACTATCTAATACTTGTACAGTATTAGTTGAGCATGATCATTCAAAGTAGCTGACATTGCTGTTACCATATGTAGTTGTTTCTATTGCTGATAGCCTTCTTATTACACTAAGGAACGGTGATTAAGGCGATGGCATGGAGCATTTAGGGCTCCCATTAATTCTTTACTACTAGATCACATGGACATGCATTCTATTTTCTTGGTATAGATTCAAAAGTGGTTGCTAAAGTAAGTTTAGCTCTTTATAGATTTTCTAGGGTTCAAGACCTAATTTTGAAGTAATGGAAAGATTGAGTTAATAACTTTTTATGATGTGGATAAAATATTTTGAAGAAAATAGTTAATTACTATATTATAGTTAATAAATAACTTTATAATACAAGATAGTACTTGTTTAAGATTTTTCTTAATTTTTAGTATGTAAAAAAATATTTTAGAAAAATAGTTTTAGGGTTTTAAATCCTAATTGGTAAAGTTTTAAAATTAATATTTTTGAATAATAAGATATTAATTTCACTAATATTCTTTATGTTTCCAAAATTTTATTTTCTATTTGAAAATTTTGTTTCAATTCTTTTAGTTGGATTTAAATTTCAATTTCAAATAGTAATTAAACATGTTTTCAAAATTAGTTCAAAATTATTTCACACAAGTATGCAATATTATGAAGTAAACATATAGATTTAGTTTTTGTGAATATTTTGGTATATCATTTGTATTTTTCTGATTTAAAATGACTTAGATTTGAATTTCTGAAGTTTGTACCATTTTCTGAAATTACTTCTAATTAAGGAATAACTATCTATACCGAGCCAACCTTAGCCTGGCAGACTGATGAGTGGGCCAAGTGCCACGTCATCTGCCACACGTGCTGCTGACTTGGTCAAAATGATGGACTTGGTCAAATATGACATCATCATCTCCGGCGATCGCCGGAGACGACAATTTAGACCAACGCGAGGATGCACGAGTTATGGATTCGAACCAGGACAACAACGTGAATGAGATGATAGCAGCGCCACCATTATTTGGTCAGCGGAGCGAGCTCCGGCGAGCTTTACTGCGGCGGCGCACCCCGACCGACCATGCAAACTCGCTACAGACAACAAAACTATGCAATAGGAGGCTATAAACGCGGAAGCTCACCATGATGCTGATGAACTTCCCGGTGTGGTCTTTGGTGGACGGAGTCGAGCCCACGGTCGCGGATTCCGGCGATATCCGGCAAAAGGGAACAACGAAATTACGGTCTCTGGGAGCATCCATTCTCGATTCCTTCCTCCCAGACGAATTAAACAACGAGGCGCATCTCTTGGACTAGTCCATTGGCTCCGGTATGGCTTCAATCGACGGCGGCTTGTGGAGCTCCGGTGATAGGCTTCGGTCTTATGGAGGTGTTAGAGAGGGACAGTGAGAGATTGCGAGGGAGGTGAAGATCAAGCACGTCACTGTGCTTCTCCCGGAGTTTTTATAGAGCAAGAGGATGGCTCTCTTGTAATCACGCCATCGGCGACGGTCAGGATACACGGTGGTCTCGGCTAGGGTTCCGGGCGGGAATCTCGTTGCTCCGACTGTCAGAGGATGCGAGAAATATCTAGCAGAAGATTAGAACGAAGAGCTGGCCTCCGGATTTGATCCTATCGACAGGGCGACGTGGAGCTCAGCGTCGGCGATGCCTCCACGCAGTCGGGAGGTTGAAGACGACTCTGCCAGTAGCCAAATGGAGCGAAGGGGTACATGGGCTGGGCTGCTACCGGGTGGCTTAGTGGGCTTCGGTCCACTGGCCGGGATGCCCCTTTTTATCTTTTTGTTTTTCTGTAATTCCTATTTTTGAATTTCATTTGAGTTGCAATCTGTTTTGCAGGTTTTGCACTTGGGAATCACTCCATTTTGCATTTGTAGATATTTATTAATCTATCTTGTTGCACTTGTAATATTTTTATTTGTAATTGTACATGTAACAATGTGATTATTTACTATGGTTTAATCAAGAATCTAAATAGTGATGGTTTTGAAGGTCACTCTTTAAGGTTTAATTTATTTTTCTAGGACTTGGATATATTCCTAGTGATGTTTAAGGGCATCAACTTTATGTTAATATAGTAGGAAGATAACTCTATAGGTTCTTATTATTGTTGAATTTCATGTTTAAGGATATGACTCAATGAACATAATTGTATGTTCACCTAAGTTTCCTAGTGACTTGGAAATGTCCTATGGACTATTCCAATGTCACTAGTGGTTTCAAAAGTGTGTATTTTTATTTCTTAAGGATATTTCTTATCTCCCCTTATAAAATAATTGGATATTAAGATTCAGATGCACATGCATATGTGAGTGGATTACCTAATGATGAATTTGGTTTCGGACTATAAGAGTTGTTGTTTGGATACAATCCTTGGATTGGAGATGGTTATATAAAGATAAGTATATCTTATGATCACCAAGTGGTGCATAAGTTAGATTATAACTTGGGAATGGAGTTCCAGATGAATAGACAAAAGTATGGAATTGGATATATGGTTATACTCTTATTCAGAAGATAGTACTTACTCCTAAAATGAGATGAATGTGATATAGGTTCTATCCTACATAGGGATTTAGGGTTTAAGCTTCTGACCTACTCTACCCAGAACAAGTTTCTTTGCCTACGGATGACTTGCGGATAGACCAAGGCTTACTAAACGGCTTCCATAAGAATGGGTATCTCCTAGTTGATATATACTTACTGAAGATTTCCTACTCCAAACTTTCTTAGGATGATTATCAATCCCATCACTAAATCATAAGCATGCACTATATATGAGTTTAATAATTAGGTTTAAAGGGGTACCATGTTGATCATGGTAAGAGTGGGTATTGGTTCCTGAATTGGTGTGTTAGTATTTGAGTTCTTCCTCACTTCACTCTCTTTTAAAGTATAGTGATTATCTCTACCCAAAACAAGGGTTTTTAACAAAGGTCATATTGAAGTTTATCGCGCTTCAGTTGATGAGCTACTTCAATTCCATCAACTTAAGTGAAACTCCAATCAATTTGATATGTTTTATTTAAAAGCGCGAAAATTCCCCGAATTTTCTATGCATGAAATGCAATGCACACATCTGTTGCCTCTATTTTGTGACCTCTAATCCTGGGATATTACAATTTTGAACGTTTATGCGCACACAGCCCAACAATAAGAAGAGATCCCACTCCATCTCAAAAGCCTGGACTGAAAGAAGGAAGGAATCTCTTCCTTATATGTTGTGTGTGGCCTCCTTCCGTAGGCGAGGCGGGACTAAACTCAAGCAACCTCCACCGGTCCTACAGGCCCTGACAAAAGCATACCCATAATCCAAAACATGATGATTGCCTCAAGTTTGGTGAGGCTCCACCTTGGAATTGCTGGATTACCAAGAGGAGGCCGCGACATCGGTCGTGTGGTGAGTTGCACCGTTTCTCAATTTCGGTCATTGTTAGGTTACAGCGTCTTTGCCGAACTTCCAGATGAGATTGTCCTACATGAATTGTTGGAAGACTTGCTTGTAATTTCAGGATAGTCTGTTTAGCATCTGGATGTTTTTTAGTTTGTTATAGATTGATTTTTCTTCCAATCATAAGATTACACGTGGACATCAGTTATTTCTAATTCATCAGAAGTCATTTTTACATGTCATTTATAGCGCATATACATATGTGTGTAACAATGTACAAACATATAAGTTACTTGACTAGTATATTACTAATTTACATTATTTTCGAGAATTTATCACTTAAAAAGTTTAAACATTACACAAGGTCTTATTGAGAAAGTGGTGAATAGGTTGTAATCTGGGCCATATTAAGAAAGTAGGAGGCTTAATCTTCAAGGATGCATATAATAATGGACAAAAGCAAATGTTGGCGAATTTAATAACATCTATTACTGTCAAAATAGCAAAAGTGTATCTTTAACTTCTAAACTCTTGTTTTTTTTTTTTGCCCTTTAAAAAAATCACGTGAACAAGTTTGACTCCAAGCCCAACACATTTACAATCACGATAATACAAAACAAAAATCAAGCAACCAGTCCGGTCAAACGTTGAACCTGTCATATCATCAGCGGAAGATCGTGTGCACCAATGCTCTGCAAACATCTAACCCGACGCATCAATCAAAGAGTTGGAAATCACATTGTTTATTGTTTCTTGTTCTCAAAGCAGCTGGAAGTAGATTCATCCCTAAACAAACTCTGTCAGTTTGTCAACCAATCTAGCGTGGCTGGCTTGATGCATCGATCAGATAGCGTGGAAATCAAATTGTTTAACTTTCTTCTTCTGAAAGCAGATGGCCATGGGGCCAGGGAAGAAGATTCATTCATAAGCAAACGGTGTCAAGTTTTCAACTGCAATAATCAAGGTCTCAAGGATGGCGCCCACATATAAAATACCAGTCGATACATACCACTTACCATCCCAGTCCAAGCGCCGGGCCGTACGATACGAGCACCTAACTGGTCGATTGTAGTACTCCGGGAGTAGCTATCAGCCTGACTGCCTGAGTAGGAGATGGCCGGAGTGGGAGGAGACGAGCTGACGCTGCTGGGCCACTGGGGGAGCGCGTTCGTGCTCCGGGTGCGGCTAGCTCTCTACCTGAAGGGCGTCCACTACTCATACGTGGAGGAGGACCTGCGGAGCAAGAGCGACCTTCTCCTCCGCTGCAACCCCGTCCACAAGTCCGTGCCCGTGCTCATCCACAACGGCCGCCCCATCTGCGAGTCCCAGATCATCCTCCAGTACATCGACGAGGTCTTCGTCTCCGGCGCCGGCGGCGACGCGAAGTCGTCGGTCTTCTCCCTCCTTCCGGCCGACCCCCACGAGCGCGCCGTCGCCCGGTTCTGGGCGGCGTACCTGGACAACGAGATCGCCGCGCCGTGGGACAAGGCGTTCAGGGCGGGGACGGAGGAGGAGAGGGCGGAGTGGATGGGAAAGGTGGCGGCGGCGGTGCCGGGTCTGGAGCGGGGCCTCAGGGATTGCACCGACGGGGGGAAGAAGGGCTGCTTCTTCGGCGGCGCCGGCGGGGTCGGATACATGGACGTCGTGCTGGGCGGCGTGGTGCCGTACGTGCACGCCAACGAGGTGGTCTCCGGCGAGCGGCTGTTTGACGGCGAAAAGACCCCGCTGCTGGCGGCGTGGCTAGAGCGATTCGGCGAGCTGGACGCCGCCAGGGTGGTGCTGCCGGAGGTGGACAGGGTCGTGGCGTACGTCAGGATGATACACGCGAAGAACGCCGCCGAAGGTGGAGAGTGACATGTCGGCATCCTGAAGGGACTTAGGATATTTGCTGCTAGAACAACATTTCTAAATAATGTTGCGATGTTTTTATTGTAATTGTATAAATTTGTTGTATACAGGGTGAAAAGTTTTGTTGAAATACTCTCTACCCTAGGGGTAAGTCACCATAGTGGCATTTTTGCTGTAAATATCATAAAGTTTAGGACAAGATGACATACCTATCTATTTTAAATGAAGAAGTTGGAACTGCAGATTTATTTCCACAAAACTAAGGGCCAAAATGTAGAACTACCTCGCTGCTTGTTTTTAATCGTTGGATCGCGATCGGATGGCATGCACAACAACGATTTCTGGCCGGTCTATCCGATGACCAACGCCTAGCGTCCCCCTAAAAACATATCTCAAAATGCACTCCATACAAAAAAAAGGGAAACCACCTAATCATGATCGCGATCCCCGCTGTACTCCCGCACTACCATTGATATGTCTCCAACGTATCTATAATTTTTGATGCTCCATGCTTGTTTATACATCATTTGCCTACTGTTTCGTTACACTTCGTGGCACTTTTATGCATTTTCCGGAACTAACCTACTAACAAGTTGCCACAGTGCCAGTTCCCTGTTTTCAGCTATTTTTGTGTTTCAGAAGTGATACACAGGAAATATTCTCGGAATTGGACAAAACAAGTTCCTGAAGTCTTATTTTGTCCGGGAACTTCCAGAGATCCGAAGGAGAGTAGGAGGGGAGCCACAGGGGCCCCACACGCCAGGCCGGCGCGGCCAGGGCCTGGCCCGCGCCGCCCTGGTGTGAGGCCACCTGGCTCCACCTCTGACATCGCCCCTTCGCCTATAAAGACCCCCCGACGGGAAAAACCTAAGTACCCGATCAATTTTCCAGAATACATCGTGATCCGCCGCCGCCGTCGACCCGAAGATCGGGAGGGTCCAGAAGCTCTTCCCGGCACCCTGCCGGAGAGGGGAATCGCCACCGGAGGTCTTCTTCATCGCCATGCTTGCCTCCGGAGCGATGAGTGAGTAGTCTACCTTGGGCTATGGGTCCATAGCAGTACCTAGATGGTTGTCTTCTCCACCATGTGCTTCATGTTTAGATCTCATGAGCTGCCCTACATGATTGAGATCACCGTTATGTAATTCTACATGTTTGGTTTGTTGGGATCCGATGAATATTGGTATTATGATTAAGTTGCTATACTGAAATATATCTTATGTTATCTCTATGTTGTTTATGATCTTGCATGCTCTCCGTTGTTAGTAGCTATCTTGGCCGAGTAGTTGCTAGTGACTCCAAGAGGGGGTATTTATGCTCGATAGTGGGTTCATGCCTCTATTTAACCTGGGGGAGTGACAGAAACCTCTAAGGTTGTAGATGTGCTGTTGCTACTAGGGAGAAAAAAACATTCATATGCTCAAGGGCATATGCTTTGTTTACATTACACACTTTGCTTAATGCAGTTATCTGTTATTCGCAACTTAATACTTGTGGAGTTCTCGGATTGATTCGCCACAAGTGGATTATTAGTCATAGATACAGTTGGATGGCAGTCTATGTATTTTGTTGTAATGCCCAGAGTAAATCTCATAGTGATCTTCTTGACATATTACGTTTATCTTTATTCTATCATTTGCCCAACTGTAATTTGTTTACCCAGTATGTGTTATTTATCTTATGGAGAGATACCACTAGTGAATTGTGGACCCCGGTCCTATTTCCATCATATTGCTATCATATGTTTACTTTACTCACACTGTTTACTTTACTCGCATACTCTACTGTTTTCCACTTGATACGCTCATAACCTTTGTTTCAAGCAAACCGGTGAGATTGACAACCTCATCGCAAGTTGGGAGCAAAGTACTTGGTTGTGTTGTGTGCAGGTTCCGCGTTACAGCTAGCAAGCAAAGCTTGGACGAGGCGCCATATATAAATTGTCCGAAGCTATCGCAAACTAGCAAGCATCACCTTCAGTCGTAATTGTCTGCTCTTCTCCTGAACGATTAAACCTTAGTTTCTTAACTGAGGGAAAACAAGCTGCTATACTCATCACACCTTCCTCTTGGGGTTCCCAACTGGCCGGTTATTTACTTCCTCAAATCGGTAGCATCAAGCTTCTTTTCTGGCGCCGTTGCCGGGGAAGAGTGGAAGACCTCTGCGAGGGGAGTTTTCGCACGCATATCCTTTACTTTGTTTTATTGTTTTGCTTTACTTTATTTATTTTTACTTGCATCGTTTTATATAAAAAACCCAAAAAATTAGAATCCTTTGTAGTTGTTTATACTTGTCTTGCTTTATCATGCTTTCTATCAATGGTTGGTTTCTTTGAAACTAAATCTTTTTGGCAAGGTGGGTTCACGGAAGAGCAGCAAAATTATTATGATGAACACCGCTTGTCACAAAAAGGGAAACACTTATGGGAACAAATCAATAGATTATATATCATTGCTAGAAATGTGTGCTCTACTTATAATGTTACCTATTGCTTTGATAGATCTTGTTGCTGTAGGAGGTATAAACACCTCCCTTTTCAATGTGAGTATAATGATGATGTTACCATATCTTCTTATATTAATGGAAATTATGACTTTTATGATGTGGAACAAATTGAAGAATTTATTGCTTGGAAGGGTGCATTCGAACTTGCTTATTTGCTTGAATATACTGATGATGCACCTTATAAATATGAGGTTTATGATATACTCACATTTTGCTTTGATAATTACAAGGAAGGAAATGGCTATATTCTTAAATATCTTAATAGATGCTCTCCAACGGAAGAGACTAATGCCTTGAAGGAGCCTATGGAAGAAGAAATTGGAAGCTCATTGGATGAAAAAGAGGAGGAGAGTGATGATCAAGAGGAGGAAGAATGGAGTTACCCATGTCTACCTCCCAATAAGAGTAACTCTTTAACTAATACCTTATTTGATCGCCCTCCATGCTTAACAAAGGAGGGTGAGTGTGATATTTATATTTATGAGTTTGTTCATGATGCTACTGAAAATTATTATGAGAGAGGAAAATATGGTTGTTGGAATTCTCATGTTACTAAAACACCTCTCTTTACATTGGAAGTTCCAAAGTTGCTTTTGTTTTATCTACCCATACTTGTTACTATGTGCTTCTTTAATTTATTTTCTTATAAGATTTCTATGCATAGGAAGTGGGTTAGACTTAAATGTGTTTTATATTTGCTCCTTGATGCTCTCTTTTGCTTCAATTCATATTTCTTATGTGAGCATCTTCTCAAATTACTGAGCCTAGCTCAAAGGCGTTAAAGAAAAGCACTCTTGGGAGATAACCCAATATTTTATTTTCAGTACTTTTTTTTATTTGAGTCTTGGAAGTCATTACTACTGTAATGACCGCTCCTTATCTTGTTTATTTTGTTTTTGTGCCAAGAGAAGCCTCTAATTTGAGTGAGGTAAAGATTTGAGGATGTTGCTGTCCTGAAACTGATTTCGGTGCTGCACCGTAAAAATTCGTATAAATTCTCTGTATATATTTTGGACCTGCGATTTCTTGTGAATATGCCCCAGGTTATATCCAAACTTTCGTTAGTTGAACACTTTTTGATTTGAGCAACAAAAAACCCCTCAAAAATTCGGCCTTTGTCAGCTGTTCTGTTTTGACAGATTTCTGCCAATATTTGTGTTTGCCACTTTATCGCTTTCTTTTGAGTTCTTTTGATCACGGAACTTTTGGGGAAGTTGCTACAGTAGTATTTGCTATATATGTGGTGGTTTTGAGTTGAAACCGGAAGTAAAAGAGGTTGATTATATGTTATGCTACACTAATGTTGCTAATAGATTTGTGTTTAGTTTTGTATGAAGGAAGTTTTCAAGTGTAGGGATTGGAGAATGATGAGATGAGTTGAAGAATGGACAAAAGCTCAAGCTTGGGGATGCCCATGCATCACCCCAAGAAATATCCAAGAAGTACAAGCGTTAAAGCTTGGGGATGCCCCCGAGGCACCCCTTCTTCATCGGCAAAAATCAGGTCACCTTTCAAGACACTATATTTTTATTGCTTCATGCACTATGTGTTTTTCTTGGAGCGTCAGTTGTTTTAGTTTTCTTAGTTAGTTTGTTTTGTTTGCTAAAATAAATGGTTGGACCCCAACAAATTTCTTTTGGAGGAGATGTACTCGTTTTCATTTGCCAAGAACACTCCGTTTTTTATTCTTACAATTTCACCGGGTGTTCTTCTTTTTCCGCTACTGCTTTTGGTTTTCGTTTTCGCCTTGATTTGCGTTCAGACCTTGTCATATCTTCTCATCAAGGTGTATTTTTGCCTCTGATCTTTATTGGTTTTCATCAAAAGAGGTGTCTTTAAAAATTTCAAATGGTGTTGGAAAAGAGAAAAAGCTTTATGCAAAATAGTGGTACAAGAAGGAGCTTGTGTAGACTGCGGCTTAGGCTTTTTCATGTCATGCTTAATGTCTTTTTGATAGTATGCTTAGTAGTTTTGCTGTAGCAAGACTTGTCTCAAATAACTGAGATTGCTTAATGAGCCTTTGAAAAAATTATGCGTTGTTTTTAATTGTTTGGAAGCATTACTTTGGTTTTCTCCTTGATGCTTTATTTGGGTTGACTTGGCGCATGCTCACACATGTTAGACTCTTACAAAGTCGCCAATATCCTATATGATCATTTAGTTTTTGACTTTTGATGCCATCTTATGCTTCTTTTAATGTCGCTTTGCATGATTATGGCCATTATTGCTCTCTTAGTTGGTCGCTCCCAGTCTTTTGCTAGCCCTCGCCTTGTACTGAGTATGAGCTCTACTCGTGCATCCAACTCCTAAAAACCAAGTTTGCCAAAGTGTCCACCATACATACCTACTAGCAATTTGCTATTCCAAGTAAATTTGACTTGTTTTTATTTTCTCTTCAAATTAAACTCTTACCAGTGTTATGCGAAATTCGGCCAGTAAAGCTCTCACGAACCGGAAGGCACACTTTACTTTTTCCTGTTCTTAAAAATTTGACATTGTGGTCTCTTATGTTGAGTTGTTATGCTTGCAAGTTGTAAGTTGGATTCTAGCCCAACCATGCTGTCATGGGCAAGCTTTCAACATTGCACTTCTTATTTGAGTTGATATCGTGATCTTTTGTTTATGGATGCCCGTGGTGTGAAATGAATTGGGAATCTTGTGGGGATCATGGAGTTTGTATATGTGTTAGGGAAACGCCGGGCCGCTAATCTAAGCCATGCATAATTCATGGTAGAAATTTGCAGCATACCCATGGTGAACATTCGACGATGCATCTCACAATAAAAAGCTAAATAAATGGCAAATAAAAGAGATGTCGAGGTGTTCATTGTCTGCTTGTCCTGCCATTTTGATGTGGGCTTGTTCCATGTCATCGGGCACGGAGGTACCCCATTGGCGGTTCTCAATGATATGCATATATTTACAATGACAAGAGCCTTGCTTGGGACTCTAAGTAAAGTAGCATGAGGTTTGGGTACTCTCGTATTCACGGGACATGAGGTTTTCAACTTATGATTTATCAAGCATATGCATCATAATTGTTCTCGCATTAATTTTAACCATTCAAGATGCTTATGATGGGAGCAATGAGAGCTCAAAGCCGGTAAGTACCATTATTTTTGAAGGTTATAGAACTTGCAATCACTGCTTCCCTCCGCGAAGGGCCTTTCTTTTACTTTTATGTTGAGTCACCACCTTCTATCTTTATGCACCATTAAGAGAGCATAGTTGTCATTCTTAGTATAATGTGCATTGTCCCAAAGTTTTCATTGATTGATTCATATTGTTGGTTTCACTTGTTCTCAAATTATTTGTATCTAGTTGCCCTCTTAAACTTGAAGGTATCCTATGCATTTATGTTTTGCTCTCTTTGAAGGACAAGCTGAAAACCATTTGTATGTTTTTCCTTATGATTTGAACACACGTTTGACTTTCATTGTTTCATTTTTATGATCTTTTGTTTGTGTTCATTTGCATGTTTACAACATGGTTGCTAAGTTTCTATTGTCAAGATTATATCTTTCATGCCCATGTTTTAAGTTCTTATGATCCCAGCTCACAAATGCTTATATATATGATCAAGATTGTGTAGGTGCATGTCACCTCAAAAATTATTCTTTTGTTATCACTTACCTACTCGAGGACGAGCAGGAGTTAAGCTTGGGGATGCTTGATACGTCTCTAACGTATCTATAATTTTTGATGCTCCATGCTTGTTTATACACCATTTGCCTACTGTTTCGTTACACTTCGTGGCACTTTTATGCATTTTCCGGAACTAACCTACTAACAAGTTGCCACAGTGTCAGTTCCCTGTTTTCTGCTGTTTTTGTGTTTCAGAAGTGATACACAGGAAATATTCTCGAAATTGGACAAAACAAGTTCCTAAAGTCTTATTTTGTCCGGGAGCTTCCAGAGATCCGAAGGAGAGTGGGAGGGGAGCCACAGGGGCCCCACACGTCAGGCCGGCGTGGCCATGGCCTGGCCCGCGCCGCCCTGGTGTGAGGCCACCTGGCTCCACCTCTGACATCGCCCCTTCGCCTATAAAGACCCCCCGACGGGAAAAACCTAAGTACCCGATCAATTTTCCAGAACACATCGCGATCCGCCGCCGCCGTCGACCCGAAGATCGAGAGGGTCCAAAAGCTCTTTCCGGCACCCTGCCGGAGAGGGGAATCACCACCGGAGGTCTTCTTCATCGCCATGCTTGCCTCCGGAGCGATGAGTGAGTAGTCTACCTTGGGCTATGGGTCCATAGCAGTAGCTAGATGGTTGTATTCTCCACCATGTGCTTCATGTTTAGATCTCATGAGCTGCCCTACATGATTGAGATCACCGTTATGTAATTCTACATATTTGGTTTGTTGGGATCCGATGAATATTGGTGTTATGATTGAGTTGCTATACTGAAATATATCTTATGTTATCTCTATGTTGTTTATGATCTTGCATGCTCTCCGTTGTTAGTAGCTATCTTGGCCGAGTAGTTGCTAGTGACTCCAAGAGGGGGTATTTATGCTCGATAGTAGGTTCATGCCTCTATTTAACCTGGGGGAGTGACAGAAACCTCTAAGGTTGTAGATGTGCTGTTGCTACTAGGGAGAAAACAACATTCATATGCTCAAGGGCATATGCTTTGTTTACATTACACACTTTGCTTAATGCAATTATCTGTTGTTCGCAACTTAATACTTGTGGAGTTCTCGGATTGATTCGCCACAAGTGGATTATTAGTCATAGATGCAGTTGGATGGCGGTCTATGTATTTTTTTGTAATACCCAAAGTAAATCTCATAGTGATCTTCTTGACATATCACGTTTATCTTTATTCTATCAATTGCCCTACTGTAATTTGTTTACCCAGCATGTGTTATTTATCTTATGGAGAGATACCACTAGTGAATTGTGGACCCCGGTCCTATTTCCATCATATTGCTATCACCTGTTTACTTCACTCGCACTGTTTACTTTACTCGCATACTCTACTGTTTTCCACTCGATATGCTCATAACCTTTGTTTCAAGCAAACCGGTGAGATTGACAACCTCATCGCAAGTTGGGAGCAAAGTACTTGGTTGTGTTGTGTGCAGGTTCCGCGTTGCAGCTAGCAAGCAAAGCTTGGACGAGGCGCCATATATAAATTGTCCGAAGCTGTCGCAAACTAGCAAGCATCACCTTCAGTCGTAATTGTCTGCTCTTCTCCTAAACGATTAAACCTTAGTTTCTTAACTGAGGGAAAACAAGCTGCTGTACTCATCACACCTTCCTCTTGGGGTTCCCAACTGGCCGGTTATTTACTTCATCAAATCGGTAGCATCAGCCATCCACGCCCATCGCGCTCTCCTTGCCATCCCTCACCGCCTGCTACACTCCACATCTAACATGCTCGCCTTCTCTGCCTCCACTGCTGCTGGTGGCGGCAAAATTTACTGCTAGAGGACGGCGGTGGGCAGCAGCCTTGGTGGGTTGAAGGCCGTAGGTCAAGTTCGAGCAGGGGCCCTCTCTGGCGTTCATAGTGTACAACTGGTAGGGGCCGGAGAAGGTGGCGCCGGTGCTGGTGCAGAAGTTCATTGTCGGCATTGCATCTCACTCACCTAGGGCTTCATGCGCAACATCTGGTTTGCCGACAAAAGCGTCGCCCTCGGCGAGGCGGGGATCCACGTGATGAACGCATCACTGGGTTCTCGGTAACTTTGAGGATGCGTACAGGCCGTGGGTGTTCGTGTGTCTTGGCCAAGTTGACTTCGCGATGATAGAGGACGCTCAACCTTGCATGGAGGTTTGTCCTTATACGGTTGTACTCCTTCCGATCTATATTACTTTTCGCTAATATAGATGTATCTTGACTCATTTTAGTACTCCCTCTATCAAGAATTACCCTGCATTCTGGATTTAGTCAAAGTCAATTTTTATAAACTTTGACTAAGCGTATAAGAAAAAATATTAATATTTATAATATGAAATAACCATCATTAGAATTGTCATAAAATATATTTTCATATTGCATGTATTTGGTTTCATAGTTATTGATAGTTTTACCAATATGTTTGGTCAAAATTTAAAAAGTTTGACTTTGACCAAACACAGAATGCAGGGTAATTCCTGACGGAGGGAGTAGTAAATACATCAGTATTAGCGAAGAATAATATGGGTCAAAGGAAGTACTACTTTCTAATCCAATCTTCTGTTTACTGTCATGATCATGTTGCAGAAAGCCTATTACGTACCATCATCCTGTAGCCTTTTTCTAGCTACTAGGGCAACAACCTCTGAACGTTTACTATGTAAGACAGAATTAGATGATTGGAGGTGGTGTGAAGCACGATGGTGAAGACTGAGGACACCACCACTCGAAAAAGAAGACTGAGGACACCAACATCGAACTTCTTCTCTTGTGATGTAATTTTCAGGCGGGCTTATTATATACTCTCTCCGTCCCATTTTAATTAACATGGTGGAAGAGCTAAGCTAGCACAATTTTTTATACAAATGACGTTGTTTAAATTGGAACATAGGTAGTAGCTTCTTTCTGATTTATTTCAATGGGGAATGAATTTTTCTCCTTATTCCGAGTTGTAGGATTGTTCGACGTTGTTTAGGGTTGTCTTTTCCGAATAGCTCGCTGGTGGTGTTGTTTACGGTTGTTTAGTGTGGTACCCTATGCAACAACATTTTCCGTACGTTTAGCTTATTTTGGATCAGGCTTGGATCTGAGGTTTGCACTAATGCAGTGGATGGATCTACATCATTTTGATGGAATTGATGCTACTCCACCTCAGAAGAAACAAAGCAATGGTTATTTTTATATATCTATGAATAAGGGTAAATTAAATTACATACAATTATATGTAACGTGTATGTACACGTGCTTGATTACTAGTAATGTATGTAGGGAGCAAAATATACATTTGGAACTTTATTAAAACATTCGAATGATTTTTTAAACTTTTTAAAATTCTGAAAAAAATATGTATATATAGACAATGATGTATACTTCAAATATACTATATCTTAATTTAAAATACATTGTATTATGGGCTACAAAAAAAAGAATTTCTGACAAGGTTGAAGGTGCACTATAGACGGAAAGTGATTTTGGCTCCTGAGCACCACCAGTGCTCTCTTCATTACAAAAAATTAAAAATTATAGTTTTAAGATTTTAAAAATTATGAAAATAAATTAGGACATAGTCAATGATGTAATCCAAGAGTATGAAATTTTTCATTACGAAATTCTTTGTAATGTGGGCTACACAAAAGTAACAAAATCTGATAAAATTTGTAGATTTGAAATATACATACTCAGATCTAGATGTTTGTCATTTTTATGTAGCCCAAATTACAAAGTATTTGAACAAGATTTTTTGCACGTTGGTGAGATAAATAGTTGGCTACATGCAATTTTTTATTTTTTAAAAACTTAGAAATATAATTTTTAAAATTTTAAAAAAGCAAGATCACTGGTGCCACTGGCGGACCTTCTTAGAGATTAAAAGGGCCATAGTACCACTTAGTATTCACAATTTTTGACCATGTAAAGAAAATATATTTTAAGTTAGCCCCCTAACTGCTTTGTAATGACTTTTGGCCCCTCCTACAATGCCGGGCAAGGTCCGCTACTGACTGGTGCCCATGCGCACCAAATCTTTACTCCACTATAGATGTATAATTTTGTATCTTCTGACAAGAGTAGAATACAACATATTTTGGATTGAGACTTTCTAGACTTAAAGTATACACTATTGCCTATATGTACATATTTACTTCAAAAAAATTAAAATAAAAAAACACATGTTTGATTATTGAAAATAAAGAGTTCTAGTAAGCCTGAGAGCCAAATTGACGCACTCGTGTAGAGAGCCCCTAACTATCAACGCGACACAACATGGCCTGGACTTAACATTTGTCATATTTGTATAAAAGAACTCCACAAGTTATAAAATAACAAATAGGTCCTTGTACCACCTAGCAACGACTATACACCTAGAGCGATCCAAAGGCACGCTGGCGGCATCGCCCCTACCTCACCCGATACAGGGAAGCTTGTGGTAGTAGATCACCAAAAAGTTGTCGTGCAAAAACTTCAAAGGACCAATGCACTAGAGTAGCAACCATCGCTGATGATGAGAACCGTTGATTGGATGGACCAAACATGTAGCCACACCAATGGATGCGGAAACTAACCAGATCCCATGTGAACTACCAACATATGGCTCCACGCGTCCTTCGTCGGTGCTAGATGCCCAACTAGAGCCGAGATAGGGCGAAAAGGGCCTTATTCTGACATCGGGATATCGCTCCCATCTCACTATCCCGATAAAGCCATATAAACTAACTAAAAAGATTGGGAAACCCTCCCACCGGTGCAGGTCGGGGTCTCCTGCAGCTTCCAAGGCATGGGGCATCGGAGGCCGGCCGGATCAGTGATGTCTATGAACGCTTCTATTTTTGTAGACAGTGTTGGGCCTCCAAGTGCAGAGGTTTGTAGAACAGCAGCAAGTTTCCCTTAAATAGATTACCCAAGTTTATCGAACTCAGGGAGGAAGAGGTCAAATATATCCCTCTCAAGCAACCCTGCAATTATGATATAAAAAGTCTCATGTGTCCCCAACACACCCAATACACTTGTCAGGTGTATAGGTGCACTAGTTCGACGAAGAGATAGTGAAATACAAGTAATATGGATGGTTATAAGTGGTAATTACAATCTGAAGTAAAAATTGCTGCAAGCAAACATGTAGCAGAACGGGTTGTAAACGGTGTTTCAATGCTTAGAAACAAGGCCTAGGGATCATAGATATCATTCTTCACTATGCTACACTATGCTACACTGAACTACTATCTGGTTGGATAACGAACACTAATAATGTGTAGGGCTACAGAGCACTCCTTAAAGTTCGCATTCCCCAATCTAGATTACCCTACACTGTCACCTTGAGTGCACTAGATGGTTCGAGACAAACACCAACAATTCATAGAGACATCCAACTCAAATCATAACTCATGATAAGTATAATTGTAAACTTTAGCCTAAGAGACACACATAATGCGCACACTGTCATCTTCACATCATGGGACAAGGTGTCTTCGGAGATTACAAGAATAAAACCACTTGAGTAGCATAATATATGAAGAATAACATCTACTAATTCAACTAGATACAAAGCCCATGATCATATAAAGATCACACCATGGGAGAGAGAGATGAACCACATAGCTACCGGTAGAGCCCTCAGCCTCGGGGAAGAACTACTCCCTCCTCATCATGGGAGTTAACAATGTCGATGGAGATGGCAGTGGAGTTGATGGAGATGGCTCCGGGGGCAATTCCCCGTCCCGGCAGGCTGCCAAAACAGAGACTTCTGTCCCCCGAACTTCATCTTCAATGGCGGCGGCGCTGTGGAACTTTTTGTGGATGGAGACTGGACGATTTAGGGTTTTCGCCTCGGAGAGAATACATAGGCGGAAGGGCGATGTCAGAGGGTGGACCAGGGGCCCACACCACCTGGTGGCGCGGCTAGAGGGGGGGCGCCACCCTATGGTGTGCCTGCCTCCTGGCCCTCCTTCGTCTCTGCTTTGGACTTCGTCTTCATGTCGGGAAAAATAGGAGGTTTGGCTTTCGTTTCGTCCAATTCTGAGAATATTTCCCATGCAACTTTTTTGAAATACAAAAACAACAGAAAACATGAACTGGCACTGTGGCATGCCACGAAGTGTAAACAAAACACGAAGCAATTGATGTAAAACAAGCATGGGGCATAAAAAATTATAGATACGTTTGCAACGTATCAATCAGCATGGTCACCTATGAGGGGGACGAAAACCCTAGCTACCTATGGATCACCTTTTTCTTTTCTCCTCTACTTGCCAAACATGCAAAGCATTATTTTTTCGATGAAGGATATGTAGTAATACGAAGATGATACCATTTACACCCACTTCTGCAGCAATATAATGTTTGGAGAAAATTTAGACATCAAGGATGCACATAGCTAAAAAATATTAGAGAAGAAAACAGAAAATGAGTCCCCATAGAAGCAATTGGAGACTCGCAGCAAGAGCACAAACAGTGGTGACGACACCAAAACTCAAAACTCCGTAAAAGTTTCTCCAAAACAATGCCTCTAGAAAGGAAACCGTGCATAAACATCTTTGTCACCCGCCCGAACAAGCACTATGTTCAATGGATTGTTGAAAGACTTGATTTTTACTTTAACTTTTTTTTCAAAAACCGGCAACAAACGTTTTCCGGATTTTTTCAAGAACCGGTAACTTTAACTTCTTGAAGATCTTAAGAGATGTATTTACAAAGTAAGGTTTTTAGAGAAGTGCCTACAAAAAATCAAACTGGTTTTTGCTTAAACTTGTGATTAACGGGGCCGCCGGCTGGTTTGTTCTTAATATTCCCTCTGATCGGAAAAACAAAATTTATACTGATTCATCGATACTTATTTCTGATCGAAAGAGTACCACATTGCAACATACATATCCTTAGTGCCGAGGGTATACTGCTAAGAGTTTGTACCATACGACGAATGCGCGACGTGCGCACGACGCTGCACTCGTCAAACAGACGTCGTCCCCTCATCAATCATCATATGCCTGTGCACCATATGGCCTGTTATTTTTCTTTTAGAAAACGCAATTCAACCAAATCTAGTCAAACATGCGTATCAGTTATCAGCGGAGCGTGTCAATGATCTGTGGACACAGCTGTCTCGATGTATCAATCAGATAGCGTGGACATCACATTGTTTAACTTTTCTTCATTTGAAAACACATCGCCGCGACGTACGCAGCAGGTTTTGGGACTGTCTGTAGTCGCTACCCACGTTTGTTCGCGTATCTTTTGTTTTAATAAAAGTGAGTTTCCTTTTTATCAAGGATAATATTACACAGGGACGAAGGCAAAAATATTATATTTGAGAGGTGACGTTTGGGGGCGATTGCGCTGTATTTAGCTTAGTGAGTGTGAGCACTCATGGTAAAAATCTAACATATGAGCTTGTTGGTAAAAATTATGTATATATAGACAATGATGTATACTTCAAATATATTATATCTTAATTTGAAAACATTGTATTATGGGTTACACAAAAAAAGAGAATTTCTGACAAGGTTTGAAGGTGCACTATAGATAATTTTGTATAGAGTAGAATACAACATATTTTGGATTAAGACTTTGTAGACTGAAAGTATACATTATTTCCTATATGTTCATATTTCTTTCAGAATTTTTTAAAAGAAAAAACACATGTTTGATTATTGAAAATAAAGAGCTCTAGTAAGCCCGGGAGCCAAATTGACGCACTCATGTGGAGATCCCCTAGCTATCAACGCGACACAACATGGCTTGGAACTTGACATTTGTCATGTTTGTATAAAATAACTCCAAAAGTTATAAAATAGCAAATAGGTCCTTGTACGTACCACCTAACAACGACTATAGACCTAGAGCAATCCAAAGGCACACCACCGTCATCGCCCCTACCTCACCCGATGCATGGAAGCTTGTGGTAGTAGATAACCAAAAAGTTGTCGTGCTAAAATTTCAAAGGACCAATGCACTAGAGTAGCAACCATCACTGATGATGAGAACCGCTGGTCGGATGGACCAAACATGTAGCCACACCAATGGACCCGAAAACTAACAAAATCCCATGTGAGCTGCCAACATATGGCTCCACGCGTCCATCATCGGCGCTAGATGCCCAACCATAGTCGAGATAGGGTGAGAAGGGCCTTATTCTGACATCGAGATATCGCTCCCATCTCACTATCCCGATAAAGCCACATAAACTAACTAAAAAGATTGGGAAACCCTCCAACTGGTGAGAGGTCGGGGTCTGCTGCACCTTCCAAGGCTTGAGGCCATCGGAGGCGGGGCGGATCAGCGGCATCACCTATGAGGGGGACAAAAACCCTAGCTGCCTATGGATCACCTTTTCTTTTTTCCTCTGCTGTCCAAACATGCAAACGACATAATGTTTGGAGGAAGTCTAGATATCAAGGATGCACACAGCAAAAAAAACATTAGAGAAGAAAACGGAAAATTAGTTCCCACCAAAGCAATTGGAGACTCGCAACAAGAGCAGAAACAGTGGTGACGACACCAAAACTCCGTAAAAGGTTCTCCGAAATAATGCCTCCAGGAACTTTGCATAAACATCGTTGTCGCCCGCTTGAACAAGCACTATGTTCTACGGATTGTTGAAAGACTTGATTTTAACTTTAACTTTTTTTTCAAGAACTGGCAATTACCGTTTCCTGATTTTTTTCAAGAACCAGAAAATTTAACTTTTTGTAGATCTTAAGACATGTATTTAAAATGTAAGGTGTTTAGAGAAGTGCCTATAAAAAAATCAAACTGGGTTTTTGCTTAAACATGTGATTAACGGGGCAGCCATCCGATTTGTTCTTACTACTCCCTCCGTTCGAAAACACAAAATTTATACTGAATCACCGACACTTATTTCTGATTAAAGGAGTAACACATTTCAGCTGGAGCCTATGGTTACTGGATGCATGAGTGTAATATTTTAAGTATTATAAACTCTGCAATAAAACGACTATGTGCATCTATTGATGCAGATGCTGGAGCTTATCTCCCCATTTTAAAAACTAAGTTTACATTAAAAAATAATATCTAAGACGACAAATAAATAAAATATAAAAGTCTATTTCATGATGGATTTTATGAACGGCTCGAAGGTTCATGGCCTAGTTTCCCGTGGCATCTAAGCTCTGATTAATAATGGCCTGGTAGTGGAGGCCGAGTACTCACTAGTGGAAAAATGGATATCAATACCGGTTCCAGAGGGGCTTTTGTACCGGACATCAAACCGGTACAAAAGATTCGGGACAAAAGCCCCCCCTCTTTGGTACCGGTTCCTTACAAACCGGTATTAAAGGGGGCTCCACGTTGGCTCCAGGAGGGTGCAGGGCTAGGGACCTTTGGTACCGGTTTGTAACACGATTTAAGCTTTCGTCCGTCATCGTGCCCTTTGGTTCGATGACTTTGATCAAAAGTCCTGCCATCGCACGAGTTCTATCGGTAGCTGGTCTCCGATCGGGACTCTCGCCTACATCCGACAAACCCCCAGCAAAAAAGATCTATGGTTCGCTCAGACTGGGTCTCGTCCCCGCTCGCTGCCACAGCCGCCGCCACGAATGCATAATCTATGGGGAGAAGGAGCTCCACGTCCGGCTGGTCGTCCTCCAGGAGTGCCGAGAGGGTGGAGTCCAGGAACGGCAGAGGGAAGGTGCGGGGCATCAAGGCCGACAGTGTCGAGGAGAAGCGGGAGGCGAGGACATCCAGGCGGATGGCAGCGTATCATCCACTGCCGCAGGTGAGGCTTCGCCGGTTTGATCTGTTTTGCCGGTTTCGTTGGTGTTCTATGTGCTCTGGTTCCTCGTGCTAATTTGATCTCATGTTACTACTTGTAGAGAGTTTTGACACGGGGCAGTATGCAATAGGAAAGGAGACGCATCACAGTCGGCAGACATGGCTATGGCAGTGTGATGTTTTATGGAGAAACTTATGTGAGGATGCTAGACATCACATCCATCATGGAGTTCAAGGACCGTGAGATTAATGTCTAAAGAGATGAGAGTAAGAGACCACCTGTTGGGCACTTGGGAAGGAGCTCAACTAGCCTTCATAGATCAATCTTCTGAATGTTATTTGCGTTGATCAGAAGAGCGGGTTGCACTTAATGTAAGGGCCAGCAGTCTCATGGGAATGGTATTAGCAGGAAACACCTTTACGAAAGAGAAGATGGGTTGTACCAGCTATCTATGGTTTGATCAGAGCTGGAGATGGGCCAATTCTTCAATTTTATCTGCAATAGGAACATGTTGATTTCTGTTGGAGTATTTATCTGTCAATTCTGTCAGCAGCACATAGTCACAGTTGACGGCTTGACATATTTTTTAACTAATATCTCAGACAGCTCGCCTTGAAGTGTTACTGGAATGCTATACAGAAAAAATGTTTTCTAACCATGGTGTTTCTGCACCTTTAATCTTGTTCAATGAGACATTCAGACTTAAACTTTACTTTTGTTAGACATCGCACACAGCTAGGAGATACTCCAAAGTATGACTATTTACCTCCTGCCAACGAGTGTTGATGCTCACCACTTCTGAAATTTCATAGTCACCCAGAGTGAACTATAATCTATATGCATGTTTATAGTTGATAATGCTTGTGGTGCCAACAACTTTTTCATTCCTCGTTGCAATTTTCTATGTGTTAATTTAATAACAGCCCTCCTTAAATTCAGTTTATCAATGTTGTTAGTTCATCCGTGTACTAACAACCGTTAGAAATTTCAACTTTGTGCAATGTACCAGTGTTGGAGGTTTTTTTAACTACTATCCTTGAAGATATTTTGCCTTCTATTCTTCATCAAGATAGGTTAAAAATTATGTAGTCTGTACCTACTGGTCTAATGCAAAGTTCTTACCGCTATTGAGGAGCAAAATTTGGCAGTAACTAAAATCTCTCGAGTTAGGTTGCAACTCAGAGTCACTATTGCTACTATACTATAATGGCTATTACAATTTGGAATGGCTGTTAATTTAATCATTGATCTACAAATTTCTGTCATCTTCTGCAATCTGATCTGGAGTTCTACAATCTGGGATATTGAGATTTTACAGCTTCATATATCTTAGGATTACAAAGCAACCATTTATTGTTCATGTAATTGTGAAAATAGAAGCATATGAAGGCATGTAGAACTACATGCAGGTTTAAAAAAGTTATGCAACGATTATTAG
Source organism: Dactylis glomerata (assembly GCA_007115705.1). Lineage (NCBI taxonomy): Eukaryota > Viridiplantae > Streptophyta > Magnoliopsida > Poales > Poaceae > Dactylis > Dactylis glomerata. The sequence continues at coordinate 56,075 of QXEO01001109.1, forward strand.
TTTTTTTTGACAGAAAGATAGCTTTATTGATAATCACAAATTAGAACAAAAAGTTCCCCGGAGAAAGTCCGGAACAGAATGGAAAATAAAGCTAGAGTTTACACTAACACAAGATTTCGCTAAGCGATGCGCCACTTCATTGAGAACACGCCTCACATGTCTGAAAGACACTGAAGCAAAATCCTTCACCAGATGCTTGATATCAGAAACTATTATTCCAACGGAAGATCTGTCGATCGTCGAGGAATTCAGGCGGGATACCAAGGAGAAACAGTCTGACTCGAAGATGACGTGCAGGTTCTCCTCCCTGGCAAGCTCAACTGCCCTTCGAAGGGCTAGGGCCTCAGCGATTTTGGCCTCCACTCTACCCTTCAGGTGTTGGCGACAGGCAACCAGGAATTTGCCGCTGTGATCTCGGGCAATGGCACCCGCCCCAATACTCCATTGAGCTTGGAAAATTGCAGCATCAGAGTTAATAAGAACCGTACCTAGCGGCGGTGGTGTCCAAGAAGAGATCGACGGACTTGACGCACACCTTTGAGCTGAGTTGGTCTTGTACAAATTTTGCTTGATGAAATCCACAAAATCCACAATCTTCCCCGCGGTACGATTAGGGTCGGGCTTGACCTCAGAGTTTCTAACCTCATTTCGAGCTTCCCAAATAAGATAGAACGCCACCGAAAGTGTTGTTGCCTGAAGATCAGAAGCTCTTGCTAGGAAGTCAAACAGCCAATCTTTAGGAGATGAGAAATCCTTCCGTTTGAGGTGAAGAGGAATCACTTTCTTGACTTCACGCCAAACAGTTTGAGTAAATTGACAGAATAACATAGCATGTTCAATGCTTTCATTTCTGTGACAAAAAACACACTCACCCGCATCTGGAACATGTCGTCTGCATAATTCCATACCACTTGGAAGACAGTCGTGAGCGAAACACCAAAGGTGTATATTCATTTCTCCCGGAGCTTTCACCTTCCACACAGCCTTCCAGTGCTTCTCAGAAGCAACCCAATTCGATGGCAATCCTCTGTTTGATCTGCTAAGGCCCCTGAAGAATTTGCTCGAGCGACTCAGATTATATGCCGATCGTACTGAGAAAGTTCCATGCCTTGTAAATGGCCAGCACGCAAAATCTTCATCCGCATGCCTCGAAATGTATATCTGCATGATCGCATCGGCCGCATCTGGCTCAAAGAAAGCGAAGACATTCTTAATCAAACAGTGCACCTTTGCTGTGGTCGGAATCGGTGAGATAGGGTTCAGTAGCTCCAGAGGGAAATTTGGAATCCAGTTATCCTGCAGAATCTTCACCATTCTCCCATTACCAATACCCCAGCGGACCCCTTGATACAGCAACTCTCGCCCATGGAGAATACTTGGCCATGTATACGAAGCTGACCGTGGTTTAGTTGCAGACCAAAAGTCAGTATCCGGGTAGTATCTACCCTTTAGAACTCGGGCACAAAGTGAGGAAGGATCAGTCAAAAGCCGCCACCCTTGTTTAGCAAGCATGGCCTGATTGAAAAGAGGGAGATCAGGAAAGCCCATCCCTCCAAGAACTTTCGGTGTTGATAACCAATCCCATGACCTCCAGTTCATCTTCTTCCTCCCTTCCTCAATACCCCACCAGATATTTGCAATAAGCTTTCTGATTTCTTCACAAGTGGCAATGGTCAATTTGAAACAACTCATGACAAAATTTGGTATGGCTTGGATCACCGTCTTAAGCCAAGTCTCATTACCAGCTCTCGACAGTGGGTGACCAGACATGCTATTGACATACTTCCAAATCTTGTCATAAAGGAATTTGAATGTAGCTACAGGTGATCTCCCAACCGAAGTTGGAATCCCGAGATAAAACTCATTAAGGGCTTCACTTTGCACCTCCAGCCTCAACTTCACTTGATCATCACAATGACAACCAAAGAAAACCGAAGATTTCTCCAAGTTTATTTTCTGGCCAGAACCTTCACAATAAACCTTGAGAGTATCCTTTAGAGCATCCACACTCCGATTGTCACTCCTTGCAAAGAAAATGTTGTCATCGGCAAACAGAAGATGTGATATAGGTGGACCAAGTCGACCATTCTTGACACCATAGACCACACCTCGGCCCTCCTTTTGTTGCAACAAACATGACAACCCTTTTATATAGAGAAGAAATAAATATGGACTAATTGGATCTCCTTGACGAATCCCTCTAGATGGAACAACTGGTTTGGTTAGGTCACCGTTAACTCGGACAAAATACCGAACACAAGTAACACACCTCATCACTGATTGTATCCATGTAGGATCAATACCGAACTTGCAAAGACAACCATAGAGATAATTCCGTTCGACCCTATCGTACGCCTTCATCATGTCGATCTTCAAGGCAAAGAAAGGCCTCTTGGAAACTTGGTTACGGATAGTATGCAAGCACTCAAAGGCAATTAAGGCATTATCCGTGTTCAACCTTCCTAGGACGAAGGCACTCTATTGCTCAGATATAACAGAAGGTAAAATCACTTTCAGCCTATTTGCCAACACCTTAGAGGCAATTTTGTAGAGAACGTTACACAAACTGATGGGTCTAAAGATTTTGAGGTGCTTCAGTTTGGCAAATTTTGGGATCAGCACAATAATTGAATCACAAAAGCCCTCTGGAATATCTCCTCCACAAAGAAAGCACCTCACTGCATTGCAAATCTCAGCTTTAAAATAGTCCCAATGAGTTTGATAAAACAACACCGGAAAACCATCCGGCCCAGGAGCCTTTGTAGGTCCCATCTGAAAGAGTGTAGTCTCAATCTCCTCATCCAAGTAAGGTTTACACAGATCAGAGTTCATGTCATTAGTCACCTTTACTGGAATCACATCAAGAACTGCATCCACGGAGTCACACAGTTCAGAGGAAAAAAGAGTTTCATAAAAATCCTTAACCATACCTTTTATCTCCTCTTGCGACTTACATTTAGAGCCATCTTCTCTTTGTAACAAAGAAATTTTATTTGCACGTTTCCGAGCAGATGCTCTGGCATGGAAAAAGGTGGTGTTTTAACTCTCGGCACTCATGCTTTGCTTTATAAAATAAAATGTGAGAAAAAAGGCAGATTTAGGGATTCTGAAACTTATGATTTTTTAAATAGCTAGATATTCCAAAACTTTGACATGTGAGTGGAAAGCCCACCATTGTTGCAATCTCTCTAGAGTGAATAAAAAATCAAATAGCACCCGTGGAAGCGCACGGGTATTCAACTAGTATATATAGTAATAATGCACAGCTGCGGAGCGCCCTTCGTCTCTGTTGAGCTTGCAGATCGACTCTGCAGCAGCACTAGCATTAGCGATGATGAAGCCCTCCTCACCAAGCACCAAGAGAGGCGTCGGGCCGTTCCGGTTATTCCACGTCGTGGTGTTCTCCATGTTGTTGTGGGCTCTCATATTCTCCCTCCACTGCTCCACCAGCTTGCAATCCGGCGATGCTCTCAAGCCGGCAGCCTTCTTCTTGTTCCGCTTTGGTCGTCTGGATCGCTGCGCCGGACGGTATGTGTACATGTACGACTTGCCGCCCCGGTTCAACGCCGACCTCGTCCGCGACTGCCGAAGGCTCTCTCCCTCCACGGACATGTGCAAACACGTGGCGAACGACGGGTTCAGCCCGCTGATCACCGGCGGTGGCGAGGGCGGCTCGTTCCCAGAGAGGGGAGCCTACGACACTGCGATGACCCAGCATACCACTGCATGTTGTAGTATGCAAGTCGTTGACATAACACTTGCGGATCAAGCCTCCACAAATATTACATCCCTCAGAATGGTACAACAGAAATATTGCGGGCCCAAATACAAACTGATCAACATATTATTACAGACCAAAGCGTGATGATAACGATATGCTCCCGATAAAGAGAACACTTCAAGTGCTTAGTGTTTACAGCAACTGGAAAGCTTCAAATAATTAAACAGATGAAGAACTCAACAACTTATTCTCATACTACAGTTGCTCGGTTCCTCGACTACGATCCTATACTATTAGTTAGTCCTTCTTCATTCTGAGCCTTCGTCGGAAGACGCTCCGTAGCGTATGAAGTAATCCACGCCTTCGACGCCACGAGAGAGATCTGGCTCCTCATAGAAGATGTCCTGCTGGCCTTCGATTGCGTTCAGAGTGGCTTCATCGAGCTCTTCACAGTCTAGCAAGGGTTTAAGAGATTGGGGGTGAGTAACGAGCGTTACCCAGCAAGCTTCTTTAGAAAGAAGTTGTGTGATATGCACTAACTACAACCACAGACCCAAAAGAGTCGTAGGCCTATGCAAGGTTTTATCAATGTTTCTTGAAAGATTGCTTTTACTTTAGAAAACTATGCCCATCAGCCAAGACAGGGTATTAGTGCCTTGAGAGCACCTTTTCTGCCGCGTTCGCAGCTCCTTCCCGGAACAAGGGGTAACATGTCACATCCTTTTACACTCTGCAGAGGTGTGTCCTTCCAAAAGAGATCAAAGCCTTGCTGCACAACCGGGCGTACATTCCTGTCCACACTTCCATGGTGTGGGGCCTAGTCATTGATCCAAGCCAATCACTGCCTTCTCTGCACAACGCATGCCCACCCAATTCACGCATAGCAGGTTATGCCCCTGATATTCACCCCCACCGATGAAGTACCTAGGCGCCTCTTGCGGACCATCATAGACACCAGTGCCGTGAGAACTTAGGTGTCCCACCCATATGCAAGTAGTCCCGCAAGACCTACTGCGACCGGCAACTGGCTGCCCGTTGACATGCGAACGAGAGAAGATACAGCTGACTTTCCAGTCCCATTCCAAGTCTCTTGGATGACACGGTTTTTACGGCGCCGGAATAACTGTGGCATTGGTAATTAGTCCTAGGTTTACTTTCCCGTGCAAGTGGAACCTCCACCACCACAATCTTACCATGGTTCCACCTGCCAGCCCTCCTAGGTTATCACCACTGGTCGATAACCACTAGTCATATTACTTATGAAAATAGGTTTTCCATCTTTTTTTTGAAATGTTAGAGTTTGAAGTCAACACTTTACAAGAAGTTTCAAAATCAGTGCAACCAAGAGGTATGAGCAAGGTAAACTTGCCTTGTGACTGAAAGGTAATGGAGTCAGATACTTGGCAATGCTCCTGATCTCCTTGTTCTACAGAAATCCAAGCATTGTCCGGTAAGGACAATGTTTCAAGAAACAAATGGATGCAATGCACAATGATATGCTATGCATGGTGATTCATGGACTTGGTTTTCTTATTTGTGTGTTTTACCCAAGACTTGCTAGGGTTAAAGAATTCTTATAAAACACAAAGTTTTATTTGTGTGTTTTACCCTATTTATGTGTTAAGTCAAGTAACTAAGGTTTGCAATCAAAGTTTTAAGTTATAAAAATCTTGTTGAGTTATTTGAAAAGGAAAAGGTTGAATCTTTTAAAGAAGAAATTCAATTTTAATAACAATAGTAATTAAGATTTTTGAAAATAGAATTTAAAAGCTTTTTATAATGTTATTTAAAGAATAATTCAGAAATATAAATGATTTAGCTATTTCTTTCATTAATGAATAAGAAATTGATTTATCAATGTTATTTGAGTTTTGAGTTTGAATTAAATTCAAAAAGGAAATAATATTCAAATTTGAATTTTAGAAATTTTGTTTAAATAAATGGCCAAAGCCTTTTTGGCCCAGCGGGCCAACTGGCCCAAACCGGCCCACTCGGGCACGGCTAAGCCGACCCGGCTCGGGTCTGGGTCGGTCACCCGACCCAGCCCAGCCCCCCTCGCGCTCCTCTCTCTTCCCCTTGATCTCACTGGCGACTCCGGATTGCCGCCGCCGCCTGGCCTCTCCGGCCAGCACCGGTGGCCTCCGCCGTCGCCACCTTGGGCGAAACACTCGCCTCCGCGCCCTCTACCAGCTCCACCGAATGGAATCGCCGGCCGCTTCCTCCCCGAGGAGATCAGGGTGGTCTTCCCCCTCGGGATCTGCCGTCTCCGAGCACTCCGATGCGGTGTCTCGCCGCTGGAGCTTGCTGTGCGTGCTCAGGGTGCTCCAGTGCTTACGCCACGTGTGCGCTCTCCGGTGGAAGCGCCAGATGTGGTGCTCCCGGTGCCTCTCGGTGAAGTCTCCCCTCGGTCGCGCCTGGTCGGCCGCGCGGGCACTGCCTCGCCATGCCGGCCAGGTATGCACCTGGGCGCCTGGTGAGTGATCCTCCCCTTCTACCTCTACCCTCTCTTACTGGCCACGATTTCTGACCATTTGGTCAAGATCAGTGAGCCTAGCTCACAGATCCTGTTCTATGCTGCTGCTGCTTGATGCAAGCTTTGGTTCAGTTAAATGGGATTGTGCTATAGCATGTGATAAACTATCTGCTCCTCCATTTCCTCTGTCAGTACACTTAGTGACAGAAGTGTTATTCTAAACTTTGCTAAATTGCAAGATTCAGTTGATGTTTGATGTGGACTTGTTATGCTGAAGTTACTCAGTTAGCTCTATATCCTGGTATGCTAGATGATTCCCCTGTGATTTATGATATCTCAATACTGTGGTAGCAAACTGAATTTCAATATTCAGTTAACTGCTAACCCTGGTCCAGTGATAAATGTGTTGATGTGCTAGCTTCTATTACTTGTGTATCCATGATAACCAAATGATATTATGACTTGCAGTGTTGCAAGCTTCTGTGAAATTACTTTGAGCAAAAATATGATTCCTAGTTATACAGAACTAGGGAAATGATTCTGCTGCCGTCTATTGACCTAGCTGTCCATTATCAAGCTAGTTGTGTTGAGGTGCAAGATCTTCTGATCTTGTGCCCAACAACTAACTTCCGTGATCAATTTATGGTGAAACTTGCCCCTGTGAGTTAAGCCTATGATGCTGGTCTGAGGCTAGTGATAGTTAGTGAGGTGCCTGGCTTGCTTGTGTGCCCACTGATTGCTTATTTGATGATGCTAGCATGTCTTGTGTGTTTGAGGTGCATGTCCAATAGGACATGTGCCCAGCACAAGCTTCTCAGTGATGATTTGATCTTTAAGATGTGCCAGTGAAGTGCAAACTGAGGCTGATACTCTGATGTGAGTTTTATTTGGCTTTTATGCATGATTTCCTATGATGAGCTTGGCAAAGCATTTCTTTGCCAAACTGAGGGCTTATCCAGTAACAACACATGCTGGAATCATGAACTAGCAGTGATGTGTTTGCAGGGTTTCTACCTGAAGCTTGGAGTTGTGCAGTGATAGTGTTGTTTACAGCTTCTGTTGCTTGCTGATGGCGATGGCTTGCTTCTAGCTTGCCCTCTCCTCCTGGCTCAGCTCCTAGCTTGTCCTTCTCCCCCTGGACTTGCTGCTGGTCCCCTGTCCTTCTCCTCCTGGGCTTGCTCTTGAGCTTCAGATGGACTCCATGGTGTTTGCTGATGGTTTCAGTTATGATGGTGGTGCTGTGAAAGAACTGTGATGTTCTTGGTGTTGTTTCCTTGTGGTTTCGAATGGGAGCTGCTTCTCCTGGTGATGCTCATCTAGCCGGCAGCTTGGTTTGTACTGCTGCTGTGGTGCTGCCAGCACCACCCTCCTGGTTCTGTGACTAAGCTACTTGTGAGCTGTGTGCTTGCATGCTTCACTCAGGTTGATCTCATCCTCACTTGGCCGTGCTGTGAAACTGCTATGTGCTCTATTGATTTGTACCCCAGTGACTTTAAAAGAACAGATGCTACACTTGGCAAAATACTCAATGATGCAATGGCAAAATCTTTGCCCTAGTCTGAGAGTACTAATCCTAACACTTAACCCTTTTCTTTTGTTTCTTTTTTACTTTATTTTGCAGGTTGCAGCTTATGAAGATCTAGAGGATGGATTTCATGAAGACTATTAGAAATAGCTTAGAATTAGGTTTCTTTTATTTTATTATCTTCTGTAATCTTCTTTTCAATTTACATTGATGTAAAGACTTTGTATAATTGTGTGATATCAATAAAATAATATTTCTGTTTGTTTTATATTCTACTTCCTTTACTTCTTCATTAATAATTAAATATTCAAAATTTGAGGTAATTCAACAATCATTTTAAATTTCCAAGATCACTTAAATAATAACATCAAGAGATCATAGCAATGCCCTTAGCATTCTAATAACCTCTAACCCTAAAGGTGATTAGACAGAGGCTTTGCTCTCTCAGGTTTTTGAATTGGCGAAAAATTTACTCGGATTTTAGATGCATGAATGCACAAAGGTCCAAGTTCTACCCTTCATTTAGTCCTAGATGCTGGGATGTTACAGTCTTCCCCCCTTATCAGAACTTCATCACGAAGTTCAAACTTTATGTACCTGAAGAGTTCTGGATAAGCTTGTCTCAAATCCTCCTCTTTTTCCCAAGTTGCTTCCCGTTCAGAGTGATGTTTCCATTGCACTTTGCAGAACTTAATGGCATGGTTCCGAAGCCTCTTCCAATTCTCCTCTAAGATCTTTATTGGCTTCTCCTCATAAGTCAAGTCTGCTTGAAGATCTAGGTCATCATGAGTAATAGAGTCTTCAGGTGCTTTCAGACTCTTCCAAAGTTGAGAAACATGGAAAACATTGTGAACTTGCTTCAATTTTTCTGGAAGCTCTAATTCAAAAGCAACACTTCGGTTTTGACTGAGAATCTTGAATGGTCCAATATATCTTGGGCTTAACTTCCCCTTAATACCAAACCTCTTGATTCCTTTCATAGGACTAACCTTCAGATAGACCAAATCTCCATCTTTGGGTTCCCATGTCCGCTCTTTTGATCTGCATAACTCTTTTATCTACTCTGAGCTATCTTTAAATGATCTCGAATAGTATCAATGATTCCTTGCTTCTCTTGGATGAAATCAGTTTCAAATTCATGATTGCCTCCCGGCTCAAACCAACATATTGGAGATCTACACTTGCATCCGTATAATACTTCAAATGGTGCTGCTTTCAAGCTGCTTTGATAGCTGTTGTTGTAAGAGAACTCTGCTAATGGTAAGTGCTCATCCCATGAACCTCCAAAATATAGAGCACATGCACGCAACATGTCCTCCAAGATTTGATTTGTTCTTTCTGTTTGCCCTCCAGTTTGAGGATGATAAGCAGTGCTGAAATCCAATTGTGATCCCAGTGCTGCATGAAGATTTCCCTAGAATGTTGATGTGAAAACTGACCCTCTATCCGAGACGATTTTCTTGGGCACTCCATGTTTGCTGACGATTTCTCTAACATAGATTTCTACCAGCTTCTCTGCACTATCTTTTTGATTAACAGCCAAGAAATGTGCACTTTTGGTGAGTCTATCAACTATCACCCATATCATATCCTTGTGTCTCTTGGTTAAAGGTAAACCGGTAATAAAATCCATCCCGATTTCCTCCCATTTCCACTCCGGAATGTCCAAAGGTTGGAGTAACCCTGCTGGACTTTGATGCTCTGCCTTAACTCTTTGACAGGTGTGACATTCCGCTACATACTTGGCTATGTCCCGCTTCATATTATTCCACCAGAACAACTCCTTGAGATCCATATACATCTTCATACTTCCCGGATGTATGGAGTATGGTGACTCGTGAGCCTCCTTGAGAATCAGTCCTTTGATTTCCGGTATATCTGGCACACAGATTCTGTTTTGAAACCAGAGTGAATCAAAATCACCCAAACAGAATTCAGATGGTCTACCCTCTTCAATCCTGCGGATTTCTTCGGTGATGAAAGGATCTTCATCTTGTCTTCTGATTATAGTGTATTTCAAGTCACTTTGTCTTTCCTCCATTACTCTCATAGTGTGGATACTTCCCAAAGATTTGACCTCTAGACATTGTATTTCTAGTCTTTCTAGGTCCTTAAGCAATTCCTCCGGAAGTTCTCTATCCATCAACTGTGTTTCTGTACTCTTCCGGCTTAATGCATCGGCTACCACATTAGCCTTTCCAGGAGTATAATTGATAGTAAGATCATAATCCTTGATCAACTCTAGCCATCTTTTCTGCCTCATGTTCAACTCCTTCTGAGTAAAGAAGTATTTAAGGCTCTTGTGATCGGTAAATAGCTCACATTTGGCTCCATAGAGAAATTGCCTCCATTGCTTGAGAGCAAACACAACTGCTGCCAACTCTAAATCATGTGTTGGGTAATTGACTTCATGTGGCTTGAGTTGTCTGGAACCATAAGCAATTACCTTTCGGTCTTGCATCAAAACACAGCCGAATCCATTCTTGGATGCATTGCAGTAAACTGTGTAATCCTTTCCAGATTCTGGTACTGCTAAGATAGGTGTTGTTGTGAGTCTCCTTTTTAGTTCTTGAAAACTCTCTTCACACTTTTCAGACCATTCAAATGGAGTGTTTTTCCTTAACAATTTGGTCATCGGCCCTGCTATCTTTGAAAATCCTTCAATGAATCTCCGATAGTATTCGGCCATTCCTAAAAATCCTCTTATCTCCTTCACATTGGTTGGTGCTTGCCAATCCAATATTGACTGAACTTTGCTTGGGTTCACAGCAATCCCTTCCTTGCTAATGACATGACCAAGGAATTCCACTTGATCCAGCCAAAATTCACACTTACTGAATTTAGCATACAGCTGATGTTCCCTTAACACTTGCAATGCTATTCTGAGATGTTTTGCATGATTCTCTTTATTCTTGGAGTAAATCAATATGTCATCGATGAACACTATCACAAACTTGTCCAGATATGGCATGAAAATCTTGTTCATCAAATTCATGAAAATTGCCGGAGCATTGGTCAGCCCAAAAGGAACAACTAAGTATTCATGATGGCCATACCTTGAGACAAATGCAGTCTTTGGTACATCTTCTGGCTTGATCTTGATTTGATGATAACCAGATCTCAGATCAATTTTTGAGAAAACCCCAGCCCCATGAACTTCATCAAACAGATCTTGAATTCTTGGCAAAAGATACTTGTTCTTGATGGTGACATTGTTCAAATTCCTGAAATCCCCACACATTCTTCTGCCTCCATCTCTTTTATCAACAAATATCACTGGCGAACCCCAAGGTGATATACTTTCTTGGATGAATCCCTTACTTTCCAACTCATCTAACTGCTTTTTTAGTTCTTTCAACTCTTTAGGACCCATTTTATAGGGTGCTTGTGAAATTGGTGCTGTGCCTGGCTTTAAATCAATAGTGAATTCTATCTCCCGATCCGGTGGCATTCCTGGTAATTCTTGAGGAAATACATCCATGAACTTATTAACCATTGGAATATCTTCTAACTTGGCCTCTTTCAGAGAATTAAGTTGAATTCCAATCTCTACATGGGTGTGCTTATCTGCTTGGTAAGTAATCCTTCCACCTCCGGGCTTCCGGATTGACACAGTCTTCTCTTCACAATCAATGTGTGCTCCATGATCGGACATCCAATCCATACCCAGAACAACTTCAATGTTTTTAAGTGGATGAACATAGAGATCGGCAAAGTAAGGACAGTCACAGATCGTAATGACCTGGTCTGGTTTGAATTGGGATACTAAAAGTTTACCCCCGGCTATCACAACAGTCATAGGATGGGCTATCGCCTGACACCTTAACCCATATTTTTCAACAAAATCTTTGGAAATGAATGATGTAGTGGCACCGGTATCAAAAAGAACTTTGCCGGGATGAGTAAGGATGCTAAGCGTACCTATGACCGCCGTTTCCGAATTGTTAGCTTCCTCCAGAGATGTGCAATTCAGCCTCCCAAAGTTCCGGCCTCTTTTCCCGTTGTCGTTCTTGCTGCTACTGCCACCTCCAGATGCAGGTCGACCACCTCCTCCGGATTTGCCTCCACGGTTATCCGGCCATCCACCCGCTGGTTTATTTGGACAGTCTGGATGAATATGCCCTTCCTTCCCGCAAGCATAACAGATAATACTCGGCTTGGTGCATTCTCTCTGAACATGACCTGGAAGTCCACACTTGTGGCAGAGGATCTGACCTTTTGGTGTGAATACCTTACGATTGGGTGGAGCTCCTCCTGTTCTAACCCTGGGTTTGAAACTCAGGTTTGGAGTACTTCGGGTTGGTTGAACTCTCTTGGCTTCAGTCTTGGCCCTCTTCAGTCGGCTCATCTGAACCAACTTATAGTCATTCTCCCAGGTAATAGCTGTGTCCATCAATTCTTGGAAGTTACGCGGCTTTGTCAACTTCATCTGCATTGTCGTGTATGGATTCAGTCCCCTGAGGAATCTTTTCATCCTCTTGCTGTCAGTACTCACCTCGTCACTTGCGTAACGAGAGAGTCTCGTGAACTCCTTGATGTAAGCCATCATTGTTGCACTCCCCTGCTTGAGGTCTTCAAATTCCCTCCTCTTGAGCTCAACCACACTTTCTGGCACATGAAAGGTACGGAATTTTTCTTTGAACTCTTCCCAAGAGAATACCTTCTCCGGAAGTTGAAGTGTCACTTCGTTGTCCCACCACGCTGCGGCTGGTCCAGATAGAAGGTGTACAGCATAACGAACCTTCTCCTCGTCATTGGCTCCCACAGCTTTCAATTTTGTTTCAGTGTCCATGAACCAGTCTTCCGCATCCATTGGTTCCACCGTGGAAGCAAAGGGAAGTGGTTTTGCATTGAGGAAATCAGAAAGGCTTACCCCTCTCACTTCCGGAACCCTTCCGGCTCCAACATGCCCCATGAGCTCTTGCATAAATTTGTTCTGTGTTTCTTGCATGAACTGCATATACTGCATAAAGCTTTGTTCCGCCAAAGGCCTGAATGGTGGTGGTGGTAAATGAGCTTGATTTTCTTGATCAGCCTTAGCTTTGGCTTCCATTTCTGCCTGCTGGTCATTCACTGCCTTCGCTTGAGCTTCTTGTGCCAAGCGCTGAGCTTCGGCTTCAGCATCGGGAGCTAAACCCGCATCCATTCCCCTCTAGTCCTGAAACATAAAGCAAAGATCTCATAATTACACCATGCCCATGCTTTCTGAGCTTCACTTCATGCTCAGAACTAGTCACACAATGGAAAACAGAAATCCAAATCCAAATGGAAGATCGCAAGAAAACCAAATACAAGATACATATTATACATATCCTACAAACCGATACAAGGTCGTTATTACAACACGTACTCTCACACGTGGAGTACACTCATAGATCGAGACTGGATAGTTCTACCGTCTCTCTTATTACAACAACATACTACTAGCACTAGCTGCATTCACAGATACAACTAAGCTTCTGTCTTGGTCTTGACATCACGTCCTGGATCTCACGGCTCGTAGTACATGCCCGGAGTCCACCCGTGCTAGCGTGAAGTCCGGCGCACTGTCTCGGGAACAAACGGCCTACCACCTGGAACATAGTCCGAGTCAGACGTGTCCATCGTAGAGGTATCACTCAACACTAGTCCATTCAGTCCGAGGTAGCTCTCAAAGTACACCCTGGTCTCGTGAGCAGTCATAGTAGGAAAAGGCTCCGCCTCTCCATAACACACACTCTCCGTGCAGTAGGTGTGATCAAACGGTACATCCTGCTCCATAGGTGTCTCAACTGGCTCCTGACTCTCGAACTGAACCTCCATAGGATCCTCCTCCTCAATAGATACAACAGGAGCGACCACGGCATCGCCACCTCCTGCTGCGTGAGCTGTTCCTCCATACGAGCTAGTATACTGCTGACCGTCTCCCAGCCAGTCAAACCTCCACCCATCAGAGTTCTCAATAGGAAGCTCGGACTCCGAGATCCCCTTGAGACCCTCTGCGCCTCCATACTAGAAGTGATAACTGGGTAATGTATAGGCTCAGGAGTGAGTGAATACCTGGAAGGCCCAGGCTGTGTCGGGTAACTGTGAGTTCCCACAACTGGTGAGAAGTGTGATCCCTCTGACTCCTGCCTAGTCATCTGTGCTCGCTCCTGCCTCCTAGTAGTGTCTGTGAGGTCATCAAGCATCTCCGCCTTGTCCTCCACAATGACCTGGTGAGTGTTATACAGTGATCCTACCATCTTCCTATACCTATCAAGAAGTCTGGCTGCCAACTTCGGCTTCTTCTTTACCAGAACATCGTGATCCATTCCCGGCTCATCCATCAGTGAGTCATGAGGAATAGCGGTAAAAGTGGTACCTGCTAACTCCACCACTCTGTACTCCCGGATAGTCACAATAGCTCGCACTACCGCCTCGTGATAAGCTGCAGTCTCTCCTCTTCCTTCTCCGGAAGGCTGAACTGTACTAGGTGCTAATCCATCTGGTAGCATGATCACGACACGGTACTTGACCACAGTCCCGTCATCCTTGTAAGTATAGGTCTTAACAGGGATGTCGGTGCTGAGTCCAAAAGCCCGTAGCAGTGATCCTAACTGCTCAGTCAAAGTGCCCTCATAGTCTTCCAGAGTCTTCCTCTGTGACCAAACAGTACGTGCTGGAATTCTCGATGCCATAATAGCTGTTACAAGAATAAGATACAGAATTAGTATGATGCATCATAAGAAAGAATTGTAACACTAAAAATATGACTATATTATTCCCAAGTGAATAACCATCATAATTTTAGAGAACTCTTTACCGTTGCTACTAGACTCCTACAGGTTCTATCCCTTTACTAGGTTTCCAACCTAAGGTCAAAGCATTTGCTCTGATACCAGCTGCGGTGACCCAGCATACCACTGCATGTTGTAGTATGCAAGTCGTTGACATAACACTTGCGGATCAAGCCTCCACAAATATTACATCCCTCAGAAACATTGCGGGCCCAAATACAAATTGATCAACATATTATTACAGACCAAAGCGTGATGATAACGATATGCTCCCGATAAAGAGAACACTTCAAGTGCTTAGTGTTTATAGCAACTGGAAAGCTTCAAATAATTAAACAGATGAAGAACTCAACAACTTATTCTCATACTACAGTTGCCCGGTTCCTCGACTACGATCCTATACTATTAGTTAGTCCTTCTTCATTCTGAGCCTTCGTCGGAAGACGCTCCGTAGCGTATGAAGTAATCCACGCCTTCGACGCCATGAGAGAGATCTGGCTCCTCATAGAAGATGTCCTGCTGGCCTTCGATTGCGTTCAGAGTGGCTTCGTCGAGCTCTTCACAGTCTAGCAAGGGTTTAAGAGATTGGGATGAGTAACGAGCGTTACCCAGCAAGCTTCTTTAGAAAGAAGTTGTGTGATATGCACTAACTACAACCACAGACCCAAAAGAGTCGTAGGCCTATGCAAGGTTTTATCAATGTTTCTTGAAAGATTGCTTTTACTTTAGAAAACTATGCCCATCAGCCAAGATAGGGTATTAGTGCCTTGAGAGCACCTTTTCTGCCGCGTTCGCAGCTCCTTCCCGGAACAAGGGGTAACATGTCACATCCTTTTACACTCTGCAGAGGTGTGTCCTTCCAAAAGACATCAAAGCCTTGCTGCACAACCGGGCGTACATTCCCGTCCACACTTCCATGGTGTGGGGCCTAGTCATTGATCCAAGCCAATCACTGCCTTCTCTGCACAACGCATGCCCACCCAATTCACGCATAGCAGGTTATGCCCCTGATATTCACCCCCACCGATGAAGTACCTAGGCGCCTCTTGCGGACCATCATAGACACCAGTGCCGTGAGAACTTAGGTGTCCCACCCATATGCAAGTAGTCCCGCAAGACCTACTGCGACTGGCAACTGGCTGCCTGTTGACATGCGAACGGGAGAAGCTACAGCTGACTTTCCCGTCCCATTCCAAGTCTCTTGGATGACACGGTTTTTACGGCGCCGGAATAACTGTGGCATTGGTAATTAGTCCTAGGTTTACTTTCCCGTGCAAGTGGAACCTCCACCACCACAATCTTACCATGGTTCCACCTGCCAGCCCTCCTAGGTTATCACCACTGGTCGATAACCACTAGTCATATTACTTATGAAAATAGGTTTTCCATCTTTTTTTGAAATGTTAGAGTTTGAAGTCAACACTTTACAAGAAGTTTCAAAATCAGTGCAACCAAGAGGTATGAGCAAGGTAAACTTGCCTTGTGACTGAAAGGTAATGGAGTCGGATACTTGGCGATGCTCCTGATCTCCTTGTTCTACAGAAATCCAAGCATTGTCTGGTAAGGACAATGTTTCAAGAAACAAATGGATGCAATGCACAATGATATGCTATGCATGGTGATTCATGGACTTGGTTTTCTTATTTGTGTGTTTTACCCAAGACTTGCTAGGGTTAAAGAATTCTTATAAAACACAAAGTTTTATTTGTGTGTTTTACCCTATTTATGTGTTAAGTCAAGTAACTAAGGTTTGCAATCAAAGTTTTAAGTTATAAAACTCTTGTTGAGTTATTTGAAAAGGAAAAGGTTGAATCTTTTAAAGAAGAAATTCAATTTTAATAACAATAGTAATTAAGATTTTTGAAAATAGAATTTAAAAGCTTTTTATAATGTTATTTAAAGAATAATTCAGAAATATAAATGATTTAGCTATTTCTTTCATTAAGGAATAAGAAATTGATTTATCAATGTTATTTGAGTTTGAATTAAATTCAAAAAGGAAATAATATTCAAATTTGAATTTTAGAAATTTTGTTTAAATAAATGGCCAAAGCCTTTTTGGCCCAGCTGGCCAACTGGCCCAAACCGGCCCACTCGGGCACGGCTAAGCCGACCCGGCTCGGGTCTGGGTCGGTCACCCGACCCAGCCCAGCCCCCCCTCGTGCTCCTCTCTCTTCCCCTCGATCTCACTGGTGACTCCGGATCGCCGCCGCCGCCGCCTGGCCTCTTCGGCCAGCACCGGTGGCCTCCGCCGTCGCCACCTTGGGCGAAACACTCGCCTCCGCGCCCTCTACCAGCTCCACCGAATGGAATCGCCGGCCGCTTCCTCCCCTAGGAGATCGGGGTGGTCTTCCCCCTCGGGATCTGCCGTCTCCAAGCACTCTGATGTGGTGTCTCGCCGCTGGAGCTTGTTGTGCGTGCTGAGGGTGCTCTAGTGCTTACGCCACACGTGCGCTCTCCGGTGGAAGCGCCAGATGTGGTGCTCCCGGTGCCTCTCGGTGAAGTCTCCCCTCGGCCGCGCCTGGTCGGCCGCGCGGGCACTGCCTCACCATGCCGGCCAGGTATGCACCTGGGCGCCTAGTGAGTGATCCTCCCCTTCTACCTCTGCCCTCTCTTACTGGCCACGATTTCTGACCATTTGGTCAAGATCAGTGAGCCTAGCTCACAGATCCTGTTCTGTGCTGCTGCTGCTTGATGCAAGCTTTGGTTCAGTTAAATGGGATTGTGCTATAGCATGTGATAAACTATCTGCTCCTCCATTTCCTCTGTCAGTACACTTACTGACAGAAGTGTTATTCTGAACTTTGCTAAATTGCAAGATTCAGTTGATGTTTGATGTGGACTTGTTATGCTGAAGTTATTCAGTTAGCTCTATATCCTGGTATGCTAGATGATTCCCCTGTGATTTATGATATCTCAATACTGTGGTAGCAAACTAAATTTCAATATTCAGTTAACTGCTAACCCTGGTCCAGTGATAAATGTGTTGATGTGCTAGCTTCTGTTACTTGTGTATCCATGATAACCAAATGATATTATGACTTGCAGTGTTGCAAGCTTCTGTGAAATTACTTTGAGCAAAAATATGATTCCTAGTTATACAGAACTAGGGAAATGATTCTGCTGCTGTCTATTGACCTAGCTGTCCATTATCAAGCTAGTTGTGTTGAGGTGCAAGATCTTCTGATCTTGTGCCCAGCAACTAACTTCTGTGATCAATTTATGGTAAAACTTGCCCCTGTGAGTTAAGCCTATGATGTTGGTCTGAGGCTGATACGTCTCCAACGTATCTATAATTTTTGATGCTCCATGCTTGTTTTTACACCATTTGCCTAATGTTCCGTTATGCATTTTCCGGAACTAACCTACTAACAAGTCGCCACAGTGCCAGTTCCCTGTTTTCTGCTATTTTTGTGTTTCAGAAGTGATACACATGAAATATTCTCGGAATTGGACGAAACAAGTTCCTAAAGTCTTATTTTGCTCGGGAGCTTCCAGAGATCCGAAGAGAAGTAGGAGGGGGGCCACAGGGGCCCCACACACCAGGCTGGCGCGGCCAGGGCCTGGGCCACGCCACCCTGGTGTGAGGCCACCTGGCTCCACCTCTGACATCGCCACTTCACCTATAAAGACCCCTCCCCCCCCCCGACGGGAAAAACCTAAGTAGCCGATCACTTTTCCAGAACACATCGCGATCCGCCGCCGCCGTCGACCCGAAGATCGGGAGGGTCCACAAGCTCTTCCCGGCACCCTGCCGGAGAGGGGAATCGCCACTGGAGGTCTTCTTCATCGCCATGCTTGCCTCCGGAGCGATGAGTGAGTAGTCTACCTTGGACTATGGGTCCATAGCAGTAGCTAGATGGTTGTCTTCTCCACCATGTGCTTCATGTTTAGATCTCATGAGCTGCCCTACATGATTGAGATCACCGTTATGTAATTCTACATGTTTGGTTTGTTGGGATCCGATGAATATTGGTGTTATGATTGAGTTGCTATACTGAAATATATCTTTTGTTATCTCTATGTTGTTTATGATCTTGCATGCTCTCCGTTGTTAGTAGCTATCTTGGTCGAGTAGTTGCTAGTGACTCCAAGAGGGGATATTTATGCTCGATAGTGGGTTCATGCCTCTATTTAACCTGGGGGAGTGACAGAAACCTCTAAGATTGTATATGTGCTGTTGCTACTAGGGAGAAAACAACATTCATATGCTCAAGGGCATATGCTTTGTTTACATTACACACTTTGCTTAATGCAATTATCCGTTGTTCGCAACTTAATACTCATGGGGTGTTCGGATGATATCCCCGTGAGTGGATTATTAGTCATAGATGCAGTTGGATGGTGGTCTATGTATTTTGTTGTAATGCCCAGAGTAAATCTCATAGTGATCTTCTTGACATATCACGTTTATCTTTATTCTATCAATTGCCCAACTATAATTTGTTTACCCAGCATGTGTTATTTATCTTATGGAGAGACACCACTAGTGAACTGTGGACCCCGGTCCTATTTCCATCATATTGCTATCACCTGTTTACTTTACTCGCACTGTTTACTTTATTCGCATACTTCTACTGTTTTCCACTCGATACGCTCATAACCTTTGTTTCAAGCAAACCGGTGAGATTGACAACCTCATCGCAAGTTGGGAACAAAGTACTTGGTTGTGTGTGTGCAGGTTCCACGTTGCAGCTAGCAAGCAAAGCTTGGAAGAGGCGCCATATATAAATTGTCCGAAGCTATCTCAAACTAGCAAGCATCACCTTCAGTCGTTATTGTCTGCTTTTCTCCTGAACGATAAACCTTGGTTTCTTAATTGAGGGAAAATCTTGCTGCTATATTCATCACACCTTCCTCTTGGGGTTCCCAACGGGCCGGTTGTTTTACTTCATCAACTCGGTAGCATCAAGCTCTTTTCTGGCGCCGTTGCCGGGGAGGAAGTGGAAGACCTCTGCGAGGGGAGTTTTTCGCACACACATCCTTTACTTTGTTATTGTTTTGCTTTACTTTATTTATTTTACCTGCATCGTTTTATATCAAAAACCCAAAAAAATTAGAATCCTTGGTAGTTATTTTTACTTGTTTACTTTAGTTTTGCTGAAATGGCCAATCCTGAAAACACCAAGTTGTGTGACTTTACTAGCACGAACAATAGTGATTTTATCTGCACTCCTATTGCACCACCTGCTCCTGCTGCAAATTTTTATGAGATTAAGCCTACTTTGTTGAACCTTGTTATGAAAGAGCAATTCTTTGGTGCTAGTACTGAAGATGCTGCAGCTCATCTCAACAATTTTGTTGAGCTATGTGAGATGCAGAAATATAAGGATGTAGAAAGTGATATTATTAAGCTCAAGTTGTTTCCTTTTTCTTTGAGAGGAAAAGCTAAAGATTGGTTGCTATCTTTGACTAAGAATAGTATTGATTCATGGGCTAAGTGTAAGGATGCTTTTATTGGTAGATACTATCCTCCTACTAAGATTATATCCTTGCGTAGCAATATTATGAAGTTTACTCAGTTTGATAATGAACATGTTGCTCAAGCTTGGGAAAGAATGAAATCTATGATAAAAGAATTGCCCCACTCATGGACTGACTACTTGGATGATTGTCCAAACTTTTTATGCAGGACTAAAATTTTCTTCGAGGAACCTACTTGATTAAGCTGCTGGAGGCACTTTTATGTCCCTTACCTTGGGCGCCGCAACAAAGCTACTCGACAATATGATGGTAAATTATTCCGAATGGCACACCGAGAGAGCTCCACAAGGTAAGAAGGTAAATTCTGTTGAGGAAACCTCTTCCTTGAGTGATAAGATTGATACCATTATGGCTATGCTTGCTAATGATAGGACTCATGTTGATCCTAATAATGTTCCTTTAGCCTCTCTGGTTGCTCAAGAAGAGCACGTTGATGTGAATTTCATTAGAAACAATAATTTTAACAACAATGCTTATAGGAACAATTTTGCTAGTAACAATTATAGGCCGTATCCTTCTAGTAATGGTTATGGTAACTCTTATGGTAACTCCTCCAACAACACTAGGGCCGTGCCCTCCGAGCTTGAGGTAATGCTCAAGGACTTCATCGGTAAGCAAACTGCTTTTAATAAGTCTGTTGAGGAAAAGTTAGGCAAAATTGATATTCTTGCTTCTAAAGTTGATAGCCTTGCTCATGATGTTGAAATTCTGAAATTAAAAGTGTTGCCTAATGATGTGAAAGAGAACAAAATTTTTGCTACTGCTAATGCTATTCAAGTTGGAATTGATGAAAAGATTAGATTGTTAGCGAAATTGCATGCCAGGTGGGAAAGAGAAGATGAGATGGCTAGAGAGGTGAAGGTATGTACCATTACTACCTCTAATGATGATGCTCCTGATGCTAGCAATCCTCCTACTTTGATTGGTATAGAGAAAACTCCCACTCCTTGTGTTAAAAAGCCTAAAACTGCCTAAAATTTTCTCAAAAGAGTGCTGAAATTTTTCGGAGTGTGGGAGATGATAGCTTTACTTCCTTTAATGATTTTGATGTTGATGGCTGCAATATATCTGAAGTAATTTTGTTCTTGCAAAAGCTTGCTTTGACTCCCAATGCTAGTTCTTTAAATATTGCTTTTACTAAGCATATTACCAATGCTCTCATGAAAATTAGGGATGAAAAGCTGAAGCAAAAAGCCTCTGTTCCCAAGAAGTTAGAAGATGGTTGGGAACCCATCATTGATATGCATGTTAATGGTTATGATTGCCATGCTTTATGTGATCTAGGTGCTAGTATTTCTATCATGCCTAGAAAAATTTATGACATGCTTGATTTACCACCGCTTGAAAAATGTTATTTTGATGTTCCTATTGCTGATTTTGCTAAGAAGAAACCTTTGGGAAAGATTAATGATGTTCTTATTGTGGTTAACAATAACCTTGTTCCCATTGATTTTCTTGTTATGGACATTGAATGCCATGCTTCATGTCCTATTATTTTGGGAAGACCCTTTCTTCGAACTGTAGGTGCCATCATTGATATGAGGGAAGGCACCATAAAATATCAATTCCCACTCAAGAAAGGTATGGAACACTTCCCTAGGAAAATAAAGAAATTACTTTTTGACTCTATTCTTAGAGAAAATTATGAGCTTGATGCTTCATCACTTGATATTACTTGATTCGCAATTTTCTGCGCCTAGCTCAAAGGCGTTAAAGAAAAGCAATCTTGGGAGATAACCCAATGTTTTATTTTCAGTACTTTTTCTTTTATTTGAGTCTTGGAAGTCATTACTACTGTAATGACTGCTCCTTATATTTTTTATTTTGTTGTTTTGCCAAGAGAAGCCTCTAATTCGAGTGAGGTAAAGATTTGGGGATGTTGCTGTCCTGAAACTGTTTTCGGTGCTGCACCGTAAAAATTCGTATAAATTCTCTGTATATCTTTTGGACCTGCGATTTCTTGTGCATATGCCCCAGGTTATATCCGAACTTTCGTTAGTTGAACACTTTTTTGATTTGAGCAACAGAAAACCCCTAAAAAATTCAGCCTTTGTCAGTTGTTCAGTTTTGACAGATTTCTGCCAATATTTATGTTTGCCACTTTATCGCTTTCTTTTGAGTTCTTTTGATCACGGAACTTTTGGGGAAGTTGCTACAGTAGTATTTGCTTTATATGTGGTGGTTTTGGGTTGAAACCTAAAGCAAAAAAGAGGTTGATTATATGTTATGCTACACTAATGTTGCTAATAGATTTGTGTTTAGTTTTGTATGAAGGAAGTTTTCAAGTGTAGGGATTGGAGAATGATGAGATGAGTTGAAGAATGGACAAAAGCTCAAGCTTGGGGATGCCTATGCATCACCCCAATAAATATCCAAGAAGTACAAGCGTCAAAGCTTGGGGATGCCCCCGAGGCACCCCTTCTTCATCGGCAAAAATCAGGTCACCTTTCAAGACACTATATTTTTATTGCTTCATGCACTATGTGTTTTTCTTGGAGCGTCAGTTGTTTTAGTTTTCTTAGTTAGTTTAGTTTGTTTGCTGCAATAAATGGTTGGACCCCAACAAATTTCCTTTGGAGGAGATGTACTCGTTTTCATTTGCAAAGAACACTCCGTTTTTCATTCTTACAATTTCACCGGGTGTTCTTCTTTTTCTGCTACTGCTTTTGGTTTTCGTTTTCGCCTTGATTTGCGTTCAGACCTTGCCGTATCTTTTCATCAAGGTGTATTTTTGCCTCTGATATTTATTGGTTTTCATCAAAAGAGGTGTCTATAAAAATTTTGAATGGTGTTGGAAAAGAGAAAAAGCTTTATGCAAAATAGTGGTACAAGAAGGAGCTTGTGTAGACTGCGGCTTAGGCTTTTTCATGTCATGCTTGATGTATTTTTGATAGTATGCTTAGTGGTTTTGCTGTAGCATGACTTGTCTCAAATAACTGAGATTGCTTAATGAGCCTTTGAAAAAAATCATGCGTTGTTTTTATTGTATGGAAGCATTATTTTGGTTTTCTCCTTGATGCTTTATTTGGGTTGACTTGGCGCATGCTCACACATGTTAGACTCTTAAAAAGTAGCCAATAGCCTCTATGATCATTTAGTTTTTGACTTTTGATGCCATCTTATGCTTCTTTTAATGTCGCTTTGTCGCTTTGCATGATTATGGCCATTATTGCTCTCTTAGTTGGTCGCTCCCAGTCTTTTGCTAGCCCTCGCCTTGTACTGAGTATGAGCTCTACTTGTGCATCCAACTCCTAAAAACCAAAGTTTTCCAAAGTGTCCACCATACATACCTACTAGCAATTTGCTATTCCAAGTAAATTTGACTTGCTTTTATTTTCTCTTCAAATTAAACTCTTACCAGTGTTATGCGAAATTCGGTCAGTAAAGCTCTCACGAACCGGAAGGCACACTTTACTTTTTCCTGTTCTTAAAAATTTGACATTGTGGTCTCTTATGTTGAGTTGTTATGCTTGCAAGTTGTAAGTTGGAGACTAGCCCAGCCATGCAGTCATGGGCAAGCTTTCAACATTGCACTTCTTATTTGAGTTGATATCGTGATCTTTTGTTTATGGATGCCCGCGGTGTGAAATGAATTGGGAATCTTGTGGGGATCATGGAGTTTGTATATGTGTTAGGGAAACACCGGGCCGCTAATCTAAGCCATGCATAATTCATGGTGGAAATTTGCAGCATACCCATGGTGAACATTCGACGACGCATCTTACAATAAAAAGCTAAACAAATGGCAAATAAAAGAGATGTCGAGGTGTTCATTGTCTGCTTGTCCTGTCATTTTGATGTGGGCTTGTTCCATGTCATCGGGCACGGAGGTACCCCATTGGCGGTTCTCAATGATATGCATATATTTACAATGACAAGAGCCTTGCTTGAGACTCTAAGTAAAGTAGCATGAGGATTGGGTACTCGTATTCACGGGACACGAGGTTTTCAACTTATGATTTGTCAAGCATATGCATCATAATTGTTCTCGCATTAACTCTAACAATTCAAGATGCTTATGATGGGGGCAATGAGAGCTCAAAGCCGGTAAGTACCATAATTTTTGAAGGTTATAAAACTTGCAATCACTGCTTCCCTCTGCGAAGGGCCTTTCTTTTACTTTTATGTTGAGTTACCACCTTCTATCTTTATGCACCATAAGAGAGCATAGTTGTCATTCTTAGTATAATGTGCATTGTCCCAAAGTTTTCATTGATTGATTCATATTGTTGGTTTCACTTGTTCTTAAATTATTTGTATCTAGTCGCCCTCTTAAACTTGAAGGTGTCCTATGCATTTATGTTTTGCTCTCTTTGAAGGACAAGCTGAAAACCATTTGTATGTTTTTCCTTATGATTTGAACACACGTTTGACTTTCATTGTTTCATTTTCATGATCTTTTGTTTGTGTTCATTTGCATGTTTACAACATGGTTGCTAAGTTCTTATTGTCAAGATTATATCTTTCATGCCCATGTTTTAAGTTCTTATGATCCCAGCTCACAAATGCTTACATATATGATCAAGATTGTGTAGGTGCATGTCACCTCAAAAATTATTCTTTTGTTATCACTTACCTACTCGAGGACGAGCAAGAGTTAAGCTTGGGGATGCTTGATACGTCTCCAACGTATCTATAATTTTTGATGCTCCATGCTTGTTTTTACACCATTTGCCTAATGTTCCGTTACACTTCGTGGCACTTTTATGCATTTTTCGGAACTAACCTACTAACAAGTCGCCACAGTGCCAGTTCCCTATTTTCTATTTTTTTGTGTTTCAGAAGTGATACACAGGAAATATTCTCGGAATTGGACGAAACAAATTCCTGAAGTCTTATTTTGCCCGGGAGCTTCCAGAGATCCGAAGAGAAGTAGGAGGGGGGCCACAGGGGCCCCACACACCAGGCTAGCACGGCCAGGGCCTGGGCCGCGCCACCCTGGCGTGAGGCCACCTGGCTCCACCTCTGACATCGCCCCTTCGCCTATAAAGACCCCCCCGACGGGAAAAACCTAAGTACCCAATCACTTTTCCAGAACACATCGCGATTCGCCGCCACCGTCGACCCGAAGATTGGGAGGTGATGTCTACACACGCTTCTGTTCTTGTAGACAGTGTTGGGCCTCCAAGTGCAGAGGTTTGTAGAGCAGCAGCAAGTTTCCCTTAAGTGGATCACCCAAGGTTTATCGAACTCAGGGAGGAAGAAGTCAAAGCTATCCCTCTCAAACAACCCTGCAATTACGATACAGAAAGTCTCTTGTGTCCTCAACACACCCAATACACTTGTCAGATGTATAGGTGCACTAGTTCGGCGAAGAGATAGTGAAATACAAGTAGTAGTGATGATTATAAGTAGCAAATGTGACTTGAAGTAAATATCGCTGTGAGCAAACATGTAACAAAACAGGAAGTAAACGGTATGCAATGCTTGGAAACAAGGCCTAGGGATCATACTTTCACTAGTGGACACACTCCCAACAAATATAACATGATTGAACAAATAAACAACTTCTCTTCACTATGGTACTCTGAATTACTCTCCTATTGAACAACACTAATCATTGCGTAGTGGCTACAGAAGCACCCCTTAAAGTTCATCAAGTACTTGACAAACACCACTCATAGAGATATCCAAATCAGATCACAACTCAAGATAGATATTATTGCAACTTAGACCAAGTACTAACATGGTGCACACACTGTCAACATTACACCATGAAAGGAGGAATAGATCACTTCAATACTATCATAGCGATAATTATTCTCATAATCCATAAGAGATCACAATCGTAGCCTAGACCAAGTACCACCATGATGCACGCACTGTCACCGTTACACCATGGCAGGAGGAATAGATTACTTTAATAACATCACTAGAGCACACATAATATCTGAATAATAACATCTACTTGTTCAACATGATACAAAGCTCACGATCACATAAAGATCACATCATGGGAGAGAGAGGTGAACCACATAGCTACCGGTAGAGCCCTCAGCCCTGGGGATGAACTACTCCCTCCTCATCATAGGAGATAGCAAGGTTGATGGAGATGGCGGTGAGGTCGATGGAGACGGCGGAGATGGCAATGGAGACCAATGGAGATGGCTTCGGGGGCACTTCCCCGTCCCGGCAGGGTGCCGGAACAGAGACTTCTGTCCCCCAAAATTTGTCAACGGCGGCGGCGGAGCTATGGAACTGTTTTGGAAATTTCGCCGACTCCTTTAGGGTTTTCCGTCCCGAAGCTTTATATAGGCGAAGGGGCGTCGTCAGAGGGCAGCCAAGGGCTCCTCACACCAGGGTGGCGCGGCCAGGGCCAGGGCCATGCCACCTATGTGTGAGGGCGGCCTCTGGCCCCCCTCCGGCTCTCTTTCGGTCTTCGGGAAGCTTCCGGGAAAAATAAGACTTCTGGAACTTGTTTCGTCCAATTCCGAGAATATTTCCCGTGTAGCTTTTCTGAAACACAAAAACAGCAGAAAACAGGGAACTAGCACTGTGGCGACTTGTTAATAGGTTAGTTCAGGAAAATGCATAAAAGTGCCATGAAGTGTAACGAAACATCGGGTAAATGGTGTAAAAACAAGCATGGAGCATCAAAAATTATAGATACGTTTGAGACGTATCAGCATCCCCAAGCTTAACTCCTGCTCGTCCTCGAGTAGGTAAGTGATAACAAAAGAAATAATTTTTGAGGTGACATGCACCTACACAATCTTGATCATATATGTAAGCATTGTGAGCTGGGATCATAAGAACTTAAAACATGGGCATGAAAGATATAATCTTGACAATAAGAACTTAGCAACCATGTTGTAAACATGCAAATGAACACAAACAAAAGATCATGAAAATGAAACAATGAAAGTCAAACGTGTGTTCGAATCATAAGGAAAAACATACAAGTGGTTTTCAGCTTGTCCTTAAAAGAGAGCAAAACATAAATGCATAGGACACCTTCAAGTTTAAGAGGGCGACTAGATACAAATAATTTAAGAACAAGTGAAACCATGATTATGAATCAATCAATGAAAACTTTGGGACAATGCACATTATACTAAGAATGACAACTATGCTCTCTTAATGGTGCATAAAGGTAGAAGGTGGTGACTCAACATAAAAGTAAAAGAAAGGCCCTTCGCGGAGGGAAGCAATGATTAAACATGTGCTAGAGCTTTTCATTTGTAAAACAGAGATAAAAATTGGATTTGAGAGGTGGTTGTCTTTGTCAACGACTGGAAATGGGGTTCTTACTATCTTCCATACAAAAATGAAGCAAGTTTTTGAGAGAGAGATTGGCACTTTTGTGCTCTTTTATAAAGCTTGGCACTCCTCCCCACCTTTTTTCCTTTCTCAAACCATGGCTAACCGATTCCATCGGGTGCCCACCAACATTCACATTCCATGGAGGAGTGCCTTTTTTCTTTTTTTTTCTTTTTGGAATAAGTAATATGGAAGATAGCAAATCCGACCACTACGTCCCCATGAGCTGAAAACAGTGTCACAAAACGAGAAGTATTTTGAAGTTTTTGAAAGGTAGCACATGAAAATTTACTTTGGAATGGCTTACAAATACCATGCATAGGAGTTTATAGTGGACACAATGGCAAACTTGGTTTTTGGGAGTTGGATGCACGAGTAGAGCTCATACTCAGTACAAGGCGAGGGCTAGCAAAAGACTGGGAGCGACCAACTAAGAGAGCAATAATGGCCATAATCATGCAAAGCGACAAAGCGACATTAAAAGAAGCATAAGATGGCATCAAAAGTCAAAAACTAAATGATCATAGAGGCTATTGGTGACTTTGTAAGAGTCTAAGATGTGTGAGCATGCGCCAAGTCAACCCAAATAAAGCATCAAGGAGAAAACCAAAATAATGCTTCCAAACGATAAAAACAACCCATGATTTTTTCAAAGGCTCATTAAGCAATCTCAGTTATTTGAGACAAGTCATGCTACAGCAAAACCACTAAGCATACTATCAAAAAGACATCAAGCATAACATGAAAAAGCCTAAGCCGCAGTCTACACAAGCTCCTTCTTGTACCACTTTTTTGCATGAAACTTTTTCTCTTTTCCAACACCATTTGAAATTTTTAAAGACACCTCTTTTGATAAAAACCAATAAAGACCAGAGGCAAAAATACACCTTGATGAAAAGATATAACAAGATCTGAACAAAAATCAAGGCGAAAAATGCAAGCTAAACGCAGTAGCAGAAAAAGAGAACACTCATTGAACGATAAGAGTGAAAACTAGAGTGTTCTTGGCAAATAAAAAGCGAGTTCATCTCCTCCAAAAGAAACTTGATGTGATCTAACCATTTATTGCAGCAAACTAAAATAAACTAATACTGAAAACAAAAACAACTGACGCTCCAAGAAAAACGCATAGTGCATGAAGCAATAAAAATATAGTGTCTTGAAAGGTGACCTGATTTTTGCCGATGAAGAAGGGGGTGCCTCGGGGGCATCCCCAAGCTTTGACGCTTGTACTTCTTGGATATTTCTTGGGGTGATGCATGGGCATCCCCAAGCTTGAGCTTTTGTCCATTCTTCATCTCATCTCATCATTCTCCAATCCCTACACTTGAAAACTTCCTTCATACAAAACTAAACACAATTCTATTAGCAACATTAGTGTAAGCATAACATTGAATCAACCCTTTTTGCTTCAGGTTTCAACTAAAAACCACCACATATAAAGTATATACTACTGTATCAACTTCCCCAAAAGTTCCGTGATCAAAAGAACTCAAAAAGAAAGGGATAAAGCGGCAAACACAAATATTGGCAGAAATCTGTCAAAACAGAACAGCTGACAAAGGTCGAATTTTTGAGGGGTTTTCCGTTGCTCAAATCAAAAAGTGTTCAACTAATGAAAGTTTGGATATAACCTGGGGCATATGCACAAGAAATCGCAGGTCCAAAAGATATACAGAGAATTTTCACGAATTTTTACGGTGCAGCACCAAAAACAGTTTCAGGACAGCGACATCCCCAAATCTTTACCTCACTCGAATTAGAGGCTTCCCTTGGCACAACAACGAAATAAAAAGGATAAGGAGCGGTTATTACAGTAGTAATAACTTCCAAGACTCAAATAAAAGAAAAAATACTGAAAATAAAACAATGGGTTATCTCCCAAGAGTGCTTTTCTTTAACGCCTTTGAGCTAGGCGCAGTAATTTGCAAAGATGCTCATGTGGGCGCCATATAAGAGCTTGAAGCAAAGGCGCCATATAGGAACTTAAAGCAATAGAGAGCATCAAAAAGCAAATGTGAAAGACATTTATATCTGAACCACTTCCTATGCATAGGAATCTTGTAAGAAAATAAATCAACGAGGCACATAGTAGCAAGCATGGATAGATAAAATAAGTGCCACTTCAAGATTTGCAACATAAAGAGGGGAAACTTAATATTGTTGAGATCCATCAAACCATGTTTCCCTCTCTCATAATAACTTTCAGTAGCATCATGAATAGAACTAACAATATAACTATCACATAAAGCATCCTTATCATGAGCCACATGCATAAAAGAATTAATACTCACCACAGGAACAATAGTAGTAGGAGCAGATTCAACAGAATAATTATTCTCATCACCATAATCATCATAAATAGGAGGCATATTGTAATCATAACTAATTTTATCCTCAATAGTAGGTGAACTGAAAATATTATACTCATCATCATAGCCATCATAAACTAGAGGTTTAGTATCATCACAAGCTAGAGAGCAACTATTTCGCAAAGCATATTCTTCAAACATATCATCATAAGAAGGAGCATCACATATGGGAGATAAAATATTATCAGAGCAAACTTTCTCCACTAAAGCTGGGGAACTAAAAATATCATGCTTAACAAAACCAGCTTCCCCAAGCTTATACTTTTCTAAAATAGTGTTCAAAGCATTCATACTAACAAAACTATTAGCATGCGAATTAAGCTCCAAAGGTTTTTCAATTTTCTCTTCAAACACTTCATATCTAAACTCAGGAAAAAGACTAAAGAACTCATTGTTTTCCATTAAGCCTAACTAGTGAAAATAAAAACAAGAAACAAAAAGATGTAATTGCGGAATCTAAAGGAAATAACTTCGAGCACTCACACAGGAGGATGCGAGTACCTTTTACCTTACCTCCCCGGCAACGGTGCCAGAAAAGAGCTTGATGTCTACACATGCTTCTGTTCTTGTAGACAGTGTTGGGCCTCCAAGTGCAGAGGTTTGTAGAGCAGCAGCAAGTTTCCCTTAAGTGGATCACCCAAGGTTTATCGAACTCACGGAGGAAGAGGTCAAAGCTATCCCTCTCAAACAACCCTGCAATTACAATACAGAAAGTCTCTTGTGTCCTCAACACACCCAATACACTTGTCAGATGTATAGGTGCACTAGTTTGGCGAAGAGATAGTGAAATACAAGTAGTAGTGATGATTATAAGTAGCAAATGTGACTTGAAGTAAATATCGCTGCGAGCAAACATGTAACAAAACAGGAAGTAAACGGTATGCAATGCTTGGAAACAAGGCCTAGGGATCATACTTTCACTAGTGGACACACTCCTAACAAATATAACATGATTGAACAAATAAACAACTTCTCTTCACTATGGTACTCTGAATTACTCTCCTATTGAACAACACTAATCATTGCGTAGTGGCTACAGAAGCACCCCTTAAAGTTCATCAAGTACTTAACAAACACCACTCATAGAGATATCCAAATCAGATCACAACTCAAGATAGATATTATTGCAACTTAGACCAAGTACTAACACGGTGCACACACTGTCAACATTACACCATGAAAGGAGGAATAGATCACTTCAATACTATCATAGCGATAATTATTCTCATAATCCATAAGAGATCACAATCGTAGCCTAGACCAAGTACCACCATGATGCACGCACTGTCACCGTTACACCATGGCAGGAGGAATAGATTACTTTAATAACATCACTAGAGCACACATAATATCTGAATAATAACATCTACTTGTTCAACATGATACAAAGCTCACGATCACATAAATATCACATCATGGGAGAGAGAGGTGAACCACATAGCTACCGGTAGAGCCCTCAGCCCCGGGGATGAACTACTCCCTCCTCATCATAGGAGACAGCAAGGTTGATGGAGATGGCGGTGAGGTCGATGGAGACGGCGGAGATGGCGATGGAGACCGATGGAGATGGCTCCGGGGGCACTTCCCCGTCCCGACAGGGTGCCGGAACAGAGACTTCTGTCCCCCGAAATTTGTCAACGGCAGCGGCGGAGCTACGGAACTGTTCTGGAAATTTCGCCGACTCCTTTAGGGTTTTCCGTCCCGAGGCTTTATATAGGCGAAGGGGCGTCATCAGAGGGCAGCCAGGGGCTCCTCACACCAGGGTGGCGCGGCCAGGGCCTGGGCCGCGCCACCTATGTGTGAGGGCGGCCTCTGCCCCCCCTCCGGCTCTCTTTCGGTCTTCGGGAAGCTTCCGGAAAAAATAAGACTTCTGGAACTTGTTTCGTCCAATTCCGAGAATATTTCCTGTGTAGCTTTTCTGAAACACAAAAATAGCTGAAAACAGGGAACTAGCACTGTGGCGACTTGTTAATAGGTTAGTTCCGGAAAATGCATAAAAGTGCCATGAAGTGTAACGAAACATCGGGTAAATGGTGTAAAAACAAGCAGGGAGCATCAAAAATTATAGATCGTTTGAGACGTATCAGCATCCCCAAGCTTAACTCCTGCTCGTCCTCGAGTAGGTAAGTGATAACAAAAGAAATAATTTTTGAGGTGACATGCAGCTACACAATCTTGATCATATATGTAAGCATTGTGAGCTGGGATCATAAGAACTTAAAACATGGGCATGAAAGATATAATCTTGACAATAAGAACTTAGCAATCATGTTGTAAACATGCAAATGAACACAAACAAAAGATCATGAAAATGAAACAATGAAAGTCAAACGTGTGTTCGAATCATAAGGAAAAACATACAAGTGGTTTTCAGCTTGTCCATAAAAGAGAGCAAAACATAAATGCATAGGACACCTTCAAGTTTAAGAGGGCGACTAGATACAAATAATTTAAGAACAAGTGAAACCATGATTATGAATCAATCAATGAAAACTTTGGGACAATGCACATTATACTAAGAATGACAACTATGCTCTCTTAATGGTGCATAAAGGTAGAAGGTGGTGACTCAACAAAAAAGTAAAAGAAAGGCCCTTCGCGGAGGGAAGCAGTGATTAAACATGTGCTAGAGCTTTTCATTTGTAAAACAGAGATAAAAATTGGATTTGAGAGGTGGTTGTCTTTGTCAACGACTGGCAATGGGGTTCTTACTATCTTCCATACAAAAATGAAGCAAGTTTTTGAGAGAGAGATTGGCACTTTTGTGCTCTTTTATAAAGCTTGGCACTCCTCCCCACCTTTTTTCCTTTCTCAAACCATGGCTAACCGATTCCATCGGGTGCCCACCAACATTCACATTCCATGGAGGAGTGTCTTTTTTCTTTC
The DNA here is from genome assembly GCA_007115705.1 of Dactylis glomerata. Taxonomy (NCBI): domain Eukaryota; kingdom Viridiplantae; phylum Streptophyta; class Magnoliopsida; order Poales; family Poaceae; genus Dactylis; species Dactylis glomerata. Next base: position 88,554 of record QXEO01001109.1, read on the forward strand.
TTTTTTTTTCTTTTTTTTCTTTTTTTTCTTTTTGAAATAAGCAATATGGAAGATAGCAAATCCGACCACTACGTCCCCATGAGCTGAAAATAGTGTCACAAAACGAGAAGTATTTTGAAGGTTTTAGAAAGGTAGCACATGAAAATTTACTTTGGAATGGCTTACAAATACCATGCATAGGAGTTTATAGTGGACACAATGGCAAACTTGGTTTTTGGGAGTTGGATGCACGAGTAGAGCTCATACTCAGTACAAGGCGAGGGCTAGCAAAAGACTGGGAGTGACCAACTAAGACAGCAATAACGGCCATAATCATGCAAAGCGACAAAGCGACATTAAAAGAAGCATAAGATGGCATCAAAAGTCAAAAACTAAATGATCATAGAGGCTATTGGCGACTTTGTAAGAGTCTAACATGTGTGAGCATGCGCCAAGTCAACCCAAATAAAGCATCAAGGAGAAAACCAAAATAATGCTTCCAAACGATAAAAACAACCCATGATTTTTTCAAAGGCTCATTAAGCAATCTCAGTTATTTGAGACAAGTCATGCTACAGCAAAACCACTAAGCATACTATTAAAAAGACATCAAGCATGACATGAAAAAGCCTAAGCCGCAGTCTACACAAGCTCCTTCTTGTACCACTTTTTTGCATGAAACTTTTTATCTTTTCCAACACCATTTGAAATTTTTAAAGACACCTCTTTTGATAAAAACCAATAAAGACCAGAGGCAAAAATACACCTTGATGAAAAGATATAACAAGATCTGAACAAAAATCAAGGCGAAGAATGCAAGCTAAACGCAGTAGCAGAAAAAGAGAACACTCATTGAACGATAAGAGTGAAAACTAGAGTGTTCTTGGCAAATAAAAAGCGAGTTCATCTCCTTCAAAAGAAACTTGATGTGATCTAACCATTTATTGCAGCAAACTAAACTAAACTAATACTGAAAACAAAAACAACTGACGCTCCAAGAAAAACGCATAGTGCATGAAGCAATAAAAATATAGTGTCTTGAAAGGTGACCTGATTTTTGCCGATGAAGAAGGGGGTGCCTCGGGGGCATCCCCAAGCTTTGACGCTTGTACTTCTTGGATATTTCTTGGGGTGATGCATGGGCATCCCCAAGCTTGAGCTTTTGTCCATTCTTCATCTCATCTCATCATTCTCCAATCCCTACACTTGAAAACTTCCTTCATACAAAACTAAACACAATTCTACTAGCAACATTAGTGTAAGCATAACATTGAATCAACCCTTTTCGCTTCAGGTTTCAACTAAAAACCACCACATATAAAGTATATACTACTGTAGCAACTTCCCCAAAAGTTCTGTGATCAAAAGAACTAAAAAAGAAAGGGATAAAGCGGCAAACACAAATATTGGCAGAAATCTGTCAAAACAGAACAGCTGACAAAGGTCAAATTTTTGAGGGGTTTTCTGTTGCTCAAATCAAAAAGTGTTAAACTAATGAAAGTTTGGATATAACCTGGGGCACATGCACAAGAAATCGCAGGTCCAAAATATATACAGAGAATTGTCACGAATTTTTACGGTGCAGCACCGAAAACAGTTTCAGGACAGCAACATCCCCAAATCTTTACCTCACTCGAATTAGAGGCTTCCCTTGGCACAACAACGAAATAAAAAGGATAAGGAGCAGTTATTACAGTAGTAATAACTTCCAAGACTCAAATAAAAGAAAAAATACTGAAAATAAAACAATGGGTTATCTCCCAAGAGTGCTTTTCTTTAACGCCTTTGAGCTAGGCGCAGTAATTTGCAAAGATGCTCATGTGGGCGCCATATAAGAGCTTGAAGCAAAGGCGCCATATAGGAACTTAAAGCAATAGAGAGCATCAAAAAGCAAATGTGAAGGACATTTATATCTGAACCACTTCCTATGCATAGGAATCTTGTAAGAAAATAAATCAACGAGGCACATAGTAGCAAGCATGGATAGATAAAATAAGTGCCACTTCAAGATTTGCAACATAAAGAGGGGAAACTTAATATTGTTGAGATCCATCAAACCATGTTTCCCTCTCTCATAATAACTTTCAGTAGCATCATGAATAGAACTAACAATATAACTATCACATAAAGCATCCTTATCATGAGCCACATGCATAAAAGAATTAATACTCACCACAGGAACAATAGTAGTAGGAGCAGATTCAACAGAATAAATATTCTCATCACCATAATCATCATAAATAGGAGGCATATTGTAATCATAACTAATTTTATCCTCAATAGTAGGTGAACTGAAAATATTATACTCATCATCATAGCCATCATAAACTAGAGGTTTAGTATCATCACAAGCTAGAGAGCAACTATTTCGCAAAGCATATTCTTCAAACATATCATCATAAGAAGGAGCATCACATATGGGAGATAAAATATTATCAGAGCAAACTTTCTCCACTAAAGCTGGGGAACTAAAAATATCATGCTTAACAAAACCAGCTTCCCCAAGCTTAGACTTTTCTAAAATTCTAAAATAGTGTTCAAAGCATTCATACTAACAAAACTATTAGCATGCGAATTAAGCTCCAAAGGTTTTTCAATTTTCTCTTCAAACACTTCATATCTAAACTCAGGAAAAAGACTAAAGAACTCATTGTTTTCCATTAAGCCTAACTAGTGAAAATAAAAACAAGAAACAAAAAGGTGTAATTGCAGAATCTAAAGGAAATAACTTCGAGCACTCACACAGGAGGATGCGAGTACCTTTTACCTTACCTCCCTGGCAACGGCGCCAGAAAAGAGCTTGATGTCTACACACGCTTCTGTTCTTGTAGACAGTGTTGGGCCTCCAAGTGTAGAGGTTTGTAGAGCAGCAGCAAGTTTCCCTTAAGTGGATCACCCAAGGTTTATCGAACTCAGGGAGGAAGAGGTCAAAGCTATCCCTCTCAAACAACCCTGCAATTATGATACAGAAAGGCTCTTGTGTCCCCAACACACCCAATACACTTGTCAGATGTATAGGTGCACTAGTTCGGCGAAGAGATAGTGAAATACAAGTAGTAGTGATGATTATAAGTAGCAAATGTGACTTGAAGTAAATATCGCTGCGAGCAAACATGTAACAAAATAGGAAGTAAACGGTATGCAATGCTTGGAAACAAGGCCTAGGGATCATACTTTCACTAGTGGACACACTCCCAACAAATATAACATGATTGAACAAATAAACAACTTCTCTTCACTATGGTACTCTGAATTACTCTCCTATTGAACAACACTAATCATTGCGTAGTGGCTACAGAAGCACCCCTTAAAGTTCATCAAGTACTTGACAAACACCACTCATAGAGATATCCAAATCAGATCACAACTCAAGATAGATATTATTGCAACTTAGACCAAGTACTAACACGGTGCACACACTGTCAACATTACACCATGAAAGGAGGAATAGATCACTTCAATACTATCATAGCGATAATTATTCTCATAATCCATAAAAGATCACAATCGTAGCCTAGACCAAGTACCACCATGATGCACGCACTGTCACCGTTACACCATGGCAGGAGGAATAGATTACTTTAATAACATCACTAGAGCACACATAATATCTGAATAATAACATCTACTTGTTCAACATGATACAAAGCTCACGATCACATAAAGATCACATCATGGGAGAGAGAGGTGAACCACATAGCTACCGGTAGAGCCCTCAGCCCCGGGGATGAACTACTCCCTCCTCATCATAGGAGACAACAAGGTTGATGGAGATGCGGTGAGGTCGATGGAGACGGCGGAGATGGCGATGGAGACCGATGGAGATGGCTCCGGGGGCACTTCCCCGTCCCGGCAGGGTGCCAGAACAAAGACTTCTTGTAACAACTCAGAAAATTGTAATCCACTTCTTAATAATCAAAGTACCAAATTTTGGACCAAGATAAAACTTTTATCCATTATTGCATGCATACATGTATTTCCCATTATAAGTTTTCTATGATTTTATGTGTGTTAATTTTGGTTGTGCACTAGTTAGTTAATTCTAACCTAACCAACAGAAGCAAGTGAGAATAATTATAAGAACCAAAGAAAGAAGAAACAAAAGAAAGAAAGAAAAAGAGAAGAATAAGATGATCTAGGAAATCTGTTTGACTACCCTACTTTGAGCCCTTGGATTAAGAAATCTGTAACTCACCTCCATGTTTGCCCAGTTCGTTGAGCTTAACCAAGTCATATACTAACTCAACCAAGAAGTGGCTACCCAAAACTCAAACCAGAACTTGACTCAAACATCAACCAAACTTTAAATCTGAATCAGTGACAATACCAAAAATTTGAAATAAGATTTCTACAAAACTCATCCTTTCTTCAGAACAAAAATACCACTGGATACCTTGGCTCATATGCTGATCACCCAAAGTGGAAAATTTCAAAAATTCAAATTTAAATCTCTTGCGGGCATTTCGTCGAACACTTAACAGATGAAAATCGAGCAAATCTTAGTTACTGTGATGATCACTGTCGCTGTTCGTCCAGCGCCTATAGCCATGCTCCTGGGAGGCGCCGCGGTCGAGCCCCGCTCCCTCTGCCCCGACCCGAGCCGTGAGAAGTGGAGGGAAGAAGAGAAATGCGCCCAGGGCCCCCCTCCCAGTCTTTCTTCTTCTCTGCACGCTCCCGACCGCCATGCCCTCGCCAGCACCGACCCACAGCCCTCCGCAGCCAAGGCGACAACCCCCCAGCACGCCCCCGAGGCCGCCGTGCCCGGTGCGACCTCTGAACGCCGCCAGGACCCCCGCACTGGCCACGCACTGGTCGCCTTGCCCCCGGCCTCCCGCGACTATAAAAACCCCCGTCGATCACCCCCAGAGGAAGCACACACCCACCGCAACCGATCCCCACTCTTCTCTCTTCCTCTCTCCCTCGGAATCGTCCGAGCTCTGCACGGGAGCGCCGCCGCGTTCTGGAGGATTTCAGCCGCCATTGGAGCTGCTGCTTGTGCGAGGTGGAGGAGTCGAGCAACCGCCGTCGATCTGCTATCCCGCCGGCAAGCTCTGCTTCCTCTCCGTCACGCCCTCGCCGTCGAACACTCGTCTCTGCAACGCCGGTGAGCTCCGCCCTGGCCGAGGAAGACGACGCGTAGTAGCCGTTCGATCTAGATCTGAGGGTCGCGTACCGATTCGGTTTAGTTAAGTGACCTGACGGGTGGGACCCCCCCTGTCAGGTTCTGTTTTAATTCTTTCCCGCCGCGCGAAATGTTTTCTGGGCCGGCCCGTTCGGGATTCGTTCAGGATTCGGCCCGGTGCGGTTAAGTTTCGGTCCGTTTCAATTTTTATTTTTCCCGCCCGTTTGAATTAATTCAAATAACTTTCAGATATGTTTTTCAAACTAAAATTCCAAGAGATTTACAAATCCATTCTTAGCAAATGAATATGCGTTGGAAAGCTTATCAAATTCTCTACCCAGTAGAACTGGTTAGAATTCAAATTGAGTTAGGAATTTAAATAAATATGAATAGCGTGACCATAGCTTTATTAATCATAGAAGATTTCTAGAAAATTGTTTAAGCCTCCTAAAATCATGAAATTTAAATTGTGAACTCACCAATGACCTCCCTTACTGTTAGTCAACTTTAATCAACTCAAACCTTGTTAGTGGTATCAATTAGACCCTAATCCCATCTCAGTTGGTAACATAAAATGATAGATCTCTATCCTACACTTAAAATTAAATTGCCCTCAATACCAACTCACTTAATTAGCCAAACTCCGCTTGAACTAGCCCTAATAACCCTAGTTACTTACCATACTTAAAAATGTGAACCACACTTGGCATAAGGTAGAAGATTTCACTTACACACTCAATGCAAACTTGGGAGAAAACTTGCAACATAATTCAAATAAAATCCAACAGGAATGATATTGTTTGAAAACAAGTATGTGTGCTTGGTGTGTTGTTAGCATTGTGTAGTGATGATGTGCTTGGTGTTTATTCGTTATTAGACGCTAGTGTTGCCGAGGAGGATATTGAAGGGGATTATTATCAAGAAGAAGAAGAATACCCAGGACACTTTGCCAACCAAGGCAAGCCATCCTTTGAATCATACTCCAAATGCCTAGTTTTACTATTGCATTCTACTTGTTTTAAGTAAATTGCATGATTGAATTGCTAGAGTAGAATGATAGATGTGCCGTGATGTCTTGCTTAGCAAGAGCATCAAGCTGAGTTTATCCAACCATAGCTTAGTGGTATCATCACTCAATATAGTTGCTTAGTCGCTAATAAAATTGAGGCTGTCCCTAAGAGGAACCCCATGTTGAACTTGGTGACTTGAACCTGAAAACTTGAAATGGGGAAATCTCTCATACATGATGGTTTTTATGAAGGAAAATAACCTTGACTAAGAACTATGGAATGTATTTGTCAAATGATAACAAGTGATGTACCATGTGAGCCAACCATTACCGTACGACCACATTACCCCTATATGGGAAGGGGCTTAGTCCGTAGCTTGTTGCTTTAGTATGGGAGGCCTTGTATCAACCTTTATGGAAGGACACCGTGCGCGGTTACTTCGGAACCGAGTGGACTCCACTAATCTGGCACTCCGGAGTGGGCAAAACTAGAGGCGCCGGAACGGGGTTTCCGTACCCGGGCTCTAGGGAAGGATCCTGTACTAGGGTGAGCAAGTGAAAGAGTTTGTTTGATTATCTGAACCCCGCATACTTTGTGTATGACGAACCGTGGATTTCTCCCGGCAGATGTATCGAATCTTGTGGGTAAAGTGTACCCCTCTGCAGAGGTTTTCAAACTATTCGAATAGCCGCGTCCTCGGTTATGGACAGTTGGCAAACTGTACTTGACTTTTGTCAAAAATGATAATAACTTATGTGAACTTGGTGAATGACATGACCTGATTTGACCTTGATCTTGACACACTTGAAGTTCCCTTAGATTAAACATAGAGAACTAAACTTCTTTCCTACCAATAAATATTCTTGGGAAATAAAACTAGCTTTTGCAAATAAACTTAGTGCTTAGTCCACCATATCACCCTTGCATATCTACTTCACCATTTCATTTGTAAGATGGTTTGCGAGTGCATCCAATGTACTCACGGCTGTGTCCCTGGCTATCAACTTGGCCAGACTACGGGGAGGAGTATTCGGAGGAAGGTTACGAGGAAGAGTACCAGAACTAAGATCATCTCCTGAGTCGCCATTGCCTGTAGGGTGAAGGCATGGACCCGAAGACGTTATTTCCGCTGCTATATTGTGTTGTAATATGAACTTGGTCTCTATGACCATCGTATTTGAACCATCGTACTGTAATGTCTATGGAACTGTGATATCAACTACGTTATGTAAATCACAACAATGATTCTGGGATTGTGATGGATTACATAACGGGCACTTCGAATTTGTGATAAATTTGGGGTCGTTACACTTCTGTCCCCCGAAATTTGTCAACGGCGGTGGCGGAGCTACGGAACTGTTCTGGAAATTTCGCCAACTCCTTTAGGGTTTTCCGTCCCGAGGCTTTATATAGGCGAAGGGGCGTCGTCAGAGGGCAGCCAGGGGCTCCTCACACCAGGGTGGCGCGGCCAGGGCCTGGGCCGCGCCACCTATGTGTGAGGGCGGCCTCTGGCCCCCCTCCGGCTCTCTTTCGGTCTTCGGGAAGCTTCCGGGAAAAATAAGACTTCTGGAACTTGTTTCGTCCAATTCTGAGAATATTTCCTGTGTAGCTTTTCTGAAACACAAAAACAGCAGAAAACAGGGAACTGGCACTGTGGCAACTTGTTAATAGGTTAGTTCCGGAAAATGCATAAAAGTGCCATGAAGTGTAACGAAACATCGGGTAAATGGTGTAAAAACAAGCATGGAGCATCAAAAATTATAGATACGTTTGAGACGTATCAGGAGGGTCCAAAAGCTCTTCCCGGCACCCTTCCGGAGAGGGGAATCGCCACCGGAGGTCTTCTTCATCACCATGCTTGCCTCCGGAGCGATGAGTGAGTAGTCTACCTTGGACTATGGGTCCATAGCAGTAGCTAGATGGTTGTCTTCTCCACCATGTGCTTCATGTTTAGATCTCATGAGCTGCCCTATATGATTGAGATCACCGTTATGTAATTCTACATGTTTGGTTTGTTGGGATCCGATGAATATTGGTGTTATGATTGAGTTGCTATACTGAAATATATCTTTTGTTATCTCTATGTTGTTTATGATCTTGCATGCTCTCCGTTGTTAGTAGCTATCTTGGCCGAGTAGTTGCTAGTGACTCCAAGAGGGGGTATTTATGCTCAATAGTGGGTTCATGCCTCTATTTAACCTGGGGGAGTGACAGAAACCTCTAAGGTTGTAGATGTGCTATTGCTACTAGGGAGAAAACAACATTCATATGCTCAAGGGCATATGCTTTGTTTACATTACACACTTTGCTTAATGCAATTATCCGTTGTTCGCAACTTAATACTCATGGGGTGTTCGGATGATATCCCCGTGAGTGGATTATTAGTCATAGATGCAGTTGGATGGCGGTCTATGTATTTTGTTGTAATGCCCAGAGTAAATCTCATAGTGATCTTCTTGACATATCACGTTTATCTTTATTCTATCAATTGCCCAACTGTAATTTGTTTACCCAGCATGTGTTATTTATCTTATGGAGAGACACCACTAGTGAACTGTGGACCCCAGTCCTATTTCCATCATATTGCTATCACCTGTTTACTTTACTCGCACTGTTTACTTTATTCGCATACTTCTACTGTTTTCCACTCGATACGCTCATAACCTTTGTTTCAAGCAAACCGGTGAGATTGACAACCTCATCGCAAGTTGGGAACAAAGTACTTGGTTGTGTGTGTGCAGGTTCCGCGTTGCAGCTAGCAAGCAAAGCTTGGACGAGGCGCCATATATAAATTGTCCGAAGCTGTCGCAAACTAGCAAGCATCACCTACAGTCGTTATTGTCTGCTTTTCTCCAGAACGATAAACCTTGGTTTCTTAATTGAGGGAAAATCTTGCTGCTATATTCATCACACCTTCCTCTTGGGGTTCCCAACGGGCCGGTTGTTTTACTTCATCAACTCGGTAGCATCAGAGGCTAGTGATAGTTAGTGAGGTGCCTGGCTTGCTTGTGTGCCCACTGATTGCTTATTTGATGATGCTAGCATGTCTTGTGTGTTTGAGGTGCATGTCCAATAGGACATGTGCCGAACACTAGCTTCTCAGTGATGATTTGATCTTTAAGATGTGCCAGTGAAGTGCAAACTGAGGCTGATACTCTGATGTGAGTTTTATTTGGCTTTTATGCATGATTCCCTATGATGAGCTTGGCAAAGCATTTCTTTGCCAAACTGAGGGCTTATCCAGTAACAACACATGCTGGAATCATGAACTAGCAGTGATGTGTTTGCAGCGTTTCTACCTGAAGCCTGGAGTTGTGCAGTGATAGTGTTTTTTACAGCTTCTGTTGCTTGCTGATGGCGATGGCTTGCTTCTAGCTTGCCCTCTCCTCCTGGCTCAGCTCCTAGCTTGTCCTTCTCCTCCTGGACTTGCTGCTGGTCCCCTGTCCTTCTCCTCCAGGGCTTGCTCTTGAGCTTCAGATGGACTCCATGGTGTTTGCTGATGGTTTCAGTTATGATGGTGGTGCTGTGAAAGAACTGTGATGTTCTTGGTGTTGTTTCCATGTGGTTTCGAATGGGAGCTGCTTCTCCTGGTGATGCTCATCTAGCCGGCAGCTTGGTTTGTACTGCTACTGTGGTGCTGCCAGCACCACCCTCCTGGTTCTGTGACTAAGCTACTTGTGAGCTGTGTGCTTGCATGCTTCACTCAGGTTGATCTCATCCTCACTTGGCCGGGCTGTGAAACTGCTATGTGCTCTATTGATTTGTACCCCAGTGACTTTAAAAGAACAGATGCTACACTTGGCAAAATACTCAATGATGCAATGGCAAAATCTTTGCCCTAGTCTGAGAGTACTAATCCTAACACTTAACCCTTTTCTTTTGTTTCTTTTTTACTTTATTTTGCAGGTTGCAGCTTATGAAGATCTAGAGGATGGATTTCATGAAGACTATTAGAAATAGCTTAGAATTAGGTTTCTTTTATTTTATTATCTTCTGTAATCTTCTTTTCAATTTACATTGATGTAAAGACTTTGTATAATTGTGTGATATCAATAAAATAATATTTCTGTTTGTTTTATATTCTACTTCCTTAACTTTTATTCAATTATTACATAATTGAATTACTTCTTCATTAATAATTAAATATTCAAAATTTGAGGTAATTCAACAATCATTTTAAATTTCCAAGATCACTTAAACAATAACATCAAGAGATCATAGCAATGCCCTTAGCATTCTAATAACCTCTAACCCTAAAGGTGATTAGATAGAGGCTTTGCTCTCTCAGGTTTTTGAATTGGCGAAAAATTTACTCAGATTTTAGATGCATGAATGCACAAAGGTCCAAGTTCTACCCTTCGTTTAGTCCTAGATGCTGGGATGTTACAGACACCGACCAGTTTATGTTGGGCATGATCTTCCATGCTCGGATGAGGCAATACGAGTGCCTCACCGGCGACCCCACAATCGCCGCCGCGATGTACGTCCCGTTCTACGCGGGGTTCGACGCGGCGATGAACCAGGACAACGATGACCTGTCGGTGCGGGACGCGCTTCCGCAAGACATGGTGGACTGGCTGGTGCGACGGACGGAGTGGCGCGCCATGGGGGGCCGCGACCACTTCATGCTAGCCGGCCGGTGCACGTGGGACTTCCTCCGCGGCCCCGGCGGCGGCTGGGGCAACGCGCTCATGACCTACCCTGCCATCCGCAACATGACGGTGCTCTCCGTCGAAGCCAGCCCGTGGCACGGCAACGACTTCGCCGTGCCGTTCCTGTCACACTTCCATCCCTCCTCGGACGCCGAAGTCATCGACTGGCAACACCGCATGCGCCGGCTGGATCGGAAGCTGCTCTGGTGCTTCGCGGGCTACCCCCGCCCCAACGACAAGAAGACGGTGCGCGCGCAGATCATGGAGCAGTGCGGCAGGTCGAGCCGCTGCGCCACGCTCGGTGAAGCAGCGGCGGCGACGATGACGCCGGGGAACTACTCACCGGGCCATGCCATGCGGTTGCTGGAGAGCGCTGAGTTCTGCCTGCAGCCGCGCGGCGACGGGTACACGCGCAAGTCCACCTTCGATGCCATCCTTGCGGGATGCATCCCGGTCTTCTTCCACCCGGTGTCGGCGTACCTTCAGTATATGTGGCACCTGCCCAGGGACTACAGGAGCTACTCGGTGTTCATACATCATGGGGACGTAGTCGGTCAGAACATGAGCATCGAGGAGTTACTGAGGAAAATACCATCGACGAAGGTGGCGCAAATGCGGGAGGAGGTCATCCGGCTCATACCCACGGTGATGTATAGGGACCCGATGGCCAAGGGCATGGAGTTCAAGGACGCGTTTGACGTCGCCGTCGAACGGGCCGTCGACCGGGTGGCGAAGCGCCGCTGTGCCGCATTTGAGGGCCGGGAGTGCCAAGACAGCGTCGACGGCGACTATAGATGGAAGTATGACTTGCTTGAGGATGGCCAGAAGGATATAGGTCCACACGAGTTTGATCAATACGTGGCCACATAACGAATGCGGCAAGAGCCCTCGATCTTGTACTTTTAGATTAGTGCCACTATGTTTCCCCAAGTGTCCTTCTGTTTCCTCGATCTAGACGCATGAATGTGGCCTTGATGCTGAAATGGGTCTGGCGGATCCTCAGAGATGACGGCGGTTTATGGTTACAGTTGGTTAAGGCCAAATATCTGAGGGGCCGCCCGCTTATGGCATGTGAACGCCGGGAGGGATCTCAGTTTTGGAGATCCCTTCAAGACATCAAGCATGAGATTAGGACGGGGGTCTCCCACTCCATAGGGGATGGAGCGGGGACCCTGTTCTGGCTTGATTCATGGCTAGGTGGGCGACCTCTTAGATTAGACTTTCCACAACTGTTCGCCATTTGTTCCGACCCGATGCTTCTTGTGGCCACCGCAGGACATAGGATGTGGGATATTCCGTTCCGACGGGTCTTTGGCCCGGAGGAAACTATTGCGTGGGAAGCGTTACGTGCTAGACTTCCCGACACCCTCTCGGCTTCCCCAGACAGCGTTTCGTGGCACTTGTCTACTTCGGGGATATTCACGGTTAAGTCCGCCTATCAGGCCCTATGTAGAGGGCCTGTTCTGACGTGTACGTCCCCACTGTGGAAAGCCCCACTGCCCTTTAAAACCAAGATATTTGTGTGGCAGTTGCTTCGGGATTGCCTCCCCACTGCGGTGGAGGTTGCAAAACGACATGGGCCAGGTAATGGCCAGTATCCCCTTTGCTCCGTCCCGGAGATGACACACCACATTATTTTTACCTGTCCTGCTGCCCGCTTCTTATAGAGTTTCGTTGCCGAGGCCCTAGGACCTGAGTGGCAGGCCTTAGACCTTGGCGAATTCCTGGAGGTGCGTGCAAACCGTACCGGAGGGAGGATGCGCCTCTTCTGGCTCATGTTTGCCGCGATGTCTTGGACCTTATGGACTATTCGTAATAAGATGGTGATCGAACATATCTTCCTAAGGCGGGCATCTGACTCTGTGTTCAAATTTTTGGCCTTTTTGCAGCAGTGGTATCCGCTCTGTAGGCAGCGGGATAGGGAACGGCTGGACAGCATGCTGGAGGATCTTCTACTGGCGGCACGCCAATTATCTATGCAGTCCAGCCGTTGAGTTGCTCTACACGTTGCGTGAGAGCTGTATCTTACTTTTACCTCTTGTTGGGCATGTCTGTGCTGTTGCCCCAGCGAACCTTTTTCTTCTCTATTGTGTTGGGTACTTAAACTTTGTATGGATGCGGTTGCTTTATTTATAAAGCGTGGCAAAAGCCAGTTTCGTCGAAAGAAACGCCAGAAAACAAAATATGAATTCTAGCACGGGAGGTCTCATGCACGGCACGGTAAAAAAGCATTTCTAGCCACGTAACTGTGCATCAATATTTTTCCTAGACTACTTAAATAATTACTCCATTTCAATAAATACGGCTTATTTTTTAATTGAAAAGTAAAGCAAAGTAAAACTTGACCAAGATTTTAGAAAAAACTATCACTATATAATGTTATATAGTCATATCAAAATATATTTTATGATGTATTTAACGATATAGATTTTGTAATGTACATATTTATAATTTATTCTAAAAACTTGGTCAAATTTATATTGTTCAACTTTTTAGAAAAAATATAGGACTTATTTATTGGAATGGAGGTAGTAGTAACTAGCACCATGGACCTAGGAAATGCATGGCATCATCTTTATTTTATCAAAATTTTGTACATGGATACATGGACAGAGTTATAACTTTGACCTTGTTGTTGCATATGTGATATGTATGCTGGTAAGAAATAACAAAAAAAAAATATCTTTACAAAAAAGTCTAGTGGTATTTGTTTTTGTGGAGCTATGAGCCTATGAGGACACCAAAGAAACTAGCGCGCACTCCCGACTCTAGCTGGATCAATTGTTTGTATGTTCCTTATCATAGGTTTGCAGCTCTAGGCCACTTGGTCATTTTGTTCATGGCTGTAGGTATACCAGGGCATTTTCTCGGGCTGGGCTAGGTTGGACCGGGCCAGAAAAAAGCCCAATGCAAAAATCCCTGCCCAGGCCCAGCCCGGCCCAACTGTCGGGGCCGAAATTCTTTGCCTAGGCCCGGCCCATGGAGGCTGTTTTCTGTCAGGCTTTCGAGCCGTCGGGTCGGGCCTTCCTAAAATCACATATTTTTCTTGTCCAGGCCCGGACCAGCTAGGCTATCGGGCTAGATTTTCCTGCCCAAGCCCAGCCTGACTACATGTTTTGGCCCAACGGGCCGGGCCATTTTCGGGCCGGGCCGGTCGGGCCGGGCTTGCCCAGGCTTAGCTGTAGGCAACAATCTGGTTTGCATGTTTCTAGCGTACTTACAAAAAGGGAAACGATGGATCATTAGTTTATACAATTTTTATTTTAACAAATCTTGACCAACACGCCCTCAAGTCTACTTGTGCACGTAAAAGCGTAATTTCAATTTGTACTGAGTAATTTTATAAGATAGGTTTGGTGAATTGTAAATTTTCCTTCATTAGTGCATGAATATTTGTTTTTCCATTACAATGTCACATATTTCATAAATGTATAATCCCTCCGAGCATGAATAATGTACTTGTAGGTCTTATGCTATGTCAAACTTCTTTAAATTTGACAAACTTTATAGAAAAAATACCAACATATATGACACTAAATTAGCATCATTATATTTGCCTTGAAATACATAGTTTCATGATATATAAATTTGTTATCATTTATATTTCTACACATTTATATAAAGTTGGTCAAATTTATAAATTTTAACTTAGAACAATACCTAGAAGTATACTTAATTATTTATAGACGGAGCGAATATGCTTATAGTGTTAATGCTTTTATGTCATCTCTGTATTAAACAATTCACATTATATTTGTGGCCAACAGTATGTGTGTCCTTACTGTCACCACAATTTAATTTAAACAAAACTGTATCATGTTGTTTGGCATGCAGTAATCACTAAATAGAGGCATTTCTAGAAGAAAGTACAACTTCTTCAGAATCCAGTTGACGGGCGCGCATACGCTCAATAGAAGGGATATGCGATTGTGCAGTAAAATCTATAGTGATGTTATGTTTTTTGGAGCCAACGGGCTCCCCCGTCGATTTCCAGTAAAGAAACCGCCCACAGTTATTACAAAGTAAAATGCACATCGAAAGCTCCCAAGATAACCTAGGCAACTACCTACAGCATTCAGGGGAGCAAAATCGACAGTGCACCACGCCAAGTCCTAAGCACCTCAACACACAGAGCATAGTTTAAACACAACCACAGCACCCTCGGCATTACAGACCAGCATCAAAACAAGAGGAAGGAAGAAGAGGCAATAGCAAGCTTCAGCAGATTCTTGCCACCGTCGGCGCCCACCCATGCGACTTGGCGTAGGCTTCACGAATCACCATCTTAAGCTTCAGCACGCCCTCCTCAACCTTTTCTTGATCTTGATTTTTCTGCAACAATGCCCAACCATTAAGCACATTACACAGTCTGTAAACCACATTTGCCGGGTCACTAACAGTAGCTCTGTTGAAGCACACATCATTTCTAGTTTTCCAGAGCACCCAGCAAACAGCTGACGCTCCACACATAACCAGATGTCTCTGGTCTTTGGGAAAGGATTTTATCCAATTCCCAAACAGATCTGAAGTACTTTCTGGAGGTCTCACTAGTTGGAAAGCACATATGATCACCTGCCATATCAACTTGGCCAAGGCACAAGTGAATAAAAGATGATCAATGCTTTCATTTTTACTACAGAAATGACAGTGTGAATCCCCAGTCTAGCCTCTCCTCAGCAAATTGTCTTTTGTAAATACACTAGATTTTATCATGAGCCAAAGGAAGATTCTAACTTTCATGGGAATTTTGATTTTCCACATGAATTTTTGTGGGAAACTCCCTTTAGCTCTCATTTGTAGATACAAGTCCTTGACTCTGAATTGCCCAGAAGTACCAATCTTCCACTTTACCCTATCTTCACCTTCAGAAAGCTGAATTTCACCCACCATGTTCTTCAAAGAATGCCACTGTTGCAAAGTATCCCCCAGCAGAGTTCTTCTAAACTGAATCATGCTCCACCCCTGCTGCTTCAGATTTTTAACAGTGAAACCTTTCTGAAAGGATAACTGATAAAGTCTGGGAAACTGAACTGCAAGTGGTGCATTTCACCCATTTGTCTTCCCAGAAGAGAGTCTTCTCTCCATTTACCATAACTCTTTCACTAAATTGCTGAAAAATATCATTCACAGAGAGCAAACTCTGCCAAAAATGAGAGCACTCAGGCCCCATTTTAGCCTGGGACAAAACCTGATTAGCCAAGTATTTCCTACTTAGCATTGTTTGCCAAGTTCCCTCTGTATTCTCCAGTTTCCATAACCATTTGCACAGCAAGCTCTTATTCATTGTAGTTAAATCCAACACACCCAGACCACCACAATCTTTGGGTAAACACACAGTGTGCCAATTAACTAAGTGATATCTCTTCCTACCATCAATTTCCTGCCAGACCATCCTTTTCCTGTGAATATCTGCTCTATGTATAAACCCTTTTGGAGCTTCCAGAAAGGAATAGTGATGTTATGTTAGCCGACAGATTTGCATTATATTTATATTCTCTCTATCTTTTATAAAGAATTTTTTAAAAATATTCATTAATGATCGTCTAGACATACATGCGAGCTGTTTATATGAAGTCGGTACAATTTTTGTGATTGCAACATTATGTGTGTCATTTATGTGGATTTTTGGGATACATTTTATTTGTGACAAACTGTCGGGGCCAACTTATATAATCCTCGACTATACGACTCCCAAGCCACTAAACCACACAATAATAGCAAGCCAAAAGAATATGGCTATACGCCTGAACCAAAGAACAAAAAGGATGATGGCCTGGCACCAACGCACTGCGGCAACCTCTCCTAGCTAGTATACCTATACTACTATCTCGGCTTCTAAATATAAAATGTCTTCCATGAAACAGATGTGATACATAGGATTGTACCGTGCCGACAACGCGAATGCACGACGTGCGCTCAATGCTACCCACATCAAACAGGCATCGTCACCTCATCATCAGCGTGCGCACGAAGGGCTGGTCATACAGCGCGGAGCCTGTCGGGCGCGTTGTAACAAGTTCGTCCCTATTACTCATTTGTTGGAAAAAATAACACTGCTAACTTAATTGCATCATTACCGTTAGAGAATGAAGTCTAGTACTTTTGTACTTGACGTTCCTGCGAAATTTGACCCTTGATGCTACTTTAGCTTAACTAGGACTGATTCTAATGGAAAGTATCATAGCACTAGTATCATCAATATGTGAAAATTCACTTTCGATCGCATATGCTCTTTTAACTAAAACAAATTTTAAAATGTTAAAATTCCAGAAAAATATCCTCCTCTATGTCCCAACATTCTATGTGTGCAGACAAGGTTCCATGAAAAACCGATATTCTATATGGCCTGTGTAAAAATGAAAAAAATGTCTCTTAAAATCCCTTATTTTTAGCATTGAATTTTATCTTTTTATACAGGTTGCATAAAATGTTAGTTTTTGTTGAAACGACTTGTGAGCATGTAGGATGTGGACATGTAGGCGTGACATTTAGTTTTGGATTTTTTGATATTTCCAAATACGTTCAAAATACATTTAAAAAAAGAGAGCATATGCATATGGGAGCTAAAAGGTCTTTATGATACCACCTCTACAACACATAGTTATATCTAGTAGTACTCTCACCGTTTTCATTTAATTTGTGTTATTGGTTTAGGCAAAGTCAAATTTTGCAAGCTTTGATCAAGAATATAAGAGAAAATCAATATCCATAATATCAAATCAGATAACACGAAAATATGCTTTAAGAAGATTTTAAAACAATATATTATATATCATAAAAGTTGATGTTTTTCGATATTTGGTCAAAGTTTACAAATTTTAACTTTGAGTAAACCTGAAACACGAAGTATTTGTAAACAGAGGGAATATCATAGTTTCATTATATTTAATATTTTGTAAAATCATAATGCAAATGTATGATGTGATTTATTGGCCAATAAACTAATTGGTTTTATATGTTATGGTACAATATCATATTAGGGCATATATAATGGGGTGATGTTAGCCTTCCCTTAGAGCTGCATTTTTGCGTAGTTGGCAGAGGAAAAAATAGGAAAGAGAAGGTTGTCTTATGTTAGCTAAGGAATGATGTCTTAGAAAATAAGAGAAGTCCATTTTAGCGTTGTACCATATGTTTTCCCTTAGCGAGTTAATTTCTTACAAAAAATAACTGATTCTTATTAATTACTTGGGATGACAATAAGAGATGATGCATTGTACAACTTATATCTATTGCTTTCTCTAGATAACATGGAGGGCTAAGAGAAGGCTTGTCTTCACTACTATTGTACATGCCCTTTTGACATTGATATCACACTCATCTCTTTTCTTATTAATTATATCATATTAGATTTTTGCTATCTTGGTGTACATGATACTGCTTATGGTACCTCATCGTGTGTAATTAGCGGATAATTGAAGATGCACGCGGTGACTGGTTCCCCCAAAAAATACAACTGCGACATGGGTTAGCACTACTTACACATGATACCACTGGTACACCAACTTAATCAACCAATCCAACAAGTGGGATCCAAAACCGCTCGATGGTTTCCTAGATGGCCTAGTATCGAAGCTCCGCTTAATCTGGTGGTGGAGGCCGAGTACTATCCTACTAGGAAAAAGGAGGAATATACTGGCTTGACAATACTTTGACTTCTGTCATTCAACAAACAGTTTGACTTTGATCAATTACAAAGCTAGCTAGCTGCTGCGCGCAGTTCTTCTCGATCGTCAGATTGCAGATCGCGTGTGCAGCACCAGCAGTAGCTAGCGATGAAGCCCTTCTCGCGGAGCTCCGAGAGACGCTTCCGGCCGTCCCGGACATTCTACGTCGCGGTGGTCCTCTCCATCGCCATGTGGGCACTCGCATTCTACTCCAGCAGTTTGCAATCCGGCGATGATGCTCTCAAGCCGCCAGCATTCTTCTCGATCCGCTCCGACGACCGCCCGGACCGGTGCGCCGGCCGGTACGTGTATATGTACGACCTGCCGGCCCGGTTCAACGCCGACCTCGCGCGCGACTGCCGCAGGCTCTCCTCCTCCACTGACATGTGCAGACACCTGGCCAACGACGGGTTCGGCCCGGCGATCAGGGGCGGCGGCTCGCTCCCGGAGAAGGGAGCCTACGCCACCGACCAGTACATGCTGGAGCTGATCTTCCACGCCCGGATGAGGCGCTACGAGTGCCTCACGGCCGACCCCTCCGCCGCCGCCGCGATCTACGTCCCGTTCTACGCCGGGTTCGACGCGGCGATGAACCAGGACACCGGTGACCTATCGGTGCGGGACGCGCTGCCGCGGGACATGGTGGACTGGCTGGTGCAGCGGCCCGAATGGCGCGCCATGGGCGGCCGCGACCATTTCATGGTAGCCAGCCGGCCGATATGGGACTTCCTCCGTGGCTCCGACGAAGGCTGGGGCAACGCGCTCATGACCTACCCGGCCACCCGCAACATGACGGTGCTCGCCTGGGAGGCCAGCCCGTGGCACGGCAACGACTTCGCCGTGCCGTTCCCGTCGCACTTCCATCCCTCCTCCGATACCGAAGTCATCGACTGGCAGACCCGCATGCGCCGCCTAGAGCGGCCGCTGCTCTGGTGCTTCGCCGGCGGGTCCCGCCCGGACAGCAGGAAGACCGGGCGGTCCCAGATCATAGAGCAGTGCGGCAGGTCGAGCCGCTGCGCCATGCTCGGCAGAGAAGCGGCGACGAACGTGCCGGGTGAGTACCAGGCGAGCCATGCCATGCGGCTGCTGGAGAGCGCCGAGTTCTGCATACAGCCGCGGGGAGACTCGTACACGCGCAAGTCGACCTTCGACGCCATCCTCGCCGGCTGCATCCCGGTCTTCCTCCACCCGGTGTCGTCGTACCTCCAGTACACGTGGTACCTGCCCAGGGACTACAGGAGCTACTCGGTGTTCATCCCCCAAGGCGACCTGGACGGTCGGAACGCGAGTATCGAGGAGGTGTTGAAGAAGATACCGCCGGCGAAGGTGGCGCAGATGCGGGAGGAGGTCATCCGTCTCATACCCACTATGATGTACAGGGATCCGGCGGCCACGGGAATGCAGCTCAAGGACGCGTTCGATGTCGCCGTCGAACGGGTCATCGACCGGGTGGCGAAGCGCCGCCGCGCCGTGGCCGAGGGCCGGGAGTACGAGGACAGCGTCGATGGATCCCATAGCTGGAAGTACGACTTGCTTGAGGATGGCCAGAAAGATATAGGTCCGCACGAGTTTGACCCATATATATCGTAAATGCAGATTAGTTGAGTACTTATTTTTGTTGAAGAACTGCAGATTACTTACGATGCAGAGAGTATCTGTGTTGTTAGGGAGCGAACGTGGGCTCCAAGGGTAACTAGTGTTACGGTTGTCGGAGTTAAGCATAAAACCACCGTACCACATTTGCAGCTTCAACTTTTGAAAAACAATGATTTTACGTTTAAATTGCAAAATCCGAGACATTTTGGCCATTTTTTTGCAATTTGCACAAAAATCAAATTGACTGCAAATTGACACGAAAACTGGCAAGATGGCCCCACATGTATGGCTGATAAGGCAAAAAAATCCATTTGTTGAGGTGACCATGGGCCCCACATGTCAGTCCAATAAAAAATCCTAAAGAAAAAAATCAAAAAAAGTGGATCATCTCCTTCCTCTGTTTCTGGTTAGACCACGGTCGGCTGCGCTTGTCGCCCCAATCCACCTCAACAAATCATGCAACGTCAGCCTTGACTAACAGGTCCCACTCATAAGTTTCCTTGTCAATTCAATTTTAGTGCGAATTGCAAAAAATCGACCAAAATGTCGTGGGATTTTGCAATTCGAACGTAAAGTTGTGGTTTTTGTTGCTAGGGTTGGGCTGCAAGCCTAGCGGCACTAGGGTTTCAGTCACTACCGGGTCACCCACACAGAGCGACATGAGAGCCCTTTTGGATAGTTTTATGCATTCTACCATGCGTCTTCTTTAAGAAATTTTTTTTCTTACAAAAAAGAACTAACTCTCATTTATTGACAGTGATGATAATAAGAGATAATATATTGTTTGACTTGCTTCTAATGCTCTCTCTTGTTGATGTGGATGTGAGAAAACATGTTTTCTCTATCATTATATGTGCACTAATAACCCGTATGGAGGGAGTATATATATCATATTTAATGCTCTTAATTAATATTAATTATGTATTAATTATGATTCATGTCTAAAAAAGCACACATTGACATCAGAATAACTATAAAAGGTGTGTCTCACTTGATTTGAACTTCACTACTCAGAGCCCTACAAACCATGCATACAAAACTTCCTTCAACGCCACATTTAGCTAAGATGAAGACTACAAAGACGCTGCTCTTGACTCTTGCGTTTCTCTTCCTAGCATCAGGCACTGTTCCTATGATGTTTTCCTTCATCCTTTTCCACCAAATTATCGACAAGATTTGTGACTCTTTTAGTTGGTCAATGTTTTAAAAGATGTTGTGGTTAAGGCATCGACGGTGACTGGCACTGATAACTGTGCATCGTCACTTCACCAAACGCCTGTACAGTGTGATCGTCCAAGTTGCCTGCACATTTGTCGCGAGAACGTGAATTATCCTGGGTGATGCGACGGGTGTAATTGGACTGCTGAGTGCATAGACGAAGGATGCCTATGCACGGTGTGTGGACCAAATGCCACAAATCATGCATAACAAGAATGAGACTCATCCCGTAAAAAAAAAAAACGACTCATAGTAGCATGAAAAAAATGATGGTATGCTCATTGTAATAAAAGGATGTCGTAATGCCGTTTACAATGTCGTAATGGTTCTCTAATTAAAAAAAGTGCTTCTAGTGGTGCTTGCGGGTCATATTATTAGAAAACATTGGAAATTAGGCATCGAATGTCAAACCCATGATTAACAGATCGTATTGCTAAATTGTCAGATGCCTCGGCTGAACAAGGCCAACCAAGTTTATCTTTCCTTTAAACAAGCTATTGCGAAATTGTTTGGTATTCAAAACAGCTTAGCAGCAATCAAACACGTGGGGTAATCTTGAGGTTAAGTAGGCAACGTTGAGATGAACATTTTTTTATGCAAGTTATGACGCCACTGGACCAGCCCAGTAAGGACACTGAAGGCTAGACCCATATTTATAGAAAAATAACCACTACCAAGTAGCCGGACCCACGCATACGGCCCAAGCCATTCACGGCATGAATCATGCCATCCTCAGCCCACACTGAGCTCTCATCAACTTTCTCAGGGTATGCATACAGTAAAGATTTGTTCACACAAATTAAACTTCAGACAACTCTAAGGTTTCTGCACTGCTAATAAAGCTAACAGCCGTTGGCACCAACATGCTGGTGATTATTCACACCATTAAAATGAACCCATGACTTAAAATGACATACATATTCTCGTATATAAATCATGCCGCCTCATTAATAAGTGTAGCCCTTCTGGAACATCCCCTTCTTGGCCTCGTCACTCTCGCCCTCACCGGTGTAGCTACCGAGCTGCGCCAACGAGTTGGCCTTGGCGCGGACCAGCAGGGCCTTCTGCGCTGCCTCGATGTTCTCTGGACGACCCTGCCATGTCTTCAGCACGGAGTTCTGGAGTGCCCGGGCGTAAGAGAAGGACACGTGCCACGGATTTGCAGATTGGTTCATTGCGTTCAGGTTCATGGTTGCCTCCAATTCAGACTGTCCACCAGAAAGGAACTGAGGAGAAAAGTCAACAGGGTTATCGCTACCGTTTCTTACTCTGTTATTATGAATGGTTCAGGGTTCAAGACAATACCATGATACCAGGGACAGCAGGAGGTACTCTCCTCCTCAGCATTGTAAGGGTGTTATGCGCAATGGCTTCAGCAGAAGCCTTTTCCTTGTGTTCAGCTCCAGGGGTAACCATGCTAGGCTTCAGCAGGATACCCTCAAACAGAACATTGTTCTCGGCCAGGTAGAAGAATACCTCAGACCACACTTTCTCTGCCACCTCAAGAGTTCTCTCGATGCCATGGTCACCATCAAGAAGGATCTCCGGCTCCACAATTGGCACTAAACCATTGTCCTGTAGATTATTCAGGTTGAAACATGTTGAGTAAAGATACCACAATAACCTGAGCGCAAAATAGCAGAGAATATAGCATGATTGGTTGCATAAAATTTTCAGCAATCATACTTTTGCCCAACTTCCTTGCAAATTAAGCTTAACAATATTCAAAAGGTGTAAATGTGATGCTTGAATTTAAGAACTACCTACCTAAGTATACAGACAGATACCTTGTTAATTAGTTCTCACTACTTATCAGATAGAGTTCAATGGATGAGGACAGGTTCTTTAGTCTCACAGGGCTCCAGGTACAAGATGTCGAATACGAGCATGTGCACAACAGAGTAGATAAAGGATCAATACTTCAGTGCAAAAAGTTCAGTAGTTGAAAATGTGTAGTGACCTGAGCAATAGCAGCATAACGGGCAAGTCCCCATGCCGCCTCCTTGACAGCCAATGCAGTGGGACCACAAGGGATGCTAACAACAGTCCGCCTGGAGAAGATCAATACAGCAGCAAGTTAGAAAGGATGCGCCGATAAAATGAGTCAGAAAATGCACAATGAGGGTATGAACTGACCACTTTGCGAAACGTGCCCCCTGCTTGTAGTACTCGGCACACCTTGAAGCCAAACCATCAAGACCTTGGCACCAGGATTCATTGTTGGATCCAGGCAGTGGAACCAAACCCTTTTGAGCGATACACAAGAAATCAAGTAACATAAATTAGAATGGTAGAAATTTTTGCTGACTACAACAGCATGATGAATCTAAGATTGTCGGGTTATGGAAAACATACCTTGTCAACCTTGATACCAGGCATGATATTCTGGTCCTTCAAGCAGTCAACAAATGTCTTGCCATCTGTGGTTGACTGGTAAAGAGTTTCCTCAAACATAATAGCACCAGAAATATATTCGCCAAGACCAGCAGTGGTCAGCAAAAGCTGCCTGTAAGCCTGGCGGTTAACTTCCGTGTTGTCCAAACCAATGGATGCTAATCTCTTTCCACATGTTGCATTTGACTCATCAATCGCTAGGATCCCACGTCCAGGGGAAGCAACAGTTTTCTGCACGTGGTGAACCATTAGATTTGCAGTCATAGACCAAAAAAGAGAAAGCATTGGAGCCATAAAGGAAGAAAACTAGTTCGAAAAGAAAAGAAATAACTTGGAAGAGCATTTTGTCATCACTTTTAGTTTCAGACTGGCAGTAGATCTAAAGGCATGGTTTGTTTGCATCAGGACATACTTGCACTGATCAGCAAATCAACAGAAACAGAAACATTTCAATTGACACAAAATTAAACTTAAGATATGCATAACGGCAAGGAGTTTGGGTTAAAGCAATCAATTTCATCAGAACTGAAAAGACTAGATTAATCCTTACAAAACCAGAAAATATTTCCAGTGGTTTTTCGACATATGCAATTATTGCATAGCAATTGTACATCAGCAAGTTCACCCATCGACCTAATAACTAATATGTATCCAAATATAAAAGGGTGGTCAAACTTTTCTAGAAACAGTCTGATGATCTTTTGATTCGAGAATTCATCTTTCAAAGAACACGTCCAGACGCGTGCCAGGTTTGAGAATTTAATTTCAGAGCAACACTAGCATCACATGACCCCTGCTGCTGCTACTGGCACAATTTTCCTAAGACTCAAGCTTGTTGTACCTTAATCTGAAAGTCAACCCCTAATAAAAACAGACGAGATCGTATCCACCCACGCATGCCCTGATCCAGGCTGATGCAAGTACAAGATGCAACTAAGTTACTGGTCCTACCTTTACTAGTTATCAAACATCATGCATCTTCCCATCTCAAATAACAGCAAAAATCCTTGACACGAGCATACCCACATTCGTCAGGATTTATTAGACCAAATTTGATTGCACGGGAATTATACTACGTTGCAGTAGAGCTAGATAAAACACACGGGTATTAAGTTGGTTCAACTACAAACAAATCACCATTTTCCCCACCACACACAACCCCACACAACAGTCCCCGTCACGGATCGCCGCTACAGTCACATCACCAACACAGATCGCCACACACCAGTAGGCGACACGCGCAACCATCCAAGGCTGA
This sequence comes from Dactylis glomerata, assembly GCA_007115705.1. NCBI lineage: Eukaryota > Viridiplantae > Streptophyta > Magnoliopsida > Poales > Poaceae > Dactylis > Dactylis glomerata. The sequence goes on from QXEO01001109.1 coordinate 113,450, forward strand.
GATCGTATAGCACAGGCAACAGGGTTCCGATTCGGGCGCTCACCGCGGTGGAGACGAGCTCGTCGGCGTAGGAGCCGGCGGAGGCGCGGACGACCGTGGCGCGGCGGGCGGGCGCGGATCGGCGGCCGAGCCGGGTGGTGGCGGCCGGGGAGCAGCTCAGCTTCGCCGTCAGCATCGCCGCCATTGATTCTGACGCTGGGGCGATGCGATGCGATCGATCGGCTGTCTGGGAAGGAAGGAGGGTTGGAGTTCTAGGACGCGACGGCGAGAAATAGGAGGTGGGTTGGTGGGCAGGGAGCGGCGACAAAGTAGGGCGCGGATTTATCTGTCGCAGACCCTGGAGTTGTTGTGTATTTACGTGTGGGTCCTTTACGGGAGTGGAACGCGCCGCGAAGAATCGAAGGTATGTGGTTGGGACGGGAATATGACGTGGCTGAAGGACCGAAAGGTGAATTTGTTTTTATGGTTTTATATGCCGTGGTTGATGCCTCCGCCGCCGTGCGAACGGGCGGATCCGCCGAGGCCAGATATGCCGATTAGCACATAACGAATCACGAATAACAACCCTTTAATCCTCGATTTAAGCCCAGACGAGTGGGCCACATATACCAAGCTTTTGTTTTTTTAAAGAAAAGAGGCCCATGCTCAAATCCACAACCCTTATGTAGAAAGCACATTCTGCATTCAGCCCACTAACTCTGGACATCGAGCCCATGTCCTCTAAGAGAGAAAGCCCATCAGCACAACATAGGTTTTTCTTTTTGCAGATTTGATGTTCTGTTTATCCTACCTAAGTATTCTTTTTTCCCTAAAAAACATCCAGTATTATGTATACTGCTCTCTCTAACTTATATTACTTGTCGCTTTTTAGTGGATAGGAGGTAGTAGCTAAATATATATGCGTTGCTATGGGGGGAAGAGTGTCGTACTGTCTGGCTCTTGACACTACTAGGAAAATGGCTATAGGAGGAATTGTCTTCCGTGTCGTACAGAAATTTCTGTACGCCATGGCTATGTAGCGGAGGCGTACAGAAAAAGTGTACGCCACAGCTACGGCTATAGCCGTGGCGTACAGAATACATGAACGCCACGGACGTGTGGTAGGATAGTGTGGGCTGGTCGCGCCCTAGCACCGAAGGCGTACAAGATACCTGTATGTCATAGATACATCCATAACCGTGACATACAAATGGTCTATACGCCACGGATATGAACTGTTTGAACCCACCAAACTTACCTATGGGATACATATTTTATGTACACCACGAATACATTTATAGCCGTGGCGTACAGAAAATATGTACTCCACAGGTAAGCTAGGGTCGAATGGCTATAGAAAAGCATCCAACGCCCCTTATTGCTTCTAAACAAGCACAATCCGTGGACTTGGTTGTGATTGGTTGGGGACACCGAATCCATGACCTTGACTGTGACAAACATATACTACGACAAACTGCTCTGACCGTCCACCGCCCACGTCGTGCTCGTTGCAGAAAAAGTATCACTGCTCCACGTCTCCACGTCCTTCTCCATCCTTCCCCCGCTCCTCCTCTGCATCGAAGGAAGACGGCCAGCAGTGGCATATGATCATTCGTGCTGGGAAGACGGCCGGCGCGACCTCCGACGTCCGACAGCAGTGGCACCGGCTATGTGCTGAGATGGATCAGTGACACCGGACGACCAATAGCACTCCTCTCCTCTTCGGCTACTCCTCCCGCCGTAACTCGGACGGCAGCGGGGCGGCGTTGCGGCGACGCGCTCGGGTGAGGCCGGCGGCCAGCGGAGGCGGCCAGTGCGGGCGAGCGCGGCGAGAGCAGGCAAGCGCGGGCGACCGCTGGTGAGTGCGGGCGAGCGCGGATCGAGCGCGGGCGACTTCGGAAGGCCGGCGGCGGCACAACCTCCGACGTCTGCGTGGTACGGCCGGCGCTGGCATGCAGCCGAGGCGCTGCGGCACGGACGTGGAGGCGCCGTTGCGGTCCCGGGCAAGGAGACGCGGAGGTGGAGTCTCCGGTGGCCGGCGTAGCTTGCTCGCCGGCGTATAGGACCCGATTGCTTTTTTGTTTTTCTTTTAGGGTGTTCTATGTAAAGTTACATGTAATAAATAGCAAAGGTGCTTTTCCCATGCGTGGCCGCTCGACGAGTAACGCTACACCTACGGGCAGATCTTACAAAGAAATCTTACGGACTCCTACAAGGCCCGATTTTTAAGCAAGTTAAACCAACCAACTCAATCCACGTCTGTCCGTAGAATTCCCGTAGCTAAATCAGCCCGTAAGTCTAGCTTTATTGCCGCTCGACACTGGCAATTTTTTTTAAAACGTAGGGGTGTACTGGTGGCATACACTGTATGTACGCCAGGACCCTGACTTGGTGGCGTATCCTATTTGTACGCCACAGACCTCTAACTTACTAGTGGAGTATAAGTTTCCTGTATGCCACGGGTAAGTTCGGTAGCCATGGCGTACAGCCTGCCATGAATAACTCTGTATCAGTGGCGTCGTATCTGTGGCGTACAGCAATACGCCACGACTAGACAAATTCTGTACACCACGGATGATGTTTTTCCTAGTAGTGTGAGTTGCCTAGAAAAACAAGCAGCGGAAAGTAATATGGCTACAAACTACACTCATATTATTTTATTTTGGTACAGTTTGTCAGAGTTGTATATCTAAAAGTCTTCAATGCTCCTAAAAACGAGATCACAGTGTCGACTATTTTTTTAGTTACTTATTACCTAGATCCTGATAATAGTAAGATAATTATATTAAGCACTTCTTAGCTGATGCATTTGAGTGAGGACCACCCAATTAAAAAATCACTTAGCAGCATCAGTTAATCACATTGGCTCAACTAATTCCTACAATTGTAAATCAAATATCAACTTTCTTGTCAACACGATTAAACTTGGAAAAGCAAACCTAGTGCATCACATCTTTTGAAATAATAAACCTGGACTTAGACTTGGTGCTTAATTAAGATTAAAATTCTTGATACTCATACGTAGGTTGTGTGTGTCCCTTAGTTTGTGCAAAGGGCGTGAAAGTAAATTCTCCCCATTTTTAAAGAAAGATGAGTAGAAACTATAAACCCTCAAGATGCAAAGGGTCCGGTGCGGGTCGGACCTGATGCTGGTCCATCGAACCTATGGCAGAAATTGCAGGTTCCGGTTTGGTCCGCACCTGCTTATCTAGGGTAGCGGGTAATCCGAGGTTCGACCCTCTCCGTTGTACCTGATGCTGGACTGACTGCAGAACTACAGCTCGCTACTTAGTCCCCGCTACGAGTTGCTGTAGTTAATCACTAAAGTACTCGAGCCGACTAATCAGTAGTGGTGGAAGAACACTGGAGCCTCGTCGCCGTCATGATCCACAACGCCAAGGACATCAGATCCAGCTACCGGCCGGCCAGCGAGACCAACGTGTGCCAGTGCCACGCGGGAGAGCCTTTACAGGAAGGGGTCGAGGACAGCGTGCGGCGCCAGATCTGGGCGTCCCCTGCTGCGACAGACTCCCGCAGCGTCACGGCGCTCCGACGGCTGGTGTCCTGCAGCCCGCGGCTTGTTCAGCTCCATGGATGGGGGTGACTTGGAGATAGGCGGAGGGCGGAGAAGCCGGCAGGGAGTCTAGGCTCTATTCCGATGTGTTCTGTGGCTGCGAATGCTCCGACAGCTTCCTCTGCTTCTGCAGCGGCGTACTCATGCCGAGAGGAGACGACAGGAGGTCAGCGCAGGCAGCGACAGGTTCGACCCTAGGGCCGAAAGGGAATTGTCCTTATTGGACCTAAAATTTTCCGGGCCGCCCCGCTACCCTAATTGTGCCAAAAATCAGGTCCGGTCCAGTGGTCCACCGAGTCGAACCGGACCACCTGCATGCATAATAAACCCAGAGCCTCCCGACTGGTCGCTCAGGAACGACTCCGAAGCCTTCCTACCACCACCCCTCTGATACACCGCTCCGTCCACCTTATCACATCGGAGGAGGCTGCCCATTGGCGAGCAATGGCGGTGGAGTGCCCCCAATAAGCTTTGTTCGAACCTCACTGCCTATCGAGTTCGCGCTACATCATCGCTGACAGTCCGACCTCGACGCCTCATTCGGTCTGGCCATGGCTGGCTTTCCTATGCTGATCTGGCCAACCACATATCTTGTTGGGCCGATCTGGGTGATGGTGGCCTTGCCGCCTGTGTTACACCCTGCTGTTCTGGCCAAGATTCGTCACCCCTTCCATGGTGACTTGGCGCAGACCGGGGTGCCTAGGGTCGTTGTATGTGTTGACTGGACATCCGGTGGGATTGACCTGGTAGCCTCCTCCGACCATTCGTGCGGTATACTCTCTTTTTGCTGCACTACTAGAAAAAACCTCATCCGTGACGTACAGAATTTGCCTAGCCATGGCGTACTGCTGTACGCCACGGGTACGACGCCACTGGTATAGAGCTACCCGTGGCGTACAGCCTGTACGCCACGGCTACTAGACTTATCCGTGGCGTACAGAAAACTTGTACTCCACTAGTAAAGTGAGGGATCCGTGGCGTACAGATAGTATACGCCACCAAGTCACGGGTCCTGGCGTACATACTCGGTACACCACCAGTACACCCCTACGATTTTTTTTTTTAAGAAAAGATTGATGGTCGAGCGGCCACGCATGGGAAAAGCAATTTTGTAATTTATTATATGCAACTTTACATAGAACACCCTGAAAGAAAAAGGAAAAGCAATCGGGTCCTATATGCCGGTGAGCAGGCCACGCCGGCCACACCGTCGGCGACCAGGGTCTCCACCTCCGCATCTCTTCCGGTTCTGCCGAGGACGTGGACACCATGACCTTGGTGATTGGTTGCAGCAGCTTGCACTGCGTCGTTGGCCTCACCTAGGACTACCCATTACCCTAGAGAAAGAGGTGGGGGTTAAACCTGAACGTGCAATTTCTCCTCTAGGTTTGGTGGACCAATAACAGGATCGAACCGCACCAGACCATTTGTATCTAGAGGTGGTTTTGGCGCCAGGCGGCAGAAACCTGAATTTACCCAATTAAATACGGGTTTTCAAATCTCACGCCTGAAAAATGCTTTGGGTATCGAGTGCAAGTATTGTGTTTTCCAAATTTGAACTTTAGGTCTGAGGTTTTGTGTCCACCCCTTAGTTAAGCATGCCATCCACCACCGGTGAGGTGCCGGATTTACTAATTGAATCTATTAAAGAATCTATACGTGCATACTTCCAAAAAAAATCTAATATCACAACGAGATATTTACAACGGAAAACGCTCTGATAGCAAAGTACGTGAACTAGCAAGTTCGATACATTTTGGTTGCGACGAGGATACATATAGACTCCATGTATATAAGATTAATGGATTTGATCTTCAGATGTGTTACAAGTTCATTGACCATAGCTGTATAACTATAAAATATTTTATTATCACATCTTAACCAACCACGCTAGGAAAGTAAAGACTCAACAATGATGCCAAATGAACCACAAAATGTTACATAATTTTGAGTAATTAAGCTTTGTTGAATTTTAGTTTATATTTTTCCCCAAGCTGCATTGGCATGCGAAAACTACTAACAATATAAAAGGAATGAAACTGTTTATATTAACAAGGATATATATGAACCTTGCGATATTTTTTATTACTCTTTGATCATTTAAAGCTCATAGGGAACCGATCAAACCTATAAGTAACTAAGGCCTTCTCCAATGCATTGTTTCTTAGCACGATATCCTAGGTAGTGGTATATTTGAAGAAACAACCTCTCCAATGCATTGTATATTAAGGGTTGTATCTAAATTTAATGATTTGGGGCTCATGCATGTATTTGATTGGGCTAGCAATGTTTTTTGCCTATGGTTGCGTGCAAAGGTTGTACTACCTCCATTCCGGTTTAAAGGACCTATACGTATCCCTAGGTTGTCAATTAGACTAATAAAATATAAATTATATAACACAAAAATTATATCATTGGAAACTAGAAGATCCAAAGTTTCTAATGACATAATTTTTGTAATATATATCTTGTATTATATTGTTTAAATTGACAACCTAGAAATACGCGCATGCCCTTTAAACCGGAATGGAGGGAGTATCTTAGCTAAGATACAACACCCCTCTTTTTCCTCATTTAATATAGTGCCATATAAGCAAAATGCCTATGATACCGTGCTAAGAAACCCCCATTGTAAAAGGCCTAACAAATATGGTCGACAATAATAGTTCTTATACAATTGGAAATAAATGTATTAATATATAGTGAACTTTTAGAAAATGGATAAGATAATGGTTAATAGTGCAACTTGTACCGCTAAAGAGTCTAGGTATTTAATGCATTTAAAAAAATTGTGAACTGAGATTTTTTAGATATGTGATGTATACAAGATGTTGCCATGGTCCCAAAGTTATGGAACCAATGAGGCTTTAAAACACTCTAAAACACTACAATTGTTCGGTGTAAGTGTTTTTTTGGGGTTTTTGTAGTGTTTTGGGGTGTAAATTCGAACCTGATTAAAACACTCCAAGACACTACTAGGCCGTTTGGCAGGCCCCTTTTTGCCGGGTAAGGGCCTAGAAAACCCCCCAACACATGTTGGATCAAGGTGGAATCGAGACTCTCCCACCACCTCGCGTTTTCATTGCTGGGGGCAGGGTGAACGACGACCACAAAGCCTGTCAAAGCCAACGCCAATGCTCCAAGACGATGCACATGCCAACGCTCCAAGACGATGCACATGCCAACGCTCCAAGGTGCCGCCGCTGAAGGTGCCACTGACGCCGTCCCGCATCAAAGCCAGCAACACAGAGGTCCTGCCGCTACCACCTATACGCCCTTCCAGCCAAGTTCTTTTCGTCGCCAAAACGGAGCTCCTGACGCCGCCCCTCTTCTCCGACCAAGCTGGATTTATCTGCAATATGCATCTCACCATCTCCTCTCCCCAGAATGAATTGCACAAAACACCAGGTCTTGAGGCATTTGTTGCAAGGAACTACAACTTCACAAATTTTTTGCGCAAAACCACAACTTCTCAGTTAATCCTTTGCGCTCCACCCAAATATGGGGTTTAGCTAGTTTGATAGTCTACCAGACAAGAATGACCCACACATCAGTGCTTGCGTGGTGGTTTGTGGCCATGTCAGCCCGGCTCCACGTGGCAGAATTGTAAGGTAAATTTTGCAAGGTGTTTCAACATTAATTAGGAACACTTCGTCTACACATGTGCCAATTCAGCCATTACATCGCAAAATATCCATACTCAGGTTCTTTGCACATAAAATTAATCACTGCTCGTGATCCTGTGGGTTGTATGCTAACACTGCATTGAAGTAGGACTAGAACCTATTGTTTGCTAATTCTAAACTAGAACCATGCCTCCGGCTAGTTTCCACATGAGCCGATGTAAAGGATGGAATTGATGACGAAGTGGAACCTTGCGAGTAGTAAGTTGCTTGAGGTGCCGATGGTCTTGGTCCTGTAGGTGCATTAGAAGATGGATGTGCCATTGTAGGAGGTGCACCTCTGCTTCCAGTGGCGTGTCTGCTTCTCTCTTGGCTAGGTGGTGCCTGGGGAGGTGCACATCTGCTTCTCTCTCGGCTAGGTGGCGCTGGGGGAGGTGCTCCTCTGGTGCTCTACAGATTTCAATAAACAACGAGGAGATGCTAATAAATAAAAAAATTGACATTGCTAAAGGATATGGCATATGAAATTACCTTGGTCTTTGATTTCCTAATAACCAGGTGCGGTTTAAGAGGTTGGGCACAATTTGTATACCTATGTCCTTTTAACTTGCAGTTGCCACATGTAATGGTTGTCATCCTTCCCTTACTAGTCTTGGATGTTTCATTTGCCCCCTTCCTTCTATTTTTCTTCTTCCTACCACGTTTTGTGTCATATGCTGGAGGGTCTATGTCTGGCGTATTAGTCTTAGTCCATGCATGAGGTCCTCGAACAGGGTGAATAAAACTTTTGTATGCATCTTCATACACGGGCTTCTTGAAAAAATCACTCACATAATCCTCAGGTTCTCTCCTAGTAGCATAAATAGCACTAACACATGCTTGCAAGGCAGTCCAATGACATCCCATTTGTAGCAGCTACAACTCTTTTCATCCAATTTCACCACATAAGTCCGCTCAAGTTTTTTACTTGCCAAAGATCTCTCTTTGAACACATGGGTTCACACCACCTACTGTTTTTCTTCTCCCACTCTAGCTTCTCTACATAGTGAGGTGTGATCTCCCATTTAGCCTTCAACCCGCCTCATGCTTTGTATGATATCTAGCCATTAGCTTTCTTGTAATCCCATCTATCATTGTCACAATAGGCTTGTCTCTGGACCGAAGTATGTCGTGGTTGAATACTTCACTGAGATTGTTAACCAATAGATCAGTTTTGCAATTTGAGTCAATAGCATGTGTTATGTTGGAATTTTGCACATCCATTCCCATGCTGGTTGGCTCTCCTTTTTTAGTTCTTCCATTGCAATATCAAAATCAAAAATCATACTTGTCAAAAGCATAGGCAGCAGCATCTAGTTTCCTTTCCAAGTCATCACCTTTGTGGCCAGCCACAACTAAGTTTGCATAAATGTGTCTAATGCAGTATCTATGACATGACTCGGGAAATTCTGCTTGTACTGCAGCAAGTAGGCCTTTTTGTCTATCGGACATGATAGTGTATCTTCCAAATTTACCCGAGTCTCCACCCAGTGCATGTTTCAGTTGATTCTCTTTGCCAACAACTGCAAAGGCCAAAGGATTTTGCCTCATCTCGTCATAGTACTCTCTTTCTTAATTAGAAGCTTTGCCCTGCTCGTTCTTGTCCTCTTTATAATGTTTTCCTCCATCTAAGCCCCATCACCGTCACTAGAATCATGGAGATCTGTCAAGTCTTCACTGCAGCCATCAACAAGATCAATAATATCAGTACTTATACCATCTGCAACCCTCTGCTTTACTTGCCGTGTCTTGGCTGCATTTGACTTAGCTTTTTTGCTCCTTTCTTGTCGTCTCATATCTTCCTTGTCAACTTCCATTTCCGTAGCATACATTGAATTTTATGCTACATCAGGTGTGTTGGATACAGCTCATCAACATCTGTGTCTCCTTCTTGATGCACACCAAGTTCAGAACCTGAGTCTCGACTAGAATCATCACTACCTTCTTCATATGAACTATTGTATGACCAATCTATGTTAAGGCCAAACTGGCTGTTCATAGGAAGCTGCACCACTTGTTCCAGTGTTGATATCACTTGGCCGTTCCATGGAGATATAAACATTAACACTCTTTTTTATTGTCTTCTTCACATACAACAACAATACCTTGACACTTAAATTCATTCTCAGTACATCATCAAGCTTCTCTTGTGTATCCAATAGATTCAATGTGCATCCAAAACTGAAATCACCATTGCGCAAGTACAGAGCATCATCTTCTCCATAACCATTCAGCTCCAAGATAAACCTTAAATTCATCAAACACAAATCGCTCCTCCCTATCTTTTCCTGGATCGCATGGGCATCCGTACATATGCGCACATCCCAGAGTTCATCATCCAACCTACAAAAACCAAATAATGAAATAACTCTGTCCACCTGACCTTAAACACACTAAATAGTCGGGCACAGAATTGACAAAATATGAATATAATCCGCCAAAATTTAACCTTTCAAAGGATGTAAACGTCGATCGCTTCCGATTTTTTTGACAAAAAGCTATTGTTCTTACGGACGCAATCCACAACGAGCACAGGACGGCGGGAGGAATACGAGGCGAGGCGAACGTCTTACCTGACGCTAGGGAAGGGGTGGCTTGAATCCATTGTCGGCGACCACATCGTGGCCGAGCTGGTCGCCGCGCCGCCATCTCCGCGCCCCGCCCTCCACTCTCGTCTGTGCCAACCAAGCACGAGCCTGTTTTGCTATGTGATTTGGGCTAGACTATTAAATGGGCCCCTTTGTTATCTGGGCTGGGCTGAAATGGCCACAAATTAGCAGACCAGAGCCACATAATTACCGATGTGTGGGTCCTATTTGTCAGCCAAACTAGCTAAATCAAATATTTGGGTGCAGCGCAAAAGTTTAACTGAAAAGTTGCGGTTCTGCGCAAAAAAATTGTGAAGTTGTAGTTCCTTGCAACAAATGCCTCAAGACTTGGTGTTTTGTGCAATTCACTCCCTCTCCCCATTACTGTTAGATGCACATACATAGCCTAGGTGGTGAGTTCTAGGGTTCTTGATGTGAGATCCAGTTCTTGGCTTGTCTGCTAGATTCGCATCATTTGGTTCTTGTCATCTGTGAGATCCTGTTCTAGATTCGGTTCTAGATGCATGATATATGTCTTTATGTTCTTTCTCAAACGAAGAGCTGCTCTGCTTGAAGCTGAAGCAACTCTCTTAAAATGCCAAAATAGCTAAATCTTCTACAATTTAAATTGAAATATTTGCAAGTTCCTGATAGGATAATCCTTGCTTACATGGGCACATTATCATGAAAGCACGCCGGAATCAGATCATAAGTTATAAAAGAACTTGAATTTCATTTTCCTTTATTCTCATTAAAAATAGTAATCATTCGGTTGTACAGTACATGTTGTCATAATACACGGATATTTATTATAAGTGGATTAGATGGAACGAGTGTTTTGCGTGATTTGTTTTCATTAAAACCCCTTGATAAAACACCCACCAAAACACTAGAAGACACCAGCACCAAACAAGGCATGAGAGGGATCTCGCAATTAAACTAGTGAGAGTAAGTTTCATGAGTAAAGAAACTACTAAATGGCACCGTCATAATCAGCCTAGTAGCTCATGCCGCGAAAATATCAGTTATATTTGTTATGCATGATATTAAAATTAGTGTTTTAAAATATCTTTTGTTTTTATTGACTAGTATGGCACACGGCAGGACCGCACACTCGTGCTTTTACTGGTCCACATAGTGGGCACCTCTATTTTCAAAGTATAATTTTATCATGTGAAACATTTTTTTGATGTTGTTTTAGTTAGACGATTAAACTAATCTGTAGTTGCGCATAGTGACATTGCTAATTACAAATAATGCAAAAACAACGATTTTCCCCCAATTTATTACTAAAAATTCATCCGTTTCTAGGCCGTGGTTCTGGTTTTGATGATAGGATGCTTCGTAGCTTGGAACAATATATCTTATTTTCTTTCACGAAAATAAAAGCCGACCTACATTCAAACTGGAATGCACCATAAAATATGTTTATACACAATGAACATGTTAGGTGTGGTGTCCACCGTGTACTCGCAATTTTGGGATAGCTTCATCCAGATTTGCCATGTCGGTGGACCTCGATCGGCCTATGTGTGCTAACCTCCCATCCAAAATAATGTATACATTTAGTTTTTTTAAAGACTCATATTTCAGAACGGAGGAAACATCGATGAGGTGAGTGTAGTGAACTGATGATGCGTTAACGTTTGACCTGAATGAGTCGTGGAGGAGAGTGGGCCGTATGCGTTTGAATGATATCTCTAGGTCACTCTCATTCCGCTCCATGAACGGTCACACACACGAGTACACATACCGTCGTGTTGGTACAACGTGTACGTATACGTACGTACGTACGGCCCAATGCAACGCATTGCCAGATCACACGCATGCATGCACGTACGGTCCACCATCCAGACGAGACATGACCCCTTATCGTTATCGATCGCGCATGCGTACGTGTCTGCCGTTTCTCCTCCACGCGACAAAAGACCGCGCGCAACAGTGGCATGCATGCCCCTGACTATATATCTTGCAATCTGTTACAGGTCTTGTTCACTCACATATACTTCTATACAGCTTGCATTTTCTTTTCTGAGGGAAAACTTGGCAGCTTGCAAACCAGACGTCGATGCACGAACATGAAGGGTCGTAGGAGCCTGCCGGAGTGCCGGACGTACGAGGGGTCGAGACCTACACATGTGCAAAGTGGGGTTTTGGGCGGTGGTCATGTTAGAGCGCCATGCGGGAGCTTATTGATGGACTAGCCTAAGTCTTCTCTACAATAATTTTGGGATCCGACGTGATGGTTGGTTCGGGACAGTACATAAAAAGACCATCGTAGGCCCAAAAAATTGTTTGGTAAGTCAATAAAATCAGAGCGATCGGCCAACTTCGTACATAAAAAAACCAATACTCCCTTCTCCTATCACACGGTTCGCGCGAGGTTCTTCTGGCCCGCTCATAGAGGAAGGAAACAACCGCTAGCAGGGGAGGGAGCCACCGAGTAAGCCCACGCTCGGGAGATGGAAGGCATCTCCATTGACGTGCCTGGATTTGGTGGCATCGTCTCCATTGGCGCAACTTGGAGGTAGTGGAGGAGCTCCTCAGTGACATCGTGATAGCTGGAAAATGTTGATACGCTGGCTTACCAAGGGTACGTGACCATTTTTCACTAAGTGATTTCATTGCACATGATGGGCTCATGTTGAATCAATGGATAAAGAATTAAAGTTGCAATATAGTTGGCTCAAGAGGATAATTCGAGACTCGAGACATAGGGAAGTGGACAAACTTCCTATTTATCGTTGCGTAAAAAAAAGGGGATTTTGAAGAAAGGTTAGGGCACTGATATCACATCACATTCAAAAAATCATAGCATCATCAGGTTTAACATTGATCTTCATTCAATCAGACTAGACTTCATCATAATTTATCCTAAATTACTTTTATGTTCCATGGCAACTTATCAACATGTTTGCCCATGCATCACATAAAAAAAACATAATCCGTAGCAACACACAAGCATATTTGCTAGTTTATATATATTCAATTGGGTTATTCAGGCTATTTTGGTAATGGGGTAGAAACCGGAATTCATCAAATAAATTCAGGTTTACATATCTCACATCCGAAAACAATGATTCGAGACATATGGGTTTGAGTTTGTTGGGTTCCAACTTTACGTGTGTCATGTTTTGTTCCCAAGCTTTAGTTCACTATGCAATCAACCTCTGATGTGGTGCGGGAGGAGTTCTTTGTTGGGATCTATAGAAGAATCTATATGTGCATACTTCTACAAAAAGTTCCAATATCACATAGATATTTACGGTAAAGTGCTCAGAAGCAAAAACAGTGAACTAGCAAAATTGATATATTTTGGTTGACAAGATATAGAATCCAGCGGATGTGACAAGATATATCTTGAGACGTGTTGTAAGGTTCTTTGACCATTAAGCTATATATAACCATAGAATATTTAATTATGATCTCTCAACCTTGATCGTTAGCAACGAAAGCAAATTCTCAAAAATAATATTAAATGTACCAAAAAATGTTAAACAATTTAGAATAATTGAGTTTATTTGAGTTTCAGTTCATATTGTTGCACTAACCTACGTGATTTTTTAATCACCTTATACATATATCAACTGTAAGATTGTGAAAATATAAAATGTATATACCACAAGGATAATAAATCAAACTGTTTATATCAACAATGATATATATGAAACCTTGTGCTATGATTTTGTATAATTACTGTTTGATCATTTAAAGCACAGAGGGAACAAATAAAATTCAAAAAGGAAACCAACGCATCTAGTTGATATTAATAGATTTTATACAACTAAATAGAAATGTATTATTACATAAAGTAAAATTTCATAAAATGGATATAAGATAATGGTTCAAAGTGCAATTAGTACTCAAATATTGTTTAGATAATTAATGAGTTTTTATGTGCACTAACATCAATTGGAGTGATATTGCAATTAAACTCATAAGTATGTGTATATTTGTTAGTATTCCAAACCTAGTACACAAGAGTGTATTAATCAACCTAGAAGATCAATCCCTATGACATGTGATATCCATGATATTAAATAAAAAATTATTTTTTGTTAACTGCGGTACGTTACCGTGACTGCACACTCATGTTTTCGTGGTTCAGTTAAGAGATGCCTCCATTTTCAAAGGAAATTGGTAATTTGTCGAGCGCGACATACCACAAAGGAGTCTTTGCGAGAGACAAACAGGAGAATGACGGGGAAGCAAACGCACCGATTAATTATCGCCTACCACGATGGTTGAGGACACGTCTCCGCCATCTTTGCTGAGAGCCCTATTAATTGTTGAAAGTTGTTTTTTTCTAGGATAAGGGGTTCTTGTTTTGCTGCCAGGATGCTTCATATCTAAAACAATCTTATTTTCTTTCTCAAAAAAAAATCGACCTATATATATTCCAGCTGAAATGCAGCATAACCTATGTTTATACACGTTCAAAAACTTGGGTGGCATATAATTACACGACACTTCACCAAGATTATTATCGGTGGACCTGAGCTGTGCTACCGAGGTCCGTGCGGTGAATCGATCCGTTTCGAGGTGACCGGCCCGTAGCTGGCAACCGGAGGAAGACGCAACCGTAGCTCCATTCTTCGTTGCACACGCGCCCCAGGACGGGCAGACACGCGCGTACGGCGCCGCGAAGTAATGATGTATCCAGAACCTGCACCCACACTGTACGACGCGTATTGTGGTCGTGCTGGAAGTACAACCTGTGCGCGCGTACGTATGGCCCCATGAAATGCATTGTCGAGACACGCATGCAGACGACGAGATGATTTGCGTTGCAGCCATGCATGCTATTGCATGTCTGGTGGCGTTGCTCATCCACGCGACAAAAGATTGCACCAGTCCCATGCACGCCCATGCCATCTTGAAACCCGGTCCCACTGTAACAGGTCGATACACGGAAAGTAATATTTTTTTTTGAAACAATATCATAATATATTAAAGCAACGAACAATATATAATAGAGATATATAAGCTGTCTCCAGCGATTACAAAATAAAGTATAAGAAAAAATGAGCTAATCTTCAACGCCTTTAAACTCTTCTTCTTCCATGACACAATCTTGTTATTTTCCTGAAGCCAGCCAAAAGATAATAGCACAGATATCAAACCATAAATCTGTAAATATCAATAGTGGTTCTCCTTTTTTTTAATTTGAGCCGCAGTGCCAAAGCTACGTGCACGCACGTAACCATTAAAACAAGTGTTAATTGGATCTATGCCACTCCAATTTTCACAACTTGGAAAAATGCCATTACAAAAATTAAACTTGGAAATATGCCATTCCAACTTTCACATACCTCTACTAATGCCATTTTCTCCAATACCAAGCCCTATACAGCCCATTATACTCCCATATATACAATTATACAGTATGTTGCGTCTACAAAGAAAGGAGTCGTACTCTGAGTCATGGTGGCACAAAAATCCCCAATGGAACTCACGCCCACACTGGAACTCAAGCTTCAGCGATGGCGGTCGCTCGAAGCGCACACGCGGTGAGGCGCCCGCAGGTCCAAGCGGCTGGAGGCCCTCGAGCTCGAGCAACACAACAACTCCGGAGACGCGAGTGGCTGCAGGCATCCTCGACGACGCAGCTGCTCGAGGCCCTAGATGCGGCGTCCAGACCGCCGGAGAAGGGCTGGGTTAAACGTGGCTGCAGGCGGGCTGGGCTAGACGTGGCTACAGGAGGGCGGGGCTGGGCACGACGGGAGGCGAGCTTGGCCGGGGGCAGGTGCAGCTGGAGGAGGCCGCCGCCGCCTCAATTTGGTGCTCCACGCGGCGTCGCGTGCCGGCGGCGGCTCGATGCGGCCGCTGTGGCTGGCATAATATTCTGAATTTTTGGCATCCGAACGACCTAAACGCGCTGGCCAAAATTTGGCACCGGATAGTACAGTCAATGTTTGAATACCACTGCAATACTTATGGAATCATTATTCTCTTAAGTTAAGATAATGGCATATATAGAGTATGTGAAAGTTGGAGTGGCATATTTTCAAGTTTGATATTTGTAATGGCATTTTTCCAAGCTGTGAAAGTTAGAGTGACATAGATCCAATCTTCTACTATATACTAAAAGCATAATACGGAAGTCTAAAATAGAGACACCACGTTAATCCACATCATTAGAATTATGGTGATTGTTAGATCTAAAATTCACGGTATAGATTAAAAGATAAAAAGCTGTTACGTAACATAAGGCGCATACCAAAAAAGTCCACCAAAGACACGTGCAAGAAAAAAAGGCAACCAAAATAGGTTGCACGTACAAGAAAAAAAGATCCACCAATGACACGTGCAAGAAAAAAAGGCAACCAAAATAGGTTACACGTACAAGAAAAAAAAAGCAAAAAAAGGAGCAAAAATAGGCTGGCACGTATAAGCTAACAAGGAAATCGAACAAATCAACCGAGAGCGAACCCACCGATTGAATAAAAAAATCTCCAATCTTTAGTAACTGAACCAGCTAGCCCAAACAGTGGTGCTTATATCAAGACTAATCAGCGTGTCTTTTTTAGGGAGACCATTAGCTATCTACGAATACATCCACCAGAAATTCAAATCAGTACCTAGCTACGAGAATAGCAAGGAAACAAATATGAGTCTGTGTATAAAAAAGGCAGCAAATATATATACCAATAAATTTAAGTACTACAAATGGTCTAAAATCCTCCTAGACAAATAGCACGCTTACATGTGTGCAAGATATTCACCCATATGGTGACATGGGCACCAACTACCAAACACATACATCAGCTATATAAATTCTATGTAAAATCAACACAATTACGAGTAAAGAAATTCAAAAAACATTAGAAATTTAATCTCTTATTATGTCAATAAAGAATACGACTATTATGTGAAGTTTGAGATGATAATAAAATTTACTCTAGCTAACTAAAGAACATGCATGGAGCAAAAAGTACGCCAAGTTTGGGCGGGATTAATCCTTGCTAATTGACTTGAGAGAGTAGAGGAGTTTCATCAGATAAGCAAACGTAATGAATAGCCTAAAAACTGTTCATACAAGTGGTGCAACACAATAAACCCTATATTATAGACTATTTAGCCAAAAAATATACATCCTATATATAGCCATGGAGGGAGTAACATTTGGACTAAATTTAACCCATAATACTACTAAACATAAAGTGAATTTTTTTAACCTAAGTTAATCTAACTAGAACGGTGGCCCTCGCAAATGCGACAATTGCAAAGAAAACATCTAAGAGTGTCCGGAAAATACGTTTGTGGTTCCATGTAGTTATACTAGATGGTTATAGATATTACAACATTACAGTAAACATAAATGATAATCTAAATAAAATACTATATTACATGTCTAGAAAGAACTTTAATAGTCTTTAATTTATGGGTAAATGATTACTTTACCATTTGAAAATTAGTTACTCCCTTCGATTAGAAATAAATTTTAGTAATTTTATACTAACTTTGCATAAAGTTTATACCAAGTCACCAACATTTATTTCTGATTAGAGGGAATACATGCATAGAATCTTAAGTGTTATAAAACCATATCAATATATTAATGACATAATAACATTACAGTAAACATAAACGATAATCTAAATAAAATACTATATTACATGTCTAGAAAGAACTTTAATAGTCTTTAATTTATGGGTAAATGATTACTTTACCATTTGAAAATTAGTTACTCCCTCCGATTGGAAATAAGTTTTGGTAATTTTATACTAACTTTGCATAAAGTTTTTACCAAGTCACCAACATTTATTTCCGATCAGAGGGAATACATGCATAGAATCTTAAGTGTTACAAAACCATATCAATATATTAATGACATAATACAAATATACATGATTATATATAAGGGTATTTATTGAGGTATTACGTTAATTCAAATTATTTAGATAATTCGATAGAAAATTGAGGGTTACAATTTAACCAATAATGTTTTTTTTGAAAGGAAAGCGGTGGGGGAGACCCCCACAACGAGTTTTTTTAATAAATAGTAAGAACCCAAATTCGCATCCATGGGGATTTAAACCTAGGTGCCTGGGTTGTACATCCACTCCCATAGCCAGTTGAGCTAGGCTCACTTCTTAATTTAACCAATAATGTTACGTGATATCGGGTTGACATATAACAACATAGTTTAAGTATAACACGTTTGACCGAGCCAAGCCCTAATATCCAAGTAATGAGACGTGTGCTAAAAAAAAGTAATGAGACATGATTTCCAAAAAAAAAACCAGACGTGATGTTCCTGGACTATTTCCAAACAGACAAAAAAGTGAGAGTTCTTCAATATATATTGTGTCTGTCCGATCTTCAATATATCATGACAACTAAAGTGTTAGACACCTAAAATTACCAGGTTAGGTACATGTTACATAATGTAAACTTATATTCTGCACAAAAAATGAGTATGCAAAAAATCAAATGCTGACAAGAGGACAAGAGATGTAAAACGGGTACATATGAAACATTTTGAAAATTATTTTCTAAGACTTTCACCTCAAGTGGTATTACGTTAATTCACATCATTCAAATTATTTAGACTGTTAGATATAAAATTGAGGGTTACGATATAACCAATAACATTACGTGATATGGGGTTGACATGTAACAGCACAGTTCAAGTATAACAGATAGCGCCAAGTCCTAATATCCAAGTGAAAGAGCATGGAGCCCCCTTGTGTGGTTTTGGTAATTAATGACAATCCCTATGGACTAATGGTTGCATTGAGTTATATTTGTAGGACTTGTCCATAGACAATGCTTGAACCATTTGTTGGTTTCAAGGTTGTATGAAGATGGAAATAAAGAAGGTTTTGTGATGACCAAGGTGTTATTCAAGGAGTGATCTAAAGTCGGTCATAAGAGAGTTGAGCCTATATCAAGTGTGTCTTGAAGAATAATATTGAGTGAGCTCTCATGTGAATCTTCAAGACACCATCATTGTGGAGAAAGAAGAGTTGATTCAAGAATTGATCAAGCCAAAGCGCAAGTTCAAGATGGAATCTAGAAGAGATCATATGCTTGAAACTTGCCATATATATTGTGATCATGGATAAGTGAAGATATGCTTAAAGAGAGTCTTTCCCATAGTGGTGTATGGGGGAGCAATTCGCAAGACTTCACCAAGCAAGCAAGATCAAGAAAGGTGTTCCAACTTGAGGAAGACAAGACGGTCATCATCTAGATCAAGTGGATTTTGCTCAAGGCAAAGGTATGATATTGATAGGGTTTCTTTCTTATCGGTCTCATGATGTTAGTTGAGAGACCGGGTTATAGGATTGGTAGCCGTACTATCAAGAGGGGCTCTCGAGTGAGTAACTTAATCGCATCATTCGAAGAGAGCTCAAACCTTTGCATTCTTGGCATCATCTTTCTTGGTTCTTATTTGGCTTTTATCCATGTGAGGTTCTAGAGCTTGTGGTTATTTCCATGACAAGCTCTAGCTCATCAAAAACGGATTTTGCATGAAACACTTATTGAGTTTTTGGTGTTTGGAGGTTTTACCGGTTCATCTTTGAAGAGAGGTCAAACCTCTCATCATTTGGTTTTATCCTCACTTGTTGGACTATGATGTTTCTATGCATATTCTTATAGAGCTCGTTGTTGTGATTCCAACGAGCTCAAGATCATCAAAAACGGAGTCCGGACGCTCAAGTTATGGTCGTTTTGGTTTCAGCTGTTTCTGCCTTTTCCAGGGGCGGAGACTCCGGCCTCGTAGGTCCGGAGACTCCGGCCCAAAATGTGTTTTCGCTGTTTTTCGTCCGGAGATTTGGCCCGGAACCTCCGGGTACTTTTCCAGGCCAAAGACTCCGGCCCCTAGGGACCGGAGACTCCGGCCCAAGTCTCCGGACCTCAAAAACTCGAGGTGTCGCTCAGCGCAGAGATGGGGGCGGAGGCTTTTTAGCCCCTGCCCGGAGTCTCCGCCCTCCAAAGGCCAGAGACTCCGGGGTAAGTGCCCAGCAACGGCTAGTTTTCGTGGGGGACCTATAAAAGGCCCCCTTCTTCCTCCTTGGGCTGTGCAGCTTCCTATTCTCTCTCTCCCCATTGTTGACCTTGAAGCTTTGCTCTATCTCTCAATCCCTCCAATGATTCTTGCATCTTCTTGAGGGAAAAGAGAGATGAGATCTAGATCTATCTTTTCACCAATCAAAATCTCCTCTAAGTGAGGGGAACCTATTGGATCTAGATCTTGGAGTTCTTTGTGGATTTCCTTTGTTCTTCCTCTCATATCTCTCCATAGCATTAGTTGCTTTGGTAGGATTTGAGTGAGAAGGATTTGAGCACTTTGTGTGCTCTTGCCATTGCATTTGGTGCATCGGTTTGAGTTCTCCTCGGAGATTCGGGTAAGTAGAAGTTGTGAGCTTATTACTCTTGGGTTCTTGGAACCCTAGACGGCTTAGTGGCCTTTGTGGCATATACTTGGGGCCTCCAATTAAGTTGTGGAGATTCCCCAACCTTTGTGGTGCCTTTGTGGCGATTCTTGGGAGCCTCCAATTAGGTTGTGGAGATTGCCCCAAGCTTGTACGGGTTCGGTGACCGCCCTCAAGTGTCCCATAGTGGATCGTGGCATCTTGCTTTGTGCGAGGGCGCGAGGAGAATAAGGTGAGCCTTTGTGGCGTTTGGTGTGTAGCGTGCCTCCGCATCTTGAGGTGAGCCTTTGTGGCATTTGGTGAGCATTGTGCTACCACATCTCAAGGTGAGGCCTTTGTGGCGTTCGGAGTGCATTAAGCCGCCACACCTCTCCAACGGAGACTAGCTTCCTTTGGAAGTGAACTTCGGGATACATCTTCGTCTCCTTCGTGCCTCGGTAACTCTTATCCGAGCTCCACTACTTATGCACTTTACATTTGTGATAGCCATCGTGCTTGAAGTTATATATCTTGCTATCACCTTGCTACTTGTCTTGCTTAGCATAATCTGTTGGTACACATAGGTGAGCCTAGTTTATTAGGTTTTGTAAGCTTGTCAAATTAAACGTTAGTTTATTTCCGCATTTGTACAAGCCTTTCGTAAAAGTTTTAATCGCCTATTCACCCCCCCTCTAGGCGACATCTGTGTCCTTTCAATTGGTATCAGAGCTAGGTCTCTCATTTTAGGCTTCACCGCCTTGAGAGCAAAGATGTCGGCTAGGGGATTAGTGCACAATGACACTTTTATATTCGATGGCACAAATTATGATACTTGGAGAATTTGCATGCTTAATCATTTTCGGGTCATGGACCCAAATATAGAGCGAATTGTAGATATGGGTTTTTCTCCTCCTAAGGATCCCACAAATCTATCTTTAGAGGATGAGAAGAACTCTTATCTCAATACTCAAGCTATTAATGTCTTATCCAATGTTGTGAGCATTGTAGTTGTGACGTCCATTATGCCTTTTCGGAATGATCATGAGTTATGGACAAAGCTTCAAGAAAAATATGATGTGTCCAAGTTTATTGAGGATGAGTGTATTCCTTCCACTTCCGGCCGTGATGAACTTTCTTCCACTTCACCGATGTGTGGCAAGACACAAGGTAATGACATGGTGAGTGGTGATGGAAATTGCAATGTTGATAGTGAGCTTACTTTTGATAATCATTCATCTCGATCTCATTGCAATGCTTCATCTTTGGACTTTAACACTTCTAGCACCATAAATGCTTTACATGCTTGTGTTAGTCCTTGCATATCATGTGTAAGTTGCTTAAATAAATCTCATGATGATATGCTTGCTCTGTCTAGTGGCCATGATAAAAATGCCTCTATTTCCTCTAGTCTTTGTGTGGCTAACAATGTAGAGGAAACCGGAGATTCTATTGGCCAAGACAAAGTTTTGATTGGAGCTTCAAGTAATTCATCCTCATCATCATCTCTCGGTTCCCACATATGTCTTATGGCTAGGGATTCAAAGGTAACTCCTTCTTTGGAACCCACTATATCTAGTGATCATGAAGAAGAGGATGATTATGTTGCCTCTTTAAAAAGGAAGGGAGAAATAGTCTTTCATGCTATTGGTAAGAACAAAATTGCTTGCTCTAACTTCGTTCATATTTTGGTTGCTGCTATTGAGAGCCAGAAAATTATTGTTGAGCTTCAATCTCATGACGAAGAGCAAGAAGAAACTATTGAGAATCTTCATAGTCTTGCCAATGATTTTAAAAAGACTCTTTTAAAAGAACAAAGCACCAACGAAGCTCTTGAGGAGAATTTTGCTCTAGAATTGTCTAGAGTAAAGGAAACCCATGATAGAGCTCTTGAGGTGGCAAATGATTTAAAATTAAAAAATGATAAGCTTGTTTTTGTTAATGCTAAACTTCTTGAGGATGTTGAGCACCTCAAAAATGGCTCTAGGGACATTGAGAGTGTGCTCACCAAACTCACCGAGTCACATGAGCAACTAAAAGCTTCTTATTTAAAAGAGTGTTCCAAGTTGCCTTCTCCTCTTTCGGTTAATCATGATGCTTGTGCTACTAACTCTACTTCTTGTGAGGCATCTATCTTGAAGGAGAATGTTGAGCTAAGGGATCAACTTGAGTTGCTAACTAGTAAGTATGGGATATTGGAAGAAAGTCATGAAAAGCTATCTAGCTCTAATGAGGATCTTCTAGTGTCCTATGCTCGCCTAAAGTTAGCTTATGAGGATATGTCTACAAAGGTAACATCTTGTGAACCTCATGTGGTCACTAGCACTACTTCCCAAAATGCTATATTGCCATGTGCTAGTCCTTGTAATTCATCCACTCATACTATTGCTACATCTTGTGATGAATTACTCTCCTTGCCTTGTTGCTCTAACAATATAGCTTCTACTTCCTCTAGTACTTGTGTTGTAACTAACCATGTAGAGGAAATTAAAGAGCTCGAGGCCCAAGTCACTTTGTTGAAGAAAGACTTGGTAAAAAGTCATGAAGGGAAGTCCAAACTTGACAAGATGTTGAGTGCACAAAAATCCCCCAATGACAAGAGTGGACTTGGATTTATCTCCAACAATAAGAATAAGTCCAAACTCTTCAAGAAGAAGAAGGGCCAAGAGCAAGTCAAGGATCCGGCCAAGATTGTTTGCTTCAAGTGCAAAATTGAAGGGCATCATGTTAGGTCTTGCCCATTGAAGAAGAAGCATCTAAGTGAGAAGCAACAAGGGAAGCGACCTCAAGCTCAAACTCAAGTCCTTCCTCAAGATGAAGAAAAGCTTCCTCCTAAGAAGAATCAACCCAATGCTCCCATTGTGGAGAAATCAAATGAGAAGAAAGGAAAGATAAGATCTTGCTACATATGCCGTGAGAAGGGTCACCTTTCCTCTACTTGCTCTATTGGTAACTCATCCAACCCTATCATAATCGATGATGCTTATTCACTTTGTAAGGATAAGGTTGGAAATGTGTTTGCCAAATTTGTTGGTACTCAAAGTGGTGTCAAGAAAAGAACCATTTGGGTGGCCAAACCTATTGTGACTAACCTCTTAGGACCCAACTTGGTTGGGGACCAACAAGCCAAAACTTGATCAATAGGTGTCTAATGGAGGGCATTGGAGACTTGGCTATATCATGAAGAATTAAGGGATCTTCATTAATTATATTGTCTCAAGCCAAGTCAATTGGATTATCTTATTTCTATCATATATCCATTGTTCCTCCTTGCGGTAACATGTATTCAACTTATCTACATTGAAAGTTACTCGCCCCTTTGCATGTGTTTGGTTTTGTATCTTGCATGTGTTTGTATATGTTGTGCTCCCTACTTGCTTTATTTTGAGTAATCAATTATGTGCATGTTGGTTGCACACCATGTAAGGTTGTTACTGTTGAGCCTATTGCATCTTGATCTATCTTCTTGGCTCTTGGGAGTGATTAATGGACCATCCCATTTTGGGGGAGTGATATGCTTCGGCACTTCACAATCCTAAAAATGTGTGTACATGAGGAATACCACTTAGTGTTGATATTTAAAGATTATCTAGTCTCTATGTGGTATGTCATTTTCATGAGAAATTCAAATTCTATAATGTCCATTAATCATCTTGTTGGATTCTATTTGCCTCTTGTTGGTAAAGTTTAATTTTCTAGGTTTGGAGACTCCGTTGGTTCTACCCCGGAGACTCCGGTGGTTCTACTCCGGAGACTCCGGTGGTTCAACCCCGGAGACTCCGGTCCCCCTCGGAATTTCCGAGCCCTATGAAAATTGACTTTAACAACTTATTTGAAAATTGGTTTTATCACATTATCGGGGAGTATTGTGCTTTGTGCATATTACAAATCCATGAAATATGTATATTTGAGGTTGTGTCACATAGTGTTGATATTGTAAATTATCTTGCTTCTATGTGGCATGTTTTCTTGAACAAGTTCCAATTTGCCAAATTGTTTATTGCTCTTGTTTTGGATCTTGTTTGTGAGATACTTTCTTGATAGGGTTTTCCTAAAATGTGGAATACTACATCAAAGTTGGAAAACCATTTGCTTCAAGCTATCCTAATCATTGCTTTGCGTGATTGTTTAACTATTTGAGTCTATCAAGAATATCTTTGTTTGGCATGGTGCTTAATTCTTATCCTTTTCATATGCTCATTTGTTGTGAAGATGATCTTGGATTTATGTGTAAACTACCACCGGAAATAACTCCATGTACCTCTTCTCCTTGGAAAATTGGTAATCTATCATGTGGTATTTTTTATATTGATCATCTTCACTTTGGCTATTGCTTTTAATTGCCTTATCTCTCGCCAAGAAATGTATTTGCTTTAACTCCCATTGTCTTTCTTGACTCTTGTGATTCCATTTGATTTGGTTGAACTTATTTTGTGTTATTTCTATGTAGGTAGATGTGATGATCCCATTTGTGTGCATTTTGTATTCAAATGCAAAATCATAAATAATTCACTAATCTTGGGGGAGCTCTCCTATATTTGTTATAACACACTCTTGTGCTTATTTCAATTGGTTTTGATTATTGTTGGAAGTCAAATCTTTTCTTTTTGGTACTTAGTGTGCCATCATAAAAGGTGTGGAGAGTTTGGTTTGTTGTTGGAACCTTGCTCTCTTTGGGAGTTGCTTATCTCATTCCTTGTAATTTGTTTTTCACTCTTAAAATGAGATATGTCTTTGAGCATGTGTGTTTTAGTTATCCTTTATGCTCATTGGCTTTTGCTTAGTTCACTAGTTGAACTTTGGAGTCAATCTTGTGTTGATTTGATTCTTTGATATAATTTGGACAACCTTTTGTAGCTTCACAATTTCGTGTGCTCGCTTGTCCTTCTTGGTGTTTTGTCCAAATTGTATCTCCTTTGGCTCTTGAAAGTCTTGTGCATGCATATTTACTAAATGTATATTGTATGGCATGCTTTTGCTTTCTTTGATCTAATATATAGGAGAAGCTTCATCAAATCCTAAATTGGCTAAGATGTGCATGAAATTCAATTTCATTTATATATGCACATAGTTATGTGGAGTTTGTCCTATATGTTGTAGTTCCTAACTACTTTGGACCCAATGAGTTTGGGGACCATCTTGTACTTGAACTTTGTTTTAGGTACATGAAGATATATTGGTGCTTGTCTCAATAATAAGGATGAAGTGGTGACTAAATGATAATTTGAGGCAAGCTAGGATTATTGAAGAACTCCTATCTACTACATCCTACCATTTAATATCTCGGTAACAAGTATCTTATCATGCATACTTTTCTAGTATCCAACCTTGTGTAGGTTGTTTCATGGCATGGAAAATCATTATTTGCAAATGTTGTGCTTCTTGCAAAGGTCTTAATGAAACCTCTTTATTGCAATTGTGAGTAATTTGAGATGAGTGCATATTATTGGGAACATATAAAATCATGCTCATGATTCTCCTATCCCATATATGTCAATTTAGCAATTTTATTGCATATCAATTCCTCAAGTTCTCACATGTGCAATATGGTTGAAAGTGTAAATTTAGTACTTTCTTTTGGTATTCATCTTTGTGATACTTGTTGCTTTTCTCAAAGCATCCCAACTATCTTCTTTCCCTTGTTGATATTTGTGATGTCTTTGACTTGTTTGTGGTTGAAGTTCATTAATATACAATAAGAAAATTTGAGCCTTTGGCCGTGCTTTAAAAGCAAAAATTCTCATTGGTATATTGCATGACTTCATTTTGGATATCATGTTCTATTCTTAGTATCTATTGTGTGTGTACATGTTTCTTTGTGATAATTATCTTTGTGATGTTGTCTACTTAGAAACTTATACACATGAGAGATGATATCTCCTTATTTGATATCTTATTTGAATCTTATGTGTTGGGATGGAATGCTAAGCAATTTCATTCATTGAAGACTATGTGGATGCTCTATGCTTATCCTTGTATTAGTCTTATAATATGCTTTGTCATTCTTATCACACATTCCTTTGGTTGAGCCTTTTAATATGTTGTCCCTTGCTTGTTGCTCAACCATTTGTTTGATGCAAGTGTTAACCTTAATTTCTTCTCTATGATCTCTTGCAAATGGTTGCGTTTTAAATGTTATTGAGGGAGTGAGGATTCCATGTTGTGCAAATTGTATTCAAATGCAAACATTCCATTTTTTGCACGTACCTTGGGGAGCTTCCTCATTTCATTTAAAGCGCCATTTTGCGATCATCATAGTATTTGACTTCACTTGGTATCATTTTGTTTTGAATAATATGAGGGAGTGATGATTCCATGTTTGTGCACCTTATACTTTAATTCAAATAGAATATTTTGTGCACAAACCTTGGGGAGCTTCCTCATACTATTTAGAGCACCCTTTTGGTCTTATCATAATATCTTTATTCAATTTGTTCTTTGGATCAATTGATTGCTCTCTTCATTTGTTGAAGTTTATCCACCATGTGATCTTATTTTATTTACAATCTTTGATCCTCAATATAGGATGATTTCCTCCGAGTTTTCATATTTGGATATGTGCATATGTTTTCAATTATACTTTTTGTTTATGCACAAATTATGGAGGACTCTCACTATATTGGCCTTCTAAGTTCTTTCGCCCATTTCGGCAATTGGTGCCAATGGGGGAGAAGTTTCGAGGGTTTAAAGGGAATTGGGTTTTATGCTTTGGTTTTGTTCTTAAGCATTTGCCTTTCATGCTTTGCATGGTTGAGTATATAGAGGAAACTCCACCAACAACCTTGGTTGGCAATATATGCAATGAAATCAAGATCATTCACACGTGCATAGATTGTGGGGGAGTTTGCTCTATATATGGTGGTTTTACTAACATCACATACTTTTGTAGTATTTGATGTTAGTGCAACCATTTTGGTTCCTTAAATTCATTATATAAACCCTCTCAAAGAGATTGTCATCAATTACCAAAATGGGGGAGATTGAAAGAGCATGGAGCCCCCTTGTGTGGTTTTGGTAATTAATGACAATCCCTATGGACTAATGGTTGCATTGAGTTATATTTGTAGGACTTGTCCATAGACAATGCTTGAACCATTTGTTGGTTTCAAGGTTGTATGAAG
Organism: Dactylis glomerata; assembly: GCA_007115705.1. NCBI lineage: Eukaryota > Viridiplantae > Streptophyta > Magnoliopsida > Poales > Poaceae > Dactylis > Dactylis glomerata. The sequence continues at coordinate 140,735 of QXEO01001109.1, forward strand.
ATGGAAATAAAGAAGGTTTTGTGATGACCAAGGTGTTATTCAAGGAGTGATCTAAAGTCGGTCATAAGAGAGTTGAGCCTATATCAAGTGTGTCTTGAAGAATAATATTGAGTGAGCTCTCATGTGAATCTTCAAGACACCATCATTGTGGAGAAAGAAGAGTTGATTCAAGAATTGATCAAGCCAAAGCGCAAGTTCAAGATGGAATCTAGAAGAGATCATATGCTTGAAACTTGCCATATATATTGTGATCATGGATAAGTGAAGATATGCTTAAAGAGAGTCTTTCCCATAGTGGTGTATGGGGGAGCAATTCGCAAGACTTCACCAAGCAAGCAAGATCAAGAAAGGTGTTCCAACTTGAGGAAGACAAGACGGTCATCATCTAGATCAAGTGGATTTTGCTTAAGGCAAAGGTATGATATTGATAGGGTTTCTTTCTTATCGGTCTCATGATGTTAGTTGAGAGACCGGGTTATAGGATTGGTAGCCGTACTATCAAGAGGGGCTCTCGAGTGAGTAACTTAATCGCATCATTCGAAGAGAGCTCAAACCTTTGCATTCTTGGCATCATCTTTCTTGGTTCTTATTTGGCTTTTATCCATGTGAGGTTCTAGAGCTTGTGGTTATTTCCATGACAAGCTCTAGCTCATCAAAAACGGATTTTGCATGAAACACTTATTGAGTTTTTGGTGTTTGGAGGTTTTATCGGTTCATCTTTGAAGAGAGGTCAAACCTCTCATCATTTGGTTTTATCCTCACTTGTTGGACTATGATGTTTCTATGCATATTCTTATAGAGCTCGTTGTTGTGATTCCAACGAGCTCAAGATCATCAAAAACGGAGTCCGGACGCTCAAGTTATGGTCGTTTTGGTTTCAGCTGTTTCTGCCTTTTCCAGGGGCGGAGACTCCGGCCTCGTAGGGCCGGAGACTCCGGCCCAAAATGTGTTTTCGCTGTTTTTCGTCCGGAGATTTGGCCCGGAACCTCCGGGTACTTTTCCAGGCCAAAGACTCCGGCCCCTAGGGATCGGAGACTCCGGCCCAAGTCTCCGGACCTCAAAAACTCGAGGTGTCGCTCAGCGCAGAGATGGGGGCGGAGGCTTTTTAGCCCCTGCCCGGAGTCTCCGCCCTCCAAAGGCCGGAGACTCCGGGGTAAGTGCCCAGCAACGGCTAGTTTTCGTGGGGGACCTATAAAAGGCCCCTTCTTCCTCCTTGGGCTGTGCAGCTTCCTATTCTCTCTCTCCCCATTGTTGACCTTGAAGCTTTGCTCTATCTCTCAATCCCTCCAATGATTCTTGCATCTTCTTGAGGGAAAAGAGAGAGGAGATCTAGATCTATCTTTTCACCAATCAAAATCTCCTCTAAGTGAGGGGAACCTATTGGATCTAGATCTTGGAGTTCTTTGTGGATTTCCTTTGTTCTTCCTCTCATATCTCTCCATGGCATTAGTTGCTTTGGTAGGATTTGAGTGAGAAGGATTTGAGCACTTTGTGTGCTCTTGCCATTGCATTTGGTGCATCGGTTTGAGTTCTCCTCGGAGATTCGGGTAAGTGGAAGTTGTGAGCTTATTACTCTTGGGTTCTTGGAACCCTAGACGGCTTAGTGGCCTTTGTGGCATATACTTGGGGCCTCCAATTAAGTTGTGGAGATTCCCCAACCTTTGTGGTGCCTTTGTGGCGATTCTTGGGAGCCTCCAATTAAGTTGTGGAGATTGCCCCAAGCTTGTATGGGTTCGGTGACCGCCCTCAAGTGTCCCATAGTGGATCGTGGCATCTTGCTTTGTGCGAGGGCGCGAGGAGAATAAGGTGAGCCTTTGTGGCGTTTGGTGTGTAGCGTGCCTCCGCATCTTGAGGTGAGCCTTTGTGGCATTTGGTGAGCATTGTGCTACCACATCTCAAGGTGAGGCCTTTGTGGCGTTCGGAGTGCATTAAGCCGCCACACCTCTCCAACAGAGACTAGCTTCCTTTGGAAGTGAACTTCGGGATACATCTTCGTCTCCTTCGTGCCTCGGTAACTCTTATCCGAGCTCCACTACTTATGCACTTTACATTTGTGATAGCCATCGTGCTTGAAGTTATATATCTTGCTATCACCTTGCTACTTGTCTTGCTTAGCATAATCTGTTGGTACACATAGGTGAGCCTAGTTTATTAGGTTTTGTAAGCTTGTCAAATTAAACGTTAGTTTATTTCCGCATTTGTACAAGCCTTTCGTAAAAGTTTTAATCGCCTATTCACCCCCCCCTCTAGGCGACATCTGTGTCCTTTCACCAAGTAATGAGACGTGTCCAAAAAAAAGTAACGAGATATGATTTCCAAAAAAAAAAGTAATCAGACGTGATCTCTCTGGACTGTTTCCAAACAGAAAAAAGAGAGAGTCCATGTGTTGTATGTAAGTGCTGATTAATATATATATTGTGTGTCCGTTCTTCAATATGTCATGACAACTAAAGTGCTAGACACCTAGAATTACCAGGTTAGGTACATACGTACTAGGTTACATAATATAAACTTATATTCTGCACAAAAAATGAGTATGGCAAAAAATCAAACGCAAAATAGAAAACAAGAGATGTAAAACGGGTACACATAAGACATTTTGAAAATTATTTTCTAAGACTTTCACCTCAACCGTACACATACAATGTCCTTAAAATGCCTTATTGACTGCTAAAGGCAAAGAAGCATGTCGAGATTGAAATGTCAGACAACTCTTCTATTTGTGCACAATAATTTTACGAGAGAAAAAAGGATAGGAAGTTTACATCTCCTAGGATAGCATGCTAAGAGACAGTCGAGTAGGAAAGGCCTGCATATATAACTTCATTGCTAATTATGACCCATAAACCAGACATTATTATAATAGAATAATATACTTGTCATAAAACTGTTGGCTAGCTCGTGGTTTGATGATTACTTCAACCTATTGATGTAATATCTTGTGGTACAAAAAATACATATCAACATGTCTATGATATTTATGGACAAGGAATAATCATTTGCCCTAAAATTAAAAATTGTTTCAACGCAAACAAGAATTTTTTGGCATAACATTTTTGTTGGTTAGAGATATATATTCATATAATATGTACAACATAAATACATACAAAATCAATGATTTATTTATTGATCATTTTTCAACATAAAAAAGATGATCCCCTCGCATTTGCGAGGGCCACCTTGCTAGTTAACCCTTAAAACAATCATACCACATCGGCAAGAGTACCAACACCAATATTCCAGGGAAGAGAAACCGAACAGCCTTGTCAACGTCGCTAGAAAGCCGAGAGGCCGAATCACCATTGTCGAAGACATAGCAGTCGGGACAAATATTGCGATGATAACCCTCCTCGCGGCAACCAGGAGAAACAATCCAAAACCGATCTGGCGAAGCAAGATCTTGAAGACCATACCTAAAAAACTGTAATCTTACAACACCATCATTGACGCCGGGAAGAAGATCTCGTCGCCGAACAAAGAGGTGAAGATCACTTATTATGAGCGATGACATCTCCATTGACGTAGAAGAAAACAAAGATGGCTACCAAAACACTAACCTAATCTTAGGAAAATACTACTTTTATTGAAATCTCCACCCATAGATCGGGTTCCCCACCCCTCCTGACACCGGCGAGGCCAGTCGGAGGAGGGGAAACCTATCTATAGAGGAGGTGAAGGCTAGGTCAAAGAGGCGGCGGCTGGGAGACGGACGGAAAGAACGAACTAGTTTAGATGCAAACGAGTTCTTCGGAAAGTAATATTTGTTGTTCAATAAGGCCTGGCAAAAGTTCTATAAGCGAGCAAACAAGCGAAGCCGCCAAATAGGTCGACAAAAGGTCAGAAAACAGGGCCTTGTTTCCCCGTTCACACCCATCGTCGACTCACCAGCTAAAACTAGAAAGAGCGCCTTATGTGCACTCTCAGGAAGTCGCCACCGTCATCTTCCACCAACCATCTCTACTCTATAGCTAGGGTACAGATTGAAGCAAAGACCCTCGCCAACCCTATCGTCAGCGTCGCCCCGGTGCCAGACAACAACAGTCAAGATATGTCGTCGTTGACGTGGAAGAAATCACGCCGCACCACCTTTGCACCCCTCTAGCCAGTACATGCTCCAAAAAAGATGCCCCAGGAGGGAAAACATCGTTAGCCGCCATCAACATCCGATCCAAGAGGTCCACGAACCTTCCTGTCAAGCTTGTGTGATGGCCCAACGCTGCAACACCCTCAAGATCATTCCATAGAACTTGTTTATCCATGTCTTTAGCTTGTTCATTTATGGGTGGAGTATAATTTAGGTCAGGGAGTACCATACTGATGTGGATTGTCCATAGTTGCAGGGTTCGGGAACGGTGGCGCGTTCCGCGACCCGGGATCGATCGCAGATCGGGGATCGGGAACACTACTGGATCGAAGGGGTTTGTTTGTGGGTCGCGATCCCGTTTGGGCTGGCTATTTCCATATTAGCGACTCTAAAATATGGCAGGCCCTTAAAAATAAAACATAAAAATAGCAATTTCCGCATTATATTCGAGGTCATCGACCCAAATCAAAGTGGATCGCGATCCATGATCCAACTTGGCGTACCAAAGATGTATACCCCTGATCGATCCTTGTTCGTTGGCCCGTCGATCCTCGTTCCCCGATCCCGTTCCTCGATCCGGACGATCCGGTTTGCTGGTAACTATGGGATAGTCGTATTGTAGTTGTATTTTTGTGAGTTATGATTTGCAATACCTAAAATAATTTTCAAAGAAAAGTCATTTAATTAAAATATGTATTATATTTGCTAGGCTAGACCCGCCGTCATCAAGTCGGATAAGTTATAAGTCGCTGATATTCACGCGAACGTATGCGCTATGAACGTGTAATTCATGTACTCCCTCCGACCCATAATACTCTTCGCTAATATAGATGTATCTAGACACATTTTAGTAGTAGATACATCCGTATTTGCGAAGAGTATTATGAGTCAGAGGGAGTAGCAGAACTATATAGATGACAACATGTATGGGGCAACAACACAAACTCGTGCCCAAAAGATCTTGATTTCTACTAAATTGCTTCCTCGAGGGCAAACAAAGAGGAAAGTATGTACTCAGTCGGTCGCCGTATCAAAAAGAAGTTTTAAATGCAAGATCAAGCTAAAGAAAAGATAGGTTTGGTGGACATCACAAGGTATGCACTCAAGAAATTGATAGGTTTGCTACATGGAAGGTAACCAAAATAATGAAAAGAAACTAATGCTCCTGATAGTCCTAAAGTGGAAGGCCAACTTCTACTTTAAGACTTCAAACCTTTCAGGCCGAATGCAAAATATGTTCACACACAACAAACATACATCATCTAAGGTTTTTTGTTGTTGAACTGGCATCATCTAAGGTCGGAATCGAGAAAGAAAATAGATATTCTTAAGCAACAACACAAACATGCCCAAACTGAAAAGAGAAAGCGGTACAACTCCAAATGAAGTTGGGACAGAGCTGCCATATTGGCAGTTGACCCCATTGATGATTGGACAACTCTTCACTAATTAGTACCAAGCACTGATATTTTGTATAAGATGACACCATTGTGTTAGAGAAAATATAGAGCTAACCCCAATGGAGGTTTTTTCCTAGCTCCTTTCCTGAAAGCAAGGTGGAGCTCAATAGCTAGGCGATGAACATAGATAAGGTGCAACAACCAACAAGTTTTGAAGAATGTTGTCGACGTGGTCTTTATCCCACGTTCTATACAACAGGTGTCACTACAACAAAAATGCCAAAACTTAAACACGAAGTCAGAAACACGCCGCTCGAACATCCGCTCGATAACCATCTTATTACGCATAGTCCATAAGGTCCAACTTATCGCTGCAATCATCAACCAGAAGAAGCGCCTCCTCCTACCTAGTGGAGGATCCACGTTATGGCTGTGGGGTCAGCTAACTCTGTAGCTTTTTAGGAAAACCTTCGTACATATGTGTGTTTAGATAGAATAAAAATCTAAAAATCAGGTAAAATGTGTGAGGGTTAAGACATTGACTGCACATGCTCCAGGATGGAATCCCGTCGAGAGGAGCGGAGCGATGTTGTCGTTTCCAGGATCCTATGGATGGAAACCATCGGGGATGGTTCCAGGAGGCAGGAGGTGTGGAACCACACCTCCTAATTAAGCAGGGATTATTCCTAATTATTCTCAACACTAATGGCCGCACGATGGACTCGACGTACAGGTGGCCAAAGCCTCATGGGTGCACGCTCGGCGCAAGGTCGATGCATGGCCGGAACCTGATGCAGATACAAGCCTGAGACTCTGAGAGGCATTGCGTGGCGTGACAAAGGCGCGAAATATGGTTCAACGGAACTGCCATGTCCGGTCGGCCGCGGTCGGCAAGGTGATCTCAATCCGTACATCGTGTAAAGTGTGAGGTTGACCTGGTAGCTAGCCTCCTCCGACCGAAATGTGCAACAGGAAATTAAGCCTGGCCACGACCTGCCAGTCAAGCTAAGGCCTGTCGCTGCGTGCAAGCAAGTACGTACCAGTACATTTCGTGCTTAGCACAGATAAGTACCCCACGCATGCTGCCAGTGCCAGGAACAGAATCAGACATACATGCCTAGCGTCGTCCTCACGGATCTTAACTGGTCTGGGCGGTATGGTCATTCCGGTGGTTGGAAGAGGATATAGGCTCAAGATATTCAAGATTAACTGATGCGATCTTGAGATGTGTTACAATTTCATTGACCATTAAGCTGTATTATCATATAATATTTAGTTATCATCTCTGAACCTGCCCGTAGGAAAGTAAAGACTCAACAATAATATAAAATTTATTAAAATATCAAACAGTTTTTGAGTAATTACGTTTAGGTGGATATTATTTTGTATTGTTGCCCTAACCTACATTGGTTTGTGATCATCTTGTACATATCACCTACAAAATACTGACGATATAAAAGGAATGTATATATCACAAGAAAAAAATCAAAATGTTTATATTAATAAGGAATATACTAACCTTGTGCTCTGATTTTGTTTTATTACTCTTCTATCATTTAAAACGCATAGGGAACATATCAATTCTCAAAGTAACTAATACATATGGTTGACAATAATAGTTCGTATACAACTCAAAATAAATGTATTGTTATATAAAGTAAAATTTTACAAAATGGATAAGATAATGCTGAAAAGTGAAGTAATAAAAAAAATTGGACTAATGTTTTTTGCATACGTGATATATCGAAGATGTTATCACATTGGAAAGCCGGTGACATCAATTAGAGTGATCTCGCATTTAAACCCATGCGAGTAAGATAAGGAGTTGCTGAAATATGCTAAACAAAACTGTCATAATCCAGAGATGCAATCCAAAACTAGTTGTGGGTAACGAGTAGGCCTACGAATCCGTGCGGCTCGATGTAGTCAATGCAACTTCGTTTCCTTCCACTCCCATATATGGTCATGTATTCGACGAGATGAGTAGCTAGGCAGTGGGCAGCTAGCAAGTAGTGAAATGTTAGAATTAAGTGTGGGATGACAGAATTAGCAGTACCAACTTATTTATTACTGGAAAATGGTGTGCTGGAGATAGTAAGTTATATGTTTACGATGCGTTATCTCATCCCTCCATTATTAAACCGACTTTTCTTATTTGTATTTATTCAGCATGCATGATACAAAAAAATAAAGTGTGGTGATTAACATGTCTGGGTTTTTCCACCATATTTTCACATTCAGAGCTGACATGCTAGCAAATTTCAATCTTAAATATTTCTTCAGTTGCATTTGTATCAAACAACCAGTCGAATTATAAACTACCATATGGACACTAACATGGAAGACAAGATAACCATTTTTTGATAAAAAAGAAGATAGCCACAGCGATATGCTAGACAAGTGAAATATTAAGCAACGTTTCGGTTCCAATCTAGCACATGAACACTACTATACAAGATTTGCCGACCATTACCAAGGGCCAACATTTAGGTAAAATGTGTGAGGATTAAGGCATTGGCTGCACATGGTTATCATCATGTCTCCGCCTACCGGTACGATTTGCATCTCGCATACCTGCCAGGCAAGTTCTTTGGCGCGATGAATAGAGGGACTAGTCGTCTGGCCGCACGATGGACCTGTATAGGACTATAGGTGCCCAGAGCCTGATCGGTGCACACCAAGGTTTTGGCTCCCGAATTAAAAAAATAAATCCCGAGGGGGCTCGGGATTCCCGGTTACCGTGGTAACTGAGAAATCCCGACGGTTTACCGAGCAAATTCAAAAACTGAATTTCGAATTCAAATTTTCTCAAAAGCTTCAAATAAGTCCGTAAGCAAGAGATCAACAGTACCTAGCTTGCATCACAGTGGTATTGGGTCATATATGCATTGGAGGTCCATCAGGTTTCTAGTTTAAGCCTGCAGTGCCCTTATTTTTTGCGCAAACATGTCATTTTACATTCTGAACACTGTTTATAGTAAAATGAAAATAAATGGCCGAGTGGGGAGTCAAACCAGGGACATGTAGGGGTTGCAGAGCACAACCGCGGAGAGTTTTTTTTTTTTTGAAAGATCCAGCAAATGCTGGCTTTTCATTGATTAGCAGAGGGAACACTGTACACATGTCGCCTAGATGAAATTACATCCAAAGCGAACCGAAAAGAGAGAGAAAACAAAAAAGAACCCATGGCGACGAATCAGCCACCCAAGTGGCGTTGGTTCGGTAACCCTGAGGCGCTATGCGACCACCCTGCCTCCTAGGGTCATCATAGCAGCGCTTTCCGAGGCCGCCGCCTCGGCTTCCTCCACCGTCCGGGACCGCCGCCCCGGCTTCCTCTGCCCTCACCGGCGAAGCAACGCTGCACAGCAACCAAGACTCCCACATAGTCATGTACTCCAAGACGATGTCTTCAAGAAGATAGCGACGTGTACGCCGCCACCGCCCACTCCGAAGGAGTTTGGGTTTTCACCCGGAGATGCCATAACCATCGCAGTGTGTGGGAAATGGGGTTCCCCGACGATGCCCCCAAGAAGGAAAACGACGCACGAAGGCGCCGTCACCGCCGGCACCAGACCGAAGCCAGTGCGAGGCCTTCGCCCGGAACACCATCACCCTGCTGAACCTCGAGGGAGATCCAGACCACATGAGCACGGATAGTTGCGCAACGCAGGCTCGACCGGCGACCACCAGCTTCCGGAACAGGCCGCATCAGCCACGGCACCTCAAACCGTGGCGAAGGCGCCCCATGCCGGCGGGAAGGCCGGAAGTGCCTGCCCCGCATCTCAGCCACCTGTCCGAGGCCGCCGCCCCGGCTTCCTAGCCGACGGGAGGACGGTGCCACGACACCCTGGAGAAACCTCCGCACGGCACTACAGCGAGACCCAGTAGCCGCAGCAACCATGTCGACGGGAGCATGCCGTCCAAGACGCACTAGCGCGCCCCCGACAGGCGCTGCACCGATGCGCAGCACGCCGCCGTCCCCTCTAGATGAGGACACACGCAGCTCGAAGTCGACGCGCCTGCCGACCAGCCGGGATCCGGGATCCCCGACAAGCCGGCCACCACCCCCGTGCGAGGCAAGGCCGCATCGGAGTGCGCCGGATCTGTCACCACGGGCAACGGATCCACCGCTGCCTGCGCCGCCCGCTGCCCCACCTCGCCGGCGACATCACCTCAGCCTGGGGCAGCTGCCCCGGCGCCCAGCCTCAAGATCCGCTGCGTGGCCGACCCTAGCTCGCCAGATCAAGCGCCAAATGCGCCGGATCTGCTGCAGCCCACGCCAGACCACCGCCCTGCCTCGTCGGCCGACGCAGCCATGGCCCGAAGCCGCCGCTCCGGCGCCCATCCGTAGTAGAAGACCCGCCGCCTGAGCTCCGGCCGGGGCGCTGCCCACGCAGCCACCACGACCGCCGTCCACGCCGTAGAAGCCCGGGGCCGCCGCCCCGGCGCCCTTGCTCCGCCGTGAGCAGCACCGCGTCCAGGGCGCCGCGCAGCCCAGCCGAAGACCCCCGCGCGCGCGAGGGAGGGTGGCCCGCCGCCGCCGACTACCACACGGGCTTTGCCCGGCGGCGACGCCTGGCGGCGGCGAGGGGAGCGAAGGAGGAGGGAGTCTGGGGCGCAGGCGCCGAGTTTCGCCCGAGTCGCTCCCCTGGGAGCGACGCGGACCGCGACAGGCGGACAGTTTGTGCCCCGATCCCCGCGGAGAGTTACCACTGAGTCAAGCCGTTACTTCGAAATTCTCAGGAGATATGTTTTATCTATCTAGTTTGTACATTCAAATTCAAAATTTTCAAATAAATTTAAGATTTTTTGCTCGGTTAGTGTACCGTGGGTGCTCGGAAAACCCGGTTACCGGTAGGTAACCACATTTCCGGACAGTAACCAAATCCATGGTGCATGCTCGGCAAGCCGGGAAATGTGACGTATCTTCCTCCGACCGAAATGCGCAACAGGGAATTAAGCCTGGCCACGACCTGCGCCAGCCCAGCTAAGGCCTGTCGCTGCGTGCAAGCAAGTACCTTTCGTGCTGTACTCTTTGTGCTTAGCACAGATCAGACAGACATTGCTAGCGTCCTCGTCACGTCTTAATTGATCTGGGCGGTATGGACTCCGGTGGATGTCATGCATGGGCCGATCAAGACGGGTTCGCCACCTGTCTCCTCCAAAAGATGAACACATCCTCAGTGTAAGCGAACTTTATGCGTTATGTGAATAGAACAAATTATCGATGGGTTCACCTTGTACAGAAAAAGAAAATCTGACTTAATTTTAAGGGAGTTACTAGTTCTCACTCGGCTGCTAAATAACTTAAGTCTCACTCAGGTGAAGTCATCGAATATCACTTACTACAACGCATGAGTACGTAGCACGAACCTCAACGCAATCCAACAGAACTGAGAATTAAAATAGTTTTCAATTAATTGAGAATTAGCAAAACTATATTTTTAATTAAGATTATTTTTTGGACATGGATTATAGCATTTCTATCAACTACTATTTTAATTATTAGAAAAATCTGGCACAAACCTACGTATTTATGCTCATTTCACATCATATCATATCCTTATATATACGCCCATACATTGTGTCCATAGATAACTTCCCCAGTGGCCCAAGCCCCAAACATTAATAGTGTCTTCATCGATCGCGTCGTGATCGGGCCATGGCAAGCGACCATGTGGCTATCGATCTAACCTTTATTGGCAAAATGTATCTCTTAGTATTTCTTAACAAGCACATGAAAACAATCTTCTATTCTATTCTATTCTATACTAAAAGCATAATACGGGGTTATCGTTTCGAGGCATTACGTTAATCCACATCATCAAATTATTTATGATAGTTAGATCTAAAATATATGGTTAGGATTTAATTAAAATGTAACGTAACGTGATTATGTTTCCATGCACAAATATCCAGTCTATGTCACGTTATATCCATCTTCCTAAATGGTTGAGGAAAAAAACTTCAAAGACCCACGTACGTGCATCATATAATTAGCTCTAGAAGTGAAACACATTATCGTGTCAAGACAAAATTTACATGTACATTTTTAGTAGGACGTATTCATGTCCAACACGTTCTTAGAAAATAAAAAACTCTAACGTGTAGTCCAAAAACTCAAAACCGTTCTACAAAAAATTATTGAAGAGTCCATGTGATTTGCAACTCCAAAAAACGTTCTAGGAAAGAAAAGATTTTTTTTTTTGATGATTCCATGACATCCTGAAACTCCAACTTTACCAGTGCCACGTTAACTTTTCCAATTTATATCTAGCGGGTGTGTGTCAACGACGCTTAAAATGCGGGCACAGTTAACCTTTAAATGCTCAATGATTTTGTATATTCTGTTTTCTATGTATTCTGTTATTTAGTTATAAAAATACTTGTATATATAGTTTGAGCAATGTCGCAAGACTTTGATCATCAACGTAAATACAAATATATGCATAATAATTTAATAATCTAGCAATTGGCGTAAATAGAAATCTATGTGTAATAATTTAATAATCTAGCAATTGTGTTCAGTTTTCAATGTTTTTTTTGGTATAGTTGAATTGATAGTAAATTTATATCTTTGGGATTGTGTCGATACATATTGTCTTTTCAAAGACACGATGGAGTATAAAAGAATTCTTTCATTGAATTTAAACAAAGGGAAACATCTTTATGAATTCCATTTGTTTTATCCATGAATATATTTAGGTTGTAGTATGAGCTATGATATTCTTCCAAACAGCATAATTGTGATGATATATAAATAGAAACAATAGTAGTATTTAGCACTTTCCATAAACTAAAGATGATGCCCTTGCATTGCGAGGGCCACCATGCTAGTTATTCTAAATGTATGTTGGCATTGTTCTCATTGTTGGCATGTACAACTCTGACTACTTATCTGATTTAAGTAATCACCAAGCAAAAGTAGCAGGTACACAGATTTAAGGTTTTATTTCAGTATTTCTGATATAGAAAATTTTATTATGAAATGTTTTAACTTGAAGCATATACTGTTGTGGTTTCGTCAACAGATCTGCCATAGGGGTAGGGATATGGCGGTTTGTGGAAGGGGGTGAACACGGAGGAGCGATCCAGGACGGTGGTAGCACGAGTTTACCCAGCTTCAGATCCCGCAACGGTGGTGAGATCCTACGTGCTGCTATAATTCACTATATGGCAACAAGTGCTCGGTTACAATGATGAGGTTGGCTGTTTCGCTATGCGATTGGCCGTAAGATTGATCTCTGCCTCTAGGGCTGCTCCACGCCGGGCTTATAAAGGCGCCTGGCGTGGGTTACACGTTGGTACCGGAGCGGATACAACTTGGAGTTCTAGACTAAGTCCTACGCGTGTACTACAAGGTCACCCGCCATGGGCCGTCTCCGGATCCGCCATGAGCTAGTCATCTGCGTTCCGCCATGGACCTGTTTCCGGATCCGCCATGGGCCTGTCTAGATATCCGCCATAAGCGCCTGCATCCTGTACCGCCATGTGGGCTTCAGCAACTGGGCCGCCCGGTATGGCGAATCCGCTATACCACCCCTGATGGGCCACCCTGGCTTGCTGATTCAGGACTACGTCGCTGGTATACCTATTTGGTATATCCCCAACAGTAGCCCCCAGAGAACTTCAAGATCACCATCTACATCCGCCATGCATGTTCTTGGTAGGTCATTTCCGCCATAGCTCTTCTTTGCTGGGATGGCGGTTATCTTGATGTTCCTTCTTCCATCTATTAATCCGCCGTAAATAACGGATCAAGCGACGTAGTTATTTTAGCGAGATTTTCGGGATCCGTTGGATCATACTGTTGAAATCCGCCGTAAATTTCGGCACACAGTTCCTTCTAGGGTAAGATTCACCAAGTTACTTTTTTACCCTTGGACACGTGTCACCAGATTAGGGTTTCTGCGATCAGGATGAACGGTGGTGATGGCGGGCACGAATCTCGAGGCCCGGGGTCTATATATACCCCGGCCTCTCACCCCCGGCCGGTCACTCCTTTATTCACCCCCGTCGCTTTCTCTCTCTTCAGCGCCACCACGAGAGCTTCGCTATCTCCGACGAGCCACCGCGGAAGACCTCGCCGCCAGCAGCCTTTTCCGCCACAAGCTGGCATCGTCTTCCTCGTCCTCGCTCGAAGTTTTAGAAGTCCTCACCGCCACGCCACTGGCCGCCATGGAGCCCGAATCTCCTCGCCAAACTTCAAAGTCTGAAGCTGCTGAGGGCTCTGTGCGATCCTCTGATACAGAGTCCGCCATGCCCGAAACCTCAGGAGGGGATTGGGACCCCTGCAGTCTGAGCGAGGAAATTCTATCTTCCTTTGAGCGGGAAGGTCGCATAGCTGCTAAGGAAACCTCCAGATGGCGGGTTGAGCCTGGTGAAGCGACGCCGATTCCTTCAGATGAAGAGGTCGTTATGCTGAAGTCCCATATTGATCGTGGCCTCAGCCTTCCGCCATCCTACTTCCTGAGGGAAGTTCTCCGCCATTACAGGTTACAGCTGCACCACATTGCTCCGAATAGCTTCACTGCTTTAGCGGGTTTCGTCGCGCTATGCGAAGGATATCTGGGCATCAGCCCCCGCGGAGATTTATTCCGCTTGTATTTTAATATCCGCCATAACCGGGACGCGAACGGGAATCCTCGCAATTGTGGGTCGATCTCCTTTGTTCCTCGGCACGGGAAATCCTACCCCTACATTGTCCCTCACGACTCTGCTAAGGGATGGCGGGGTTCCTTCTTTTATCTGGCTAACCAGGCCCCTCCTGAAAGGAAGTTTGGCCTGCGGTCTTTTACTGATGGCCCCGCCAAGGAGCAGGATAGCTGGGGTGTCATGGATGACTTCACAATGGATGATGAATGCCAATTATGCTCACGGCGGATTTCGAAACTTGTCTTCTCTGGACTGACAGGTGCTGACACCATTTACTGCTGGATCTCACGGCGGATTCAGCCTCTTCAATATCGCCCAACCCTGATGTGCGAGTATAGCGGAATAGACGATCCCCAGCGCTATTCCAAGGAGGAACTGTCCGCTGAAGAGATCGAGCTTCGGATCCGCAACATCATTAAGGTGGGGCGAGATGAGCCTCTGAAGCTAAAAATCCCTATGTATGAGAATGGCAGTTGTCCAAAGGTAAGTGCTTCTCCTTATTCCGCCATAACACTGATTTTCCTTGAATAACTTCACATTCCTCCGCAGCTCTCTTCCCTGCCATCTTCTGAGCTGAGTGGTCTCGTTCGCTATCCTCGGACGAAGGACCTTACTGATGATGAGGACGAGACATCCTCGTCTCCCAAAAGACAGAAGGTGGCGGAGGAAGAGGTAGTGGCGGATGAACCTGTAGTGGCGGTTCCACGTGGCGTTCGCGGTGCTGGCGGGCGCATTCGTGGCATGGTCAAAAGAGTCATCTCTCGCCATTCGTCCCCTGCCCTTCGCGGCCATCTGGACACCGTGCCAGAACATTCCGCCACTATAAATCTACCAGAGCGGAAGTAAGTATAATCATAACTCGCCTTCATACCATGCATAACTTAACTATTCTAATCTGTCTCTTCTGCGCACAGAAGAAAGGTTTCTGGCCAAAAACCTCCAAGGGCCAAGCCATCTCCCGCTGCCATTCCACCTACACCAGACGCTCCTGCTCGCCCAACTGGGCCATCCACCTCTTCTCAGCATACCAGTAAGGTGGCGGATGTTCCAGAAAAAAGTGCTGGACCATCAGATCGCCCCGCTAAAGGTGCCAAGAAGGTGAGTTTTAGCGGAAAAGCAATCCAGACGGATACAGGAGCTGAGGAGGCTTCAAAGTGGAAAAAGAAAGCAGAAGCTCTTTTCCGCCTTGACAATATGCAAGAGGAGGCCAGTAACCATGTGTCATCTGCAATGGCGGCATTCGTTCAGAGAACCAGTATTGTTAAAGAGGTATGTACTCCCAGTAGCCCCCGAGCGCCATGGCGGATTCGCAAATTTAATCCGCTATGGGGCTCCAAGGTTGACTTCTGTAAGTTTTTAGAATAGCTTAGCCCTCGAGCGCTGGTAGTTCACACAGTGCTCTATAGAGAACTTAATTTTCATACTGAGTAGCCCCCGAGCATTATGGCGGATAATTATCCAACATAAAGCTCTTAGAAGACAAAAAAAATCAGCATAAGTAGCCCCCGAGCATCATGGCGGATAATCCTTCATCATGATGCTCTAAGAGTGACTAAAAAAGAATCAGTGAGTAGCCCCCGAGCGTTATGGCGGATTCACATCCGGCATAAAGCTCTAAGATTGACTAACACATCAAATTTTGCCAGAATTACAAGAAGGTGGTGGAGGACCTGGTCCAGGTCGTCAGCTCGCAGGAGAAGGAGCAGGCAGAAAAAAGCGCTCTTGTGGCGGATTTGCGGCAGCAGCTTGAGAATAGCGGTAATCTACCTTAAGTTTCCTTTATGCTTATCCAATCACGTGCTGAGCTGACAAAATTCCGCCATGCAGATGCTGCCAAGCTTAAGTCCACACTTGAGGGGGTGGAGAAGGGCCATGCCATTGCGATGGACGAGCTGAATCAACAGCTCCGAAAATCACTGGCCGAGAACGCCACCCTCGAGAGGCAGCTGAAGGACCGGGAGAACCAGGGCAAGAAGAAGGATAAGGAGATAGCGGATCTCCGCAAAGCCGCCGCTGATTTTGAGAAGCGGAGTGAAGGCTTTAACGAGCTCCTCCATCACTTCCAAGACAACTTGCTAGGTACCACTTCTATAACTTGTTTTTCAATTTTTGCTATGCAGTCCATGACGCATCTTCTTTTTTCCGCCATGCAGCTGCTTTGGGGCATGGCGATATGGACACCGCTGAGGGCTTGCGCATGGCATTTGACGCAGCGAGGAAGGAGCTGGATGGCCTTCTCAGCGCTGGTCGCCAGGCGTGCGGGAGCCTGCAGATAGCGGGTTCTTCCAATCTTTCTGCCATCGCGCTCACACAAAAGCTGCTGCTAGTGCCAGGGCTGGTGGCGGACTGGAAGCTGTCCTCTGCTCGGGGTGGTGCCAGGACAGCGCTGACCTTGGCGAAGGCCCACTATCCCGAGATGGACCTGGACCAGCTCACCTCCGGCATCCCTGAGAGCGGCGAGGACGGCGCGCCGGTGGACGAGGCCGCCATCCGGCAGAGCGTGCTTGGATACGATCAGTTGTGTGCCCTTGGCACTCAGTTGAACGTATACTATGAAGCATACGAGCTGCCAGGGTCGCCAAGCCAAGCTTCGGCATCTGCCTCCGCGGCAACTGCAGGTGGTGATGGCGGCGATGAGGTGTTCTCCAAGATTCCGCCATCTTCTTGAGATGTGCCCTGCAATATGGCAGGAAAAAACACTTTGCATCAATTCGGCCCCTGAGTGGGTCTGTAATTTAAACTTAAACTGCGTGTGGTGTGTCTGCACTGTGACTGATCTGCTTGTGGCGGATCAGTGGAATGCTTGTGAACTTTTGCAGTTTGCTTTTTTATGAAGTGGTTTAATTGCGCGAAGAAACTGCCAGGCCTAGTTTTATGCAACTTGCAGTTTTTGCCATGCCCAAAAAACAACACTTAAAATTTTTCACGCGTAGGATTGTGCGATCCGCCATCCGGCTCTCTGTGCTTGACTTTTCGTGAGATGGCGAAATCTTTGCACGAACAATCCGCTAGGGCGACGATACTTAATAGCAACCGTCCAGAACCCTGAACAGATGGCGGCTTAGATCGTCAAAAAGTCACTACTCTGGAATCCACACAGAAAACATCGGATGAAGATCAAAACACAAAAAAGCTACGTGGACCGCTTATGGCGGATTTAAAGATACGCAAGTGCAGAGCACAATTGTGCAAAAAGGTTCTCTACGATCTAAATGAACAATAAAGGAGGTAAAAGACTCAGAAAAAATCAAGAGTGAACCAAATGCTTTATTTCATTGATCATATAGAGGTGCCTGTTACATAGCGAGAGAAGTGCTAAGTGTAGAAAGGACGTAGCTGTGCGATGTTCCATGGACGATCTGTCTCGTCGTAGATATCGTCAGGGTCTCTTCGTTTGCGCTTCTTACTTGGTCGCTTATCTAGCTTGCGAATATCAACGAGGTAGTAGGAACCATTCAGTAGAGCTTTGCTGATGACGAAGGGTCCTTCCCAAGGCGGGGATAGCTTATGGGACTTCTGCTGTTTCAAACGTAGCACCAGGTCACCTTCTTTGAACGAGCGTTGGCGAACTCGCCTGCTGTGATAGCGGCGGAGATTCTGCTGGTAGATGGCGGATCGCTGGGCTGCTAGGTCTCGTTCTTCTTCCAGCAGGTCCACAGATAGTTGTCTGGACGCTTCTGCATCTTCTTCCTTGTAGGCCTCTACTCTGGGAGAATCGTACTGAACATCACTCGGCAAGATTGCCTCTGCTCCGTAGACTAAGAAGAAATGGGTAAGGCCAGTTGACCTGTTTGGCGTGGTCCGTAGACTCCACAGCACAGATGGCAACTCCTCTGCCCAAGCTCCAGCTGCTCTGTGCAACGGTGCTTCTAGGCGTGGCTTGATCCCTGACATGATTAGTCCGTTGGTCCGCTCAACTTGGCCGTTAGACTGTGGATTTGCCACAGATGCTAGGTCAAGGCGGATTCCGTTGTGATGGCAGTATTCTTCAACTTCTCCCTGAGACAAGTTTGTGCCATTATCGGTGATGATGCTGTGTGGGTTGCCGAATCTGACCACAATGTCCTTGACAAACTTTAGGGCGGTTTTGCCATCAAGTTTTCTGATGGGCTTAGCTTCCACCCACTTCGTGAATTTGTCTACCGCTACCAAAAGGTGCGTAAATCCCGAAGGTGCTGTTTTTAGCGGACCCACCATGTCCAGCCCCCAGACTGCAAAAGGCCAAGTTATAGGGATCGTATGCAGTGCTGTGGCGGGCATATGGGTTTGTTTATCTGCCTTGGCCGTTGGCCAGTAGAACCCGTGGCGGAATGCTTTAGCTACTAGGGATCTGGCGGCGGCGTGATGCCCACATTCGCCTTCATGGATCTCTCTTAGTATTTCGATTCCATCCACTTGGGATATGCACTTCATGAAAACTCCCGAGGTGCTTCGTTTGTAGAGTTGGCCATCTATGATGGTGTACTCTTTGACTCTACGCTCGATTTGTCTTTTCTGGACTTCGTCTTCGGGAAGCTTCTTGCTCGTTAGATATTCCAGGAAGGGCTCTGCCCATGGCGGATTGCTAGGCAAAACCGCCATAACAGGGGAGCTCGCTATCTCCGGATTTTCTGGATCCACCATCTTAACTGATGGTACGCGCAGATGCTCGAGGAACACTCCTGGCGGAACTGCCCTACGGCTGGATCCCAGTTTGGACAAAGTATCGGCCGCCATGTTATCTTCTCGCCGTACGTGCTTTATGTCGTAGCCGAGGAAACTTTTGGCCATCTCGTCCACTTCGTCCCTATACGCCGCCATTACTTCGTTCCGAGCTTTGTATGTGCCAGCCACCTGCTGAGCCACGAGGTCAGAGTCTCCACAGCACATGATGTGTTGTACGCCGATTTCCTTCGCGACACGTAGCCCGTGTAGTAGCGCTTCATACTCCGCTATGTTGTTGGTGGTGGGGAAGTGAATCTGGAGAACGTAGCTTAGCTCATCTCCCTTGGGAGATTTGAGTGTCACTCCAGCCCCCGAGCCGTGTAGCAACTTTGAGCCATCAAAGTGCATCACCCAATGCTCTGGTTCTGGGACGGGCGTAGTTTCCTGCGCTTCCTTCCAATCCGCCATAAACTCTGCCAATGCCTGAGACTTGATGGCGGTGCGAGGCTTGTAGTCGATGTCGAAAGAGGCCAATTCAATGCCCCACTTCGCAACTCGTCCTGTTGCGTCGCTGTTGTTGATGATGTCCTTCAGTGGTGCTTTGCTCACCACTGTGATCTTATGGTCATAGAAGTAATGCCTTAGCTTACGGGAAGCTAGGAAAACTCCGTATGCCAATTTTTGGTAGTGAGGGTAGCGCTGCTTGGATTCCGTCAGGACCTCGCTGACATAGTAGACTGGTCGTTGTACGCCATACTCCTGCGCTTCTTCCTTACCCTCTACCACCATGACGATGCTGACCACCCTATTGGTTGCCGCCATGTATAGTAACATGGGCTCCTGGTCTTCGGGTGCCGCTAGGACTGGTGCAGTGGATAACACTCTCTTCAGATCCTTAAGTGCAGCGTCTGCCTCGTCGGTCCAGACGAATTCGTCTGATTTCTTCATCAGCTTGTAGAGTGGCAAAGCCTTCTCGCCAAGACGACTGATGAATCTGCTCACTGCTGCCACGCAGCCTGTGAGTCTCTGCACGTCTTTTAGGTCGATGGGTCGGGAGATGTCGAGGATTGCCTTGATCTTCTCCGGGTTAACCTCAATTCCGCGGTGGGAGACGATGAATCCTAGGAGTTGTCCAGCTGGGACCCCGAAGACGCACTTCGTGGGGTTAAGCATCATGTTGTACTTCCTGAGATTGTCAAACGTCTCTTGCAAATCCGCTATAAGGCCATCTTGCTTCTTGGACATAACTGCGATGTCGTCCACGTATGCGTGGATATTTCGTCCGATTTGATCCGCCAGGCACTTTTGCATGGTGCGCTGATACGTTGCTCCTGCGTTTTTTAGACCGAATGGCATTGTGACATAGCAATATGTGCCATAAGGTGTTACGAACGACGTAGCGAGCTGATCGGACTTTTTCATCTTGATCTGGTGGTATCCGGAGTAAGCATCTAAGAAACACAGTAGCTCCGATCCCGCCGTCGAGTCAATGACTTGGTCAATGCGAGGCAAGGGAAAAGGGTCTTTTGGACATGCTTTGTTCAGGCCAGTGTAATCTACACACATGCGCAAAACTTTTGTGTTTTTCTTAGGAACTAGTACCGGATTCGCCACCCACTTGGTATGTATCACTTCCTTGATGAAGCCTGCTTTCAACAGCTTGGAAATCTCCTTTGCTATGGCGCGGCGCTTTTCATCGCCGAAGCGTCTCATGGCTTGTCTTACTGGCTTTGAGCCAGGAATTATCTGCAGAGCGTGCTCGGCGAGTTCCCTGGGTACACCCGTCATGTCAGATGGCTGCCATGCGAAGATATCCCGGTTCTCACAGAGGAACTCGACGAGTGCGCTTTCCTATTTTGGGGACAAATTCGTCCCAATGGCGGTGGTCTTGGCGGCATCGCCAGCGACAAGTTCCACCTGTTTTGTATCGACTGTAGGCTTGAAGGTGGGCGGGATGGCGGAAACGTCCTGCTTGGATGCCGGCATCTCCGCGGGGTCCGTAGCGGCGTGGATTTCTTTGAACTCCTCGCCGAAGAACACTGCTTCCGCGAAGGCGGCTTCTCCTTCCTCGCACTCCTTTGCCTTTCTGAAGCTGCCATAAACGGTGATTATGCCATCCGGTCCTGGCATCTTCAGTTGATTGTAGATGTAGCATGGCCTTGCATGGAAGCTGTGGAAGGCGGGGCGCCCGAAGATCACGTGGTAAGTGCTTTTGAACGGGACCACCTCAAAGGTTATGGGCTCTTCTCTGTAGTTTTCCTCACTACCGAAGGCAACCTTGAGGGTGATGGACCCGAGAGACTTGGCTTGGCAACCAGGAACCACCCCATAAAAGGTGACCGCGCTATGGCGGAGTTGGGTCTTGGTGAGGCCGAGCTTTGTCAAAGTTTCCACGTACATGATGTTCAGGCTGCTGCCGCCATCCATTAAGCATTTGGAGAACTCATAGCCATGGATTACAGGGCATACCACCATGGCGTAATAGCCATCCGGGATGCGCTCTGGATGATCATCGCGGCTCCAGTGCACCGGTACTTCGGACCATCTGACGTACTAGCGGATTTTTGGCACGGTGGCATTAAGTGAGCGCATAGCAGCTCTCTGTGCCTTAGTCGTGGGAGGTCCAAGGAATGTGTGAAAGGCACCTTTTTTGTCCTTGATTGGGTTACCCTTGCCAGCACCACCCTCTGCCTTTTCGGCGGGTTTAGGCGCAGGGTCTTCATCCATATCACTGCCATCCCTGGACTCCTTATCTTTGTCCGCTTTTCCTTTGCCACGAGGCCGTTGTCGTCGGCTGCGTTTGAAGCCAGCTTCTTGATCCGCTTTGAGGTCGTTGACAAACTTGCAGTTCCGGTTGGTGTGGTTGCACTTTCCTGAAGCGTCGCGGTGGGCAAAACATGGCATATCGCGGTATTCGTCGTAGGACACGGGGGCGGATGGCGCCGAAGCGGGAGTTGCAGAACTCCGCGGCTGGCCACCACCACCTCCGCGTCCCCGGCCGCACTGGCTGCTTTGGCCTTTGTCAGCAAAGGTTGTGGCGACCATGTCCGGAGCCTGCGGCTCTTCTGGCAGATTCTTTCGCTTGTTACTGCTATTCCGCTTTCCAGTGTTCTGGATGGCGGAAGCCTTCAGAGATTCGCGGGCGTCGTCGTCGGCGGCCGCGTAGTTGCTTGCGATGGTGATCATGGAATTTAGGGTCAATTTCCCTTCGTTCCTTTCCCGCAACAGGCGATGGCGGAGCAGTTGGCCTCTCTCCAAACTGTCAATAAACGCGAGGATGGCGGATTCGTCAGTAACCCCTTCACAGGAGTTCTTCATATCCAACCATCGCGCGAGGAAAGTTCGGGAGGTCTCGTCGTCGGCTCGTCGGCACCGTTGAAGGTCACCAATGTTGTGGGGTCTCTTGTAAGTCCCCTCGAAATTTTCGGTGAACGCAGTTTGCATATCGAACCAGGTTTGGATGGAGTTTTCTGCCAAGTCGTTGATCCATTGCCTCGCAGTGCCGGATAGCATCAAGGGCAAATAGCGGACAGCAACATTGGGAGATCCCCCGGCGAATTGTACTGCGTTGAAGTAGTCTTGTAGCCAAGTCAAAGGCCTATCGACTCCATTGTACTGGCGGATATTTTTCTCGATTTTGAACCCATACGGGATGGGCTCATCACGAATCCGTTGTCCAAAGCACTTTGGGCCAAGGAAGAAGGACGTTTGAGATTTGGCAATCTCATGTAGATGGGTACGGGCGTCGAAGGGCTTCTGGTCTGGCGGATCCTTTCGAGAGTTGCGCGACCTTGCTGGCCCACCGCCACCACCGCCGCCGCCATGCGGGCTACCTGGTGGGGATGGCGAAGGGTCGCGTCTGCGCTTACTCTCGCCGTCCTGCGACTGTTCTCTGCAGCTACGACGACTCCCTTCTGTTCTTCGTGAAGATGGATCGTCGTCATGGCGGCGGGAGCCTTGCCCTTTGTCGTCGTGACGGCGAGTGGAGCGATGCTTGTCCTTGTCACCGTCACGAAGCGCGCCGTCGTCATGGCGAGATCTGTCCCTTCTCTTGGATCCGCCATCCCTGCTGTTTTCCCGTCGTGGCGGATCGTCTCTGCGTCCAGCGTCACGGCTTCGTCCTCGTTTGCCATCGTTGTCACGTATGACAATTCCTCCCTTAGGGACCTCGAACGTCTTATACTTTGGTGGCGGCATGTTGGTCTTATGGCGAGGAGCAGCAGCGGCTTGTTGGTATCCGTAAGCAGGGTAATTCTTGTGGGGTGGCGATGGATTTCTCTGCGGGCCTTTGCCATGTGGTTTGTCATCGGAGGATATTGGGATGGCATGTCTCCGATTGCGAGCTTCTCTTCTTCGGATCTCCGAGGATCCGGTATGAGATTCGTTGTCAGGACGTCCACCATTGTTGCCAGCCCCCTGAGCTTTAGAGGCAGTACTGGACCTGCATAGCGCAGGATTAGATTCTAGCCGCCGTGAGGACGTAGCCTTCTCCTGCTGCACTAACGCTTTGGTCATCAGTTTAACCGCCGTCTCTAGGGCTACTGGGCTTTTATTATGCTCCAATAGCTCCTTTGCAGCCACGATGTTTTCTACGGGGGTAGCCCTGACTTCATCGTGGTTTTTATCCACGTATGGCGGATTCTTGATGTACATCTTGGCCAAAGTTTCCGCTGTTGGTACGGTGAACTCAAGGTTTCGTACCAGCTGCGGGTCGCCTCCCTCGTTCATCTGGTTCTGGATGAGAGTAACATACTTTTCCTCCATGTTCCTTGCGCGCTTCAGCGTGTCTTGAGCTTTAGCAATGTCGTCATCAACCTGCTTGCCCATCTTCTCGACTCGCTTTGCTTCCTTGAGGAGTGCTCGCCTTTTCTTCTCGAGATCGTTCACATCTCTGACATAGTCAGGGGTGATTGGATCTGCTAGAGTTCCATAGACGACTTTGTCCAACGGGGTAGTGAAGTCTTCCTGGTGCTGGTCCACGGGGATGGCGGGTTGCAGAGGCCTGGGTCCGCCGTGGATCTCAGGAAGTTGTTCCGCAGCGGGATCGGCGGCTGGTGGCGGGTTACCCTGCTCATTGCCGGCATCTCCGTCGTGGACTGCCTGAGATGGCGGATCACCGGTTGTCTGTCCAGCATCATCTCCTTTGTTGGTGACAAACACCTGCTTGGCCACTGCGTGTTGCTCTTCAAGTGCCTGCTGCGCCAGTTCCGCCTCGAGTTTCCTCATGGCGGCATCGTAATGGTCGGAATCGTAGCCTTTGCTGTCCCAGTCATCCGATTCACCACTTTCGTTAAGTGCCTCTAGGATGGATTCACCTGGGCTATCTTCTCCATTGGAGGTAGATCCCGAAGTGATACTTGCGAACGCAACAAGGCAGTACCGTAGTGTCTCTAACGCCAGATTGCTCATGGCGGATTCACTGCGATCTTCCACCACTTCCTCCACCTCTAGGGCGGGCTGGGTGGGATTACTTTTCAGATCCGATCTGGGTAACTTGGAAAGTTCCAGATCAGATGAGTCCTCCTCCGTATCCAGCTCGAAAGCGGTCCGTTTGGGGATTTCAGCCATACCAATCCGCCGGAAATTGGTTTCCGTAGCGGGGGTAGGGTTTGTCTCTCCAATGAAGATATGGATATCTCCAATCGGGATGACGGTAAATCGGGCAGGGTTTTCTCTAGCCGGCACCCAGAGGTTATCCGCTGGGACGATGGGGAAGCCGGAATCGTAGAGGACGCGCCCGATGGCGACGGTGTCGCCGATGCCTGCAAAGGCGGATCCCGCCTGGATCCGCGCTCCAGACGCGCTATGCCCCACGGTGGGCGCCAAATGTCGTGGTTTCGTCAACAGATCTGCCATAGGGGTAGGGATATGGCAGTTTGTGGAAGGGGGTGAACACGGAGGAGCGATCCAGGACGGTGGTAGCACGAGTTTACCCAGCTTCAGATCCCGCAACGGTGGCGAGATCCTACGTGCTGCTATAATTCACTATATGGCAACAAGTGCTCGGTTACAATGATGAGGTTGGCTGTTTCGCTATGCGATTGGCCGTAAGATTGATCTCTGCCTCTAGGGCTGCTCCACGCCGGGCTTATAAAGGCGCCTGGCGTGGGTTACACGTTGGTACCGGAGCGGATACAACTTGGAGTTCTAGACTAAGTCCTACGCGTGTACTACAAGGTCACCCGCCATGGGCCGTCTCCGGATCCGCCATGAGCTAGTCATCTGCGTTCCGCCATGGACCTATTTCCGGATCCGCCATGGGCCTGTCTAGATATCCGCCATAAGCGCCTGCATCCTGTACCGCCATGTGGGCTTCAGCAACTGGGCCGCCCGGTATGGCGAATCCGCTATACCACCCCTGATGGGCCACCCTGGCTTGCTGATTCAGGACTACGTCGCTGGTATACCTATTTGGTATATCCCTAACATATACTATAAGTCAAGATAGGTTGGTTATATTTTAAAAATTATAAATTGCACAAAATAATTATTTAAAATATAAAATTTAGGAGGATTCCTATAATATTCTCAAAGTTTCAAGAGTGATTTTCCCGAAAAGGAAAAATAAAATTAATTTGGAATCCGACAATAAATATGATACTAAAACAATACATCACATGACTAATCAATCTTTTTAACTATATTCATATTTTTTGCTTATATTTAACAAAAAACAATCGATATATTTCCATAAATACGCATAAAAATCATCTCGCTATTGCTAAGGTGGATCCCAAATATCATTTACACCACATAATTTACACTACTGTAACTATATGACTAGTAATTTGAAAA
This sequence comes from Dactylis glomerata, assembly GCA_007115705.1. Lineage (NCBI taxonomy): Eukaryota > Viridiplantae > Streptophyta > Magnoliopsida > Poales > Poaceae > Dactylis > Dactylis glomerata. The sequence continues at coordinate 166,313 of QXEO01001109.1, forward strand.
ACTGGCATATGAACTTCAAATACACACATATATACTACCGACACCTCCCTAATATCACATTAAAATTTTAATATGGTTTTTATTAATGTAGTACACTAATCACGTACCCTAAATGATGTCACAAAAGTTTGAATTTTTATTAATAGGCATATACAATGTGTATTTGCGTGAACTTGGGTAGAAAACATAATTTCTCGAGTAAATTTGGGTTTAAATATCTCACAGGCGAAAAATCCTTCAGGCTATAGGGTTTTTTATATTTGTTTTTTTGGATGTTTTGAGGTTAGGGCTTCATGGGTCAGGTTTTGTGCCCATCTTTAGTTCACCCTGCCATCCATCGCCAGTGTGGTGGGAGAGTTCTTTGTTTGGATCTATTGAAGAATCTATGCGTGCATACTTCTAGAAATTTTTCAATATCATAGAGATATTTCATAGGGGAAGCGCTTCGATAGCAAAATATAGTGAACCGGTGAAATTGATAATTTGGTTGGACGAGGATACAGAATCCAGATATATAAGATTAGCGAATGTGATCTTAAGATGTGTTGCAATGTTACAATTAACCATGAAATATTTAATTATCATCTCTCAGCTTTGCACGCTTGGAAAATCAAGACTCGAAATTAAAATATTAAATGTGCCACAAAATATTGAACAATTTAAATTAATTAGTTTCAGTTGAGTTTCTATTCATATTGTTGTCGTAACCTATGATATTTTGTGACCATCTTGTACATATTTACTAAAAAAATTCACAATACGAAAGAAATGCATATATCACAAGGAAACAAATCAAATTGTTCATATCAACAACGATGTATAAGATGGTCTTGTGCTCTGATTTTTTTAGCTGCTCTTTGATCATTTAGAGCACAAAGGGAACAAATCAAATAGAAAAAACAACAAATAACACATATGGTTGATAATAATAGTTTTCATACAACTACAAAGAAATGTATTATTATATATAGTAAAATTTCATAAAATGGATAAGATAATTGTGCAAAGTGCAACTAGTACTTGAAAAGAGTGTGGATATTTGAAGAATTTTTGTGTGGACTATTATCTTTTACATAGGCTATATACCAAAAATGTCGTCATAGTCTTAATCCGTTTACGTCAATCAGGGTGATCTTGCGGTTAAACCCATGAGTATAAGTTGGCTAGTTCTAAAAACCTATTAAACAACACTGTGCAGGTGAATCAGGAAGATATGTATTATTCATGATATTGAATAAATTGTTTTACTTTTTCTAACTCTGCTACATTGGCATGACTGCACACTCGGGGTTTTCCAATTTTCCTAGTCCACTTAAGAGATGCCACCATTTTTAAAGTGATAAACGACTCTCTACCGAGAGCCAAACAGGAGAAACATGGCAAAGCAAACACGCGCGTTACGTTCCATCTCCCGCTACAGCTGAGGACACTTGTTCAGCTACTTTGCTGAGAGCTCTTCTTTGCCGTGAGTTTTCAAAGTCATTGCCGTGAGTTAATTATCTGCCATGATTTTTGTTGGAGAGCTTCAGTTTACCTTTGTCATGTGTGCCCGGGTGGAATGCTGTCGATAAAGGCCGAGACACATGGCAAACTATTGTTTTCCATAGGTTGGACGGTTACACTATATTTAGAAGAGGAGCTCTCGCGGCCATGGCGATGAGGAGTCATCTGCCACCACCGACCGCTTGATCTCCTCCCACCGCTGCCCCCTTCCACCGCTGAGACCAGATCGGAGTTCTCCTCCGCGCACTCTTCCATCCTCCCCGCTGCGTGGCGCTGCTTCCAGCTGAGGCGGCCACCATCCATCTTCTCCGGAAAAGCCAAGCGCGGCATGTAGTGGGCTGTGCCGAGGCGCTGCTGCTCCTTGCGCCGCTCTCCATGCCCGCAGCAGTGGCCACCCGGGCCACGCCGCTCTCCGGCGCCGCTCTCGCCGCGGCCGCCCTCGCCGCCCGCAAATCCGATGCGGCTGTTCAAGGTCAGTTGAGGAAGCCTTTGCTCTCCAAGGCCGTGAAGTCTTCAGGTCCGGCACTGCAGGCCGCCGCCTCAGCTCCCCTTGCCGGCTCCTGCTCTGGTCAGTGGCCGGCTCCCATGAAGCCGCTCACCGCAGGCATGACCACAGCGTTCGCAGCCTCCCCACTGGCGGAATTTCCGTCGCTGCCTCTGTGCTCGGTCGATGAAGCGGAGCTGCCCCCCAAGACGCCACCCGTTGCTCTGTCTTCACTGCCTCCTGATTTGTGGGTCTCTGCTGATAACAACGACGAAAGCGACGAGGATGAGGTGCTGGCCCCCATGACGCCACCGGCTGCCACCAAGACTGCTTCTGTGGAAGCTCCGTGCACGGTGTTGGCGGGCTCAAGTGTAGTTGTTCCGCCGCCTGTGGCCACTACCCCGGTGCCTCGTCCCCAGCACATTGAGGCTATGTGTTCGGCTGCTTGCCAGAGCGAGCAGTGTGAGGCAGGGGAGCGCGAGGACTGGCAGGAAGTGCTCCCACGGCGCAGCCTGCGCCCATGCCGCCCGCCGTTGCTAGTCCCGTCAAGTGCTCCTCGTCCCATCCCCGCTTGGCTTGCGGGGAGATGTTGTCGATGCCTCGCTCCTGGGCATCGTGCAGCTGTTTGTGGAGGTCCCTTTAGGTGCTCTCGGTGTCTTGGGGATGGTCATCGGGCACGCGAGTGCCGCAACGCGTGGCGTCCGCTCAGCTTGTTGGGTAGCCCTACCGCGTCATCGCCATCCCGCCTTGCCGCCAAAGTTCATCAGGATCCAACTCCTCGTCGGGCGCAGTTTGAAGGCTCAATCCCTTCCAAGGTGTTTCCTCGTGTTTCTTGGGCGTCGGTGGTTTCTGCTCCTGCAGGCTCTTTGGCCTCCACGGTTGTGTCGTTGCAGTCTACTTTTGAAGGGAAGACTGAGCAGTTGTTCTGTGAGCTCCTTGGCATGGCTTCCACTCGTCTTGAGGAGGCGGTCCAGCCTCTACGTGATGTCGTTGACTCCTTCCATGGATTGATGCTACGGTTTGGGAGCTTTCTGGAGCGGGCTGAGGCTGCACTTAGTAGGCTCTCCCTATCGCTGACTGAGCTTCATACCGCTCCTGAGTTGCACCCTTTGGTCATGCCTGATGTTGGTTCTACGGACGAGAGTGGAGGGGACCTTTATGGTAGTTTCTCTCCTCGTGTTGAGGCCAGCTCGACGTTCGTGGCTCCAGTGCTGCAGATCATGCTGGGGCTTCAGGAGTTATGTGCGGAATTGGTTCTGCCTCAGTCCGATGAGCCTGCGAAGGTGGACCTTCTTGAGGTATCGATTCCGGCTTTAGCACCGAGCCAGACGATAGGCTTCGAGGAGTGTGGTGTGGTTGGAGTTAGGCATGTGGTTCCTATAGGTGACGCTATGAGTAAGAAGGGTGTCGCTGGAGGATAGTCATATGTGGGTTGCTTGATATATTGCTTGGCTATGGGTCTTAGGGTTGTTGAGTTTCTTCAGTCACTTCTTCCTAGGTGTTTCGTGTTGGAAGTGTTTGTGTGTTCGTGGTGTTGCTGTAACGGTTTTTGCCCGGTTTTCCGTAAATTAACTGGGCAACTCTCTTCTTCTTAATTAATGAATGAGGCAATTCTTTTGCCTCCATTTCAAAAAAAAAAGAGTTGCGCAGAGTGATAATTTGAAACCAATGATTGCCACCTCTGTTTATTACTGAAAATTCATCATTTTCTAGGATAATTGGTTCTTGTCTTGATAATACTCCCTCCGTTTAGAAATATAAGATGTTTTAGCTTTGCAAAGCTAATGTATTTAGATATTTTTTAATGTATAGATTCGAGCGAACATATACACTAAAAGATGTCTAAATACAATTACTTTACAAAATTAAAACATCTTATATTTCCGAACTAGGGAGTACATATGATGCTTCATAGCTGGAACATCTTGTTTTATTTCACGAAAACAAAATGTCGACATACATTATTCCAACTGAAATGCACCATAACCTGTGTTTGTACACATTGAACCGTGCTGTGAAGCCATCCGTTTCGACGTGGACAAGACATGGAAGCCTAACCCATAGCCTCCGACAGGAAGACGCAACAGGAAAGCGTCTTTCTCGGTGCATACCACAGCAGCATCCATCCATCGGTTGCAGGAGTTCATCGACCCATCACCGCCGGCCGGCCGGTCAACCGGGGCGTTAAGATTTGATATATCATGTTCGCTTATTCCGCTCCATGAACGGGCACACACGCGAGTACGGCGCCGCGCGCCACCTAGTATATACATTCTGTCGTGCTGATATAATCTGTAGAACTGCATGCTCTAGTCGATGCGATCAAAAGATCGATATGATGAAAAAGACTAGACAATATATTTATACTTCAACACTCTTTCTCACTTGTGGCTTTCTCAAGTCTAAACGTGGACCAAAAGTGGGATACAATATCTTTATTTAATATTAAACTCAAGACATCTTCACTCCTATAACATGTAGAACTACATGCTCTATCAATGCGACTAAAAGATCGATCTGATGGAAGAGACTAGGCAATATATTTATACTTCAACACAACCAACCTGAGACACGCATCATCCTTATCGTTATCAATCGAGCATGGCTGTTTGTCCTTTCTCCTCCATCCGACAAAGGACCGCAACAGTGATTGTTGCTTGTAGCTTTTTTTTTCTCTGGAGACAGGCGCTGGGGGCTAGGATCGTACGATACGAGTCAAAAACCATGTTGCATTTTGTTTGGTTGTCCACAAGAAAGTTAGCTATATTTCTGGGCAACTTTGGTCCATTTGTTTCATTGTGTGTATGCTCTTGTGTAGTCTCACATTGGCATGCTTACCACACACCACCATAGTTAGCTCAAACATACATTACTACTTCTTTCTCCTCTTGTCGCTGCGAGGCAGAGGCTGAGACGACGCTGTCGTGCCGACGCTCACCGCTGATAGCCGCCGCTCGCCGCTGGGAGTCACCGAAGCCTACGAGTCCTAGCACGGTGAGTATGGGCACCTGGCACGCACAGTAACAAAAACACCTTCTGTTGGCATGCAGTCATGCCGGTGCATGAGGTACTATCCACACAGCTCCGCCCCTAAAACATACACCACTTTGAAGAGACGAGTTAGCGACGGTCGATTTACGCGATAAGACAGGTATGGAGAAGGAATACGCCAGACATGGCCGGTGTGACTCTTCATTTTACGCCCCACCATGTTGTCGTTTGCAGCCTCTTCAGATAAATAAAGGGAAAGCGAGGGAGGCGGCCTAATCGGACCATCCCCTTACCGCTCGGAGTGACGCATCCGACCGCATCGGCGCATCGCAAGGGATACGAGCGTCGGGTGTGCGGTATGGTGTGCTGCAACTTGAGATTTCAGGTATGGTGTGCGGATACCGAGGTCACACTACAGCCGTGCGGGAGCTTATTTAGGTGGACCAAGCTATTTCCTACTGAGTGGTGTGCGGTATGGTGCAATGCAAGGTGGGATTTCAGGTTGATGGGCTAGAGCCGTGCAAGAGCTTATATAAGAGCGACAAATTCCCTTTTTATTCGGGGTATTTGGGTGGTGTTGGTTCTGGGGATAGAAATCCGGATTTTCCAAAATTAAATTTGGACGAAAAAAATGCTTCGGTTATTCGGTTCGAGCTATAAAAGTTAGGGTATTGTGTTTTCGGGTTTGAGCTTTGGGGTGTCAGTTGTGCCCACCCTTAGAAGTTAGTTCACCATGCCACTCACTGCCGGTGAGGTGAGCGAGTTAATTGTTGGGATCAGTTGAACAATCCATACGTGCATACTTCTGGAAAATTTCCAATACCGCAAAGAGATATTTACTAGGGAAAACGATCGTATAGAAAAATATGTGAGCTTGTCAAATCCAAATATTTTGGCTGGACAAGGATATAAACTCCAGATATTTAAGATAATAATGGGTGTAATTTTGAGACATGCATGTTACATCGTTTATTCACAATTGAGTGGTATAACCATAGTAATGTTATTTATCAGCACGAACCTGCCACGCTAGGAAAGTAAAGGTTCACAAACATACTACAAAATGTCACAATTCACAGTTATTGTGTATAGTTGAGTTTTAGTTCATGTTGTCCCCTAACCTACATCGGTATGTGACCATCTTTTACATATCAACTTCAAAAACTACCGACAAGAAAAAAAAATGTATATATCACAAGGATATATATGAACCTTGTGCCCTAATTTTTTTTAGTACACTTTGGTCTTTTAAAACACATAGAAAAAATATTAAATCTAAAAGTAACTAACACATATGGTTGATAATAATAGTTTTTTTACAAATGGAAATAAGTGTATCATTATATAAATTAATATTTCACAAAATGGATAAGATAATGGTTCAAAGTGAAACTAGTAGCTGAAAAATGTTCATATATTTAATGAGTTTTTTTGTACGAACAAACGATACATTCGTGAGAATAAGTTTGTGAGTACCCAATCCATTAGTTCATGGAGCTCAAAATATCATAATCGCATGTGTCATGAATGATAATAAATAAAATATTTTACAATATTTTTTGTTTGTTAACTATGGTACAACGACACAACCGAGCACGCGTGTTTTTCCTGGTCCACATATAAGAGGTACCTCCTTTTTATAGTATAATTTTGTGTGTGTAAGAATTACATTTTTAGTTGTTTTATTTAACGTTTACACTACTTATGTAGTTGCCTGGAGTGACATCTCTGAGAACGAATAAATTGAATACATCGATTATTGTCCCAATTTGTTATTGAAAGTTCATGGTATTCAAGGATGAGTGGTTCTTGTTTCGCTCGTAGGATGCTTCATAGCTGAAACAATATCTTATTTTCTTTCATGAAAACTATGTGTCGACCTACATTCCAACTGAGATGCACCAATAACATGTGTTCATACACATTGGACAATTTAGGGGGCGTCCACTGCACTGATAATTGCACGAAAACTCAGCAAGATTGTTGTACCGGTGGATGTCGATCGGCTTATATGTGCTACCGAGGTCCAAGACATGGAATGTGACCCCGTAGCTATCCTCTGACCGAAAGACACGACAGGAAAAGCGTGGACACGACCTGTACGTCCTACTCCGCCACAGCAGCATCCATCCATCGGTTGCAGGAGTACATCGACCCATCGCCGGCGGCCGGCCGGTCGACAGCGGCGTTAAGACTTGCGATCTCCTGTTGGCTCATTCCGCTCCATGAACGGGCACACACGCGAGTACGGCGCCTCGCGCCAGCCAGTACATACCTACCATCGTTGTGGTACAACCTGTATGGCTGTATGCTTGTACGTATACGTACATACGGCCCCATGCAATGCATTGTGGGAGACACACGCATAATGCAGAGCCATCCAAACGAGGCATGCATGACCATACGTTATCGATCGAGCTTGCATGTCTGCCGTTTCTCCTTCACGCGACAAAAGATCGCAACGATCGTATCGAAGTAGCTGCTCCCTTCCTGTCTACAGTAACCAGAGAGTGCTCCCGAGATCCGGCCCAATCCTGAGCCCCTCCGGCGGTGATGCCGGCCGGAGGTGGTGAAGGAGAGGTGCCGGAGTAGTTTTTCTAGGCTAGGACTAGGTCTCCGGCATCTTTGTCGGCGTTCATCGGAGTGGAGCCTGGTTCCTTGGCCGGATCCAGTGCTTGGCGTTGGGTGTGCGACGGTCTCCCTCGGCTCCGGTGGTCGGAGTACTGGGAGACGGCTTCCCTGTGCAGATCTCCGTGAATAAGGCCTGGCACCTCCGCTTGATTCCTCGCTGAGTCTCCCCTTCTGCCCCCTGGACGGCCTTGGTGGCCGGGGGGGGGGGGGAGGGGGTCAGGTTCTCTGCAGTGAGTTTGAGGTGGATTTTCCCGGGGTTGCCAGCGGGTGCTCTGGCGCGGTGCCTGCTGGCTTGATACTGAGGATCTCCTCCCAGTCTCATGGTGATCTTTGGGTTGGAGCTCGTCAGTGGCTAAGCCTCTCGATAAGATGCCTAGGAGCCGGCGTCTGTTCCAAGGATCTGCTACTTCTTCTCTCCCCTTGGCCGGCCGTGGTGGCGAGGAAGGGGAGTGCAGAAGTTTATCGGCGTTTTTCTGTTCCTTTCCTCGGTCGGCCGTGGCGGCGGGGGGGGGGGGGGGGGGGGGGGGACTGAGCCGTGGCGCTGATCTCTTCCTCCTCGACAATGTCGGTGCTCTCAGGCCGCTGGTTTCTCCTTGTCTACTTCCCCCGTCTCAATGGTTGAGACTGGTCCCTGAAGCAGCGTAGGCGGATGCGGTGGCCTCCATAGCTTGTTGGAGCTCTTCTCCGGCGGCATGACTCCGTTCCCCCCGGCCGGACTGTATGGGTGTAGGGCACCCGCTCCTCTGCTTCAACACTGCGCGGCTTCTACTCGTCGTGCCACACCAAGTGGCTCCGCTCCCCGGTGGTGGTGTGATGGCCGTTTGCTGCAGCGACTTCGTCGGCGGCGAGGTGGACACCAAAGGACCTGATCGCGTTTCCCTGTTCTGTGCCGGGTCCTTTTTGCACTTTTTACGGGTGTGGGTTGTAATTCCCCTTTGTTGAGGGGCCTTTCTGTAATTTGTGCACCGACGTGGTTGTAATGAAGCACTCTCCGGGTCCTTCGAGACACGTTTTTCCGTTAAAAAAAAAGACAAAAGATCGCAACAGTGTGGCATGCATGCCCATGCCATCTTGTGATCTGTTACACGTCCAGTTCTCGCATAAACTTAGTGAGCCTTTTCTTCTCTGCCGGGAAACTTGGTGTTACATTATTTGGAATAGAGTCGTTCGGTGATCTGTGACTGTGACATATATCTCTATAAACACAAAATTTAAGTTTTTTTAGAAGTACATTTAAGTTCCCGCAAAATGATATTTTAAATTGATATATATCACGATACCTACTTACTTGCTACTCCCTCTGTTGGCATTTAATCAACGCGGAGCATGCACCATCTATACCCATGCATGTGGACCCCGTCGTCGCCGTCGCGATGCAGACTATCCTGGGCTGTCGCGTTGAAGGTTTCCCTCAGACATACCTTGGGCTGCCTCTCACGAGCGATAAATTGAGGATGGTTCACTTCCATCCGCTGATAGCCAAAGTGGACAAGTTCCTATCGGGCTGGTGCTCCCTCCTGTTGTCAGCGGGCGGACGGATCGTGCTTCTGAACGCCGTCCTGGATGCTCTGCCCGCGTATGCGATGGGCGCCCTGGAGCTGCCCCCGGCTCTCCTGCGTGCGATCGACGCCCTTCGGCGTGCCTTTCTCTGGAACTTTGATGGGAGGGCCTCGGGGGCAAACTGCCTTGTTGCTTGGGATAGCGTCTGCCGCCCCAAGGAAGACGGTGGGCTGGGCCTCCGTTGCCTTGCCACCCAGAACATGTGTATGCAGATCAAACTGCTCCACAGACTTCATGCGGCGCCGGGCTCACCTTGGGCTAGCTGGACGTGGGATGCTGTCCATGGTCCGATCGCTGCGGGGAACATCAGGGAGCGTGGACCGCACTGGAGCGCCCTGGTGAAGCTAATGCCGTTGTACCGCTCGATCTCGGGTGTGTCTGTTGGCAATGGCGAGCGCACCTGCTTCTGGTCTGAAGATTGGCTCGGAGAAGGGGCCCTGGGCCCTCGTTTCCCCGCGCTCTTCTCCCACGCCATGAAGCCAGACGCCTCCGTCGCAACGGTTCTTCGCACGGGGCTTCGGGCTTGCCTCGTCCCCAGGCTCACCGCTGCTGGTGAGCGCGAGCTCGCCGATGTCGAGACCCGCATGGTCTCGGTCTGCCTCAACGACGCCCCGGATCGGCGCTCCCTCGTCGGTTGCATAAAACGCACCGGCGACCTCTCCGTCGCCAAGCTGTACGCCAAGTGCATGAGCGGCGCCGTGCCGGCCCCCTTCGCCGGGTTTGTGTGGCAAAGCTTCTCCCCGTCCCGTGTGAAGTTCTTCATGTGGCTCCTGGTGCTGTCCAGGATTCAGAGCAGGGCCAGCCTCTTGGCCAAGCACATCATACGGGTGGATGAGGCTAGCTGCCCGATTTGCTCGGCCCCCTCTGAAGACGCCTCCCACATCGTGCTGAAGTGCCCTTTCGCCCAAAGATTTTGGATGGCTCTTGGCGTCCGTGTCGCCGGGGACGCCGACGTCCGTCAGCTCCATGCCCTCCCAGGGGCGATCACCGGTGCGACTGCATCGACCCTCACCGCCCTCTGCTGTTGGAACATGTGGAAGCACCGCAACGGGGTCGTCTTCAACGGCGACCGCCCCTGCCTCCGCCGTCTCGCGGCGGCATGCGTGAAAGACGCGGTGCTCTGGAAGGAACGGGTCCCGAACGGCCTACGTGCCGATGCTACTGCTTGGGAAGGCCGTCTCAGGCTTGCTCTAACCCTGTAATCAACCTCTCCTCTCCTTCCCTTTCCCTGTAAAACTCTCAGGCTTTTGAGCCACGAAAATCGAATGAAGATTCAGGTGGGGAATCTCTCCCCCCCCGGTGACCATTCAAAAAAAAGGGAACAGTACATAGCTAGCTAGGGTAACACTAATACATCCGTTTTCCTTTGCAAACCACACGCCAATGCATGAACATGACAGGTCGTAGGAGCCTGCCAGACGAATCTAGTGGGCTGGTGAACACAGGCTGTCATCGTCGACAGGACAGAGGAGTATCTTCTTGAACCTTAGCCTAGCTAGATACCTAATAGGCTAATACCTTACTTCAGGAGTGGTGGTGTCTTGGGAAAAAGAAAGAAGCCCCCGCGTCGCTCCCCCTGGAGCGGCTCGGGCGGAGCCCTAAACTAGCGCCGCCGCCACCCCACCCCCTCCTCCTCCCTCGTTGCCGTCGGCTCACGCCGCCGGGCAAAGCCCGCTGGCGGCCGCCGGCGGCGGGATCTTCTTTCTTGCAGAGCTCGGGAGCCATGGGGCTCTCACGGTGCGGAGATGCGGCAGGGCCTGCCACCACGGCGGCGACTGCCTCCTCTGGCGAAGTGCTGTGGCGGCAGGTGGTCGTTGGTGGTCGGGGGTGCTGCGGCACGTGAGGATCACGGAGGGCGCGAGGTGGAAGTTCGGGCCCGGATGGGCCGCCATGAAGATGCGCGCAGGAGGTCGATCCCGGGCAGTGGCTCGGCTGCTCGGGGCCCCGTCGACGAGGCGCAGGTCGACGAGGTGGAGGAGGCCGGCTCCCGCCGGTTGTTGGGGAAGATGCGTGCGGTGGTGGTTGGTGTGGGTGCGGCCCGTTTGGCCGGCGTGGTGATGGTACAGGAGGAGGGCGCGGCCCGTCGGCCGGCGCGTTGGTGAGGAGCAGGCGCATTGGCGCAGCAGCGGCGTGGAGGAGAGCTGCCCGTGAGCGTGCGGGCCGATTCGGGCCCAAGCGGGCTGGATCTGGGCCTCCAAGTGGGGCTGGTACTGGCTGCCTGCTGCACTTCGTGTGAGCCTGGTGCTGGCTCGATTCTGTGCGGGAAGGAGGAAGATGGAGAGTCTACTGCACATGGCCGTGCTGGGTAGAGGGAGGTTGGCCTGCAGCGTGGTGGGCTGTGCGGGGTGGCGCTGGAGGTTTGTCTTCGCCCTCCTTCCTCGCCATTGTCAAGGATGGTCCTCTGGTTGGTGGCATGTTTCAGCTGATGCTCATGTGTTGTTTCTTTGGTTCGGGATCAATGTGAGGGCTGGGAGAAATCCCTGCAGATGCAAGACGACGGCGACGCCTGCGGGCGCCGTTACCTCCTTGGAGGCGTGGTCGAGGCCCTTCTCGTTTTGCCCCCTTCCGAGCTATGGGGGAAACCCTAGATCCAGTTTGCTGGATCGGGCAGCGGCGGCGTCACGACGTCGTTCTCCTCCTTGGAGGCGTTGCCTTTGTGGCTCGGGGAGTCCGAAGTTGACAACTGGAGTCGATGTTGACTGCTACCTTATGCATGGGCGTCGAGGGCGCAATGTACACTAGTCTGGCATTTCCGGGTGTCGCCTCTCTCAAGCTCGTCCGGGTCCTGCCGTTTCACTCGCCGACTACTCCTTTCTAGGCGCCATGGGTGGGCGGTACGTCGACGCGTGTCATCTTTGACTCGAGGTTGTGCTTCGGTGTTGTCTTCTTCCAGTGGTGACGCGGTCTTGTGGCTCTATGTTCTCTCTCCTCGCCATTATTGGCTTGAGATTGAACAAGGCGAGTTCTTGTCAAGTGCTTGTGTAGGTGTGTGGTGTAAGCCGCAAGGCGTTGCGTGGGTGTTGTATGGTTTTTCGGTCCGGTTTTCCTTATAAACTATACCAAACTTTCTTTCTAATCAATGAATTTAGCAGTTCTCCTGCTAACATTCAAAAGGAGTGGTGGTGTCTTTGCTACTCCAAGTAGATTCCCGGCCTAACTCTGACATCAAATATGCACGCGCATGATGTGCCCATACAGAGTGTGCCACAGGGAAACTGATTGGCAAGTGTTTCCTGTGACCTCATTGCCTCATCGTCAATGCAGACCGCATGCATGCTCAGGGCCATGGCCAGCAACCTCTCGTGATGGTCTAACCTCCATGCCTGTCCTCCCAGTATATCTCGACAAATTCTAGATCCAAACTGCCATCAAATTCAACATAGTTTGATGACATTATGTTCATTGTTGGCATACAGAAAATCCAATGAATATATTTTGCCAAGTGGCCACGTCAATATCAGGTCACTGGACTGACACATGCCGTTGTGATTCTGTACGCCGACTCTTTGTGATCATCAGTTTCAACACCCGATGATATCTATTGAAGGATAGAATGCACATTTCGGTGGGTCGTCTCAGTTGTGATGGCATATCTATAGGCAGGGCTCCACATACGCTTGTGATGGATGATGCAAGATGATGTTGAACATTTCGGTGGGTCGTCTCAATTGTGTCGTAGTTGTATTCTTTGTGAATTGTGATTTGCAATACCTTATGGCAACTATTCATCCCCGCCATTGCTCTTGCTCCTAACACCAAAATGGCCACACGTGTCGTGTTGTGCCACCCAGCCTAGCAATATTCACCCGACATTGAGGTTTACTCGATATTTAGGCAAGGTAATTTTGGTAGTGGAAAATAACGCCCAAAATTAGGACAAAATAATAAAACCCGGCAAATAAGGTACCACAAAAATTTGGGTTTGGGTATTTCCGATTGCCCAAATGAAGCCCAGTAATCTTTGATCCTTCAATGTAGAAGCACGTACAACTAGAAGGACATGCCGGTAGACGGATGGGTCCGAAGAAGCTTGAGGCATCGAGCCATCGCGGCAGTCAAGATACAAGAGACATGGCAGCGTGGTTGTGTAGACTCTTATCTCTCCACCACTAGTTGAGAGAGGCAAGGGGAAGGTCTTAGCCGACTGCTTCTCTCGCCTTCTTCTTATACCTCTGATGTCCATGGTTTGCGGCACACCAGAGGTATAAGAGGAAGGTGAGGGAAGAAGCCGGCTCAGACCTTCCTCTTGCCTCTCTCAACTAGTGGTGGAGGGATAAGAGTGACCCGGCCGACATATGGCAGGTGAGGGCAACGACTAGGTTAAAGCAGGATACAAGCGCTGGGCGTGTGGTATGGTGTGTTTCAAGGTCAGGTTTTGGGCTCCCACGACGGAGGAGTGTAGAGCTATGCCATGTCGACTGTGTTGTGCAGTATAGTGCGATGCAAGATGGAATTTTGTGTTGCCGGCTGGAGCTGTTTGAGAACTTTTTTTATGTGCAATATGCTAACTTTCCATATTTATCCAGGCTATTTGGGTGGTTTGGGTACCCGCCGTATTGGGTGTAGAAACCTAAATTTCTTGAATTAAATTCTGGTTTCCAGATCGAACACCCTAAAAATGCTTCGGACATCAGGTTAGAGCTATACATGTCTAGGTATCGTGATATTTGGGGTCGAGCTCTAGCTGTATATTTTTGTGCCCACCCTTAGTTCACCCTGCCATCCACCACCGACGAGGTGGGAGAGTTATTTGTTGGGATATATTGAAGAATCTATACATGCATACTTCTATACAATATCTAATAACACAGAGATATTTACTAGGGAAAACGTCTAGTTGGCAAAATACTTAACCTAGTAAAATTGATATATTTTGGTTGAAAGAGGATATAGGCTCAAGATATTCAAGATTAACTGATGCGATCTTGAGATGTGCTACAATTTCATTGAACATTAAGCTGTATTATCATATAATATTTAGTTATCATATCTAAACCTGCCCCATTAGGAAAGTAAAGATTCAACAATGATATAAAATTTATTAAAAATATCACACAATTTTGAGTAATTACGTTTAGGTGGATTTTATTTCGTATTGTTGCCATAACCTACATTGGTTTGTGATCATCTTGTACATATCACCTACAAAATACTAACAATATAAAAGGAATGTTTATATCACAAGGAAACAAATCAAACTGTTTATATTAACAATGAATATACTAACCTTGTGCTCTGATTTTGTTTTATTACTCTTCTATCATTTAAAACGCATAGGGAACATATCAATTCTAAAAGTAACTAACACATATGGTTGACAATAATAGTTCGTATACAACTCAAAATAAATGTATTGTTATATAAAGTAAAATTTTACAAAATGGATAAGATAATGCTGAAAAGTGAAGTAATAATCAAAAAGAGTTGGACTAATGTTTTTGCATACGTGATATATCAAAGATGTTATCACATTGGAAAGCCAATGACATCAATTAGAGTGATCTCGCATTTAAACCCATGAGAGTAAGATAAGGAGTTTCTGAAATATGCTAAACAAAACTGTCATAATCCATAGATGGCAATCCAAAACTAGTTGTGGGTAACGAGTAGGCCTACGGATCTGTGCAGTTCGATGTAGTCAATGCAACTTCGTTTCCTTCCACTCCCATATATGGTCATGTATTCGACGAGATGAGTAGCTGGGCAGTGGGCAGCTAGCAAGTAGTGAAATGTTAGAATTAAGTGTGGGATGACAGAATTAGCAGTACCAACTTATTTATTACTGGAAAATGGTGTGCTGGAGATAGTAAGTTATATGTTTACGATGCGTTATCTCATCCCTCCATTATTAAACTGACTTTTCTTATTTGTATTTATTTAGCATGCATGATACAAGAAAATAAAGCGCGGTGATTAACATGTCTGGGTTTTTTCACCATATTTTCACATACAGAGCTGACATGCTAGCAAATTTCAATCTTAAATATTTCTTCAGTTGCATTTGTATGAAACAATCAGTCGAATTATAAACTACCATATGGACACTAACATGGAAGACAAGATAACCATTTTTTGATAAAAAAAGAAGATGATAGCCACAGCGATATGCTAGACAAGAGAAATATTAAGCAACGTTTCAGTTCCAATCTAGCACATGAACACTATACAAGATTTGCCGACCATTACCAAGGGCCAACATTTAGGTAAAATGTGTGAGGATTAAGGCATTGACTGCACATGGTTATCATCCTGTCTCCGCCTACCGGTACGATTTGCATCTCCCGTACCTGCCGGACAAGATCTTCAGCGCGATGAATAGAGGGAGTGGTCGTCTGGCCGCACGATCGACCCGTACAGGTGTCCGTCGGCGAAGTGATCAATCCGTACGTCTTGAAGTAGCCTCCTCCGACCGAAATGCGCAACCAAGCTAAGGCCTGTCGCTGCGTGCAAGCAAGTACCAGTACCTTTCGTGCTGTACTCTTTGTGCTTAGCTTTTTTTTTTAACAGAAGGCCTAAGCCCGGCTTTATATATAAAGCCACATGGCACCACACAACCACAGATACAGAGGTAGCATTACAGACCAGAATATGAAAAGTTCATCCTAACAAACTGCGAGAGAGCACACGTCCGACCCGGACGCGAGATGATAGCAAGCAGAGCCCATGGCCGGCATAACAGCATGAAAACACAGAGAAGTCGAAGTAGCCAAAGTCTAAGTCCTAGTCCTCGCATAGAGCCTCCTGATCTCGTCCGTTGCCGTATCCAGCCAAGCGTGGTCCTTCGGTCTGACCAGAACCCTCCAGTGCTGCAAATGAATAGACATTTGAAAGAATGCGTCAGCCGGGTTACCAATCAGTTTACCTTCAATAGTTAGTTTATTACGGATGTGCCAGAGGGCCCAACACTGGGCCGCAAAGGTTAGCCAAACTAATCTACGGAAGCGCCCTGAAAGACCCGCCGCTATTGCTATGAAATCACCCGCCCCTGCGGGGTTCCAGTCGCAGTGCAGGGCATCCCGTACCCCAGCCCACATGAAACGCGCCATTGGGCAAGAAAAGAAGATATGGTTACAGTCCTCCAGCTCCCCGCATAGAGTACATAGCCCATTCGAATGCCCCATGCGCTTCGCCACCTGCTCACATGAAGGGAGTCTGTTGCGAATCAGTTGCTACAGGAAAATCTTGATTTTCGGGGGGACTGTAACCTTCCACACGTCCTTGAAACAGGTGACCGACGCTCCCCGCGACAGGCATAAATACATGGAATTGGTCGAGAATTGACCCGAGGGCTCCAGGGCCCATGAAACAATGTCATCAGACTCCTCAGTCGGAAGGCCCTGAACCTCTCGACACAAATTGTCCCATTCCACCAATTCTGGAAGGTCCATCTGCCGCCGGAAGAGGATACGCCACTCCCCTGGCGTGCCTCCGACTACACGGGTCCCCTGAACCGTGACAAAGGGGTTGGCACAACAGCTAAAAAGAAGCGGAAATCTAGCACGCAGCGGACCATTCCCACACCACCAATCCAGCCAGAAATAAGTTCTTTTCCCGTTTTGAACTTTGTGCCGCGCCCCCAATTTGAAATGCCATTTAAGCTTCTGGATCGCGTTCCAGAATTGAGATCCGCGCTTAGGCACTTCATTATTAAATAAATCCCTATCCCTTAGGTATTTAGCTCGAATGAGATCCGCCCAAAGCCCTTGGGCATTTTGGTAGATCTTCCAGACCCACTTAAGCATAAGGGCTTCATTCTTCCGTCTAGTGTTGAGGACTCCCAAGCCCCCAAACTCCTTAGGTTTACAGACCGTTGGCCAGTCTACCATGTGGTATTTCCGGCGATTGCCGGCTCCTTCCCAAAAGAACCGGGCACGAGGGGTATCCATAGCCTTGTGAGTCCCCATGTGGAGAAGATAAATCCCCATGGCAAACAACGGAAGGCTAGATAGACACGAGTTAGTGAGCTCCAATCTCCCGGCCGAAGCAAGAAGGAGCCCTTGCCAAGGGTCAACCCTATGACCCACCTTCTGAGGAAGGAAGTCCCAATCCGCAACCCTCAGAGGTCTGTCGCTCACCGGCAAGCCCAGATATCTCATCGGGAACTTCCCAAGGCGGCAGTTAAGAAGGTTGGCAACCCTGCGCTGATCCGGGGCTGTCATCCCCATGACATGCACCTCGCTTTTGTCAAAGTTTATGCTCAACCCCGACATATTCTCGAAACAGAGCAGCAGAAGCTTAAGATTTGCTATCCCCTCATCCGAAGGAACGAGAAGGATAAGCGTATCATCCGCATACTGAAGGTGGGAGACCCCCCCCCAGGGATTAAATGCGGGACCACCCCCTGAATGTGTCCCGCCCTACAAGCCCGCGATAGGATCGCCGCCAGACCATCCACCATGAAGTCAAATAGAATGGGGGAAAGCGGATCCCCTTGCCGCACCCCCCGCGCGTTGCGAAAGAAGGGGCCAATTTCCCCATTCACGTTTATGGCCGTTTGTCCACCCTGGACAAGCTGCATCAGGAGGTGCACCATCATCCCAGAAAAGCCTTTACGGAGAAGAATCTCCCAAAGGAACTCCTAGTTCACCCGATCGTAGGCCTTCTCAAAATCTAGCTTTAAGATCAAAGCCGGCAGTTTTCTGGACCTAAGCTCATGCAAGATCTCGTGAAGCGCCAAAACCCCCTCGTGCAGACATCTTCCCCTGATGAATGCCGATTGGCTTCGATCAATCGTCCTATGGGCTAATGGCGCCAGACGAATAGCAAACGCCTTAGCAACAAACTTGAAGATCACATTGATCAAGGCGATCGGTCGGAATTGCCTGATCGCGTCCGCCCCCTTGATCTTGGGGATTAGCGAAATAATCCCAAAGTTGAGGCGAGCGATGTCGACCCTCCCTAGGGTGAAGTCATTGAGAAGCTGCAAAACCGGTCCTTTCAAGGCTCCCCAGAACCGCTTGAAGAAGACCACCGGAAGCCCGTCCGGGCCCGGGGCCGAATCAGGTTTCATACTCGCTAGGACCTCGTCCAGCTCCTCAGGCGTAAACGTCAGTTCCAACTCCCGGTTTTCCTCTTCCGAGATGCGCTGCTCTACCTCCCATAGGTCAGCTCCTAGGGAGAACCTAGCCGGGTCCCCCTTAGTCCCCATGAGGCCCTTATAGAAGCCATAGATGTGCTCCATAAGGGCCCGCTGGTCATCGATCTCCCCTACATCGGTGATCAACCGAGGGATAAGACACTTACGGCGTCTCCCGTTCGCGATCGCGTGAAAGTATCTCGTGCACGCGTCCCCCTGGACCGTCCACTGAACCCTACTACGCTGTCTCCAGTACTCCTCCTCCATCATATTGATGGCCAGGATCTGGTCTTCTAAGTGGTACCGGGTAGCCCACCCGTCCTCGTCCAGACCCACAGAATCCGCAACACGATCAAGCACCTCGATCTGAGCTAAGATATTTGTCTTGAAGACTTTCCTTTCCTTTCCCAAATTGGCCCCCCAGCCTTTAAGGAATTGACGGGTGTTACGGGCGACCGACTGCCACTGGTCGATGCAACACCTGAATGGCCCCCCATCCAAAAGGTAAGCTGAAAGCTTACCCGCCATAAGCTCCCCAAAGCCATTGACCTGAAGCCACCAGCTCTGAAAAAAGAAGCATGGCGACACTCCAATCGAGCCTTCCCCACTCGAGAGGAGCAGCGGATTGTGATCAGATCCGATACGGGTGATAGCCATGAGAGAGCAGAGCGGGAACATTGCCTCCCAGTCCGGAGATACAAACACTCTGTCAAGGACACACCTAATCGGGTTGAGCTAACGATTCATCCAGGTGAAGCGGGCCCCAACCCTAGCGACCTCCCGTAGAGACATAGCCGCGAGGGCGTCGTTAAACCGGCGCACCCTAGGCCAATTTATATTTCCAGAGCTTTTATCCCCCAAGCCCCGAATCAGGTTGAAATCCCCACCCACCACCACTGGGAAGGGGGACGTTGCAACCAGGTGCATTAGCTCGTTCAGGAAAGCCTCCGACCTCCCGTGGTCGGCCGGACCGTAAACCAACACAAAGCACCATTTAGATCTGTTGCTGCGTTGAAACAGGACTGCGCTGATCAGAAACGTTCCCTTAAACCACTCACCAACCTCAAAGCTCTCTTCCCTGAAGCCAAGAAGAAGGCCACCGGAGTGACCCTCCGCTGGAACCCAGTTCCAAACGAAGGGTTGCCCACACTCCAGACTCCGCAACTCCGCAGTTGAAAAGTCTTGCTTGATCGTCTCCTGAAGACCTAGAATGTCAAGTCTATGTTCGCGCATGAAATCTTTCAGTTGGGTTCGGCGCCCCTGCTGCCCGAAGCCCCTGATATTATACAACAGCGCTTTCATCTAGCAGATGAACTCCCCTTCCTGCCCTTGCGCACCGCCAGGGCTGCTTTCGAGCTTGAGCCCCGAGGTCGTCCCCGACCTCGTTTAGGTGGGCAAGCACTAACCTGAGAGGAGCCGCTCGCAGCCTCCCCGGCCACAGCAAAACCCCCCCAGCCGCCGGATCCCCACCCAGCTCCCTGCTGGCCAGGAGATCATCATCACACGCCGCAGGTGCAGAGGTCCCATCCTGCGCCTGGACCATCGAGGCCGCCTCCCTGGCCGCACTCGATGCCGCCTCCATCTCCTTGCACAGCGAAGCAGCAGCAAGGGCTGCCTGGACCTTTTCCCTGGCTCGAAGAATGGATAAAGCCTCCACCGGCGAGCCGGCCGATGGGGTGAAAACAATACAGCTATCGGAGAGGACCGACGACAAATGAGAATCGGGAAGAGCATCCAAAACCGAGAAGTCATCCGTACCTGTCATGGAGTCGAGGTTCCGATCCGCCGCGATCCGCTTCGCCTTCTCCAGTGAGGAAGTAGACGCCGCCGAGCCCCGCAGCCTGGAGCTCTTGCGAACACGAGCCAGCGACGCAGACGCCGCCCTGATGGTCTTAGTGGTCACCACCTTGGTGCGCTTGCCTCGCACCAAGGACACCACCGAGGTCGCCTCCTTGCACAGGTCCACAGCGCACTCCTTCACCGCATCAGCCTCCAGCGAGGCCCGCATCGCCTGGAGGGCTTTGGTAGGCTGTCGCAAGCCAAGACCAGCCGGCGCCGCCTGGGCCAGCACCGCCCCCGCAGCCGGCGACAGAACCACCCCCGCAGCCGGCGAAGACACCACCGGAGTCGGGGAGTCAAGGAGCCAAGCCGCCGCCGGGTCTGGATCATCCACCTGGGAAACCGCATCCGCCGAGAGGGACGAGAACTCCGGCAGCTCCTTGCCCAAGGGCGCCGACAGGAGAGAGGAGAAGCTGTCGCAGCCCCCCATGGAATGATCAGAATGGAGGGAAAGAGGGGGGAAGCTGAACGCAGGGAGGTTGGAACCGTACTGATTCACTCCGGGCAGGGCACCCTTGCCCAGCGGCGGAGCACTGCAGGACCCAGCCAGCCCCTGCGAACCACCACCGCCACCATTGCCCCCCGGCCCCTTGCCATTGGGATTCTGACCTTGCTTCTCTTTACTTTTGCGGTTGTGGCGGGGCTCAATCTCAGAGCTAGGCTCCTCAGAGTCCTCAAGCCCGTCGTCCTCCCTGGGAGCCGGCGGTTTAGGAGGACCACCCAAGCCAGAGCCGCCCCCACCCTGACCACCAAGCTCAGCCACCAGCCCAATGGTGAAAGGCTCTCCGTTGACACAGAGCTGAATCGAGCCTTTGATGCGATCAGGGAACCTGCACTGAAACCTGACCCGAACAGGCTCCGTCTCGTGCTTCTTGACAGAGAGCTCATCAACATCCATGGGCCTCCCAATCATCGTCAGAGCAGCCATGATACGGTCCTTAGTCATCAGATCCTTCGGCAGCCCCGAGATTTGCACCCACACTGAAGGAAAGGCCTTCCCCGGCCTCACCTCCAGGAACGCCTCCCTGATCTTGGCCTCAGACTGGCTCAGAGGGAGGAAAATCTTGCCACTACGAGTGCTCATCCGCAAAGTCTCCCACGACGGAAAGCGGACGGAGAACTCAGACTCCGACACCTTGGCCACCTGCCAATCCCACTCCTCATCTACCAAATGCTTCAGCTCATTGGAGAGCTGTGTATCCGATAGAGTGGCGGACAGGAATTGGACCACCGCCGCAAAGACCTCCCCGGTCTCCCGCGGCTGCAGAGGCTCCACCTCAATGTTGAAAAAACCTCCCCCAGCAATGGCGTTGCCATAAGTCTGCAGAAGCATCGGACGACCTCTCGTGGGGCAATTTGCGGAGATGTGGCCTTCGAGGCTGCAAAGCACACATAGCGGATCGAAGGTGCACTCCGACTGGAAGTGCCCCCCTCGCCCACACTTGAAGCATTCGCCACTGCTGAGTAAGGTAGAGCCCTCCCCGGACTTGCCCTTTCCTTTAGACTTTGGAGCTGGCGCCGCACCTTGCGATTGCGGCTGAGGTTTCTTGTTGTTGGGCTGGGCACTGCCCCCAGCAGCCCCACCCGAGCAGCCACCGCCCCGAGCGCCCTGCCCCTGCGAGGCGCCCTGGCCACCACGCCCCTTAGAGGCCTCCGCCTTCCTTTTCCTCTTCTGCTCCTCGATCCACCAGGGAGGCGGCGGCCCCTAGTTCTCCCGCTGCTCGAACCTCTGCTCTGGGTACCTCTCCTGGTACCCCTGGTAGTAGTAATCGTCTTGCGCAGACCAGCGAACGCCCTCCTGGCGGCCCCCCTCCTCGCCGTAGCCGTCCAACCGGTGCTTGTTCCTCCCCTCGTCACCTCCCCGCCTATCCATGGCCACGACCTCCGCAAAAGATCGAGAAAGCGGCGGAGGCGCGGGCACCTTGCGCAGGAACCGGAGATGAGCCCAGTCCCGCCGCCGCACCTCAGACACAGGAACAGGGAACCCTAAAGCTGGAGAGGTGCAACCCCTGGGGAGCCACATGGTTATATACCTGGCGAGACGGGACGAGCCAGGCCGACGCGGAGGCGGCCCCAGCGCAGCCGAAGGGTGGCCCGACACCGGTGGCCCAGACATCGTAACCGGAGCTGGACCGAGCATCAGGAGCGGGTGCCCCTCCTCAGCTGGGCCACAACCCACTTGAAGCTCAGCAGGGGCGCAAAGGCCCACCTCCGCAACCGGCCCCGCCGCGGCAACAGACGCTAGGGTTTCCCCTCCTAGCTCCCGCGACGCCACCGATGACGAAACCGCCGCCCCCGCCGGAGCCCGAAGATTCGACTGCCACCGGCCGTCCACCCCATCGGTCCCCGGAGCAGGCCGCCGAAGAGCCCCGCCGGGGCAGCCCGCACGGTCGCCAAGCCGAGCAAACCGAGGCGCCGACCTACCGAATCGGGAGCCCTTGCCGCCGGGCGCGAAGGCCGAACGCCGACGGGACCGGAGCGAGCCCCCTAGCTCCTCCGCCCGAGAGATGAAGGCCTCCAGGGTAATCGGAGATGGCGTCGCCCGCGGCGACTTTGGCGACGCGGACTCCCCTGAGTCCTGCCGCTCGCCATCCGAGACCCCCGAGATCGCCTCCTCCCCTTCTTCATCACAGGATTGTAAGACCCAAAATCTGCCGCCCGAGAACCCGCCGTCCGAGGCCGGCGACGACCAGCCGCGCACCGGAGACGGCGAGCTCCACCCACCCTGGACAACCCCCGATGAGGCGCCGAGCCCCGACCCCTCGACCACCGGGCCGCCCTCAGCGTCGCCCCCAGAATCGCCTACAGAGTCGCCCGAGAGGGGCCGTATAGGTGGAGCGTTATCCATCCGTTATCCCCCCCCTTGGGATTATTGAAATCATCTTTCGCGTGTTGCTACCTTAGAACCATGTTACGAACAGCTATGCCATCTTGTGCTTAGCTCGATAAGTACCACGCGTGCTGCCAGGAAACAGGATCAGACATACATTGCTAGCGTTGTCGTCACGTCTTAACTGATCTGGGCGGTATGGATTCCGGTGGATGTCATGCATGGGCAGCATTGACCATCGTCGTTACGGCGATCAAGACGGGTTCGCCACTGTCTCCTCCAATAGATGAGCACATCCTTAATGCAACCGAACTTTATGCGTTATGTGAATAGAAAATATTCTCGATGGTTTCTCCTGGTACAGAAATATAAAATCTGACTTAGGGAGTTACTAGTTCTCACTAGACTGCTAAATAACTTACTTCCCACTGACAAGGTTTTGGCAGAAGCGATAGCCCGTTAGGGCTTCGGTTATGTGTTTATATAGAGGTGGAAAAAGCCTCCACCGGTGGCACGTACATCACGGAAAGATAGAGATCGATCAGGGGAGGAGTACTACTCCAAGCCCATCACGTTACACGTACAGAGGATTTTAGAGAGAGTTTACAAAGTCTAACAGCCCCCCTTAATCACAACCTGTAGACAGGTTGAGATTACGCCTAAAGTCATTGAGATCTTTAACTGCCAAAGCCTTTGTAAAACCATCTGTAACTTGATCCTTGCTAGATATGAAACGGATGTCAAGCATTTTGTTTGCAACTCGTTCTCGAACAAAATGAAAGTCTATCTCAATATGTTTGGTCCGGGCATGAAACACAGGATTTGCAGACAGGTATGTAGCACCCAAATTATCACACCACAAACATGGTTTTACCTGAAGTGTGACACCAAGTTCTTTGAGAATAGCTTCAACCCATATTAACTCAGCCGTAGCATTTGCCAAGGCTTTATACTCAGCTTCAGTACTAGGTCGGGAAACTGTGGCTTGTTTTCTGGCACTCCATGAAACTAGATTTGGACCAAAAAATATAGCAAAACCTCCAGTGGATCTCCTATCATCCAAACAACCTGCCCAATCTGCATCTGAAAAAGCACTGAGCAAACTAGAAGACGATTTCTGAAACGTCAGCCCAACTTGTATAGTACCTTGAACATATCGTAGAATTCTTTTTGCAGCTGTCCAATGAGCAGTAGTGGGAGCATGTAAGTACTGACAAACTTTATTAACTGAGAAGGAAATATCAGGTCGTGTCAATGTTAAGTACTGCAAGGTACCAACAATGCTTCTATACTGTGTGCTATCGTCAGGCCCAAGAGGAGAACCCTCAGTTAAGGACAACTTCTCTCTGGATGATAAAGGTGTGGGAGAGGTTGTACAATCTTTCATACCAACTTTAGCCAACAAGTCAGCAGCATATTTTTCTTGAGTGAGAAGTAAACCGGTCTGAGTTTTCTTTACCTCAATGCCCAAAAATAAATGTAGATCTCCCAGGTCTTTGAGTGCAAAATCAGCATTAAGATCATGAAGGAGAGCTGAAATAGCCTTGTCTGATGAGCTGGTGACTATAATATCATCAACATAGATTAGAACAAATATCATAATATGGGCTTTCTTGTAAAGAAACATGGAAGTGTCTCCTTTGGAGGGAACAAAACCAAGCTGTTGCAACTTGGTGCTGAGTCTAGAATACCAAGCCCGGGGAGCTTGCTTGAGGCCATAAAGAGCTTTGTCAAGTTTGCAAATATATTTCGGAGTAGTAGAAGACTCAAAACCTGGGGGTTGTCTCATATAAACCTCCTCTTCCAGAACGCCATGTAAAAACGCGTTCTTGACATCTAACTTCCGCAGACTCCAGCCCCTGGAAACAGCAACTGACAGAACAAGTCTGATAGTGGCTGCTTTAACAACTGGACTGAAGGTATCTTCATAATCTATACCATACCTTTGCTTAAATCCTTTTGCAACCAAGCGTTCCTTGTATCTGTCAACTGTGCCATCTGCATTTTTCTTAATACGATATACCCATTTACAATCAATAAGATTTTTAGTAGAATGTGGAGGAACAAGATGCCAAGTCTTGTTATCCAAAAGTGCAGTGTACTCTTCTTCCATAGCTTTACGCCAACGATCATCTCCAAGAGCCTCCGAGAGCTTACTAGGTTCACCTGTGGATGTAAACATACCATAGCGAATTGTGCCATCAGTGTACTTTTTAGGTTGACGGATACCTTTTTGAAGCCGTGTACGAGGTGCAGGAGGCGGTGGAGGGGTTGGTGATGCAGAAGGTGGCGCATCCAACTCACTAGAATGATCAGGTGAAAAATGCTGATCAACCTCGTCACGTTGCGGAGAGAGTACAGGAGAGCCAGCCTCAGAATCTGCTCTGTCAGAGTTTTGAGTGGGAGAATCAAGCTCATGATTGCGTGATGAGGCGGGCCCTGTCGCATTATGGCGCATCAACGTCTCATGCACTGGAGAGGGCGAGCGAGATCGTGACAAAGGCGACGTGTCAGTGCGCGACTCGTCCGCACGTGGAGAGCACGTCGGGGAGCGTGTCGGGGATGCTGCGTCAGGCGATGCTGCGTTAGGCGTCCAACCGGAGCAGACCAGAACGTCCTCGGGATCAGTCCGTGTCGGAGCAGGTGAATCACCCTCGGGATCGCCTCCTCTAGTACTTGGCATAGGACCAATTTGCTCGGATTCTGAAGCATGTAAATCAGAATTTTGTGCTGATTCTTGCTCTTCAACAATTGTATCTGCACCATGATGAGTATCTGCAGCATCTTCATCAACATTGTGAGTAACAATTGGCACAACAGGTAAAGTCATATAGTCATCAATATTAGCATCCCCACTATTTGATGTGTGTTGAGGTAAAAGCAGAATATCTTGCTTAAGACGCCGGCCAGCATTAGGGTGCAACTCGGCAAAGGGAAAAATATTCTCATAAAAAACTACATCACGAGAAATACAGACACGTCCAGTGGACACATCTAGGCACTTGACTCCCTTGTGACGAGGACTATAGCCTAAGAAAACACATCGCGTAGAACGAAAAGATAGTTTTCTTGTGTTGTAGGGACGGAGATTTGGCCAACAGGCAGAGCCAAAAACACGAAGAGATTCATAGTTTGGCTTAGAGTGAAGGAGGCGTTCAACAGGTGTGTCATGATTGATAACTTTGCTAGGAAGAAGATTTATGAGAAAGGTGGCGGTGAGAAAAGCTTCATCCCAAAACTTGAGAGGCATGGAGGCATTAGTGATGCCGAGTAAATGACCGACACGTTGGGAACCCCAAGAGGAAGGTGTGATGAATATAGCAGCAAGATTTTCCCTCAGTACGAAACCAAGGTTTGTCGATCAGGAGAGGAAAGAGCCAAACGACTGAAGGTGATGCCTGCTAGCTTGCGACAGCTCCGGACAATTTATAGGGCGCCTCGTCCAAGCTTTGCTTTGCTAGCTGCAACGCGGAACCTGCACACAACACAACCAAATACTTTGTTCCCAACTTACGATGAGGTTGTCAATCTCACCGGTTTGCTTGAAACAAAGGGTATGAGCATATTGAGTGGAAAGTGATAGTAGTATGCGAGTAAAGTAAACAGTGCGAGTAAAGTAAATAGGTGATAGCAATATAAAGGAAATAGGACCAGGATCCACAGTTCACTAGCGGTGTCTCTCCATAGATAAAATAATACATGCTGGGTAAACAAATTACAGTTGGGCAATTGATAGAATAAAGACAACGTGCATATGATGAGAGGATCACTATGAGATTTACTCTGGGAATTACAACAAAATACATAGACCGCCATCCAACTGCATCTATGACTAATAATCCACTCACAGGGATATCGTCTGAACACCCCATGAGTATTAAGTTGCGAACAACAGATTACTGCATTAAGCAAAGTGTGTAATGTAAACAAAGCATATGCCCTCAAACATATGAATGTTGTTTTCCCCCTAGTAGGAACTGCACATCTACAACCTTAGAGGAATCTGTCACTCCCCCAGATTAAATAGAGGCATGAACCCACTATCGAGCATAAATACCCCCTCTTGGAGTCACTAGCAACTACTCGGCCAAGATAGCTACTAACAACGGAGAACATGCAAGATCATAAACAACATAGAGATAACATAAGATAAATTTCAGTACATCAACTCAAGCATAACACAAATATTCATCGGATCCCAACAAACCAAACATGTAGAATTACATAACGGTGATCTCAATCATGTAGGGCAGCTCATGAGATCTAAACATGAAGCACATGGTGGAGAAGACAACCATCTAGCTACTGCTATGGACCCATAGTCCAAGGTAGACTACTCACTCATCGCTCCGGAGGAAAGCATGGCGATGAAGAAGACCTCTGGTGGCGATTCCCCTCTCCGGCAGGGTGCCGGGAAGAGCTTCTGGACCCTCCCGATCTTTGGGCGACTGCGGCAGCGGATCACGATGTGTTCTGGAAAACTGATCGGGTACTTAGGTTTTTCTCGTCGGGGGGTCTTTATAGGCGAAGGGGCATCGTCAGGAGTGGACCGAGGCAGTCTCACACATAGGGGGCGCGGCCAGGGCCTGGGCCGCGCCGCCCTGGTGTGTGGCCACCTCGTGGCCCCCTCCGTCTCCTCTTCGGTTCTCTGGAAGCTTCGGTAAAATTCTGGGCGACTGGCTTTGGTTTCGTCCAATTCCGAGAATATTTCCTGTGTAATTTTTCTGAAACACAAAAATAGCAGAAAACAGGGAACTAGCACTATGGCGACTTGTTAGTAGGTTAGTTCCGGAAAATGCATAAAAGTGCCACGAAGTGTAACGAAACACTAAGTAAATGGTGTAAAAACAAGCATGGAGCATCAAAAATTATGGATATGTTGGGGACGTATCAGTATCCCCAAGCTTAACTCCTGCTCGTCCTCGAGTAGGTAAGTGATAACAAAATAAATAATTTTTGAGGTGACATGCACCTACACAATCTTGATCATATATGTAAGCGTTGTGCGCTGGGATTAAAAGAACTTAAAACATGGGTATAAAAGACATAGTCTTGATAGAAGAAACTTAGCAACCATGTTATAACATGAAAATGAACACAAACAAAAGAACATGAAAATGAAACAATGAAAATCAAACATGTGTTCAAATCATAAGAAAAAACTTACAAATGGTTTTCAGCTTGTCCTTCATGGAGAGTAAAACATAAATGCATAGGACACCTTCAAGTTTAAGAGGGCGACTAGATACAAATAATTTAAGAACAAGTGAAACCAACAATATGAATCAATCAATGAAAACTTTGGGACAATGCACATTATACTAAGAATGACAACTATGCTCTCTTAATGGTGCATAAAGATAGAAGGTGGTGACTCAACATAAAAGTAAAAAGAAAGGCCCTTCGCGGAGGGAAGCAGTGATTAAACATGTGCTAGAGCTTTTCATTTGTAAAACAGAGAGATAAAAATTGGGTTTTGAGAGGTGGTTGCTTTTGTCAACGACTGGCAATGGGGTTCTTACTATCTTCCATACAAAAATGAAGCAAGTTTTTGAGAGAGAGATTGGCACTTTTGTGCTCTTTTTATAAAGCTTGGCACTCCTCCCCACCTTTTTCCTTTCTCAAACCATGGCTAACCGATTCCATCGGGTGCCCACCAACATTCACATACCATGGAGGAGTGCCCTTTTTTCATTCTTTTTTCTCTTTTTTTTCTTTTTGGAATAAGCAATATGGAAGATAGCAAATCCGACCACTACGTCCCCATGAGCTAAAAACAGTGTCACAAAACGAGAAGTATTTTGAAGGTTTTGAAAGGTAGCACAAGAAAATTTACTTTGGAATGGCTTACAAATACCATGCATAGGAATTTATAGTGGACACAATGGCAAACTTGGTTTTTAGGAGTTGGATGCACGAGTAGAGCTCATACTCAGTACAAGGCGAGGGCTAGCAAAAAACTGGGAGTGACCAACTAAGAGAGCAATAACGGCCATAATCATGCAAATCGACATTAAAAGAAGCATAAGATGGCATCAAAAGTCAAAAACTAAATGATCATAGAGGCTATGGGCGACTTTGTATGAGTCTAACATGTGTGAGCATACGCCAAGTCAACCCAAATAAAGCATCAAGGAGAAAACCAAAATAATGCTTCCAAACGATAAAAACAACGCATGATTTTTTCAAAGGCTCATTAAGCAATCTCAGTTATTTGAGACAAGTCATGCTACAGCAAAAACACTAAGCATACTATCAAAAAGACATCAAGCACGACATGCAAAAGCCTAGGCCGCAGTCTACACAAGCTCCTTCTTGTACCACTTTTTTGCATAAAGCTTTTTCTCTTTTCCAACACTGTAACACCCCAAGCCAACCAAGCACTTGAGATGTTACTACATTCATTAAACATAGAAAATAATTAAGACTTTCAGAAAAAAATTCAGCTAAGTTTCCTTTGTTTTCTAGGATAACCAAGACATACATTGATATTTTTATCATAATAAACGGATAAACACAAGCAAAAGTAGTTCAGCCACAAGTAAATATTTGATACCACAACTATAAATCTACAATCCACACACTTTAACTAACACCATGACAAACAAGAAAGAAACCAATACAATCTTAGGAACATACTTCCACAAACCACTTATGGCAATGCTTAACTCCTAACGAACGCAAATAAAGTTCTAAGATAAAATGATTTAAGTGTGAAACGTGAAGTGATGAAGATGAAGGTGCTACTCCCATAATTCCCCATGCATGACGTCTTCAGAGATTTCCTAAAAACATAAAAGCAACAAGGGTGAGTACAAAGCCTCAACAAGTTCACGAACAAATAGTAAACGTTACATAAATCAAAACACTAAGAAATCATTAAACATCATTTATCCATTAGCACATAATATCAAGCCCTACATGTCTATATGCTCATCTCATCTCATCGCGAATACCGGTATCGCTTGAGTGAACACCCGTCGGTATCCACTCACTCCAACTCGTGGAGGGTGCCTCCAAAGTGGGTCGCAACCCATCAATGAAGGTCGCATTGTGCCCACCGAAGTAGGTCACATCATCATCATTATCATCATGAGTATGCATAAATGCATCATATGAACATTTCATCATTATCATTGTCATCAAGGTATATCATAGACATAAAATAAAGCACTTTAAATAACCAAAGTGAAGTGAGATATGCAAAATCCACTATCCGTCATAAACTTGCCTCAACCATAGGTACAAACTGTGAGTTGTAGGTTTCCGAACCAAGTACCGGTACCTGTTATTGAAATATATGGCACTTAATACACATCATCCCTTAAAAACACACAAGCAAAAATATATTGTCGCTCCTACACACAAGACTGTCGATGGCCTTATAAATAATAACAAGGGACAACATCTAAATACTACACCTGAACCACAAAGAACTTTGCTGTTTAAGACTAGAACAAGAACCCTTTTATTTCCCTTAACTATTCTTTATTTACTAGTGTCGCAACTATGTGCAAAAACTGATATGCACCAGACTTGTAGGCAATAAAAACACATGCTAAAGAATCACCGTATGCATCAAGCTGATCTAGGGATGATTGAATATAAAGAAATACTACTGGCTTAGAACTGAACACTGTACACTAGACTGCCGTAGGTCACTACTAAGTTACAGACCTCAAAGGTACATGGTAGCTTCAAGATACCAGTACCTTCACCAAAAAAAAAACCTACGTTCTGTAAAAACAGGTCCAAGAGATACTTGTCCAACCGATACCTCCTAGCAAGTTGGGGTTCCAGTGGAAGATCGACTACAAAATAAATATACTAACTACTGCTGAAGGTACAGTACAGACCCTTAATTCATAACAGCCCAGCAAGTCTAAAACGATACTTCTGGCCCTACCAAAAAACTCCACGGAGAGTGAGGTCTAATCTCTAATCCAAATATGCAGATCGGTAAAGAATAGAAGACCTGCTCCTTTTCAACTCCAAGCACGCACACTACTACAGGAAAATTGCTATGAAGCAAGACGTTGCTAAAACAATGGGGAACTAACCAATCCAGAGGCCGAAGTCCAACTAGCGATTGTGACGTCAGAACGAAGTGCCGGAGACAGTCGTCGAGAGCAGCAGCGACAACTTGACTGCAGCGGCGGTGGCCTGGGAGAGTATCGCTGGAAAATTGTCGGCCAGATAGGGACGACCACGACGACCAAGTGAACCCTAGTATAAGGGGAAATGAAAGGCTGTAGAAGCCCAGCTCGAAAATAAAAAGGCCCAGCCCAGCCGTTGCTAAACATTATAGAGATAATCAGATAAAGGGGGCGGGACTACTTTCTACTACCAACACTACACAGATTAACTGGTTGTTACTAAAGGCTCTCAAAAAAATAAGAGTTCAAGCACTAGAACACACTTTATTTTTTTCTTCTTTTCTCTAGCTTTAGTCCCAATACGTAATTAAATATCCTCAAGGCCACATTTATTTTTCTTATATAGCAACAAATGGTTAGTGTCAAATTTGGGATATTACATTCTTACCCCCTTAAAACGAATTCGTCCCCGAATTCTTCCTTGCTTTACCACTCGCAAAGCTAACATAGTACGAAAGAACATTCTTATGCATCACATACTAACCATAAATAATTATGGGTATTTCTCGCGCATGTGAGACTCAAGGTCCCAAGTCGCTCACGCTCAGTTTGTTGTGACCAAAGAACCTTCACGCACTTTAGCATCCTATATGCCTCATCACTCTCAGACTTTTCAAGTATGCTCACAAGAAAAACCTCAAAGGTAAATCTTGTTAAACCGTAATGGATTTCATAGTAAGTTGTCATTATGTATCCTGAAAATGATTTTGCAAAAAAGAGACATGGAACACAATATGCACACCATTCATCGACTCGGGCAACTCAAGGCGGTAAGCAAACTCCCCCAGTCGTGCCAGTATCATGACAGTTCTGATGTATCATAGACTAAGCTCTCATTTGATATTAAATCTAAAAACATCTTTGGTGGGTGACACCCTTAAAAGTACCACCTCACCGGCCTACACAAAATTTCACATTCATCAATCCTCTTGGAATCATCATAACTATTTGTCTACTCTCTGCTGCCAACATACAATGCTTGATCTTTGCTACCCTCTCTATAGTTTGTTGAACCCCATCAGATCCTAGCACTACCTTCTCTCATATGGCATTCCAACATAGTGGAGATCTGCACTTACAAAGCCTCGTATGATGCCATTTGTATGCTAGCCAGGTAACTGTTATTATAAGAAAACTCCACCAGTGGCAAGTTAGCCTCCCAACTCCCCTTCTAAGAAAGGACACAACACCTCAAAATATCCGAGTGTTTGGATGATATGCTCTAATTGGCCATCTTTTAGGGATAAAACGATGTACTAAGTCTCGGCTACGTTCTCAAAGCACATTGCAAGTTCTCCCTGAACTTTAATACAAACTTGGCATCACTATCAGAGGTAGTGGTTATAGGAACCCCGTGCAACCTCACAATATCACACACAAGTATTGGTGCCAAATCACTTGCAGAGTCGGTGGTATGGAAGGAATATAAATAAGGAACCTTGCTAAGCCAATCCCCGACCACCCAAACTGCATCCTTATCTCTCTGAGTACGAGGTAAGCCAATAGCAAAATCCATGATAATAACATCCCATGGCCCTTTTGTAACCTCCAAATATTGCAGCTGCACGCCTCTTATGCTCAACCTTTACTCACGGACAAACATCACAAGTTGAAACATACTTGGCAATATCAACTTTCATTCTTTTCCACCAAAAAGTCTTTTCCAGGTTTGAAACTTCTTTGTATCCCAAGGATGAACGGTGTACAGAGTATGATGTGCCTCCCTCAAAATGGCCTCTGTCACCTGAGACTTTTGTGGCACACAAATACGACCATGAAACCAAATGGCCCCAGCCCCATCTATAGTGAATTCTCTAATTCTACCTTCTTGAATGCGCGCTCGCACTTGTTGCAACAGTCCGCCACTGTGTTGCACCTCTCTCACTCTATCTAGACTAGCTGATTGAAGGATAGATTGTGTTTCCTCATTTGCCACACCGGCAAAACAATATTAGATGCCCATCCATTCAAAATCAGCAACAAGGCAATTTAGAGTGGCAGACTTGTGACCAAGAGCATCTACTACCTGATTCGCCCTCCTACTAGATAGTGAGTCAGTCCTTTATTAACGTTAGCCATTCTCTTTTTCTCAAGTTCAATTCCTTCTATGTGAAGAGATATTTGAGACTCTTATGATCTATAAAAATATCACAAGATTCTCCATAAAGATAATGCCTCCAAATCTTGAGTGCAAAGACCACGGCTGCAAGCTCGAGATCATGGGTAGGATAGTTCCGCTCGTGCGTTTTCAATTGCCTAGAAGCATAAGCAATAACCTTTCCATCTTGCATGAGTATACACCCAATCCCAAATAGAGAAGCATCATAGTAAACTATGAAATGTTTCCGGGAAGAGTAAGAATAGAAGCAGTCACCAAACTATTCCTAAGAGTAGAGAAGCTATTCTCATATTCATCAGTCCATTGGAATTTCACATCCTTTTAGGTTAGTTTGGTCAATGGCTTGGCGACAATAGAAAAATCCTTCACGAACTTCCTATAGTAAACCCACCAATCCCAAGAAACTCCATACTTCCTTCACATTGGATGGTCTCGACCAGTCAATAATTGTAGAAACCTTAATAGGATCAACCAAGATGCCTTGTTGGTTAATAACATGGCCTAGAAAAGCCACTTCTGAAAACCAGAACTCACATTTCTTTAGCTTCGCATAGAATTTCTTCTTTCTCAAAGTCTCGAGCGCAAGCCTCAAACGGCGCTCATGTTCTTCTGTTTTTTTGAATATATGAGGATATCGTTAATGAATACTACCTCAAAGTTATCAAGGAACTTGTGGATCATATTGTTCATTGTCTCCATAAAGATGGAGGAGCGTTGGTTTGTCCAAAAGAATCGTCACATTCACAATGCCCATACTTGGTGGAGAACACGGTCTTCCCAATATCAAGTCCCCGCACACAAGGTGAATCTTGGAGAACACGTTAGCTCCATTTAGCTAATCAAACATGTCCTTGTTGGGGCAATGGATATTGGTTCTCGATAGCTACCACATTTAGAGCAAGTATCCGCACACATTCACCAAATACCACCTTTCTTGGCCGTAAACAAACTTGGTTAACATAATGTCCAAATGACTTCAATTCCTCTTGAATGGTCGTGACAAATGATAAAGATTCAAAGAGATAGGTTGAGTGCAAGAAGTAAGATCATAAGTAACTCCACATCCTGATCTCAAAGGACTTGGAAACATGAATGCTATGTTTTGTCATAAACAACTATCTTGGTAACTAATGAAATCCTGATGATGAAGGAAGATGGTACATGACCATACAATTATCAACATTCTTCAACTTTGGAACACATCTAGAGGAAAAAAGGGAACCTACAAGAAACTCTCATGGTGGTCATGAAAGGAGTAATTGGGTATTGTGTAAAAAAACATGAAGAAGGTTTATCCTCACCGCATCTCATACACTTGGCAAAGGTCGCATCTACTACAAGTGGAACAATATACCATTCTATGGTTCGTGCTTCACAACGTCGTTTCTCAACTATAAAGTAAAAGGCACATAGTGATTCAGTCACTCCAGCGTACAAGAGAAAATAATAAGGGTAAGTGGTATGGGAGCCAATCCATCCCGCACCCAAACTATTAACTTTGTAACTAGAATAAGAATCGTTCAAAACTAACACTCGGGCATCCTCACTAGCATTGCAAACAAACTTCATGGGCACGAACCAAGGTTCGAGGTCGACTCTATCGTCCTTGCAAAGTCGCTACAAAAAGTTAAATTATCGACCTTGTTTCTTAATACACGGATTGTGTGCAAAAGAAGCTTTTTCAAAAACAAAGAATCACTTTAAGGATGGTCACTGAACTTTATGGATGGTCAGTGAACGGATCTAGAAAACTACCACTTACAGAGGATTAAAGAAGGGCAAGCTTCTCACCAAGATAGCAACCAATGAAAAGGCTTTTCAAAAACGAAATGTTCTTTTTTTGGAAGGATGGAGTAGGTTGCCTCAAAAGAGAACATTGTGTTCTCCATTCTTCATACTCAAAAGTGGAAGAAGGGGCATCAACAAATGTCAAAGAAGGATCAACAGAAAGAGAATGTGGCGAATAGAATGTGTTCACTTTGTATCACTGTAGTTAGCAAGGACTTTTAATGTACTTGATAGAAAATACATCATAAACCTTGGAAAAAGGCAACATTGATAATTC
This sequence comes from Dactylis glomerata, assembly GCA_007115705.1. Taxonomy (NCBI): domain Eukaryota; kingdom Viridiplantae; phylum Streptophyta; class Magnoliopsida; order Poales; family Poaceae; genus Dactylis; species Dactylis glomerata. The sequence goes on from QXEO01001109.1 coordinate 201,567, forward strand.
CCTAAATAGATGATTGTCAACAAACCAAGCCAAGTTGCAGGTGATGCACTATGGATAATTGGTGAATGAGAATAAGGAAGCCAAATTAAAATCGTGGCTTCAGAGACATGGATAGAGGAAAGACCTTCTCATATTGATTTGGATCCAGATAAGTCTTCATAACATTTATCTACTCGCGACTATACCAGCTAGGTTATTCAATCTATGTTTATTCTTTCAAAAACCAAACACCTTATCCACCTCACCTTCAAGATTAGCAGATTGTTCTCTCAAATTTCTTCGGGGTAAACAAACAAATCTTAATGCAGATCCAGGCAAACCAAACCTTAATCTTCCACACTAACATTAAATTAAATTAAATCTTGGAGGCCAAACCAAACTCTCCAACTATCTCTTCATGAATCCAAGGAAGCAGCAAAAATATCTAAATCCATCATTGCGAATATGCATAACGTTACTGGCACTTCTATGGTTAACTAAAACCAGCCAACAAAAGAGGGACACAATTACCAAGCATACAAGGCCTTCAAGCCTCGCATGGGCACAGGCACCAAACAACAAGTACATAAAAGAGATTAAGAAAAACAAGCAAAATAAAAATATGCAATGCATGGCCCAACCCCTCCTACTGTGCACCAGTGTGTCATGTTATAAGGCTGTTTATCGTGTTCCGCTTAAATTTTAGTTAATACTAAGTAATGTCCTAAATTATTCATAAAACCTAAAAAAACTTTCACACCCAAGGACCTAAAGCCCGCTCTGATACCAACTGTAACACCCCAAGCCAACCAAGCACTTGAGATGTTACTACATTCATTAAACATAGAAAATAATTAAGACTTTCAGAAAAAAAATTCAGCTAAGTTTCCTTTGTTTTCTACGATAACCAAGACATACAATGATATTTTTATCATAATAAACGGATAAACACAAGCAAAAGTAGTTCAGCCACAAGTAAATATTTGATACCACAACTATAAATCTACAATCCACACACTTTAACTAACACCATGACAAACAAGAAAGAAACCAATACAATCTTAGGAACATACTTCCACAAACCACTTATGGCAATGCTTAACTCCTAACGAACGCAAATAAAGTTCTAAGATAAAGTGATTTAAGTGTGAAACGTGAAGTGATGAAGATGAAGGTGCTACTCCCATAATTCCCCATGCATGACGTCTTCAGAGATTTCCTAAAAACATAAAAGCAACAAGGGTGAGTACAAAGACTCAACAAGTTCACGAACAAATAGTAAACGTTACATAAATCAAAACACTAAGAAATCATTAAACATCATTTATCCATTAGCACATAATATCAAGCCCTACATGTCTATATGCTCATCTCATCTCATCGCGAATACCGGTATCGCTTGAGTGAACACCCGTTGGTATCCACTCACTCCAACTCGTGGAGGGTGCCTCCAAAGTGGGTCGCAACCCATCAATGAAGGTCGCATTGTGCCCACCGAAGTAGGTCACATCATCATCATTATCATCATGAGTATGCATAAATGCATCATATGAACATTTCATCATTATCATTCTCATCAAGGTATATCATAGACATAAAATAAAGCACTTTAAATAACCAAAGTGAAGTGAGATATGCAAAATCCACTATCCGTCATAAACTTGCCTCAACCGTAGGTACAAACTGTGAGTTGTAGGTTTCTGAACCAAGTACCGGTACCTGTTATTGAAATATATGGCACTTAATACACATCATCCCTTAAAAACACACAAGCAAAAATATATTGTCGCTCCTACACACAAGACTGTCGATGGCCTTATAAATAATAACAAGGGACAACATCTAAATACTACACCTGAACCACAAAGAACTTTGCTGTTTAAGACTAGAACAAGAACCCTTTTATTTCCCTTAACTATTCTTTATTTACTAGTGTCGCAACTATGTGCAAAAACTGATATGCACCAGACTTGTAGGCAATAAAAACACATGCTAAAGAATCACCGTATGCATCAAGCTGATCTAGGGATGATTGAATATAAAGAAATACTACTGGCTTAGAACTGAACACTGTACACTAGACTGCCGTAGGTCACTACTAAGTTACAGACCTCAAAGGTACATGGTAGCTTCAAGATACCAGTACCTTCACCAAAAAAAAAACCTACGTTCTGTAAAAACAGGTCCAAGAGATACTTGTCCAACCGATACCTCCTAGCAAGTTGGGGTTCCAGTGGAAGATCGACTACAAAATAAATATACTAACTACTGCTGAAGGTACAGTACAGACCCTTAATTCATAACAGCCCAGCAAGTCTAAAACGATACTTCTGGCCCTACCAAAAAACTCCACGGAGAGTGAGGTCTAATCTCTAATCCAAATATGCAGATCGGTAAAGAATAGAAGACCTGCTCCTTTTCAACTCCAAGCACGCACACTACTACAGGAAAATTGCTATGAAGCAAGACGTTGCTAAAACAATGGGGAACTAACCAATCCAGAGGCCGAAGTCCAACTAGCGATTGTGACGTCAGAACGAAGTGCCGGAGACAGTCGTCGAGAGCAGCAGCGACAACTTGACTGCAGCGGCGGTGGCCTGGGAGAGTATCGCTGGAAAATTGTCGGCCAGATAGGGACGACCACGACGACCAAGTGAACCCTAGTATAAGGGGAAATGAAAGGCTGTAGAAGCCCAGCTCGAAAATAAAAAGGCCCAGCCCAGCCGTTGCTAAACATTATAGAGATAATCAGATAAAGGGGGCGGGACTACTTTCTACTACCAACACTACACAGATTAACTGGTTGTTACTAAAGGCTCTCAAAAAAATAAGAGTTCAAGCACTAGAACACACTTTATTTTTTTCTTCTTTTCTCTAGCTTTAGTCCCAATACGTAATTAAATATCCTCAAGGCCACATTTATTTTTCTTATATAGCAACAAATGGTTAGTGTCAAATTTGGGATATTACAAATACCATTCAAACTTTTTATAAACACCTCTTTTGATGAAAACCAATAAAGATCAGAGGCCGAAATACACCTTTATGAAAAGATATAGCAAGATCTGAACACATATCAAGGCAAAAATCGAAAGCTAAACGCAGTTCTAGAAAAAGAGAACACTCATTGAAACGAATAGAGTGAAAAACGGAGTGTTCTTGGCAAATGAAAAGCAAGGCAACTTCTCTAAAAGGAATTTGTTGGGATCCAACCATTTATGACAGCAAACAAAACTAAACTAAACTAAACTGAAAACTAAAAACAACTGACGCTCCAAGAAAAACGCATAATGCATGAAGCAATAAAAATATAGTGCCTTGAAAGGTGACATGATTTTTGCCGATGAAGAAGGGGTGTCTCGGGGGCATCCCCAAGCTTTGACGCTTGTACTTCTTGGATATTTCTTGGGGTGATGCATGGGCATCCCCAAGCTTGAGATTTTGTCCATTCTTCAACTTATCTCATCACTCTCCGATCCCTACACATGAAAACTTCCTTCATACAAAACTAAACACAAATCTATTAGCAACATTAGTGTAAGCATAACATAGAATCAACCTCTTTTTGCTTCAGGTTTCAACCTAAAACCACCACATATTAAGCATATACTACTGTAGCAACTTTTCCAAAAGTTTCGTGATCAAAAGAACTCAAAAAGAAAGCGATAAAGCGGCAAACACAAATATTGGCAGAAATCTGTCAAAACAGAACAACTGACAAATGTCAAATTTTTAGAGGGTTTTCTGTTGCTCAAATAAAAAAGTGTTCAACTAATGAAAGTTTGGATATAACCTGAGGCATATGCACAAGAAATTTCAGGTCCAAAAGATATACAGAGAATGTTCACGAATTTTTACGGTGCAGCACCGAAAACTGTTTCAGGACAGCAACATCCCCAAATCTTACCTCACTCAAATTAGAGGCTTCTCTTGGCACAACAACGAAATAAAAAGGATAAGGAGAGGTAATTACAGTAGTAATAACTTCCAAGACTCAAATAAAGGAAAAATAACTGAATGTAAAAACATTGGGTTATCTCCCAAGAGTGCTTTTCTTTAACGCCTTTGAGCTAGGCGCAGAAAATTGCGAATCAAGTAACATCAAGTGATGAAGCATTAATATCAACTGTTTCCTCTAGATCACCACTTACCATACTAGGCACCTTAGAGGTTCCCGAAGATGATTCAACCTGCAAGTCACTCTTAGTTGAACTAAAAGTCTTACCAATCTTAAAAATATGCTGCGGTTTAGGCACAGACATCTTGGGAACATACATAAATTTTTGCTCTTTTCCACCTAAAGGTTTCTCTTTCTTAAACTTAAGAGAAGAGAAAATTGAACTTAAAGTTTCCATGGATTCCTCTAGTTTCCCAATCCTAAAGTTTTGACTATCAAGAATACTTTCAAGGATACTTTCTACACCACTAAACTTAAGAATGCTAGCTTCTAAAACAGTGATTCTCTTACCGATACTTTCTATCGCTTCATTAACTCGGCTAGCATTATCAAGGATATTTGGCAACCTTTTTTCTAAAGAGCTAAGCTTTTCCGAAACTTCTTCCAAAGTGACCTCAGTTTTAACAACATGAATAGGTGGTACTCCCACTAAACTTTCAATTAAAGTGCATGCTTCAAGAGCGGGAGTACCCAGAAAATTACCTCCTGCAAGAGTATCAAGAACGTACCTATACCAACTAGTTATACCAACATAAAAATTTCTAAGGAGGATCATGGTAGAATGCTTCTTTGTACACCTATGATGAGAATTGCTAATACGGTACCAAGCATCTTTCAAGCTCTCTCCCCCTTGTTGCTTAAAAGTACGAACTTTAACTTCAGGATTACTCATTCTAACAAGACTAAAAGTAGACAAGTAAAAACAACTACAAAGGATTCTAATTTTTTTGAGTTTTTGATAAAACGATGCAAGTAAAATAAATAAAGTAAAGCAAAACAATAAATAAAGTAAAGGATGTGCGTGCGAAAAACTCCTCTCGCAGAAGTCTTCTTTTTCCTCCCTGATACGTCTCCAACGTATCTATAATTTTTGATGCTCCATGCTTGTTTTTACACCATTTGCCTATTGTTTCGTTACACTTAGTGGCACTTTTATGCATTTTCCGGAACTAACCTATTAACAAGTTGCCACAGTGCCAGTTTCCTATTTTCTGCTGTTTTTGTGTTTCAGAAGTGATACACAGGAAATATTCTCGGAATTGGACGAAATAAGTTCCTGAAGTCTTATTTTACCCGGAAGCTTCCAGAGATCCGATGAGAAGTAGGAGGGGGGCCACCAGGGCCCCACACACAGGGGCGACGTGGCCAGGCCCCTGGCCACGCGGGCCCCATGTGAGGGCGCCTGGCCCCTCCTCTGACATCGCCCCTTCGCCTATAAAGACCCCCCGACGGAAAAAACCTAAGTACCCAATCAGATTTCCAGAACACATCGCGATCCGCCGCCACCGTCGACCTGAAGATTGGGAGGGTCCAGAAGCTCTTCCCGGCACCCTGCCGGAGAGGGGAATCGCCACCGGAGGTCTTCTTCATCGCCATGTTTGCCTCCGGAGCGATGAGTGAGTAGTCTACCTTGGACTATGGGTCCATAGCAGTAGCTAGATGGTTGTCTTCTCCACCATGTGCTTCATGTTTAGATCTCATGAGCTGCCCTACATGATTGAGATCACCGTTATGTAATTCTACATGTTTGGTTTGTTGGGATCCGATGAATATTGGTGTTTATGATTAAGTTGCTGTACTGAATATTATCTTTTGTTATCTCTATGTTGTTTATGATCTTGCATGCTCTCTGTTGTTAGTAGCTATCTTGGCCGAGTAGTTGCTAGTGACTCCAAGAGGGGGTATTTATGCTCGATAGTGGGTTCATGCCTCTATTTCACCTGGGGGAGTGACAGAAACCTCTAAGGTGGTAGATGTGCTGTTGCTACTAGGGAGAAAACAACATTCATATGCTCAAGGGCATATGCTTTGTTTACATTACACACTTTGCTTAATGCAATTATCTGTTGTTCGCAACTTAATACTACTGGGGTGTTCGGATTGATATCCCCGGGAGTGGATTATTAGTCATAGATGCAGTTGGATGGCGGTCTATGTATTTTGTTGTAATGCCCAGAGTAAATCTCATAGTGATCTTCTTGACATATCACGTTTATCTTTATTCTATCAATTGCCCAACTGTAATTTGTTTACCCAGCATGTGTTATTTTATCTATGGAGAGACACCACTAGTGAACTGTGGACCCCGGTCCTATTTCCATCATATTGCTATCACCTGTTTACTTTACTCGCATACTATATTGTTTTCCACTCGATACACTCATAACCTTTGATTCAAGCAAACCGGTGAGATTGACAACCTCATCGTAAGTTGGGAACAAAGTACTTGGTTGTGTGTGTGCAGGTTCCGCATCACCTTCAGTCGTCACCATCTCTCCTCTCCTGATCGATAAACCTTGGTTTCTTAACTGAGGGAAAATTAGCTGCTATACTCATCACACCTTCCTCTTGGGGTTCCCAATGAGCTGGTCATCACCACGCACAAGGAAGCTTCTGGTGCAATCAATCACGTGCCATCAAGCTAATTTTCTGGCGCCGTTGCCGGGGAACTAAAGAAGAATACTTCCAAAGATTGAAGAAAACCTCCCGCGTCAACTTAGCGCCAGCACCAGCCAGCAACTAATTTTCTGGCGCTGTTGCCGGGGAGGAAGTGAAGACTTCTGCGAGCGGAGTTTTTCGCACACACATCCTTTACTTTGTTATTGCTTTGCTTTACTTTATTTATTTTACCTGCATCGTTTTTATATCAAAAACCCAAAAAATTTAGAATCCTTGGTAGTTGTTTTTACTTGTTTACTTTCGTTTTGCTGAAATGGCCAATCCTGAAAACACCAAGTTGTGTGACTTTACTAGCACAAACAATAGTGATTTTATCTGCACTCCTATTGCACCACCTGCTACTGCTGCAAACTTTTATGAGATTAAGCCTGCTTTATTGAACCTTGTTATGAAAGAGCAATTTTCTAGTGCTAGTACTGAAGATGCTGCAGCTCATCTCAACAATTTTGTTGAGCTATGTGAGATGCAGAAATATAAGGATGTAGAAAGTGATATTATTAAGCTCAAGTTGTTTCCTTTTTCTTTGAGAGGAAAAGCTAAATATTGGTTGTTGTCTTTGACTAAGAATAGTATTGATTCATGGGCTAAGTGTAAGGATGCTTTTATTGGTAGATACTATCCTCCTGCTAAGATTATATCTCTGCATAGCAATATTATGAAGTTTACTCAGTTTGATAATGAACATGTTGCTCAAGCTTGGGAAAGAATGAAATCTATGATAAAGAATTGCCCCACTCATGGACTGACTACTTGGATGATTATCCAAACTTTTTATGCAGGACTGAATTTTTCTTCAAGGAACCTACTTGATTCAGCTGCTGGAGGCACTTTTATGTCCCTTACCTTGGGCGCCGCATCAAAGCTACTTGACAACATGATGGTAAATTATTCTGAATGGCACATCGAGAGAGCTCCACAAGGTAAGAAGGTAAATTCTGTTGAGGAAACCTCTTCCTTGAATGATAAGATTGATACCATTATGGCTATGCTTGCTAATGATAGGACTCATGTTGATCCTAATAATGTTCCTTTGGCCTCTCTGGTTGCTCAAGAAGAGCTAGTTGATGTGAATTTCATTAGAAACAATAATTTTAACAACAATGCTTATAGGAACAATTTTGCTAGTAACAATTATAGGCCGTATCCTTCTACCAATGGTAATGGTTATGGTAACTCTTATGGTAATTCCTACAACAACACTCAGGCCGCGCCCTCCGAGCTTGAGGTAATGCTCAAGGACTTCATCGGTAAGCAAACTGCTTTTAACAAGTCTGTTGAGGAAAAGTTAGGCAAAATTGATATTCTTGCTTCTAAAGTTGATAGCCTAGCTCATGATGTTGAACTTCTGAAATTAAAAGTGTTGCCTAATGATGTGAAAGAGAACAATGTTTTTGCTACCGCTAATGCTATTCAAGTTGGAATTGATGAAAATATTAGATTGTTAGCGGAATTGCATGCCAGGTGGGAAAGAGAAGATGAGATGGCTAGAGAGATGAAGGTATGTACCATTACTACCTCTAATGATGTTGCTCCTACTGGTAGCAATCCTCTTACTTTGATTGGTGTAGATAAAACTCCCACTCCTTGTGTTAAAAAGCCTAAAACTGCCAAAACTTTTTCTCAAAAGAGTGCTGAAATTTTTTGGAGTGTGGGAGATGATAGCTCTATTTCTTTTAATGACTTTGATGTTGATGGCTGCAATATATCTGAAGTTATTTTGTTCTTGCAAAAGCTTGCTTTGACTCCCAATGCTAGTTCTTTAAATATTGCTTTTACTAAGCATATTACCAATGCTCTCATAAAGATTAGGGATGAAAAGTTGAAGCAAAAAGCCTCTGTTCCCAAGAAGTTAGAAGATGGTTGGGAACCCATCATTGATATGCATGTTAATGGTTACGATTGCCATGCTTTATGTGATCTAGGTGCTAGTATTTCTATCATGCCTAGAAAGATGTATGACATGCTTGATTTACCACCGCTTGAAAAGTGTTATTTTGATGTTCCTATTGCTGATGTTGCTAAGAAGAAACCTTTGGGAAGGATTAATGATGTTCTTATTGTGGTTAACAATAACCTTGTTCCCGTTGATTTTCTCGTTATGGACGTTGAATTCCATGCTTCATGTCCTATTATTTTGGGAAGACCCTTTCTTTGAACTGTAGGTGCTATCATTGATATGAGGGAAGGCACTATCAAGTATCAATTCCCACTAAGGAAAGGTATGGAACACTTCCCTAGGAAAATAAAGAAATTACTTTTTGACTCTATTCTTAGAGCAAATTATGAGCTTGATGCTTCATCACTTGATATTACTTGATTCACAATTTTCTGCGCCTAGCTCAAAGGCGTTAAAGAAAAGCACCCTTGGGAGATAACCCAATGTTTTCTTTTCAGTACTTTTTCTTTTATTTGAGTCTTGGAAGTCATTACTACTGTAATGACCGCTCCTTATCTTGTTTATTTCGTTTTTGTGCCAAGAGAAGCCTCTAATTTGAATGAGGTAAAGATTTGGGGATGTTGCTGTCCTGAAACTGTTTTCGGTGCTGCACCGTAAAAATTCGTGAAAATTCTCTGTTTATCTTTTCGACCTCATATTTCTTGGGCATATGACCCAGGTTATATCCAAACTTTTGTTAGTTGAACATTTTTTGATTTGAGCAACAGAAAACCCCTCAAAAATTCGACTTTTGTCAGCTGTTCAGTTTTGACAGATTTCTGCCAATATTTGTGTTTGCCACTTTATCGCTTTCTTTTGAGTTCTTTTGATCACGGAACTTTTGGGAAGGTTGCTACAGTAGTATTTGCTATATATGTGGTGGTTTTGAGTTGAAACCTGAAGCAAAAAGAGGGTTTATTATATGTTATGCTTGCACTAATGTTGCTAATAGAATTGTGTTTAGTTTTGTATGAAGGAAGTTTTCAAGTGTAGGGATTGGAGAATGATGAGATGAGTTGACGAATGGACAAAAGCTCAAGCTTGGGGATTCCCATGCATCACCCCAAGAAATATCCAAGAAGTACAAGCGTCAAAGCTTGGGGATACCCCCGAGGCACCCCTTCTTCATCGGCAAAAATCAGGTCACCTTTCAAAACACTATATTTTTATTGCTTCATGCAATATGTGTTTTTCTTGGAGCGTCAGTTGTTTTAGTTTTCTTAGTTGGTTTAGTTTGTTTGTTTGCTGCAATAAATGGTTGGACCCCAACAAATTTCCTTTGGAGGAGATGTACTCGTTTTCATTTGCAAAGAACACTCCGTTTTTTTTCATTCTTACAATTTCACCAGGTGTTCTTCTTTTTCTGCTGCTGCTTTTGGTTTTCGTTTTTGCCTTGATTTGCGTTCAGATCTTGTCATATCTTTTCATCAAGGTGTATTTTTGCCTCTCATCTTTATTGGTTTTCATCAGAAGAGGTGTTTATAAAAATTTCAAATGGTGTTGGAAAAGAGAAAAAGCTTTGTGCAAAATAGTGGTACAAGAAGGAGCTTGTGTAGACTGCGGCTTAGGCTTTTTCATGTCATGCTTGATGTCTTTTTGAGAGTATACTTAGTGGTTTTGCTGTAGCATGACTTGTCTCTAATAACTGAGATTGCTTAATGAGCCTTTGAAAAAATCATGCGTTGTTTTTATTGTATGGAAGCATTATTTTGGTTTTCTCCTTGATGCTTTATTTGGGTTGACTTGGCGCATGCTCACACATGTTAGACTCTTATAAAGTCACCAATCGCGTTCATGATCATTTAGTTTTTGACTTTTGATGCCATCTTATGCTTCTTTTAATGTCGCTTTGTCGCTTTGCATGATTATGGCCATTATTGCTCTCTTAGTTGGTCGCTCCCAGTCTTTTGCTAGCCCTCGCCTTGTACTGAGTATGAGCTCTACTCGTGCATCCAACTCCTAAAAGCCAAAGTTTTCCAAAGTGTCCACCATACATACCTACTAGCAATTTTCTACTCCAAGTAAATTTGACTTGCTTTTATTTTCTCTTCAAATTAAACTCTTACCAGTGTTATGCGAAATTCGGTCAGTAAAGCTCTCACGAACCGGAAGGCACACTTTACTTTTTCCTGTTCTTAAAAATTTGACATTGTGGTCTCTTATGTTGAGTTGTTATGCTTGCAAGTTGTAAGTTTGATTCTAGCCCATCCATGCTATCATGGGCAAGCTTTCAACATTGCACATCTTAATTGAGTTGATATCGTGATCTTTTGTTTATGGATGCCCGCGGTGTGAAATGAATTGGGAATCTTGTAGGGATCATGGAGTTTGTATATGTGTTAGGGAAACGCCGGGCCGCCAATCTAAGCCATGCATAATTCATGGTGGAATTTTGCAGCATACCCATGGTGAACATACGACGACGCATCTCACAATAAAAAGCTAAACAAAAGGCAAATAAAAGAGATGTCGAGGTGTTCATTGTCTGCTTGTCCTGTCATTTTGGTGTGGGCTTGTTCCATGTCATTGGGCACGGAGGTACCCCATTGGCGGTTCTCAATGATATGCATATACTTACAATGACAAGAGCCTTGCTTGGGACTCTAAGTAAAGTAGCATGAGGTTTGGGTACTCGTATTCATGGGGCACGAGGTTTTCAACTTATGATTTGTCAAGCATATGCATCATAATTGTTCTCGCATTAACTTTAACCATTTAAGATGCTTATGATGGGGGCAATGAGAGCTCAAAGCCGGTAAGTACCATAATTTTTGAAGGTTATAAAACTTGCAATCACTGCTTCCCTCTGCGAAGGGCCTTTCTTCTACTTTTATGTTGAGTCACCACCTTCTTTCTTTATGCACCATTAAGAGAGCATAGTTGTCATTCTTAGTGTGATATGCATTGTCCCAAAGTTCATTGATTGATTCATGATGATTGGTTTCACTTATTCTTAAATTATTTGTATCTAGTCGCCCTCTTAAACTTGAAGGTGTCCTATGCATTTATGTTTTGCTCCCTTTGAAGGACAAGCTGAAAACCATTTGTATGTTTTTCCTTATGATTTGAACACACGTTTGACTTTCATTGTTTCATTGTCATGATCTTTTGTTTGTGTTCATTTGCATGTTTACAACATGGTTGCTAAGTTTCTTATTGTCATGATTATATCTTCATGCCCATGTTTTAAGTTCTTATGATCCCAGCTCACAAATGCTTACATATATTATCAAGATTGTGTAGGTGCATGTCACCTAAAAAATTATTCTTTTGTTATCACTTACCTACTCGAGGACGAGCAGGAGTTAAGCTTGGGGATGCTTGATACGTCTCCAACGTATCTATAATTTTTGATGCTTCATGCTTGTTTTTACACTATTTGCCTATTGTTTCGTTACACTTAGTGGCACTTTTATGCATTTTCCGGAACTAACCTATTAACAAGTTGCCACAGTGCCTGTTTCCTGTTTTCTGCTGTTTTTGTGTTTCAGAAGTGATACACAGGAAATATTCTCGGAATTGGACGAAACAAGTTCCTGAAGTCTTATTTTACCCGGAAGCTTCTAGAGATCCGAAGAGAAGTAGGAGGGGGGCCACCAGGGCCCCACACACAGGGGTGGCGCGGCCAGGCCCCTGGCCGCGCGGGCCCCGTGTGAGGGCGCCTGGCCCCTCCTCTGACATCGCCCCTTTGCCTATAAAGACCCCCCGACGGAAAAAACCTAAGTACCCGATCAGATTTCCAGAACACATCGCGATCCGCCGCCACCGTCGACCCGAAGATCGGGAGGGTCCAGAAGCTCTTCCCGGCACCCTGCCAGAGAGGGGAATCGCCACTGGAGGTCTTCTTCATCACCATGCTTGCCTCCGGAGCGATGAGTGAGTAGTCTACCTTGGACTATGGGTCCATAGCAGTAGCTAGATGGTTGTCTTCTCCACCATGTGCTTTATGTTTAGATCTCATGAGCTGCCCTACATGATTGAGATCACCGTTATGTAATTCTACATGTTTGGTTTGTTGGGATCCGATGAATATTGGTGTTTATGATTAAGTTGTTGTACTGAATATTATCATTTGTTATCTCTATGTTGTTTATGATCTTGCATGCTCTCCGTTGTTAGTAGCTATCTTGGCCGCGTAGTTGCTAGTGACTCCAAGAGGGGGTATTTATGCTCGATAGTGGGTTCATGCCTCTATTTCACCTGGGGGAGTGACAGAAACCTCTAAGGTGGTAGATGTGTTGTTGCTACTAGGGAGAAAACAACATTCATATGCTCAAGGGCATATGCTTTGTTTACATTACACACTTTGCTTAATGCAATTATCTGTTGTTCGCAACTTAATACTACTGGGGTGTTCGGATTGATATCTCCGGGAGTGGATTATTAGTCATAGATGCAGTTGGATGGCGGTCTATGTATTTTGTTGTAATGCCCAGAGTAAATCTCATAGTGATCTTCTTGACATATCACGTTTATCTTTATTCTATCAATTGCCCAACTGTAATTTGTTTACCCAGCATGTGTTATTTTATCTATGGAGAGACACCACTAGTGAACTGTGGACCCCGGTCCTATTTCCATCATATTGCTATCACCTGTTTACTTTACTCGCATACTATATTGTTTTACGCTCGATACACTCATAACCTTTGTTTCAAGCAAACCGGTGAGATTGACAACCTCATCGTAAGTTGGGAACAAAGTACTTGGTTGTGTGTGTGCAGGTTCCGCATCACCTTCAGTCGTCACCGTCTCTCCTCTCCTGATCGATAAACCTTGGTTTCTTAACTGAGGGAAAATTAGCTGATATACTCATCACACCTTCCTCTTGGGGTTCCCAACGAGCTGGTCATCACCACGCACAAGGAAGCTTCTGGTGCAATCAATCACGTGCCATCAAGCTAATTTTCTGGCGCCGTTGCCGGGGAACTAAAGAAGAATACTTCCAAAGATTGAAGAAAACCTCCCGCGTCAACTTAGCGCCAGCACCAGCCAGCACTCCCCGGCAACGGCGCCAGAAAATATGCTTGATGCCGAGTAAATGACCGGCCCGTTGGGAACCCCAAGAGGAAGGTGTGATGAATATAGCAGCAAGATTTTCCCTTAGTATGAAACCAAGGTTTGTCGATCAGGAGAGCAAAGAGCCAAATGACTGAAGGTGATGCCTGCTAGCTTGCGAAAGCTCCGGACAATTTATAGGGCGCCTCGTCCAAGCTTTGCTTTGCTAGCTGCAACGCGGAACCTGCACACAACACAACCAAATACTTTGTTCCCAACTTACGATGAGGTTATCAATCTCACCGGTTTGCTTGAAACAAAGGGTATGAGCGTATCGAGTGGAAAGTGATAGTAGTATGCGAGTAAAGTAAACAGTGAGAGTAAAGTAAACAGGTGATAGCAATATAAAGGAAATAGGACTAGGATCCACAGTTCACTAGCGGTGTCTTGATACGTCTCCAACGTATCTATAATTTTTGATGCTCCATGCTTGTTTTTACACCATTTGCGTATTGTTTCGTTACACTTCGTGGCACTTTTATGCATTTTCCGGAACTAACCTATTAACGAGTTGCCACAGTGCCAGTTTCCTGTTTTCTGCTGTTTTTGTGTTTCAGAAGTGATACACAGGAAATATTCTCGGAATTGGACGAAACAAGTTCCTGAAGTCTTAATTTACCTGGAAGCTTCCAGAGATCCGAAGGAGAGTAGGAGGGGGGCCACCAGGGCCCCACACGCAGGGGTGGCGCGGCCAGGGGCCTGGCCGCGCGAGCCTCGCGTGAGGGCCCCTGGCTCCTCCTCTGACATCGCCCCTTCGCCTATAAAGACCCCCCGACGGAAAAAACCTAAGTACCCGATCACTTTTCCAGAACACATCGCGATCCGCCGCCGCCCTCGACCCGAAGATCGGGAGGGTCCAGAAGCTCTTCCCGGCACCCTGCCAGAGAGGGGAATCGCCACCGAAGGTCTTCTTCATCGCCATGCTTGCCTCCGGAGCGATGAGTGAGTAGTCTACCTTGGACTATGGGTCCATAGCAGTAGCTAGATGGTTGTCTTCTCCACCATGTGCTTCATGTTTAGATCTCATGAGCTTCCCTACATGATTGAGATCACCGTTATGTAATTCTACATGTTTGGTTTGTTGGGATCCGATGAATATTGGTGTTTATGATTGAGTTGATGTACTGAATATTATCTTTTGTTATCTCTATGTTGTTTATGATCTTGCATGCTCTCCGTTGTTAGTAGTTATCTTGGCCGAGTAGTTGCTAGTGACTCCAAGAGGGGGTATTTATGCTCGATAGTGGGTTCATGCCTCTGCTTAACCTAGGGGAGTGACAGAAACCTCTAAGGTTGTAGATGTGCTGTTGCTACTAGGGAGAAAACAACATTCATATGCTCAAGGGCATATGCTTTGTTTACATTACACACTTTGCTTAATGCAATTATCTGTTGTTCGCAACTTAATACTCATGGGGTGTTCGGATTGATATCCTCGGGAGTGGATTATTAGTCATAGATGCAGTTGGATGGCGGTCTATGTATTTTGTTGTAATGCCCAGAGTAAATCTCATAGTGATCTTCTTGACATATCATGTTTATCTTTATTCTATCAATTGCCCAACTGTAATTTGTTTACCCAGCATGTGTTATTTATCTTATGGAGAGACACCACTAGTGAACTGTGGACCCCGGTCCTATTTCCATCATATTGCTATCACCTGTTTACTTTACTCGCACTGTTTACTTTACTCACATATTTTTACTGTTTTCCACTCGATACGCTCATAACCTTTGTTTCAAGCAAACCGGTGAGATTGACAACCTCATCGCAAGTTGGGAGCAAAGTACTTGGTTGTGTTGTGTGCAGGTTCCGCGTTGCAGCTAGCAAGCAAAGCTTGGACGAGGCGCCATATATAAATTGTCCGAAGCTGTCGCAAACTAGCAAGCATCACCTTCAGTCGTTGCTGTCTGCTTTTCTCCTGAACGATATTAAACCTTGGTTTCTTAACTGAGGGAAAACTAGCTGCTATACTCATCATACCTTCCTCTTGGGGTTCCCAACGGGCTGGTCATTCACCACGCACAAGGACTATCTGCTAAACGTCATCAAACGCAACAGCTTCTTTTCTGGCGCCGTTGCCGGGGAAGAGTGGAAGACATCTGCGAGGGGAGTTTTTCGCACGCACATCCTTTACTTTGTTTTATTGTTTTGCTTTACTTTATTTATTTTACCTGCATCGTTTTATATCAAAAACCCAAAAAAATTAGAATCCTTGGTAGTTGTTATTTCTTTACTTTTAGTTCATCATGTTGATCCCTAAGTACGTTCTGGAGGACCTCTCAGTAGGTAGTGGTTCGATTATTGGCAAAAGTAACATTGAGGAGTTCTTTAATCACATTAGTATGCATAAGGAAGTTGAGGAAAAGTCTTTGGTTGAGCTAGCTCCTAGTATTGAAGTTGCTTCTGCTTATTTGATTCACATGTTGGAAACTAGGTTTGCTAGTCTTAATCCTTTTATGCAATACATGTTCCTTAAGCTTCATGAAATTGAGGATCCCGAAAAGAAAGCTTTTATCTTGGAAACTTTGTGCTTAGAATTTAAGGATGTCGTTATTGAAGCTAAAAAAGTTCTTAAACGTTTTAATAACCTCGGTTCTCCTATAATGGTTATTAGTACAAATGATGAAGGGGCCGAGATACCTATACCTTGCAAGCTTTTGGGATTGTGTGAAGCTTTCGAAAATAATTTTACCGGGATCTGTCCTGAAAATCTTTTTGATGAAAATAGTGTACCAAAGCATGATCACAAAGGGTCTTCAAAAACTTATGTGGATGAAATACAATGCCTTATTGACAAGACCTCTGCTGTGGATCTTAATGCTTCTTCTGAAAATACTTGATTCGCAATTTTCTGCGCCTAGCTCAAAGGCGTTAAAGAAAAGCACTCTTGGGAGATAACCCAATGTTTTCTTTTCAGCACTTTTTCTTTTATTTGAGTCTTGGAAGTCATTACTACTGTAATGACCTCTCCTTATCTTGTTTATTTCGTTTTTGTGCCAAGAGAAGCCTCTAATTCGAGTGAGGTAAAGATTTGGGGATGTTGCTGTCCTGAAACTGTTTTCTGTGCTTCACCGTAAAAATTCGTATAACTTCTCTGTTTATCTTTTTGACCTGATATTTCTTGTGCATATGCCCCAGGTTATATCCAAACTTTTGTTAGTTGAACACTTTTTGAGTTGAGCAACAGAAAACCTCTCAAAAATTCGACCTTTGTCAGCTGTTCAGTTTTGATAGATTTCTGCCAATATTTGTGTTTGCCACTTTATCGCTTTCTTTTTAGTTCTTTTGATCACGGAACTTTTGGGGAGGTTGATACAGTAGTATTTGCTATATATGTGGTGGTTTTGAGTTGAAACCTGAAGCAAAAAGAGGTTGATTATATGTTATGCTACACTAATGTTGCTAATCGATTTGTGTTTAGTTTTGTATGAAGGAAGTTTTCAAGTGTAGGGATTGGAGAATGATGAGATGAGTTGAGGAATGGACAAAAGCTCAAGCTTGGGGATGCCCATGCATCACCCCAAGAAATATCCAAGAAGTACAAGCGTCAAAGCTTGGGGATGCCCCCGAGGCACCCCTTCTTCATCGGCAAAAATCAGGTCACCTTTCAAAACACTATATTTTTATTGCTTCATGCACTATGTGTTTTTCTTGGAGCGCCAGTTGTTTTAGTTTTCTTAGTTGGTTTAGTTTGTTTGTTTGCTGCAATAGATGGTTGGACCCCAACAAATTTCTTTTGGAGGAGTTGTACTCGTTTTCATTTGCAAAGAACGCTCTAGTTTTCATTCTTATTAAAAATCGAGTGTTCTTCTTTTTCTGCTACTGCTTTTGGTTTTCATTTTCGCCTTGATTTGCGTTCAGACCTTGTCATATCTTTTCATCAAGGTGTATTTTTGCCTCTGATCTTTATTGGTTTTCATCAAAAGAGGTGTTTATAAAAATTTCAAATGGTGTTGGAAAAGAGAAAAAGCTTTGTGCAAAATAGTGGTACAAGAAGGAGCTTGTGTAGACTGCGGCTTAGGCTTTTTCATGTCATGCTTGATGTCTTTTTGATAGTATGCTTAGTGGTTTTGCTGTAGCATGACTTGTCTCAAATAACTGAGATTGCTTAATGAGCCTTTGAAAAAATCATGCGTTGTTTTTATTGTATGGAAGCATTATTTTGGTTTTCTCCTTGATGCATTATTTGGGTTGACTTGGCGCATGCTCACACATGTTAGACTCTTACAAAGTCGCCAATAGCCTTCATGATCATTTAGTTTTTGACTTTTGATGCCATCTTATGCTTCTTTTAATGTCGCTTTGTCGCTTTGCATGATTATGGCCATTATTGCTCTCTTAGTTGGTCGCTCCCAGTCTTTTGCTAGCCCTCCTCTTGTACTGAGTATGAGCTCTACTCGTGCATCCAACTCCTAAAAGCCAAAGTTTTCCAAAGTGTCCACCATACATACCTACTAGCAATTTGCTATTCCAAGTAAATTTGACTTGCTTTTATTTTCTCTTCAAATTAAACTCTTACCAGTGTTATGCGAAATTCGGTCAGTAAAGCTCTCACGAACCGGAAGGCACACTTTACTTTTTCATGTTCTAAAAATTTTGACATTGTGGTCTCTTATGTTGAGTTGTTATGCTTGCAAGTTGTAAGTTGGATTCTAGCCCAGCCATGCTGTCATGGGGCAAGCTTTCAACATTGCACTTCTTATTTGAGTTGATATCGTGATCTTTTGTTTATGGATGCCCGCGGTGTGAAATGAATTGGGAATCTTGTGGGGATCATGGAGTTTGTATATGTGTTAGGGAAACTTCGGGCCGCCAATCTAAGCAATGCATAATTCATGGTGGAAATTTGCAGCATACCCATGATGAACATACGACGACGCATCTCACAATAAAAAGCTAAACAAAAGGCAAATAAAAGAGATGTCGAGGTGTTCATTGTCTGCTTGTCCTGTCATTTTGGTGTGGGCTTGTTCCATGTCATCGGGCACGGAGGTACCCCATTGGCGGTTCTCAATGATATGCATATACTTACAATGACAAGAGCCTTGCTTGGGACTCTAAGTAAAGTAGCATGAGGTTTGGGTACTCGTATTCACGGGGCACGAGGTTTTCAACTTATGATTTGTCAAGCATATGCATCAGAATTGTTCTCGCATTAACTTTAACCATTCAAGATGCTTATGATGGGGGCAATGAGAGCTCAAAGCCGGTAAGTACCATAATTTTTGAAGGTTATAAAACTTGCAATCACTGCTTCCCTCTGCGAAGGGCCTTTCTTCTACTTTTATGTTGAGTCACCACCTTCTATCTTTATGCACCATTAAGAGAGCGTAGTTGTCATTCTTAGTGTGATGTGCATTGTCCCAAAGTTCCTTGATTGATTTATATTGTTGGCTTCACTTGTTCTTAAATTATTTGTATCTAGTCGCCCTCTTAAACTTTGAGGTGTCCTATGCATTTATGTTTTGCTCTCTTTGAAGGACAAGCTGAAAACCATTTGTATGTTTTTCCTTATGATTTGAACACACATTTGACTTTCATTGTTTCATTTTCATGATCTTTTGTTTGTGTTCATTTGCATGTTTACAACATGGTTGCTAAGTTTCTTATTGTCAAGATTATATCTTTCATGCCCATGTTTTAAGTTCTTATGATCCCAGCTCACAAATGCTTACATGTATGATCAAGATTGTGTAGGTGCATGTCACCTCAAAAATTATTCTTTTGTTATCACTTACCTACTCGAGGCCGAGCAGGAGTTAAGCTTGGGGATGCTTGATACGTCTCCAACGTATCTATAATTTTTAATGCTCCATGCTTGTTTTTACACCATTTGCCTATTGTTTCGTTACACTTCGTGGCACTTTTATGCATTTTCCGGAACTAACCTATTAACGAGTTGCCACAGTGCCAGTTTCCTGTTTTCTGCTGTTTTTGTGTTTCAGACGTGATACACAGGAAATATTCTCGGAATTGGACGAAACAAGTTCCTGAAGTCTTATTTTACCCGGAAGCTTCCAGAGTCCGAAGGAGAGTAGGAGGGGGGCCACTAGGGCCCCACATGCAGGGGTGGCGCGGCCAGGGGCCTGGCCGCGCGAGCCTCGCGTGAGGGCCCCTGGGTCCTCCTCTGACATCGCCCCTTCGCATATAAAGACCCCCCGACGAAAAAAAAACCTAAGTACCCGATCACTTTTCCAGAACACATCGCAATCCGCCGCCGCCGTCGACCCAAAGATCAGGAGGGTCCAGAAACTCTTCCCGGCACCCTGCCGGAGAGGGGAATCGCCACCAGAGGTCTTCTTCATCACCATGCTTGCCTCCGGAGCGATGAGTGAGTAGTCTACCTTGGACTATGGGTCCATAGCAGTAGCTAGATGGTTGTCTTCTCCACCATGTGCTTCATGTTTAGATCTCATGAGCTGCCCTACATGATTGAGATCACCGTTATGTAATTCTACATGTTTGGTTTGTTGAGATCCGATGAATATTGGTGTTTATGATTGAGTTGCTGTACTAAATATTATCTTTTGTTATCTCTATGTTGTTTATGATCTTGCATGCTCTCCGTTGTTAGTAGCTATCTTGGCCGAGTAGTTGCTAGTGACTCCAAGAGGGGGTATTTATGCTCGATAGTGGGTTCATGCCTTTGCTTAACCTGGGGGAGTGACAGAAACCTCTAAGGTTGTAGATGTGCTGTTGCTACTAGGGAGAAAACAACATTCATATGCTCAAGGGCATATGCTTTGTTTACATTACACACTTTGCTTAATGCAATTATCTGTTGTTTGCAACTTAATACTCATGGGGTGTTCGGATTGATATCCCCGGGAGTGGATTATTAGTCATAGATGCAGTTGGATGGTGGTTTATGTATTTTGTTGTAATGCGCAGAGTAAATCTCATAGTGATCTTCTTGACATATCACGTTTATCTTTATTCTATCAATTGCCCAACTGTAATTTGTTTACCCAGCATGTGTTATTTATCTTATGGAGAGACACCACTAGTGAACTGTGGACCCCGGTCCTATTTCCATCATATTGCTATCACCTGTTTACTTTACTCGCACTGTTTACTTTACTTGCATATTTTTACTGTTTTCCACTCGATACGCTCATAACCTTTGTTTCAAGGAAACCGGTGAGATTGACAACCTCATCGCAAGTTGGGAGCAAAGTACTTGGTTGTGTTGTGTGGCAGGTTCCGCATTGCAGCTAGCAAGCAAAGCTTGGACGAGGCGCCATATATAAATTGTTCGAAGCTGTCGCAAACTAGCAAGCATCACCTTCAGTCGTCGCTGTCTGCTTTTCTCCTGAACGATATTAAACCTTGGTTTCTTAACTGAGGGAAAACTAGCTGCTATACTCATCATACCTTCCTCTTGGGGTTCCCAACGGGCTGGTCATTCACCACGCACAAGGACTATCTGCTAAACATCATCAAACGCAGCATGTCTCTCCATAGATAAAATAATACATGCTGGGTAAACAAATTACAGTTGGGCAATTGATAGAATAAAGACAACGTGCATATGATGAGAGGATCACTATGAGATTTACTCTGGGCATTACAACACAATACATAGACCGCCATCCAACTGCATCTATGACTAATAATCCACTCACGGGGATATCGTCCGAACACCCCATGAGTATTAAGTTGTGAACAACAGATAACTGCATTAAACAAAGTGTGTAATGTAAACAAAGCATATGCCCTCGAGTATATGAATGTTGTTTTCCCCCTAGTAGCAAGAGCACATCTACAACCTTAGAGGTTTCTGTCACTCCCCCAGGTTAAGCAGAGGCATGAACCCACTATCGAGCATAAATACCCCCTCTTGGAGTCACTAGCAACTACTCGGCCAAAATAGCTACTAACAACGGAGAGCATGCAAGATCATAAACAACATAGAGATAACAAAAGATAATATTCAGTACAGCAACTCAATCATAAACACCAATATTCATCGGATCCCAACAAACCAAACATGTAGAATTACATAACGGTGATCTCAATCATGTAGGGCAGCTCATGAGATCTAAACATGAAGCACATGGTGGAGAAGACAACCATCTAGCTACTGCTATGGACCCATAGTCCAAGGTAGACTACTCACTCATCGCTCCGGAGGCAAGCATGGCGATGAAGAAGACCTCCGGTGGCGATTCCCCTCTCCGGCAGGGTGCCGGGAAGAGCTTCTGGACCCTCCCGATCTTTGGGTCGACTGCGGTGGCGGATCACGATGTGTTCTGGATAACTGATCGGGTACTTAGGTTTTTCTCGTCGGGGGGTCTTTATAGGCGAAGGGGCATCGTCAGGAGTGGACCGAGGCGGTCTCACACATAGGGGGTGCGGCCAGGGCCTGGGCTGCGCCGCCCTGGTGTGTGGCCACCTCGTGGCCCCACTCCGTCTCCTCTTCGGTTCTCTGGAAGCTTCGGTAAAATTCTGGGCGACTGGCTTTGGTTTCGTCCAATTCCAAGAATATTTCCTGTGTAACTTTTCTGAAACACAAAAATAGCAAAAAACAGGGAACTAGCACTATGGCGACTTGTTAGTAGGTTAGTTCCGGAAAATGCATAAAAGTGCCACGAAGTGTAACGAAACACTAAGCAAATGGTGTAAAAACAAGCATGGAGCATCAAAAATTATGGATACGTTGGAGACGTATTAATTAGCAAGCAAAGCAAGACCCACTTCAACAATATGATGATGTTTTCTTTCAGCAGAGCCATTTTGCTGATGAGCATGAGGACAAGATACATGATGAGTGATGCCAACTTTCTGAAAAAAGCTATTGAGTGTTTCATACTCACCTCCCCAATTAGTTTGCATTGTAATAATTTTTCTATCAAACTTTCTCTCAACAAGTTGCTGGAAATTAAGAAACATTTGATAAACATCAGAACGCTTCTTGAGCAAATATATCCAAGTGAATTTGCTAAAATCATCGATGAAGCTTACATAATATGAATGTTTTCCAGAAGACTCGGCTGCTGGGCCCCAAACATCAGAGAACACTTGTTCCAAAGGAACAGTGGAAACACTAGTAGAAACAGGGTATGGTAATTGATGACTCTTAGCAAGTTGACATGAATCACAAATGTAGGAATTTATTTTAGGAGAATAAGAAATATTGTTTTTCCTAAGAACTTGTTGAACCACAAAGGATGAAGGATGGCCTAAACGACGGTGCCATGTGGAAGACGATAGCTTCATTGTGATGAACGCTTGCTTGGACGACCCGATAGCTGTAGGAACAAGCGGATAGAGACCACCATAGCATGGCCCTTCACACAGAATTCTCCTTGTGTCCTGGTCCTTAATTAAGAAAAACCAAGGGTGAAACTCCATGAAGGCATTATTGTCAAGTGTAAGCTTATGAACAGATAAGAGATTTTTGGAAGCACTTGGAACATGAAGAACATTTTTAAGTTGCAAGGAATCATGTGGGGTGCGTAATATAGATTGACCAATATGACTTATTTGCAAACCGTTGCCGTTTGCCGTGTGGACGCGGTCGTTGCTATTGTACTTCTCATGCATGGTGAGCTTGTTCAGCTCGGAGGTGAGATGATGAGTGGCACCAGAGTCAGGGTACCAGGTGGTGTCGATGCCATATGATGCAATGTTTGCACCCTTGTCACAATCATCACGATCATTCTGAAAACGCCACCAGCAATCACGGGCAGGGTGGCCATGTATCTTGCAAATCTGGCAGGTCACATCAACAAAGGGTGTAGGAGCCCGCCCTTCACGGCGATGCCCACCATCACGCTGATCATCATGGCCTTGACGATGCCAGTTTCCTCCATCACGACGATCATCATCATAGCGATCACGGCGATACCCGCGGTCATCTTGGCGTCCACGGTCATTGCCACGGTCATAACCACGGTATATGCGGTCATCTTGACGTCCACAATCATATCCGCGGTACGCGCGATCATCTTGGCGTCCACCATCATACCCGCGGTCATCCTGGCGCATGCGATCATAGCCACGATCGCGATCATCTTGACGTCCTCGATCTCCTTGGCGTGGGCGATCCTCCTGCCGCCCACGGCCACGCTGCTGTGGCCGAGTGTCACCATTGCCGTCACCGCGGAGAGCGACGTTGGCCGAGGAGGTGAAGCCCTCGGTGTCATTAGGATCATCTTGCAGATCATCATAAGCAACAAGCTGATTAAAAAGATCTGGCAAGGTGGTACCGGGGTTGGCGTTGATGGCGGTCTTGAAGGGGTTGTAGGAGCGGTCAAGTCCATTGAGGATGGATCCAATCAGCTCGTCTTCATCAAGGGTTTTGCCGGCGGCTGCAAGCTCCGCCGCGATGGCCTTCTTTTTGGCTACATACTTGGCAGCCGAGGGCGTGCCTTTCTTCGTATTCTGGAGTGCACCATGAAGAGCCTGAATCCTCGACCATGATTGGGAGGAGACAAGTTCCTTGAGGGCAGCCCACACTCCAGCAGCCGTGTCCAGGCCGGTGACATGGGCAAGGATCTCAGGAGATACGGAGTTCAGCAGAAAATGGAGTACCTGCTGATCCCGCGTGTACCATGCAGCATATTCAGTGTTATCGACCCTGAGCTTCTTGCCTTCCTTGTCTTCAATCTCCACTGTTTTCTCTGGTGCAACCTCTGTCCCTTCAACGAGATCAAGAACCCTGGCACCACGAAGGGCAGGGAGCATCAAGGTGCTCCATGGGAGAAAGTTGTCGCACGTGAGGAGTTGTGCAGGAGGAGACCCGAGGAGAGCAGCCAGGGTGGCCGACGAGGATGAGGAGCTAGTCATGATGTCGATGTTGGCAGCGGCGGCGGCGGATCACAGCAGATCGGCGGCGGCGGCGGCTTGGTTTGTTGATTTTTCTTGGATTTTTGATGGCGGCAGCGACAGATCAAAGCAGATCGGTGGCGGCGGCGGCTTGGTTTTGATTGTTTGGGTTTTTTTTCGGTGTGTGGTTTTGTGGCGGCTATGGATCAAGGAAGATCAGCAGCGACGGCGTAGTATTTTTTTGGGTGATCTTTGGTTGTGGTTGTAGGGCGGCGGCGGCGGGCAACCAAGGTGGTCACCGGCGGCGGCGGCTGTGGTCTTTTTTTGGTTTGCGGCGGCTAGGTCAGGGAAAAGGATGGCTCTGATACCATGATAAGGTTTTGGCAGAAGCGATAGCCCGTTAGGGCTTCGGTTACGTGTTTATATAGAGGTGGAAAAAGCCTCCACCGGTGGCACGTACATCACGGAAAGATAGAGATCGATCAGGGGAGGAGTACTACTCCAAGCCCATCACGTTACACGTACAGAGGGTTTTAGAGAGAGTTTACAAAGTCTAACACCCACTTACTACAACTCATGAGTACGTAGCACTAATCTCAAATCCAACAGAACGGAGAATTAAAATAACTAGCTGAGTGCCCGTGCGTTGCCACGGTCCTTCTATTTTGTTTTATCTTCTGTATGTCAATATAATTTAATTGAAAATTCATGTGTAAAAATATTATCATCCCATTTCACGAATAAAAAATCTCTTCCTTATGAGGTTACCATGACTTTTCAGTTTTTTCCGATGTATAGGTTGCTTCCTTCTACTACATCCCCACCTCATAAAGAGGATAAAGCTTGCCTCGTCCTTTGCTCATTCGTGCAACTCATCCTTTTACCATCCTTCCATTTTTTATGCTCTGATGTCGTGTAGATCTTTTCTGTTTATTTGATGGGCCTTTAATATTGTTGATATCTCCTTCGGCAATAGCATGTGGCAAGAAAAATATTCATCATTCTCCACCAAAATGAATGTGATGATGCATATATATGTTGGCGATTTCGATGTTAGATGCAGGTGGTGTCGTTGCTTCAAAATTCTCTCTGAAACTTGATACTCCATCTGACCCATATTACCTTTCGCGAATACGGATGTATCTAGACATATTTAATTCTCACTTAGTACAACTCATGAGTATGTAGCACGAAACTCAAATCCAACTCATGAGTATGTAGCACGAAACTCAAACTCAAATACAACTCATGAGAATTAGCAAAACTGTATTTTTTAGTCAAGATTATTTTTTGGACATGGATTATGGCATTTCTATCAATTACTATTTTAAAAACCTGGCACAAACCTACATATTTATGCTCATCTCACATGATATCCTTGTATGGACGCCCATACATTGTGTTCATGGATAACTTTTTGTGGGCCCTATATCGACGTTGACCCCGGTGGCCCCAAGCCCCCCACATCAGTAGTGTCATCATTGATTGCGTCATGATCGGGCCATGGCACGCGGCCATGTGGATATTGATCTAACATTAGTTGGAAAAAATTATCTCTCGGTATTTCTTGATAAACACATGAAAACAATTGTTCTAAATGTATGTGGGCATTGTTCTCATTATTGGCATGTACAACTCTGACTACTTATCTGATTTAAGTAATCACCAAGCAAAAGTAGCATGTATGCACAGATTTAAGATTTTATTTAAGTATTTCTAATAAAGTTGATTTTATTTTAAAAAATCAACTTGAAGCATATACTATAAGTCAAGATAGGTTGGTTATTTTATAAATTATAAATTACATAAAATAATTATTTCAAATATGAAATTTAGGAGGATTCCTATATCTTTCTCAAAGTTTCATGAGTGATTTTCCCGGATAGAGAAAATAAAATTGATTTGGAATCCCACAATAAAATGTGATACCAAAACAATACATCACAGGACTAATCCGTCTTTTTAACTATATTTATATTTTTAGCTTATATTTAACAGAAAATAATCAATATATTTCCATAAACACGCAAAAACTTCATTTCACTATTGTTAAGGTGGATCCCGAATATCATTTGCACCACAGAATTTACACTAAAGTAACTATATGACTAGTAATTTGAAAAACCAGCATATGAACTTCAAATACACATATAATACTACCGACACTTCCCTAATATCACATTAAAATTTCAATATGGTTTTTATTAAAGTAGATCAATAATCAAGCACCCTAAGTCATGTCACAAAAGTTTGAAATTTCTTTAGTAGAAGTATACAATGTGTATTTGTTTGAACTTGGGTAGAAACCGGAATTTCTCGATTAGTTTTACATATCTCACAACCAAAAAAAATCTTCAGACTATAGGGGTTTTGGTTTTTTTGGATTTTTTTTGGGTTAGGGCTTCATGGGTCAGGTTCTGTGCCCATCTTTAGTTCTCCCTTCCATCCGCCGTCAGTGTGGTGGGAGAGTAATTTGTTTGGATCTATTGAAGAATCTATACATGCATACTTCTAGAAAATTTTCAATATCACAGAGATGATAGGGGAAGCGCTTAGATAGCAAAATAGAGTGAACCAGCAAAATTGATATTTTGGTTGGACGAGGATATAGAATCCAGATATATAAGATTAGTGAATGTGATCTTAAGATGGTGTTGCAATGTTACCATTAACCATGAAATATTTAATTATCATCTCTCAGCCTGGCACGCTTGAAAAACAGAGAATCGACATTAAAATATTAAATGTGCCTCAAATTGTTAAACAATTTAAATTAATTATTTTCGGTTGAGTTTCTGTTCATATTGTTGCCGTAACCTATGCCATTTAGTGATCACCTTGTACATATTAACTAAATTTTTTGACAATATGAAACAAATGAATATATCACAAGGAAACAAATCAAATTGTTCATATCAACAAGGATGTATATGAACCTTGTGCTCTAATTTTTTTAGTTACTCCTTGATCATTTAAAGCACCAAGGGGACATATAAAATAGGAAAAACAACAACTAACACATATGATTGATAATAATAGTTTTTATACAACTAGAAAGAAATGTATTATTATATATAGTAAAATTTCATAAAATGGATAAGATAATTGTTCAAAGTGCAACTACTACCGGAAAACAGTTTAGATATTTGAAGAAATTTTTTGTGGACTATTATTTTTTACATAGGTGATATACCAAAAATGTAGTCATAGTCTTAATCCATTTATGCCAATCAGGGTGTTCTTGCGCTTAAACCCATGTGTATTAGTTGGTTAGTTATGCAAACATACTACATAACATTGTGTTTTGCCTAATTAAATGAGCAGGTTAATCAGGAAGATATGTATTATCCATGATATTAAGTAAATTGTTTTACTTTTTTAAACTGTGGTACATTGGCACGACTGCACAACTCATATTTTTCCAATTAATCTGGTCCACTTAAGAGATGCCTCCATTTTCAAAGGAAATGGGTAATATGCGGAGAGCAGCACACGATGTGATAAAGGACTCTTTGCCGAGAGCCAGACGAGAGAAACATGGCAAAGCAAACACGCGGGTTACGTTCCTTCTCCCGCTACAGCTGAGGACACTTGTTCAACTACTTTGCTGAGAGCTCTTCTTTGCCGTGAGTTTTCAAGGTCGTTGTCGTGAGTTAATTATCGCGGTGATTTTTGTTGGAGACCTTCGGCAAGATTACCTTTGTCAGGTGCTCGGGCGAAATGTTCTCAGTAAAGGCCGAGACACATGGAAAATTGTTGTTTTCCAACACTGGTTAGACGAGTACACAATTTCTAGTGTTGCGTGGAGTGATAATTCGAAAACAATGATTGATATCCCTATTTATTACTGAAAATTCATCGTTTTCTGGGATGACTGGTTCTTGCTTTCATAATGTATATGATGCTTCATAGCTGGAACATCTTGTTTTGTTTCACGAAAACAAAATATCGACCTACATTAATTCCAACTGGAAATGCTACCATAACCTGTTGTTTGTACATATTGGACCGTGCTGTGAAGCCATCCGTTTCGACGTGGACAAGACATGGAAGCTGACCCCATAGCCTCAGACAGGAAGACGTAACAGGAAAGCGTCTTTCTTGGTGCATACCACAGCAGCATCCATCCATCGGTTGCAGGAGCTCATCGACGGATCGCCGCCGGCCGGCCGGTCGACCGGGGCGTTAAGACTTGATATATCATGTTGTGTTCGCTTATTCCGCTCCTTGAACGGGCACACACGCGAGTACGGCGCCGCACGCCAGCCAGCATATACGCGATCAAAAGATTAAAAAGAGACTAGGCAATATATTTATAATTTAACACTTTTCCTCACGTGTGACTTCCTCAGGCCTAAACATAGACCGAAAGTGGGCCGCAATATCTTTATTTAATATTATGTTAGCTAGGTCTTAAACTTAAGACCTCTTGGCTCTTATACCATGTAGAAGAGCATACTCTAGCCAATACGACTAAAAAACTGATCTGATGAAAGAGATTAGACAATACATTTATACTTTAACACAACCAGCCAGAGGCACGTAACATCCTTACCGTTATCAATCGAGCATGCATGTTTGCCGTTTCTCTTCCACGCGACAAAAGACCGCAACAGTGGCATGCAAGCTCATGCCATCTTGGGCGTGATTGTTGCTCGCTTTTTTTCTCTCTGGAGGTAGGCGCGGGGGGCTAGGATCGCATGATACAAGCCAAAAACTATGTTGTGCATTTCGTTTCGTTTCCCACAATAAATGTAGCTAGATTTATGGAGCAACTTTGGTCCATTTGTTTGGTTATGTGCATGCTTTTGTGTAGTCTCACATTGGTGTGCTTACCATACACCACCATAGCTAGCTCAAATAGACATTATTACTTCTTTCTCATCTCATCGCTGAGCCGGCGCCGTCGTGCCGCCGGTAGCCACTGAAGCCGGCGAGTCCGAGCGCGGTTAGCATGGGCACCTAGCATGCACAGTAACAAGAACACTTTCAGTTGGCGTTCAGTCATGTCGGTGCATCACGTACTATCCACACAGGTCCGGCGCTGAAACAGACAACACCACTTTGAAGAGACGAGTTAGCGACAATCAATCTACGCGACAACGATGACCATAATGATGAAGAGCGTAGAGATTGACAGGAAGTTGGAGATGATACCGAGGTTGTGCTAGAGGTTGAACAACAAAGACACAAAACTACCTTCAGTTTACAAAGGAT
This sequence comes from Dactylis glomerata, assembly GCA_007115705.1. Lineage (NCBI taxonomy): Eukaryota > Viridiplantae > Streptophyta > Magnoliopsida > Poales > Poaceae > Dactylis > Dactylis glomerata. Next base: position 231,168 of record QXEO01001109.1, read on the forward strand.
GAACATACATACATACAACCTTGTAATATACAAGGGAGATACAGAACACTTTCTATAATGCATTGTTCAAATTATATCTAGTATTTTCTCTAGATGGCACGAAGAACTTAGAGAAGGCACGTCTTCTTTATCATTCGACATGCCCAGATAAGAGTTATGGAGAAGGATGAAATGTCGAGCCAGTGCAGCCAGCAGCCAGCGGAATACGCCAGACAATGGCCGGTGTGACTCTTCATTTTGCGCCACACCATGTTGCCTATGGTTGCAGCAGCCTCTTCAGATGGATAAAGGGAATGCGAGGGAGGCGGCCTAATTAATCGGACCCTTTCTTTTCCAGAAGAAAACACCCCTTCGTACCTCTCGCCCCTCCCAAGGGCGACGGGGGCTTCTCCAGCCCGCCGGCGGCCGGCCTCCCCTCCTACCCCTCCCCTCCGTCGCCGCCGCTGGCAAAGGTTTCTTCCCCCGCGGCATGGAGGATGGGTCAGGGCCTGTTCCTTCCCTGGCGGCGGTGCACCTCGGGCGGCCCTGGTCCGGCGCAGCCGGGTGACTCTGGCGAGCGGGGCTGTTCTCCGACGGCGAGGCTAGGCTACAGGGAGCTCCGGTGGCGACTGCTCCATGGCCTGGGCATGATGACCCACAAGTATAGGGGATCGCAACAGTCTTCGAGGTAAGTAAAACCCAAATTTATTGATTCGACACAAGGGGAGCCAAAGAATATATGTAAGCCTTAACAGATGAGTTGTCAATTCAGCTGCACCTGGAAACAGTCTTGCTCGCAGTGGTTTATCAGTAGCAACAGTTTTATAGTGGTGATAGTAGAGAAACAGTAACAGCAGTAGTAAAATAACAGCGGTAATAGTAACAGTAGTAAACAGTAGAAACAAATATTGTAGGCATAGGGAATGATGTACGGGCGTTGCATGGATAAGATAATTCATGAAATCAATGAGACATGGGCATTGCAGATAAATAATGATAAAGCATCCTAATACTAACAATCATAGGCATATGTTCCGTATATAGTCGTATGTGCTCACAAGGAGAAACTTGCACGACATTTTTTGTCCTACCAGCCTGTTGCAGCAGGGTCTCAAGGGAAACTACTGGTAATTAAGGTACTCCTTTTAATAAAGTACCGAAGCAAAGCATTAACACTCGGTGAACACATGTGATCCTCACATAATAGGCATCCCATCCAGTTATCCCAATTTCTGTCACTTTGGGGCCTCGGGTTACGGACAACAATACGTGTATACAACTTGTAGATAAGACCATAAACAACAAGTATCATCATAGAAATAATAATATGTTTAGATCTGAAATCATGGCACTCGGGCCCAAAGTGACAAGCATTAAGCACAATAAGTTGCAACAATGTCATAGGCACTAAATAAAGATACTAGGCACTATGCCCTAACAATCTCATATCAAATTACATGAACAATCTCATCCAATCCCTACCATCCCCTCACCTACAGCAGGAGAATTACTCACACATGGATGGGGGAGTCATGGATGGTCGATGGAGGGACGTCGGTGATGATGGTGATGAAGATCTCCTTCAAATCCCCGTCCCGGCAGGATGCCAGAACGGAGTTTCTGGTTCCGAATCGCGGTTTCTGATGGCGGCGGTGCAGCGGAAGTCTATCTGGGAAAAACGCCATCTCCCCGATATTTTCCGGTCAAGGGGTATATGTAGGTGGAAGGAGAGGTCGAGGAGACGGCCGAGCCGTCCTCACACCAGGTGGGTGCGGCCAGGGCTGGGTCGCGCCCCCTGTGTGTGTGGAGGCCTCGTGCCTCCACTCCGTCTCGTCTTCTGGCTCCGTGGGTCTTCTGGTAAAATAGGATTTTTGATGATTTTTCCCGAATTTTTACTGAAAGTTGGATTTCTGCACAAAAATGAGACACCAGAGCAATTCTGCTGAAAACAGCGTCAGTCCGTGTTAGTTGTATTCAAAATACACAAATTAGAGGAGAAACAATAGCAAAAGTGTTCGGGAAAGTAGATACGTTTTGGACGTATCAACTCCCCCCAAGCTTAGCTATTTGCTTGTCCTCAAGCAATTCAGTTAACAACTGAGAGCGATAAAAGAAACTTTCACGAACACATTTGCTTCATAGATGTATATATACTAACTATATGATCAAGTATTTAAGCAATTCATAATAAGAAATATGCAGCTAATGCTACCTCATAGTCGAGCAAACTATGAAAGAGTGCCAACATACTAATAACAAGTAAATGAATATAAGAAGCTACAAGATTGTGTTATGCATAAATGATATGAAAGAGTGGTATCCAGATTGCCTTTATTTGTAGAGCAAAACATAAATACTGAGGCACCTCTGAAGTCCAAAGGAAGACTAGAAGTAAAAATATCAAAGATACAAGCATCAAAGTTATACCACAATTAACCGTGTTCTGGGACAAGCACATTACACTAAGAATAACAGCTATGCTCTCAAGAAGTGCTTTAAAATTAGAAGATGAAGACTCGACATAAAAGTAGAAGAAAGGCCCTTCGCAGAGGGAAGCAGTGATTTAACATGTGCTAGAGCTTTTCATTTGTAAAACAGAGATAAAAATTTATTTTGAGAGGTGGTTGTTTCATGTCAACGATTGGCAATGGGGACTTGCTATCTTCCATAATAAACAAGTGAGAGTGGTTCCGAGTTCTTTGAAATTTTGGCACATTGGTGCTCTTTTATAAAGCTTTGGCACTCCTCCCCACCTTTTTTCCTTTCTCAAACCATGGCTAACCGATTGCATCGGGTGCCCACCAACTTTCACATACCATGGAGGAGTGCTCGTTTTCTTTTCTTTTTAGACTTAGATTATAATGGTCTGACCAGCTCCCTTGCAAAATTAATGACGAGCAGATAAAGCTGCCTAGTCGAGGGGTACTTAATTTAATATGGAAGATAGCAATTCCGACCACTACGTCCCCATGAGCTAAAAACAGTGACACAAAACGAGATGTATTTAAAAGTTTGAAAGGTAGCACATGAAAATTTACTTGGAATGGCTTTGAAATACCATGCATAGGAATTTATAGTGGACTCTTTGGAAGACTTGGTTTTTGGTAATTGGATGCACGAGTAGAGCTCATACTCAGTACAAGTGAAAGCTAGCAAAAGACTGGGAAGCGACAATTGAGAGAGCAATAACTGTCATAATCATGCTTGCGACAAAACAAAATTAATATTGGCATAAAAAATGATACAAGAACTCTGAGGCAAAGTAAATCATCGAGGCTTAATTGACTTTTTGTTCAGTCATATGCATGCTTGAGCATGTGCCAAGTCGATTCAAATGAAACTTTCAGAGGAGGATACCACAATGTCATACCAAATTATGAATAAAACAATGCATGCAAGCGTCTACATGATATGCTACAAACTATTGGTAAATTGGAACTAATCATATGAAAACAAGAACTATAAAGCATCCATTAGATAACATATACCTTACATGAATCGACTAAGCATGTCCACATAGATGAGTATATGTACAAAAATGAAAACAAATAGAGTTCATACCAGCCTCTTACCACATCTCGGATTGTCATATGTCGTCATTATTGCCTTTTCACTTGTGTGGCTTGAATAATATGAAGTGAATACCAAGCTCCAATGGAGTAACGAGAGACTGAACTCTGCAACAAACTTTACAAAACCGAAGAAAAATAACAAATATTTTTGGGTTTTCGATTTTTGAAACAAGAACGAAAGGAAAAAGTGAACAAAGCGAAATATTTTTGGATTTTTCAAATAGCAAACCGAAAATAGCAAGTAAAGCAAACCAAAGGTAGCAAACTAAAAAGCGAACAAGGAGAAACAACGGAAATATTTTTGGTCTTTTTTTTGGAAAGAAGAAATAAGAACGAGAACAATAAAGAAAGCGAAACATGAATATACAAAGGACCAACAAAATATGATGTGTAGATGAGTGAATCGTCGGTGTACCTCCCCCCAAGCTTAGGCTTTTGGCCTAAGTGGAGATCAATCCAAACTCGGCCAACTCGACCACGAGGTGGCGCCTCCGTAGTGCGACGAAGAAGCACCATCGTCCTGATATGAGTTTGAGGATGCCCCGGAGTGGTATGTGGTGAAGTGATAGGCCGGCTCCTCCTCTTCCTCCTGGTTCACGATGCCGTGCTGTACGTTGAAACTGATCACCCTAACCGCTCGTCCAACTCCTCCTTCGTGCGTGACCATGGCCTGTTATCAATACTGAACAAACTGGGTTGTGGCAAAGGCACTTCCCTTTCCTCTCCATCAGTGAATAACATCTTGTAAACTAATTTCCCTGCACGTGAGTTAGCAGTAACAAAATGATGGAGCTTCATGGCAGCAAGATCGAGCCTCTGTGGAGTCAACGATATATCATGAGGAGCAATAGGAAGTTCAAGAGCAGCAACAATGTGCGCAGCAATAATACCTCCATAAATAGGTCCCCTAGCAGCTAGGCGACGAGCAATAATAGCACCAAGGTTATACTTCCTACTAACATCAAGAGCGGTAGCTAGAAAAGCTAAATGATAGTTGGAGATATTGCTAATGTTACCTCTACCAAGTACACTAGTGGCAAGATAGTAAGTAAAATATCTAATAGCTAGGAGTTGAATGTTTCTTATCTTGCCACGCTGTGCGGTGCGGTCATCATCATTGGTTACTCCTCGGTAGAGCTCCAACAAATCAGTGGGCTGCTATAGCATCTTCCTTGCCGTCCCAAACATGGTATACCTAGAATATTACAAAATCTTTCCAAAGACATGGTGATAGGTCTATCATAAATCTTGAATGCAATGGAAGGATTGAAATGAGCATTAGTGAATTTAAAACTTTCAACAAAAATATTTGTGAGAATAGCATATTGATTACTCTCATCCATCATGTATGTAGTCAATCCAACCCTGTTAACAAGGAGCAAGAAATCATCAAGAATCCCTGCATCACGCAAAAAGTTAGCACAAGGGAAGGTTGATGGATGTGCATCTCCATCGTCTCCCTCAAGGTTTGGTGACATGAGATCTTCATTATAGGACATCCTATATCGAGTAGTGGATCTTGAAGGCCTTGATGACCTTGGTGCATCACTTTCAAACACTTCTCCATATGTGAAGTTGTCCATTTCCTTCTTTGAAATTTTTAACAAACTGATGACCCACAAGTATAGGGGGTGTATCGTAGTACTTTCGATAAATAAGAGTGTCGAACCCAACGAGGAGCAGAAGGTGTTGATGAGCGGTTTTGATCAAGGAATCACTGTAAATACTAGCAAACAGGTTTTCAGGGGTATTTGGTAATATGAGTAAATAAAGTGCGAGTAAATAAAAGACAGTAGTAACAATTGCAGCAAGTGGCCTAATCCTTTCTTCAGCAAAGGACAAGCCGGTTGTGTACTTATAATAACCAAACGTTCTCGAGGACACACGGGAGTTTCTGTCAAGAGCTTTCGCTTCATAAAGCCAATAGTCTTTATTGGTTTGATAGGTGTTATGGGGGTGAACCTGTGCTAGCGCACTACCCTTACTAGGATAAATACACACTTGTGATTATACCCCTTGCAAGCATCCGCAAATACAAGAAAGTAATTAAGATAAATCTAACCACAGCCTTAAACTCTAAGATCCTACGCTCCCTGGTGCAATGGTTTCCCAACGGAGGTTTAGGTTTGTGTCACTCCAGCAACCCCACAATCGGTAGCCAAATACACAATGCATCTCACTAGGCCCATAAATGGTGAAGTATCATGTAGTCGACGTTCACATGACACCACTAGTGAAATAGCACCACAACAATATCAAACCATTAAATATTTCTCAACAATAATTCACTACTAACATCTTGACTTCTCCCATGTCCTCAAGAACTAAACGAACTACTCACAAGATATCATATGGATCAAGATCAGAGGTGAAATAATGGTAAATAACAATCTGAACATAAACCTTAACTCAACGGTTCCACTCAATAGCATCAACTACAAGAGTAATCAACACCGGGAAAGTTTCCCCTATGAATATAACAAGATCCAACTCAAGATGTTACAGCGGGATGGCGTGGTGATGGTGGAGATGGAGGTGCTGGTGATGGAGATGGAGATGATGACGATGATGATCCCGATGAAGTCCAGTGCGATGGTGATGACGATGGCGATGATCTCCCCTCTCCAGGAAGGAATTTCCCCGGCAGATTTCTCCCTGCCAGAGAGCTTTTCTCTCTCTGGTGTTTTCCGCCCCGCAGAGGCGGCGGTGTCTAACTCTGAGCCCCCCCTGACTTAGGTTTTCGGGGACGATGAAGTACGCGAAGGGGCGAGACCAGAAGTGGGCCAGGGCGGCCTCACACAGGGCTGGCGCGGCCAGGGGGCTGGTGATACGTCTCCAACGTATCTATAATTTTTGATGCTCCATGCTTGTTTTTACACCATTTGCCTATTGTTTCGTTACACTTCGTGGCACTTTTATGCATTTTCCGGAACTAACCTATTAACAAGATGCCACAGTGCCAGTTCCCTGTTTTCTGCTATTTTTGTGATACACAGGAAATATTCTCGGAATTGGACGAAACCAAAGCCAGAAGTCTTATTTTTCCCGGGAGCATCCAGACATCCGAAGAGAGGAAGGAGAGGGTCCACTCGGGACGGAAAACCCTAAAGGAGTCGGCAATTTTCCAGAAAGAGTTCCGTAGTTCCGCCGCCGCCACCGACGAATTTCGGGGGACAGAAGTCTCTGTTCTGGCACCCTGCCGGGATGGGGAAGTGCCCCCGGAGCCATCTCCATCGGTCTCCATCGCCGTCTCCGCCGTCTCCATCGACCTCACCGCCATCTCCATCAACCTTGCTGTCTCCTATGATGAGGAGGGAGTAGTTCATCCCCGGGGCTGAGGGCTCTACCGGTAGCTATGTGGTTCACCTCTCTCTCCCATGATGTGATCTTTATGTGATCGTGAGCTTTGTATCATGTTGAACAAGTAGATGTTATTATTCAGATATTATGTGTACTCTAGTGGTATTATTAAAGTAATCTATTCCTCCTGCCATGGTGTAACGGTGACAGTGCGTGCATCATGGTGGTACTTGGTCTAGGCTATGATTGTGATCTCTTGTGGATTACGAGACTAATTATTACTATGATAGTATTGAAGTGATCTATTCCTCCTTTCATGGTGTAATGTTGACAGTGTGTGCACCGTGTTAGTACTTGGTCTAAGTTGCAATGATATCTATCTTGAGTTGTGCTTTGATTTGGGTATCTCTATGAGTGGTGTTTGTCAAGTACTTGATGAACTTTAAGGGGTGCTTCTGTAGCCACTACACAATGATTAGTGTTATTCAATAGGAGATTAATTCAGAGTACCATAGTGTAGAGAAGTTGTTTATTTGTTCAATCATGTTATATTGTTGGGACTGTGTCCACTAGTGAAAGTATGATCCCTAGGCCTTGTTTCCAAGCATTGCACACCGTTTACTTGCTATTTTGTTACTTGTTTGCTCGCAGGGATATTTATTTCACATCACGTTTGCTACTTATAATCATCTATACCACTTGTATTTCACTATCTCTTCACCGAACTAGTGCACCTATACATCTGACAAGTGTATTGGGTGTGTTGGGGACACAAGAGACTTTCTGTATCGTAATTGCAGGGTTGCTTGAGAGGGATAGCTTTGACCTCTTCCTCCCTGAGTTCGATAAACCTTGGGTGATCCACTTAAGGGAAACTTGCTGATGTTCTACAAACCTCTACACTTGGAGGCCCAACACTGTCTACAAGAACAGAAGCGTGTGTAGACATCAAGCTCTTTTCTGGCGCCGTTGCCGGGGAGGTAAGGTAAAAGGTACTCGCATCCTCCTGTGTGAGTGCTCGAAGTTATTTCCTTTAGATTCTGCAGTTACATCTTTTTGTTTCTTGTTTTTATTTTCACTAGTTAGGCTTAATGGAAAACAAAGAGTTCGCTAGTCTTTTTCCTGAGTTTAGATATGTAGTGTTTGAAGAGAAAATTGAAAAACCTTTGGAGCTTAATTCGCATGCTAATAGTTTTGTTAGTATGAATGCTTTGAATACCGTTGTTGCTAATGCTATAGAAAAGTCTAAGCTTGGGGAAGCTGGTTTTGTTAAGCATGATATTTTTAGTTCCCCAGCTTTAGTGGAGAAAGTTTGCTATGATGATATGTTTGAAGAATATGCTTTGCGAAATAGCTGTTCTTTAGCTTGTGATGATACTAAACCTCTAGTTTATGATGGCTATGATGATGAGTATAATATTTTCAGTTCACCTACTATTGAGGATAAAATTAGTTATGATTACAATATGCCTCCTATTTATGATGATTATGGTGATGAGAATGATTATTCTGTTGAATTTGCTCCTACTACTATTGTTCCTATGGTGAGTATTAATTCTTTTATGCATGTGGCTCATGATAGGGATGTTTTATGTGATAGTTATATTGTTAGTTCTATTCATGATGCTACTGAAAGTTATTATGAGAGAGGGAAACATGGTTTGATGGATCTCAATAATATTAAGTTTCCCCTCTTTATGTTGCAAATCTTGAAGTGGCACTTGTTTTATCTATCCATGCTTGCTACTATGTGTCTCGTTGATTTATTTTCTTACAAGATTCCTATGCATAGGAAGTGGTTCAGATATAAATGTCTTTCACATTTGCTTTTTGATGCTCTCTATTGCTTTAAGTTCCTATATGGCGCATTTGCCTCAAGCTCTTATATGGCGCCCACATGAGCATCTTTGCAAATTACTGCGCCTAGCTCAAAGGCGTTAAAGAAAACCACTCTTGGGAGATAACCCAATGTTTTCTTTTCAGTACTTTTTCTTTTATTTGAGTCTTGGAAGTTATTACTACTGTAATAACCGCTCCTTATCTTGTTTATTTCGTTTTTGTGCCAAGAGAAGCCTCTAATTCGAGCGAGGTAAGATTTGGGGATGTTGCTGTCCTGAAACTGTTTTCGGTGCTGCACCGTAAAAATTAGTATAAATTCTATGTATATATTTTGGACCTGCGATTTCTTGTGCATATGCCCCAGGTTATATCCAAACTTTTGTTAGTTGAACACTTTTTTATTTGAGCAACAGAAAACCCCTCAAAAATTCGACCTTTGTCAGCTGTTCTGTTTTGACAGATTTCTGCCAATATTTGTGTTTGCCGCTTTATCGCTTTCTTTTGAGTTCTTTTGATCATGGAACTTTTGGGGAAGTTGATACAGTAGTATTTGCTATATATGTGGTGGTTTTGGGTTAAAACCTGAAGCAAAAAGAGGTTGATTATATGATATGCTTACACTAATGTTGCTAATAGATTTGTGTTTAGTTTTGTATGAAGGAAGTTTTCAAGTGTAGGGATTGGAGAATGATGAGATGAGTTGAAGAATGGACAAAAGCTCAAGCTTGGGGATGCCCATGCATCACCCTAAGAAATATCCAAGAAGTACAAGCGTCAAAGCTTGGGGATGCCCCCGAGACACCCCTTCTTCATCGGCAAAAATCAGGTCACCTTTCAAGACACTATATTTTTATTGCTTCATGCACTATGTGTTTTTCTTGGAGCGTCAGTTGTTTTTGTTTTCAGTATTAGTTTAGTTTAGTTTTCTGCAATAAATGGTTTGATCACATCATGTTTCTTTTGGAGGAGATGAACTCGCTTTTGATTTGCCAAGGACACTCCATTTTTCACTCTTATCGTTTCAATGAGTGTTCTCTTTTTCTGCTACTGGGTTTAGTTTGCATTTTTCGCCTTGATTTGTGTTCAGATCTTGTTATATCTTTTCATCAAGGTGTATTTTTTCCTCTGGTCTTTATTGGTTTTCATCAAAAGAGGTGTTTATAAAAAGTTCGAATGGTGTTGGAAAAGAGAAAAAGCTTTATGCAAAAAAAGTGGTACAAAAAGGAGCTTGTGTAGACTGCGGCCTAGGCTTTTGCATATCATGCTTGATGTCTTTTTGATAGTATGCTTAGTGGTTTTGCTGTAGCATGACTTGTCTCAAATAACTGAGATTGCTTAATGAGCATTTGGAAAAATCATGCGTTGTTTTTATTGTATGGAAGCATTATTTTGGTTTTCTCCTTGATGCTTTATTTGGGTTGACTTGGCGCATGCTCACACATGTTAGACTATTAGAAAGTCGCCAATAGCCTCTATGATCATTTAGTTTTTGACTTTTGATGCCATCTTATGCTTCTTTTAATGTCGCTTTGTCGCTTTGCATGATTATGGCCATTATTGCTCTCTTAGTTGGTCGCTCCCAGTCTTTTGCTAGCCCTCATTTTGTACTGAGTATGAGCTCTACTCGTGCATCCAACTCCTAAAAACCAAGTTTGCCATTATGTCCACTATAAATTCCTATGCATGGTATTTGCAAGCCATTCCAAGTAAATTTTCATGTGCTACCTTTCAAAAAACCTTCAAAATACTTCTCATTTTGTGACACTGTTTTCAGCTCATGGGGACGTAGTGGTCGGATTTGCTATCTTCCATATTGCTTATTCCAAAAAGAAAAGAAAAAAGAAAAAAAAAAGAAAAAAGGCACTCCTCCATGGAATGTGAATGTTGGTGGGCACCCGATGGAATCGGTTAGCCATGGTTTGTGAAAGGAAAAAAGGTGGGGAGGAGTACCAAGCTTTATAAAAGAGCACAAAAGTGCCAATCTCTCTCTCAAAAACTTGCTTCATTTTTGTATGGAAGATAGTAAGAACCCCATTGCCAGTCGTTGACAAAAGCAACCACCTCTCAAAACCCAATTTTTATCTCTCTGTTTTACAAATGAAAAGCTCTAGCACATGTTTAATCACTGCTTCCCTCTGCGAAGGGCCTTTCTTTTACTTTTATGTTGAGTCACCACCTTCTACCTTTATGCACCATTAAGAGAGCATAGTTGTCATTCTGAGTATAATGTGCATTGTCCCAAAGTTTTCATTGATTGATTCATGATCATGGTTTCACTTGTTCTCAAATTATTTGTATCTAGTCGCCCTCTTAAACTGGAAGGTGTCCTATGCATTTATGTTTTGCTCTCTATTAAGGACAAGCTGAAAACCACTTGTATGTTTTTCCTTATGATTTGAACACACGTTTGACTTTCATTGTTTCATTTTCATGATCTTTTGTTTGTGTTCATTTGCATGTTTACAACATGGTTGCTAAGTTCTTATTGTCAAGATTATATCTTTCATGCCCATGTTTTAAGTTCTTTTGATCCCAGCTCACAAATGCTTACATATATGATCAAGATTGTGTAGGTGCATGTCACCTCAAAAATTATTTCTTTTGTTATCACTTACCTACTCGAGGACGAGCAGGAGTTAAGCTTGGGGATGCTTGATACGTCTCCAACGTATCTATAATTTTTGATGATCCATGCTTGTTTTTACACCATTTGCCTATTGTTTCGTTACACTTCGTGGCACTTTTATGCATTTTCCGGAACTAACCTATTAACAAGATGTCACAGTGCCAGTTCCCTGTTTTCTGTTGTTTTTGTGTTTCAGAAGTGATACACAGGAAATATTCTCGGAATTGGACGAAACCAAAGCCAGAAGTCTTATTTTTCCCGGGAGCATCCAGACATCCGAAGAGAGGAAGGAGAGGGTCCACAGGCCACCCTCACACAGGGCTGGCGCGGCCCAGGCCCTGGCCGCGCCACCCTAGTGTGAGGAGGCCTGGGGCCACCCCTGACATCGCCCCTTCGCCTATATAAAGCCTCGGGACGGAAAACCCTAAAGGAGTCGGCAATTTTCCAGAAAGAGTTCCGTAGTTCCGCCGCCGCCACCGACGAATTTTGGGGGACAGAAGTCTCTATTCCGGCACCCTGCCGGGACGGGGAAGTGCCCCCGGAACCATCTCCATCGGTCTCCATCGCCGTCTCCGCCGTCTCCATCGACCTCACCGCCATCTCCATCAACCTTGCTGTCTCCTATGATGAGGAGGGAGTAGTTCATCCCCGGGGCTGAGGGCTCTACCGGTAGCTATGTGGTTCACCTCTCTCTCCCATGATGTGATCTTTATGTGATCGTGAGCTTTGTATCATGTTGAACAAGTAGATGTTATTATTCAGATATTATGTGTACTCTAGTGGTATTATTAAAGTAATCTATTCCTCCTGCCATGGTGTAACGGTGACAGTGCGTGCATCATGGTGGTACTTGGTCTAGGCTATGATTGTGATCTCTTGTGGATTATGAGAGTAATTATTACTATGATAGTATTGAAGTGATCTATTCCTCCTTTCATGGTGTAATGTTGACAGTGTGTGCACCGTGTTAGTACTTGGTCTAAGTTGCAATGATATCTATCTTGAGTTGTGCTTTGATTTGGGTATCTCTATGAGTGGTGTTTGTCAAGTACTTGATGAACTTTAAGGGGTGCTTCTGTAGCCACCACACAATGATTAGTGTTATTCAATAGGAGAGTAATTCAGAGTACCATAGTGGAGAGAAGTTGTTTATTTGTTCAATCATGTTATATTGTTGGGAGTGTGTCCACTAGTGAAAGTATGATCCCTAGGCCTTGTTTCCAAGCATTGCACACTGTTTACTTGCTATTTTGTTACTTGTTTGCTCGCAGCGATATTTATTTCACATCACGTTTGCTACTTATAATCATCTATACCACTTGTATTTCACTATCTCTTCGCCGAACTAGTGCACCTATACATCTGACAAGTGTATTGGGTGCGTTGGGGACACAAGAGACTTTCTGTATCGTAATTGCAGGGTTGCTTGAGAGGGATAGCTTTGACCTCTTCCTCCCTGAGTTCGATAAACCTTGGGTGATACACTTAAGGGAAACTTGCTGCTGTTCTACAAGCCTCTGCACTTGGAGGCCCAACACTGTCTACAAGAACAGAAGCGTGTGTAGACATCAGCTGGCCGCGCCACCCTGGCGTGTGGGCCCCTCCTGGCTCCTCTCGTCTCCTCCTTCTGGCTTCCGGAGTCTTCTGGGAAAATATAATTTCCTGGTATTTTTCTGAAATTTTCCTGATCTTCAAAATATGGTCGCTTGATGGTCCTTTTTCCAGCAGAATCCTGACTCTGGCAGCAAATCCTCCGATGATCATCAAACATGTGGAAACAAGGGAAATAACATAAGTATCAACTCTAAATATGAAATATATCAATGAATAACAGTAAATTATGATACAAAATAGTGATGCAAAATGGACGTATCAACCCTCCCCCCCCAATCTTAGACCTCGCTTGTCCCAAAGCGAAAACTAAACTCGGTAAACATGACCACAGGTTTATGGAGTGAAGTGTCGATAATCAAAATACGGACAAGAAGCATCACATTCACCAAGGCACAAGTTATAATAGACAGCAACTTCCCTTTATAAGATATAGACTTGCAATAGGTAAAAGGGAATCACATGTAAAGATGCACAAGGTAAACTATAATTAGCAATGGCAAACCTTAGTTCTTGGTCAAAGAATGAAGAACAAGTTGTTCTTTCTTTTTGAACGGAGCCTTTTAAAACAGAGCTAATATAGCAAAGACTATATGCTCAACAAAGCAAACTTTTGCATTCATAGAAAGCTTTCAAAGATATATTCCTTCAGACAAAAGCATTATACAAAACAAGGAAGATAGTAAACATGATTAAACGGATCAACATATGGATGAATGAGACACAACAACTCAAATGCTTGCTTGAGATAGAGGGAAATAGGTTGACTCAGCATAAAAGTAAAAGATAGGCCCTTCGCAGAGGGAAGCAGGGATTAAACATGTGCTAGAGCTTTTCATTTGTAAAACAGAGGTAAAAATTGTTTTGAGAGGTGGTTGCTTTTGTCAACGACTAGCAACAGAGTTCTTGATATCTTCCATACTAAACAAGTGAGAGCGGTTCCGAGATGTTTGATTAATTGGCACTTTGGTGCTCTTTTAGCTTTGCACTCCTCCCCACCTTTTTCCTTTCTCAAACCATGGCTAACCAATTCCATCGGGTGCCGACCAACTTTCACATTCCATGGAGGAGTGCTTTTCTTTTTCTTTTCTTTTTGAGATTGTAATGGTCTGACCAGCTCCCTTGCAAAATTAATGACGAGCAGATGAAGCTGCCTAGTCGAGGGGTACTTAATTTAGTATGGAAGATAACAAACCCATCCACTACGTCCTCATGAGCTAAAAACAGTGGCACAAAATGAGAAGTGTTTGAAGGTTTTTGAAAGGTAGCACATGAAAATTTACTTGGAATGGCTTGTAATACCATGCATAGGAATTTATAGTGGACTCTTTGGAAGTGACTTGGCTTTTGGGAATTGGATGCACGAGAGGTATTTCCTCTCAGTACAGGTTTTTGGCTAGCAAGGCTGGGAAGCAAGCATAAGAATTGCATGAAACAAACAAACACACATATAATAAGAATAATCATGCAAACTTCCTTGAAGGTACAATGATTTTAACTTTGAGAATAACAATGCTTATAAGCCAAACATAAGGAAAACTGAAGTGATGTAACTACAAACACCTCTTTATTCTTTTCTACTCAAACCTCAAGGTAAAATTGCTACTGACCAAGCTAGGTTTGCCAAAACCAACTAAATTTACTCAAGCTCCCAAAGTGATACCAATACCAATCAACAAGACTAGTCATACAAGAGAGATTGCAAACTAACATAAAGTGTGCGGAAAGTAAACGATAAAACTTCTCATTAATATTTCATTACCGCAACTCACACCAAGGGATATATAGATAACCAACTAAGGAGGATACTTCCAAACTGCAAACTATTCTATATGATAACTTCTCTATTCATGATATGGCACTACTTGAAAAGTAAATGAGCAAAAGGTAATGATGTGATACCGCGGCACTCCCCCAAGCTTGGAACAAGCCAAGGGGATGCCTAAACCGATGACGAATTACTCCTTTGGCGGTGTTGGTAGCAGCCTTGGATTAATGAAATATTCCTGCATTCTGCGAAGCCTGAGATTCTCTTCTTGAAGCATCTCTACCTCCCTCTTCAAGGCTTGATATTGAGTGCAAAACTCAAAAGTGACCAGCATTCCGTGTTCTATCACGGGCATGGAGTTAAGATCCAAAACATGATACGTTGGTCCCTGCAGATCATGAGAAAAGATACGTCTAGCCTTCGTTGGTCCTTCAAAAGTAGGGTTCTTGGGCCTTGCTCTCCCTGAACCTTGCTCTTCCTTCCACTTTTGGCGCTGGTGATCATCTACCCAGGGTCCTTTGCCCTTGTTGTCATTTGAAGAGGCTATGGCTCCCCCAAGCTTAAGATCAACTCCTGACAGAAACAGCTCGAAACAAAACACAACGAGAAAATGATATACAGACCTCGGGGACTCTGGGGGGTTAAATAGGCGAAAATTATACATCGAAAGGAAATCACAGGAGAAAACCGGGACGGAAATGAGTTCCGGGGTGTTCTCACACCTAGGTGGCTGATACGTCCAAAACATATCTACTTTCCCGAACACTTTTGCTATTGTTTCTCCTCTAATTTGTGTGTTTTGAATACAACTAACACGGACTGACGCTGTTTTCAACAGAATTGCTCTGGTGTCTCGTTTTTGTGCAGAAATTCAACTTCCAGTAAAAATCCGGGAAAAATCATGAAAAATCCTATTTCACCAGAAGACCCACGGAGCCAGAAGACAGGAGGGAGAAGGGGCTCGAGGGGCTGTCACGCACAGGTGGCGCGGCCCAACCCTGGCCGCGCCACCCCTGTGTGAGGGGACCCTAGGACTCCTCTCGACCTCCCCTCTCGCGTACATATACCCCCTGATGACATAATATCGGGGAGACGGTGTTTTTCCCAGATAGACTTCCGCTGCGCCACTGCCATCAGAAACCGCAATTCGGAACCAGAAACTCCGTTCTGGCACCCTGCCGGGATGGGGATTCGGAGGAGATCTTCATCACCATCACCACCGACGCTCCTCCATCGACCATCCATGATTCCCCCATCCATGTGTGAGTAATTCCCCCGCTGTAGGTGAGGGGATGGTAGGGATTGGATGAGATTGTTCATGTAATTTGATATGAGATTGATAGGGCATAGTGCCTAGTATCTTTATTTAGTGCATATGACATTGTTGCAACTTGTTGTGCTTAATGCTTGTCACTTTGGGCCCGAGTGCCATGATTTCAGATCTGAACATGTTATTATTTCTATGATGATACTTGTTGTTTATGGTCTTACCTACAAGTTGTATACACATATTGTTGTCCGGAACCCGAGGCCCCAAAGTGACAGAAATTGGGATAACCGGAGGGGATGGCTATGATGTGAGGATCACATGTGTTCACCGAGTGCTAATGCTTTGCTCCGGTACTTTATTAAAAGGAGTACCTTAATTACCAGTAGTTTCCCTTGAGGCCCTGCTGCAACAGGCTGGTTGGACAAAAGATGTCGTGCAAGTTTCTCCTTGTGAGCACGTACGACTATATACAGAACACATGCCTATGATTGTTTGTACTAGGATGCTTTATCATTATTTATCTGCAATGCCCATGTCTCATTGATTTCATGAATTATCTTATCCATGCAACGCCCGTAATCCATCCCTATGCCTACAGTACTTGTTCCTACTGTTTACAACTGTTACTATTACTGCTGCTATTTTACTACTGCTGTTACTGTTTCACTACTGTCACCACTATAAAACTGTTGCTACTGATAAACCACTGCGAGCAAGACTGTTTCCAGGTGCACACTACAAGAAATGTGTTGACTAGTGACCAACTCATAGTGACCACAGAAAAATTGGTCATAGATTTATGACCAACTCGGATCAAATGGTCGTAAGCCATTTCAGAGGGTTCAAGGTCTTAATCTTTATGACCAATTTAGTCCAAAAGGTCATAATGCTCAGACACGAAATGGTCATAACCGATATAATCGAATTTAACATATTATTTTAAATTGATTTTCTGCCGCTTATGACCAATTTAAATGGTCATACCACTATAATCAGTGTGACTAGGCGTCCAACTCAGCAATCCTGTATACGTGTCAGCATCTAGGTGTCACAGATGCTTACGTGGCGGTGCTCGGACAGGTAGGACCCATTGACAGGAGAAACCAATCATTAACTTTAACTAATATATGATATATGGGTCCCACCCACCCCACCCACTTACACGCGGGTCCCACCCACCTACACACGGGTCCTACCCACCCCACCCACCTACACGTGGGTCCCACCCACCCCACCTACACGCGGGTCCCACCCACTTACACGCGGGTCCCACCCACCCTACCCACCTACACACAGGTCCCACCCATCCCGTTATGTGCGGGTCCCACCCACCCCCTTACACGCGGGTCCCAACCACCCCCACCCCCTTACACGTGGGTCCCAACCACCCCCACCACCTTACACGCGGGTCCCACCCACCCCCACCTCCTTACACATGGGTCCCACCATGAGCTGACACGTGGGTCCCACACAAGCTGACATGCAGGTCCCACCATGAGCTGACATGTGGGTCCAATCATGAGTTGACACACGGGTATCAAAAAACAAGCAAGGTGGGGGTCGAACTCAAGACCTCCACCGCACCCCACACACACATCAACCATCCCACCACAACACCACTTGTGTCTAATATGGAGCTTGCAGTTTTTATATGTAACCTGCCACGTAGATGGGCCTGGGCTAATGGCCCATAGCCAATATGGCTTTGTAATTCACCGTTTCAGGAAAATATTTGGGCTCCCCATAAGTTTCAGCCCAAGTAGATTATATAGATATTTTTGTTTTTACAAACAACTAAACATATATATCTCAATTGTGAATATAATGTGTTTTTATATTGTGATTTTTTTTGTAGATCTATGATAAAATCGCAAGTTGTGCATCTAAAAATAATTTTTGCAAAAAATCATCATAAAACTATGAAGCACTTGTAGTTCAAATTGGGCCCGCTTCCTACTACATTGGTAGAAAGTTGTCAAAAAATTAAAAAATACCTTTAAATGGTTTTTTGTTCAACCAAGTGGTGATTTTAAACCCTAAGTGGTATAATATTTTTGGAGATTGTTTTGATCCAATTTTCAAATTGAATTTTGGTAGCTCCTTCACAAAAACATTGATTTGCGGCACTCAGAAAATGAAAAATGCATTTTTTGAGCAAAGAAAATGAAAACTTCCTTCAGCAACATTGTATGTTATTCCAAGTCAAACACTTCTGCACAATATAGGATCATTTGAACAAACTATGTCATGATTTGTGGCTATAACATTGGAAGTTTGACTTAAAAGTTAGAAATCTTCATACATGATAGCTATGTTTTGAGAACACTTTTGTATATATGGGTGGAATCTTGCAAAACTTTCTGTAGATCTCTGATAAAATAGCAACTTGTGCATCTAAAAATATTTTTTTCAAAAAATTATGAGAAAACTATGAAGCACTTGTAGTTCAAATTGGGCCCGTTTCCTGCTGAATCGGTAGAAAGTTGTCAAAATATAAAAACTACCTACAGATGGTTTATTGTTCCACCAACTGGTGAATGTCAAACCCTAAGTGGTATAATATTTTTGGAAATTATTTTGGTTCAATTATCAAATTGAATTTTGGTAGCTCCTTCACAAAAACATCGATTTGTGGCATTCAGAAAATGAAAAATGACTTTTTCGTGCAAAGAAAATGAAAACTTTCTTCAGCAACATTGTTTGTCATTCCGAGTCGAACACTTTTGCACAATATAGGATCATTTGAACAAACTATGTCATGATTGTGGCCATAACATTGGTAGT
This sequence comes from Dactylis glomerata, assembly GCA_007115705.1. Lineage (NCBI taxonomy): Eukaryota > Viridiplantae > Streptophyta > Magnoliopsida > Poales > Poaceae > Dactylis > Dactylis glomerata. The sequence goes on from QXEO01001109.1 coordinate 249,917, forward strand.
TTGGCTTAAAAGTTAGGAATCTTCATACATGATAGCTCTGTTTTGAGAACACTTTTTTTTTAAATTGTAATATTCCAAGTTTGTTATTTTTCCTTCGAATTAGGTCAAATAACATGACGCAATGCGAAGGTTTTCTATTTTTTTGATTTTTTTTGAATTTCTTATCACCGTTTTAAAAGGCGGTCAAAACGGTGAGCGCGACCGTTCTTAGATCGGGGTGGAATCTTCTGAATTTTTTTGTAGATCTATGATGAAATAGCAACTTGTGCACCTAAAAATATTTTTTTTCAAAAAATCATGAGAAAACTATGAAGCACTTGTAGTTTAAATCGGGTCCGCTTCCAGCTGAATAGGCAGAAAGTTATCGAAAAAATAAAAAAATATCTAGAAAATGTTCCAGGGTCAACCATTGGGTGAATTGTACTTATAATATGGTCTAGTAATTTTACAAAATGGGTTGGTGCAATTACCAAAGTAGTCTTTGGTACCTCCTTCACAAAAAAACTCACTTTTCGGCACTCAAAAAAATAAAAAATGAGTACTTCATGAATAGAAAATGAAAAGTATCTTTGGCAACATTGTTTGCCATTCCAAGTCGCAAACTTCTGAACGATATCTGGTTGTTTGAAAAAACTATATCATGATGTGGACATGGCATTGATCTACTTTTGTTCTATAAATGAATTGGAAAATGTTTAAAGGAAAAAACAGCAAAAACACAGCAGCCAATCAGAACTCAGGAATCTCCTCCCCACGGATTGCACCATCGGGACCATCCGAACCGTCCCCACACAGATCCAATGCACCGGAATGCCACCCCCATCCCCATCGTCCAAACCCTAGCCACCCCGATAGGGCCTCGTTCAAACCCTAGCCGCCCCCATTTCCCTCAGTCGCGCCGCCTCCCTCTCCCTCCAGATCTCGCAGCCGCGCCGCTCGCCTCTCTCCCCATCGCCACCTAACTCCTCCAGGGTTCTGCCTTCTGCACCGCAGTCCTTCACCTCGATCCAGATCCGCCGCCACCAACCCTTCCGCCTCCGCCTCCGCCTCCACCGATCCAGATCGCGGCGCAGCCAGCTCCCAAGCACGCGTACGAGATCCAGTTCCGCGTCCTCTTCTGGGAAGGCGCCTGCTGGGTCTACTTCGCGCAGGAACTGGATCGCCGAGCGCTGCGGGGCGGTCCCATGGCGCCTGCTGGGTCTACTTCAGCTTCAGGGGCGGGAAACGTCGAGCGGCGGCAGCGGGGACTGTCGGACTGTCGGAGGCTGCTCGCCGCGCTTGGGCTCGCCGACGACGCCATGGGCATCAAGGTACTCTCCTCCAGGGTTTTTCCGGTTCTCGGCTCCCGTTTCGCTCTCGCTGTGGCAGACTCTCCCTCACTGTCTCTGCGGTTGGCCCGCTAGGGTTTGACGAAGCTGCTGGCGGACCACGCACCGAGGGCGGCCGTGCTGCGGCGGGTGGAGGACTACCGGGGCCGCGTCGTCGCCATCGACGCCAGCCTCAGCATCTACCAGTTCCTGGTGATTCACCTCACCTCCCTTCCATCTACTGCACTGACTCCTTTCCGCTTCGATTCGAGTGCTGTGAGTTGTAATTGCGCAATCGGCTTGGTTCTGGGATACCGTGCTGGTACTACGGGGATGGGGTTTCGGTCCGTGCTAGCTGCCAATGCCATTGGGTGACAGATCGATTGCGCTTGGGCTGGCTCATTGGAGCATTGTGAGTGATGCCCACCAATAGTTTGAGCAAATGCCAACACATTTCCACACCGTAGCATGGGTACTTAGGAACTTCATGAATTGTGCCCAGTTAGCATTTCCTTCTCAGTTTAGCATGGGTACTTTGACTATATTAGGCACTTGCTTACTAGATCTTTGTATGTTTGGTGTCCGCTACATAAATCTGGATGGTGTGTCCACTGTCTGTATGCTTTTGGGTCGTCCTGCTATCAGCTCTTTAGTAATCGTGATGTTGTCTCAGACTATTCTGTCTTAGCCAGGCGTCAAACCTGCATGGTTTCTTCGATTTCTGAATGATGTATGGTTGACCTTCTGGTTTTGTTTCTTTTTAGAACCAAATTGTAAAAGTATGCAGCTTCTTATCATATTTTGACTGTTTGATCATGCTGTTTTGATTAGTTTTGCTTTTATTGATTGCTGGTATCGTGTGAAACTACAAAGCTATGTTAATTTCAGTTCAACTGAAATTTAGATGGAGGTCACCTGTTGGGGTCTGCCGGTTTCCCCCTGTTAAGTCGTTTCTCATTTCTCTATTAAAAGTGATGTTGATAGAGTATTTGTAAATATTCTCGGTTGTATTAAAATGATGTCATACATTACAAAATTAGTATTGCTAATGCTTTATTTGCTACATCTGCTTGCCTATTTGTCTTTCTATTTTGTTCCTATTTATTTCATTGTTAGTAGAATATTGACAGTGCCGGTTCCTCTTTTACAGGAGCTACAGGCGAAGATTTTTGAAGCCTGAAGCTGTCACCAGCATGCTATCGATCATATCATCACTTATCTTTACTTTGTCATCTTTCTTATTTCCTGCCAATCCTTTGATACATTTCGATATGTCCTTATGTTACTTGTTTGTGTTCAGAGATACATTCCCATATATGAATAAAGCATGTTTATTAAGTTTCTGCAAGGTTATGTGTTTCTCATGCATCCAAATAACATGTTCCTCATGTAATCCTGTATATCTATATTGTAGTGTGATGTTAATTTATTCATGGTTGGCAATCATGGTTGGAAACTTGAAATGCAAGTTATGTACTGATTTAGTTTGTTAACTTGTTTCTTCTGAATCTCATTTACATGTCCTGTTTGTTTTTCAGTAATAGAGTATTCATTGTTTGCTCTCAGTTGTATATTCACTTATATTTTTGCCACCTTTTGGTTGTTCTGCTGTTATTTATGTACACTGGAGGGAGGGCAGATGGCTGCCTTGGGGTCGTCGGCCTAGGCAAGTGGCGAAGTGGCTCATGCATTGTTGAAGCAATCCTGCTTACGTGTCATTATGTACGTGTAACATTGGTTACATTGGTTAGCTAATTACAGAAGTGGGTTGTTATGGCTTATATTGATCATTATGTGCGTGTAACAAATTCTTTTGTTGTGTTTTTGGTTCAGCGGGGAGGGGTTTAGGAAGGCCTACAAGGAGAAGCACCCCAACAACAATAAGGTCTCTGCTGTAAGATCTGTTTCCTCCACCCCTGTTTCTTGTATATTTGAATTGTTGTGATTACTGGTGGTGAATAACGTGTTCTGATTTAGGTTTATTTTTAGTTGTGAATCGCAGGTTGGCAAGGCTAGTGGTGAGAAGTGGAAAGTCCTTGAACGGTGCTGTAAGTGAACTGTTCCCTCTGCTCCTCTCGAACTGTTGGTTTCGATATTATCTCATGGCTGTGATTTGAACTGATGTCACACTTTCTATTGATCTTGTTCGGGGGCTTACTGTATACAAGTAGTTAGTTTCAAAATAAACTGATCTCTATTCTGGCTTGTATTAGCTTAATTTTGTGGCCGGTTCGCCCAGCTGTGACCTATGTTTAAATTCCCCATCTTTGTGACTTTGGATTTGAATTTGTGATGCGCTAGTACCTGCATTGTTAATTCATTGTCTGATGTCTGATATTGTTGACACCATTTAGCACTGCATCTCTGCTCTGCCAATTGTATTTATTTATCTTGTTTGCTCCTGTGCTGCTAATTGTATTGAGTGTTTCTTTCTAAAAATATGGCTACACCTCTTCGCAGGAGATCCAGGTCGAAATATTTGAAACAAGCTCGAAGCTCCAATCAGCAAAGAGAGGCTAGCTGTAGTTTTAGAGGAGCTCCAGGTCGAAATATTTGAAACAAGTTCGAGGCTCTAATCATCAGAGAAAAGCTAGCTGTAGTTTTAGAGCAACTTGTATTTAGTTCTAGATGTATGGCTGGTATATTCTGTGTGAAAACTGTAATGTAATACTGTAGAATATTTTTGGCTGCTATTGAAGATTCTATGTCTCGTGTCATTTCTATTTCATTTATTGGTTAAGCTTGTGTCTGAAAATGTGAGATCTTTCTTCTACAAGATAACTAGAAAAACCTGACCAATGGGACCTGCTTGACCGGACCTACCTGACATATGGGATCAGATATGACAAGTGGGACCAGATGAAAAACTATAAATAAAAAAATCGGACAAAAAAGCATGCACCATAGAAAATAAAAGGGCCCCAATTTTGGGCTTGGCCCATTTTAGCCGATCAGAATTGACTAAGAAAAACAATAAATAGGCTGAGTTACTGGGCTTGGCCCATCTAGAGCAACACCAATGGACTGGGCTAAATTCGAATTACGACCAATTGGTTTGGTCACAATCTTGCCACATAGGATTGGCCACGTAGGATCCGACGTGGCCTGGCCAAATTGCTCATGACCAATTTTTTGGTCATAATGCTTATGACCATCTATTTTGGTCATAATCGTCTATGACCAATTAGAAAAATTGGTCGTCGTAGGCGGTCAGTGACGCTCAACTGCCGACCAACTGTTTTTGGTCAGAAAAGGGTCATAAGTTGAGCAACAATGACCATCTAGTGACCAAAATGAAGGGTCACTAGTCAACAGATTTCTTGTAGTGGCAGCTGAATTGACAACTCATCTGTTAAGGCTTACATATATTCTTTGGCTCCCCTTGTGTCGAATCAATAAATTTGGGTAATACTTCCCTCGAAGACTGTTGCGATCCCCTATACTTGTGGGTCATCAAGACTATTTTCTGGCGCCGTTGCCGGGGAGCATAGCTTTATTTGTAAGTTCACTTGGTATTCATATATGTTCGCTGCAATCCTTTCATCATGGGTAAACCTCGTGATGGAAAAGTTCCTATATTGCCATCCACTACAAGAAGAGGTACGACTCTCAACACCTCTGTTGCTCTTGATTCGCCATCTGTTATGAGTAAGTTTCTTACACCACCACACCCACACGCTACTGCTACTACTTCTGCTGAGATTGACAATGCCACTGATAATTTAGATGATGCTTTTACTGTGCTTGATGAGAGTGGTTCACTAGGTTCCTTTTTAGATGCTACTATTGCTAGAGCTAAGTTGGGAAACACCACTGTTACACCTGTTAGTTCACCTGAGTCTAGGGAATGTCCTAGTGATGATTATGATGATGATGCTTACATTGAGCTTAATGATGATTTTATTGCAGAAGCACGTGCTTCTCGTAATGCAGGTAATGTTAAAGAACTTCTTGCCAAACGTTCTATTAGATATAATTTGTCTCCTGATCCTAAGTTTGCTGCTTCTCCTATAAATATTAGAGACAAGGATTATGATTTCTCTTTGGATTTATCTTACATATCTATTGTTGAGAAACTCCTTTTTGTGGTACTAAAGATGAGAGTGCTATGGAGCACATGAATGAGCTTTCTACTTTGAGTAATTTGTTTTCTGATGATATTAAGCTCCGCACTTACTTTGTTGCTAAGATTTTTCCTTTCTCGTTGAAAGATGCTGCTAAAACTTGGTTTAATAGCCTGTCTCCTGGATCTCTTACTAGTCCTATTGCTTTGGTTAATGCTTTCTTTCAGAAATATTTTCCTGCTAGTGCTCAACATGCTGCTGTGCAGAAAATCTTTGATTTTGAACAGGGAAAAGGAGAGATACTGCCCGAATCTTGGACAAGGTTTTGTTCTTTGATTAGAGCTTTGCCTAAAGAACCATTGCCTAAAAATGAACTCCTTGATATATTTTATAATGGACTACGGATGAATCTAAGTCATATTTGGATAGTTGTGCTGGTTGTGTTTTCAGGGAAAGAACTCCGGCTGAAGCAGAAGAATTAATGGCTAAAATAAGCCGGAATCATGACGATTGGACTCTAGTTGAGCCAACACCAGCACCAACCCCTGCGCCATCTATAGAGCCTACACCGAAGAAGAGAGGGATGATTCAATTAAATGATGAAGTTATGAAGGAAGCTAAGAAATCTCTTAAGCAGAAAGGTATTAAGGCCGAAGATGTGAAGAATTTACCTCCTATTGAAGAATTATGTAAGCCAATCCCTCGCTCATCTACCATTGAGGTACACTCTCTCCAACGCTTTGATGAAAGAGATATTCCTTATACTAAACCTCTTGATCAATGCTTAGATGAGTTTGATAATTTTATTGTTAAGCAAGAAAATTTTAATAGAATGGTGCATAATCATTTGTTGGAAAATTCTAGAGCTATTAATAAGTTGCAGGATATTGTGGAGAGAAGCGCCAATGATGTGAAGATACTTGCTAAACATTTTCAAATGGTTCAAACACAAATTGATCAGCTTACCAAGGTGCAAAAAGATTTGCTAGTTAATGCTGCAAAAGAGAAGCAAGCATGTGAAATACGCACAAGAAGTGGTGCTGCTACTCAAGACCCATTATATCCTGAAGGGCATCCTAAGAGGATTGAGCAAGATTCTCAACGAACTGCAAATGATGATATTCCTTCTAAGAAGAAGAAGAAGAAGCATACAACAACTGCAGAATCCTCTGATGCAGGTAAAGATCCTAACAGTGTTTCTATTTCTGATGCTGAAACTGAACCAGGAGATGCTTCCGATAAAGAAGAAGATAAAGAAGAAGTTGAAGAAGAACCAGAGAAGATTGACAAGAATTCAAATTACACCAAAGAAGACTTCATTGCCAACAAGCATGGTAAGGAGAGAGAACCTTGGGTACAGAAGCCAATGCCTTTTCCCAGTAAGAAACACAAGTCCAAGGAAGAAGAACACTACAACAGGTTTTGTGAATGGATGAGACCTTTATTTTTGCAAATTCCTTTGACTGATGCTATTAGAATGCCCCCTTATGCAAAGTATATGAAAGATATTGTCACTAACAAAAGGAAAATTCCTAGTGAGGAAATTTCCACACTACTTGCTAACTATTCTTTTGATGGTAAAGTTCCAGAGAAGCTTGGAGATCCAGGTATACCAACTATTCCTTGCTCCATTAAAAATAACTATGTTAGAACTGCTTTATGTGATTTGGGAGCTAGAGTTAGTGTCATGCCTTTTTCTCTTTATAAGAGACTTGATTTAGAAAAATTAGTATCAACTGATATATCTTTGCAGATGGCTGATAAGTCTACTACTATTCCTATTGGTATATGTGAGAATGTTCCTGTTCAAGTTGCTAACAGTTGTTTAATATTAACTAATTTTGTTGTGTTGGAAATGCCTGATGATGATAATATGTCTATTATTCTTGGGAGACCTTTTCTAAACACTGCAGGTGCTGTTATCAATTGCAATCAAGGAAAAGTCACTTTCAATGTCAATGACAAAGAGTATACGGTTTATTTTCCCAAGCAGATTGATAGGAAGATTGCTCTAAGTTCAATCAAGCATGTTGAGACCATCAAAGTTGGTCAAATTATTTGTTCAGAGCGAATGCCCAAGGAAGAATGTCAAATTGTTATGGTTGGGACTATACCTATCAAAGTTGAGGTAACATAAGCATTAAGTGATATGCAAAGTTTCTCCTCATAAAAAGTTAGTTTGGTAACAAGACTTGATCAACCTTGTTAGCAAAGTGATTTTATATGAACAAAATTTCGCTTTCACCGCATCCACTCCACCTCACTTGTATTTACTTTCATCAAATTGTGTTCCTTCAGTTAAGTTGTATGATTGAGAGTATCTCAGAGCTGCTGCATGCTTAGTTTTGATTTGCTTGAAAAAATTTCATCCTAGATTTTCTGAGCTTTTATCGATATGCCAATTTCTGAAAAATCCTCGAAAATAAAGTTTCTCAAAAAATTCCAGAAAATTCTTTATAAATTTTTATGTCAAAAAAGGGGCAGAGAGACACCTGGGAGGCACCAGGTGGGGCAGCCACGCCACCTCACACACAGGTGGCGCGGCCCAGCCCTGGCCGCGCCACCCAGGTGTGAGGGGGGCCCACAAGGTCCCTCACTCATCTCTTCTTCCCCAGCTCTTTCTCTCTCCCGAAAAACACCGCCCCATTTGCTCAAACCCGAGTTCTTGCTGTTCTTCACCTCGATTTTTCGATCTCCTTGCTCAGCCCAACATTTCTGCTGAAATTTGGATCATTTGCTCTCCGGTATGTGACTCCTCCACTTGTCCAAGTAGAATTTCTTTTGGTGAAGTATTTCTTGAGTATTTTAGCATTGTAGGTGACAGTATAAATGAGTATGCATGTTTGTTCTCTTGCTTAGAATTGTTATTTTGATGCATGATAGCTCTCTAGTAACTCACCATAGTAGTCTCCTACACTTGCTTGTCTTTAAATCACTTTTTATGAGTTTGTTGAAAAATTTCAGAGAAGGGAGATGGACAACTTCACATATGGAGAAGTGTTTGAAAGTGATGCACCAAGGTCGTCAAGGCCCTCAAGATCTACTGCTCAATATAGGATGTCTTATAATGAGGATCTCATGTCACCAAACCTTGAAGGGGACGATGGAGATGCACATCCATCCACTTTCCCTTGTTTTAACTTTTTGAGTGATGCAGGGATTCTTGATGATTTCTTCCTCCTTATTAACAGGGTTGGGTTGACTGCTTATATGATAGATGAAAGTGACCAATATTCTATGCTTACAAAGATTTTCGTTGAAAGTTTTAAATTTACTAACGCTCATTACAATCCTTCCGTTGCATTTAAGATTTATGATAAGTCTATCACCATGCCTTTGGGGAGGTTTTGTTCTATTTTAGGTATTCCCAGGTTTGGAACGGCCAAGAAGATACAAAATCACCCCGCTGACTTGTTGGAGCTTTACCGAGGGGTGACCAATGATGATGACCGCAACGCACAGCGTGGCAAGATAAGAAATATTCAGCTCCCAGCTATTAGATATTTTACTTACTATCTTGCAACTAGTGTACTTGGTAGAGAAAACACTAGCAATATCTCCAACTATCATTTAGCTTTTCTAGCTACCGCTCTTGATGTTGGTAGGAAGTATAACCTTGGTGCTATTATTGCTCGTCGCCTAGCTGCTAGGGGACCTATTTATGGAGGTATTATTGCCGCGCGCATTGTTGCTGAGCTAGGACTTTCTATTGCTCCTAATGATGTATTGTTGGCTCCACAGAGGCTTGATCTTGCTGCTATGAAACTCCATCATTTTGTTACTGCTAACTCTTGTGTAGGGAAATTAGTTTACAGGATGTTATTCATTGATGGAGAGGAAAGGGAAATTCCCTTGCCTCAGCCTAACTTGTTCAGCATTCACATGAAGCCATGGTCGCGCACGAAGGTGGAGTTGGACGATCAGCTTAGGCTGCTTGGTTTCAATATCCAACACGGCGTGGTGGTCCAGGAGGAAGAGGAGGAGCCGCCCTATCACTTCACCACGTACCACTCCGGGGCATCCTCGAACTCATATCAGGACGATGGTGCTTCTTCGTCACACTACGAAGGCGCCACCTCATGGCCGAGTTGGCCGAGTTGGGATTGATCTCCACTTAGGCCAAAAGCCTAAGCTTGGGGGGAGGTACGCCGATGATTCACTCATCTACATATCATATTTTGTCAGACCTTTGTATATTCATGTTTCGCTTTCTCTAGTGTTCTAGTTCTTATTTCCACTTTTCCAAAACACAAAAAGACCCAAAAATATTTCCGTTGTTTCTCTCTATTTGGTTCTTTGGTTCTCTACCTTTGGTTTGCTTTACTTGCTATTTTCGGTTTGCTATTCGAAAAATCCAAAAATATTTTGCTTTGTTTGCTATTTCTTTCTGCTTTTGTTTCAAAAATCGAAAACCCCAAAAATATTTGTTGTTCTTCTTCGGTTTTGTAAAGTTTGTTGCAGAGTTCGGTCTCCCGTTACTCCATTGGAGCTTGGTATTCACTTTATATTATTCAAGCCACACAAGTGAAGAGCAATGATGACGACATACGACAATCCGAGATGTGGTAAGAGGCTGGTATGAACTCTATTTGTTTTCATTTTTGTACATATACCCATTTATGTGGACATGCTTGGTCGATTCATGTAAGGTATATGTTATCTAATGGATGCTTTGTAGTTCTTGCTCTCATATGATTAGTTTCAATTTACTATTAGCCTATAGCATGTCATATAGACGCTTGCATGCATTGTTTTATTCATAGTATGGTATGATATTGCGGTATCCACCTCTGAAAGCTTCATTTGAATCGACTTGGCACATGCTCAAGCATGCATATGACTGAACAAAAAGTCAATTAAGCCTCGATGATTTACTTTGCCTCAGTGTTTTTGTATCATTTTTATGCCTATATTAATTTTGTTTTGTCGCAAGCATGATTATGACAGTTATTGCTCTCTCGATTGTCGCTTCCCAGTCTTTTGCTAGCCTTCACTTGTACTGAGTATGAGCTCTACTCGTGCATCCAATTACCAAAAACCAAGTCTTCCAAAGAGTCCACTATAAATTCCTATGCATGGTATTTGTAAGCCATTCCAAGTAAATTTTCATGTGCTACCTTTCAAAACTTTCAACTACTTCTCATTTTGTGCCACTGTTTTTAGCTCATGGGGACATAGTGGTCGGAATTGCTATCTTCCATATTAAATTGAGTACCCCTCGACTAGGCAGCTTCATCTGCTCGTCATTAATTTTGCAAGGGAGCTGGTCAGACCATTATAATCTTAATCCTAAAAGAAAGAAAAAAGGCACTCCTCCAAAGGAATGTGAAAGTTGGTGGGCACCCGATGGAATCGGTTAGCCATGGTTTGAGAAAGAAAAAGGTGGGGAGGAGTGCCAAAGCTTTATAAAAGAGCACCAATGTGCCAAATTTCAAAGAACTCGGAACCGCTCTCACTTGTTTATTATGGAAGATAGTAAGTCCCCATTGCTAGTCGTTGACATAGAACAACCACCTCTCAAAAGAAACTTTTATCTCTGATTTACAAATGAAAAGCTCTAGCACATGTTTAATCCCTGCTTCCCTCTGCGAAGGGCCATTCGTTTACTTTTATGTTGAGTCACCATCTTCTAACTTTAAGCACTTCTTGAGAGCATAGCTGTTATTCTTAGTGTAATGTGCTTGTCCCAGAACACGGTTAATTGTGGTATAACTTTGATGCTTGTATCTTTGATATTTCTACTTCTAGTCTTCCCTTGGACTTCAGAGGTGCCTCAGCATTTATGTTTTGCTCTACAAATAAAGGCAAGCGGGATACCACTCTTTCATATCATTTATGCGTATTACAATCTTGTAGCTTCTTATGTACATGTTACTTGTTATTAGTGCATTGGCACTCTTTCATAGCTTGCTTGACTATGAGGTGGCATTAGTTGCATATTTCTTATTATGAATTGCCTGAGTACTTGATCACATAGTTAGTATATATACATCATATGAGCAAATGTGTTCGTGAAAGTTTCTTTTATCGCTCTCAGTTGTTAACTGAATTGCTTGAGGACAAGCAAATAGCTAAGCTTGGGGGGAGTTGATACGTCCAAAACGTATCTACTTTCCCGAACACTTTTGCTATTGTTTCTCCTCTAATTTGTGTGTTTTGAATACAACTAACACGGACTGACGCTGTTTTCAGCAGAATTGCTCTGGTGTCTCATTTTTGTGCAGAAATTCAACTTCCAGTAAAAATCCGGGAAAAATCATGAAAAATCCTATTTCACCAGAAGACCCACGGAGCCAGAAGACAGGAGGGAGAAGGGGCTCGAGGGGCTGTCACGCACAGGTGGCGCGGCCCAGCCCTGGCCGCGCCACCCCTGCGTGAGGGGGCCCCAGGACCCCTCTCGACCTCCCCTCTCGCGTACATATACCCCTTGACGACATAATATCGGGGAGACGGTGTTTTTCCCAGATAGACTTCCGCTGCGCCGCCGCCATCAGAAACCGCAATTCGGAACCAGAAACTCCGTTCTGGCACCCTGCTGGGACGGGGATTCGGAGGAGATCTTCATCACCATCACCACCGACACTCCTCCATCGACCATCCATGATTCCCCCATCCATGTGTGAGTAATTCCCCCGCTGTAGGTGAGGGGATGGTAGGGATTGGATGAAATTGTTCATGTAATTTGATATGAGATTGATAGGGCATAGTGCCTAGTATCTTTATTTAGTGCCTATGACATTGTTGCAACTTGTTGTGCTTAATGCTTGTCACTTTGGGCCCGAGTGCCATGATTTGAGATCTGAACATGTTATTATTTCTATGATGATACTTGTTGTTTATGGTCTTACCTACAAGTTGTATACACATATTGTTGTCCGGAACCCGAGGCCCCAAAGTGATAGAAATTGGGATAACCGGAGGGGATGGCTATGATGTGAGGATCACATGTGTTCACCGTGTGCTAATGCTTTGCTCCGGTACTTTATTAAAAGGAGTACCTTAATTACCAGTAGTTTCCCTTGAGGCCCTGCTGCAACAGGTTGGTAGGACAAAAGATGTCGTGCAAGTTTCTCCTTGTGAGCACGTACGACTATATACGGAACACATGCCTATGATTGTTTGTACTAGGATGCTTTATCATTATTTATCTGCAATGCCCATGTCTCATTGATTTCATGAATTATCTTATCCATGCAACGCCCGTAATCCATCCCTATGCGTACAGTACTTGTTCCTACTGTTTACAACCGTTACTATTACTGCTGCTATTTTACTACTACTGTTACTATTTCACTACTGTCACCACTATAAAACTGTTGCTACTGATAAACCACTCCGAGCAAGACTGTTTCCAGGTGCAGTTGAATTGACAACTCATCTGTTAAGGCTTACATATATTCTTTGGCTCCCCTTGTGTCGAATCAATAAATTTGGGTAATACTTCCCTTGAAGACTGTTGCGATCCCCTATACTTGTGGGTCATCAGTGGCGCGGCCAGGGGTGGGCCCGCGCCACCTACGTGTGAAAAACACACGGACTCCTTTTCCTGCCCGTTTTAATCTCGTGATTTTTCATATTTAATAAAAACAGCAAAAATATTAAAGGAAGAGCTTTTCACGAAACTTCTCTGACTAGAACTGTTACCTATTCGAAAACGAACTCTGCAGGTACCTGCAATTTGTCTTGGATGAATTCTTCCGGAGAAACTATTTCAATAACATCAACATCTTCATTATAAGAATCTCCAGAAATATAATGTTTGAGTCTTTGCCCATTCACCACTTGTGTAGAGTCATCTTTCAATGAAGCAATCTTAATAGCACCTTCTGGCATCTTTAAAGAGGGTTGGCCAATAAAAACCTGATTGTAGAACCTTCTGCGCGGTTCTATCTCCAGCATGATGCCCTCCATAAGCACTACTATGGCATTTTCTTAATATCTCTTGTTGCTCATATTCCGGTACGCATCTTCGCATAATACCATCAACTCCTTCTTTATATAAGTGTGGGTCATCCCAAAAATAATACCTCAAATCATAGAAGAATTTTCTTCTTTGCTGAGCTGTAAAGGTTGGAGGCAAATACTTGGAAACAATAAAGTTAGCATAATCAGCATAGCAAGGAAGGTCTCGCGAAGTTACATTTATTGCAGCCAACTGTTCATTTGGAAAACTATCATTAACAGGAATAGGATCAAAAGAAATGTTTTCCAATCTAGACAAGTTGTCAGCCACAGGATTTTCAGCACCTTTCCTATCTACGATATGCAAATCAAACTCTTGTAAAAGCAACACCCATGTAATAAGCCTAGGCTTAGCATCCTTCTTAGTCATAATATATCTAATAGCAGCATGATCAATATGAATAGTAACTTTAGAATCAACAATGTAAGATCTAAACTTATCACATGCAAAAACAACAGCAAGAAACTCTTTCTCAGTAGTAGCATAATTCTTCTGAGCAGCATCAAGAGTCTTACTAGCATAATGAATAACATTCAACTTATTATCTATGCGCTGTCCAAGAACAGCACCAACAGCAAAATCACTAGCATCACACATAATTTCAAAAGGTAAATTCCAATCAGGTGGTTGAACAATAGGAGCAGTAGTTAAAGCCTTCTTAAGAGTTTCAAAAGCTTCCTTACAATCATCATCAAAGACAAATGGTACATCCTTTTGAAGAAGATTAGTAAGAGGCTTTGAAATCTTAGAGAAATCCTTAATAAACCTCCTATAGAAACCAGCATGACCAAGAATACTACGAATACCTTTAACATCTCTGGGACAGGGCATTTTCTCAATTGCCTCCACTTTTGCTCTGTCAACTTCAATACCTCTTTCAGAAATTTTATGTCCAAGGACAATTCCTTCATTCACCATAAATTGGCATTTCTCCCAATTAAGAACAAGGTTAGTTTCTTCGCACCTCTGCAAAACTTTATCAAGGTTGTGCAAACAATTATCAAAAGAAGTTCCATAGACAGAGAAATTGTCCACGAAGACCTCCACAATTTCTTCACAAAAGCCATGAAAAATAGCAGACATGCATCTTTGAAAAGTAGCAGGAGCATTTCATAAACCAAACGGCATATGTCTATAAGCATAAGTTCCATAAGGACAAGTAAAAGTGGTTTTCTCTTGATCATCCTTCTTAACAGCAATTTGAGAAAAACCAGAATAATCATCAAGGAAACAAAAATGAGTCTTCTTAGACAACCTTTCTAGCATTTGATCTATAAATGGTAAAGGGTAATGATCTTTCTTAGTAACTTTGTTTACCTTCCTATAATCAATGCACATTCTATAACCAACTACTACCCTTTGAGGAATAAGCTCGTTATTCTCATTAGGCACAACAGTCATACCTCCTTTCTTAGGAACACAATGAATAGGACTAACCCATCTACTATCAGCAATAGGATAAATAATACCAGCATCAAGGAGTTTTAATACCTCATTTCTTACCACATCCTTCATCTTGGGAATTAGGCGGCGTTGATGCTCCACGACTGGCTTCGCGTCTTTCTCCATATTAATGGCATGCTGACAAAAATGGGAGAAATCCCTTTTAAATCATCAAGAGTATATCCCATAACTCCTCGGTGTTTCCTCAATATCTCCAATAATCTTTCTTCTTCCTTTTCTGAAAGTTTAGAACTAATAATAATAGGATATATTTTCTTATCATCTATATAAGCATATTTAAGATAATCAGGCAAAGGCTTTAATTCAAACACAGGATCTTCTTTAGGCGGCAAAGTGGTACCAAGATCCTCCACAGGTAGATTATGCTTGATTAATGGCGGTTGATGAAGAAGAATATCGTCAATCTCTTCTCTTTCCTTGCTAAAAACATCACTTTCGTGATCTTCCATGAACTGCTGCAAGGCATTATTAGGAGCAAGAGCAATAGAAGCAAGTTGTTCAACTCGAAAATTTTCATTAGGCGTGTCATTCTCATAAGAGGTCTTAGCAAACTTGGAAAATTAAACTCATAAGACTCTCCATTAAACTTAGTAAAAAAATTCTCCTTCTTACAATCTATCACGGCGACACAAGTGTTCAAAAACGGTCTACCAAAAATAATAGGACAATTTTAACTAGCCTCCTTACCAAGGACTAGAAAATCAGTAGGGTATTTAGTCTTACCGCAAAGAACTTCCACATCTCGAACAATACCAAGAGGCCAAACAGTCTCTCTGTTAGCAAGCTGAACAACCACATCAATATCTTCAAGTTCACAAGCGCCAATCTCGTGCATAATTTCTTTGTAAAGCTCTAAAGGAATAGCGCTTGCACTAGCACCAATATCACATAAACCATAATAGCAATGATCTCCAATCCTGACAGAAATAACAGGAACACTTGTTTTCCTATACTTTTTAGGATGTGAGAGAATGTTAGAAGCATCTTCACAAAAAATAATATATTCATCCCCTACATCTTTAGTAACAAGATCTTTCAATATAGCTACAGGAGACTTAATAGTAATTTGCTCATCAGGTTCTGCAGCTTTCTTAGTACTTTTATTAGACACACTTACCAAAGTAGAATACTTCTTTACCTTAGCAGGGAAAGGTGTCTTCTCAAAATAAGGTTCAGGCACAATGCTATCAACAGTACAAACTTCAGTAGCTGCAGCAGGTATATGACTAATAGAATCTTAATAAGGCGCATGATATTTGTTCCAATCTTTCTTTGGAACATCAAGATAAGAGGCAAAAGCCTTAAGACAATTAGCAAGTATTTGTGAATCAAGACCATAAGCAGTGCTAACACTATGAAAATCATCGGTTCCCATAAAAGATTTAATGCATTCATAATCATAGTTTATACCTGACTTCCTACCTTTGTCGTTTTCCCAACCTTCAGCATTCTCTTGTATACGGTCAAGAAGTTTCCATTTAGCGTCTTCTTTCATATGAGTAAATGATCCAAAGCAAGAAGCATCCAAATAATCCTTATCAGGAAGAGTAAGTCGCGCATAAAAATTATCAATAACAATATTATTGGGGAGCTCATGAATGGGGCATTTGAGCATTAGTAACTTCAATCTCCCCCACGCTTGGGCAATACTCTCTCCATCATGAGGCCAAAAATTATATATCCGGTTACGGTCTTTATGAATTTCACTTGGAGGATAAAACTTGGAATAAAAGAGAGGTACAATATCCTCCCATGCCATAGATGGACCATCTTAAAGTAGTCGATACCACTCTTCAGCTCTGCCTTTCAATGATAAAGAGAATAGTTTCTTCTTGACCTGGCTTGGTGAAATACCTGCACATCTGAATAACTCGCATAATTCATGTATAAATAATAAGTGATCACCCGGATGGACAGTTTCATCTCCTGAATAGCAGTTATCCATAATACGCCCAACAATCTTCATAGGTATTTTAAAAGGATCAATTTCAACAGGCGGTGGCGGTGGTGGTTCCTCCGCATGTGCAGCAGCAGTAGTAGATGTGTTTCCAAATAGGAAACCAAATGGAGAGTTTTCCATAGCAGAGTAAAATAAAAATAAAAGACAAAATAAAAACAATACTCACAGCGACGGTTACCTTTACCAATTCCACTCTTCAATAGCGCTACACTCCCCGGCAACGGCGCCAGAAAATAGTCTTGATGACCCACAAGTATAGGGGGTGTATCGTAGTACTTTCGATAAATAAGAGTGTCGAACCCAACGAGGAGCAGAAGGTGTTGATGAGCGGTTTTGATCAAGGAATCACTGTAAATACTAGCAAACAGGTTTTTAGGGGTATTTGGTAATACGAGTAAATAAAGTGCGAGTAAATAAAAGACAGTAGTAACAATTGCAGCAAGTGGTCCAATCCTTTCTTCAGCAAAGGACAAGCCGGTTGTGTACTTATAATAACCAAACGTTCTCGAGGACACACGGGAGTTTCTGTCAAGAGCTTTCCCTTCATAAAGCCAATAGTCTTTATTGGTTTGATAGGTGTTATGGGGGTGAACCTATGCTAGCGCACTACCCTTACTAGGATAAATACACACTTGTGATTATACCCCTTGCAAGCATCCGCAAATACAAGAAAGTAATTAAGATAAATCTAACCACAGCCTTAAACTCTAAGATCCTACGCTCCCTGGTGCAATGGTTTCCCAATGGAGGTTTAGGTTTCTGTCACTCCAGCAACCCCACAATCGGTAGCCAAATACACAATGCATCTCACTAGGCCCATAAATGGTGAAGTATCATGTAGTCGACGTTCACATGACACCACTAATGAAATAGCACCACAACAATATCAAACCATTAAATATTTCTCAACAATAATTCACTACTAACATCTTGACTTCTCCCATGTCCTCAAGAACTAAACGAACTACTCACAAGACATCATATGGATCATGATCAGAGGTGAAATAATGGTAAATAACAATCTCAACATAAACCTTAACTCAACGGTTCCACTCAATAGCATCAACTACAAGAGTAATCAACACCGGGAAAGTTTCCCCTATGAATATAACAAGATCCAACTCAAGATGTTACAGCGGGATGGCATGGTGATGGTGGAGATGGAGGTGCTGGTGATGGAGATGATGACGATGATGATCCCGATGAAGTCCAGTGCGATGGTGATGACGATGGCGATGATCTCCCCTCTCCGAGAAGGAATTTCCCCGGCAGATTTCTCCCTGCCGGAGAGCTTTTCTCTCTCTGGTGTTTTCCGCCCCGTAGAGGCGGCGGTGTCTAACTCTGAGCCCCCCCCCTGACTTAGGTTTTCGGGGACGATGAGGTACGCGAAGGGGCGAGACCAGAAGTGGGCTAGGGCGGCCTCACACAGGGCTGCTGCGGCCAGGGGGCTGGCCGCGCCACCCTGGTGTGTGGGCCCCTCCTGGCTCCTCTCGTCTCCTCCTTCTGGCTTCCGGATTCTTCTGGGAAAATATAATTTCCTGGTATTTTTCTGGAATTTTCCTGATGTTCAAAATATGGTCCCTTGATGGTCCTTTTTCCAGCAGAATCCTGACTCCGGCAGCAAATCCTCCGATGATCATCAAACATGTGGAAACAAGGGTAATAACATAAGTATCAAGTCTAAATATGAAATATATCAATGAATAACAGTAAATTATGATACAAAATAGTGATGCAAAATGGACGTATCACAAACCTCATAAAAAATGATTTTGAGATAAGCAAATGTAGGAAACTACTATAGTGAGTTACTAGAGAGCTATCATGCATCAAAATAACATTTCTAAGCAATTGAACAAGCATGCATACTCATTTATCCTGCCACCTACAATGCTAAAATACTCAAGAAATACTTCACTAAAAGAAATTCTACTTGGACAAGTGGAGGAGTCACATACCGGAGAACAAATGCTCCAAATCTCAGCAGAAATGATGGGCTGAGCAAGGAGATCGAAAAATCGAGGCGAAGAACAGCAAGAACTCGGGTTTGAGCTGGGTGTGTCGTTATTTTCGGGAGAGAGAAAGAGCAGGGGAGGAAGAGATAAGTGAGAGGCCAGGTAGGGCCCTCTCACACCAGGTGGGCGTGGCCAGGGCTGGGCCATGCCCCCTGTGTGGGAGGTGGTGTGGCAGCCCCTCCTGGTGTCTCCCAGGTGCCTCTCTGTCCCATTTTTGACATAAAAATTTATAAAAAAAAATTCTGGAATTTTTTGAGAAACTTTATTTTCGTGGATTTTTCAGAAATTGGCATATCGATAAAAACTCAGAAAAACGAAGATGAAATGATTTCAAGCAAATCAAAACCAAGTATGTAGCAGCTCTGAGATACTCTTAATCAAGTAACTAAACTAAAGGAATAAAATTGGTGAAAGTAAATAAAAGTGAGGTGGAGTGGATGCGGTGAAAACGAAGTTCCGTTCATATAAAATCACTTTGTTAACAAGGTTGATCAAGTCTTGTTACCAAACTAACTTTATATGAGGCAAAACTTTACATTTCACTAAATGCTTATGTTACCTCAACTTTGATAGGCATAGTCCCAACCATAACAATTTCATATTCTTCTTTGGGCTTTTGCTCTGAACAAATAATTTGACCAACTCTGATGGTCTCAACATGCTTGATTGAATTTAGAGCATTCTTCCTATCAATCTTCTTGGGAAAATAAACCGTATACTCTTTGTCATTGACATTAAAAGTTACTTTTCCTTGATTGCAATTAATAACAGCACCTGCAGTATTTAGAAAAGGTCTCCCAAGAATAATAGATATATTATCATCTTCAGGCATTTCCAACACAACAAAATCAGTTAATATTAGACAACTGTTAGCAACTTGAACAGGAACATTCTCACATATACCAATAGGAATGGTAGTAGACTTATCAGCCATTTGCAAAGATATATAAGTTGATACCAATTTTTCTAGATCAAGTCTCTTATAAAGAGCAAAAGGCATGACACTAACTCCGGCTCCCAAATCACATAAAGCAGTTCTAACATAGTTATTTTTAATGGAGCAAGGAATAGTTGGTATACCTGGATCTCCAAGCTTCTCCGGTACTTTACAATCAAAAGAATAATTAGCAACTAAAGTGGAAATTTCCTCATTAGGAATCTTCCTTTTGTTAGTAACAATATCTTACATATATTTAGCATAACGAGGCATTCTAATAGCATCAGTCAAAGGAATTTGCAAAAATAAAGGTTTCATCCATTCACAAAACCTGTTGTAGTGTTCTTCCTCCTTGGACTTATGTTTCTTACTAGGAAAAGGCATTGGTTTCTGCACCCAAGGTTCTCTCTCTTTACCATGCTTGGTGGCAATGAAGTCTTCTTTGGTGTACTTTGCATTCTTATCAATCTTTTCTGGCTCCTCTTCAACTTCTTCTTTATCGGAAGCATTACCTGGTTCAGTTTCAGCATCAGAAATAGAAACACTGTTAGGATCTTTACCTGCATCAGATGATTCTGCAGTTGTTTTATGCTTCTTCTTCTTCTTCTTCTTGGAAGGAATATCATCACTTGAAGTACGTTGAGAATCTTGCTCGACCCTCTTAGGATGTCGTTCAGGATATAATGGGTCTTGGGTAGTAGCACCACTTCTTGTGCGTATTTCACATGCTTGCTTCTTTCTTGCGGCATTAACTAGCAAATCTTTTTGCACCTTGGTAAGCTGATCAATTTGTGTTTGAACCATTTGAAAATGCTTAACAAGTATCTTCACATCATTGGAGGTTCTCTCCACAATATCCTGCAACTTGTTAATAGCTCTAGAATTTTCCAACAAATGATTCTGCACCATTCTATTAAAATTTTCTTCCTTAACAATAAAGTTATCAAATTCATCTAAACATTGATCAGGAGGTTTAGAATAAGGAATATCTCTTTCATCAAAGCGTTGGAGAGAGTGTACCTCAATTATAGATGAATGAGGGATTGGCTTACATAATTCTTCAATAGGAGGTAAATTCTTCACATCTTCGGCTTTAATACCTTTCTCCTTAAGAGATTTCTTAGCTTCCTTCATAACTTCATCATTTAATTTAATAATCCCTCTCTTCTTTGGCGTAGGCTCTAGGGCTGGCACAGGTGTTGGTGCTGGTGTTGCCTCAACTAGAGTCCAATTATCATGATTCCGGTTTATTTTAGCCATTAATTCTTCAGCTTTAGCCAGATTTCTTTCCCTGAAAACACAACCAGCACAACTATCTAGATATGTCTTAGATTCATCCGTTAGTCTATTATAAAATATATCAAGGAGTTCATTTTTAGGAAATGGTTCTTTAGGCAAAGCTCTAATTAAAGAACAAAACCTTGTCCAAGATTCAGGCAATATCTCTCCTTTTCCCTGTTCAAAATCAAAGATTTTTTGCACAACGGCATGTTGAGCACTAGTAGGAAAATATTTCTGAAAGAAAGTATTAACCAAAGCAATAGGACTATTAAGAGATCCAGGAGACAAGCTATTAAACCAAGTTTTAGCTGCATCTTTCAACGAGAAAGGAAAAATCTTAGCAACAAAGTAAGTGCGGAGCTTAATATCATCAGAAAACAAATTACTCAAAGTAGAAAGCTCATTCATGTGCTCCATAGCACTCTCATCTTTAGTACCACAAAAAGGAGTTTTCTCAACAATAGATATGTAAGATAATTCCAAAGAGAAATCATAATCCTTGTCTCTAATATTTATGGGAGAAGCAGCAAACTTAGGATCAGTAGACAAATTATATCTAATAGTACGTCTTGCAAGAAGTTCTTTAACTTCACCAGCATTACGAGTAGCACGTGCTTCAGCAATAAAATCATCATTAAGCTCAATATAAGCATCATCAAAATCATCACTAGGACATTCCCTAGACTCAGGTGAACTAACAGGTGTAACAGTGGTGTTTCCCAACTTAGCTCTAGCAATAGTAGCATCTAAAAAGGAACCTAGTGAACCACTCTCATCAAGCACAGTAGAAGCATCATCTAAATTATCAGTGGCATTTTCAAACTCAGCAGAAGTAGTAGCAGTAGCGTGTGCATGTGGTGGTGTAAGCAACTTACTCATAACAGATGGCGAATCAAGAGCAACAGAAGTGTTCAAAGTTGTACCTCTTCTTGTAGTGGATGGCAATATAGGAACTTTTCCATCGCGAGGTTTACCCATGATGAAAGGATTGCAGCGAACAATATGAATACCAAGTGAACTTACAAATAAAGCTATGCTCCCCGGCAACGGCGCCAGAAAATAGTCTTGATGACCCACAAGTATAGGGGATCGCAACAGTCTTCGAGGGAAGTAAAACCCAAATTTATTGATTCGACACAAGGGGAGCCAAAGAATATATGTAAGCCTTAACAGATGAGTTGTCAATTCAACTGCACCTGGAAACAGTCTTGCTCGCAGTGGTTTATCAGTAGCAACAGTTTTATAGTGGTGATAGTAGTGAAACAGTAACTGCTGTAGTAAAATAACAGCGGTAATAGTAACAGTAGTAAACAGGAGGAACAAATACTGTAGGCATAGGGATTGATGTACGGGCGTTGCATGGATAAGATAATTCATGAAATCAATGAGACATGGGCATTGCAGATAAATAATGATAAAGCATCCTAATACTAACAATCATAGGCATGTGTTCCGTATATAGTCGTACGTGCTCACAAGGAGAAACTTGCACGACATCTTTTATCCTACCAGCCTGGTGCAGAAGGGCCTCAAGGGAAACTACTGGTAATTAAGGTACTACTTTTAATAAAGTACTGGAGCAAAGCATTAACACTCGGTGAACACATGTGATCCTCACATCATAGCCATCCCCTCCGGTTATTCGAATTTCTGTCACTTTGGGGCCTCGGGTTACGGACAACAATATGTGTATACAACTTGTAGATAAGACCATAAACAACAAGTATCATCATAGAAATAATAACATGTTCAGATCTGAAATCATGGAACTCGGGCCCAAAGTGACAAGCATTAAGCACAACAAGTTGCAACAATGTCATAGGCACTAAATAAAGATACTAGGCACTATGCCCTAACAATCTCATATCAAATTACATGAACAATCTCATCCAATCCCTACCATCCCCTCACCTACAGCGGGGGAATTACTCACACATGGATGGGGGAGTCATGGATGGTCGATGGAGGGACATCGGTGATGATGGTGATGAAGATCTCCTCCAAATCCCCGTCCCGATAGGGTGCCAGAACGGAGTTTCTGGTTCCGAATCGCGGTTTCTGATGGCGGTGGCGCAGCGGAAGTCTATCTGGGAAAAACACCGTCTCCCCGATATTTTTAGGTCAAGGGGTATATGTAGGCGGAAGGAGAGGTCGAGGAGATGGCCGAGCCATCCTCACACCAGGTGGGCACAGCCAGGGCTGGGCCGCGCCCCCTGTGTGTGTGGAGGCCTTATGCCTCCACTCCGTCTCGTCTTCTGGCTCCGTGGGTCTTCTGGTGAAATAAGATTTTTGATGATTTTTCCTGAATTTTTACTGAAAGTTGGATTTCTGCACAAAAATGGGACACCAGAGCAATTCTGCTAAAAACACGTCAGTCCGTGTTAGTTGTATTCAAAACACACAAATTAGAGGAGAAACAATAGCAAAAGTGTTCGGGAAAGTAGATACGTTTTGGACGTATCAGGGCACCCCTGCTCTAGATGGGCTCGAGCGGGCCCAGATGGGCTTGAGCGGGCCGGGTTCTGCTGCGGCTGGGCTTCTTGATGGTAGAGGCGACGAGTTGGAAGGGTCCTGGGACGGCAGCTCGGTGGCCAGTGAAACGTCTCAAACGTGTCTATAATTTTTGATGCTCCATGCTTGTTTTTACACCATTTGCTTAGTGTTTCGTTACACTTTGTGGCGTTTTTATGCATTTTCCGGAACTAACCTATTAACAAGATACCACAGTGCCAGTTCCCTATTTTCTGCTGTTTTTGTGTTTCAGAAAAGTTACACAGGAAATATTCTCGGAATTGGACGAAACAAAAGCCGAACATCCAGATATTAAACGAAGCTTCCAGAAGACCGAAGAGGAGACAGAGCCGAGCCAGAGGCTAGCCTCACCATAGGACGGCGCGGTCTGCCCCTGGCCCGTGCCCCCTATGGGTGAGACCCCCCTGGTCCACCTCTGACGCTGCCCCTTCGCCTATAAAGACCCCCCCCCCCCCCGACGGGAAAAACCTAAAGACCCGATCAATTTTCCAGAAACATAACGCAATCCACCACTGTCATCAACCCGAGATCGGGGGGGGGTTGAGAAGCTCTTCCCGGCACCCTGCCGGAGAGGGGAATCGCCACCGGAGGTCTTCTTCATCGCCATGCTTGCCTCCGGCATGACGAGTGAGTAGTCTACCTTAGACTATGGGTCCATAGCAGTAGCTAGATGGTTGTCTTCTCCACCATGTGCTTCATGTTTAGATCTCGTGAGCTGCCTTACATGATCGAGATCACCGTTATGTAATTCTACATGTTGTGTTTGTTGGGATCCGATAAATATTGGTGTTATGATTGAGTTGATGTGCTGAATATTATCTTATGTTATCTCTATGTTGTTTATGATCTTGCATGCTCTCTGTGGTTAGTAGCTATCTTGGCCAAGTAGATACTAGTGACTCCAAGAGGGGGTATTTATGCTCGATAGTTGGGTTCATGCCTCTATTTAATCTAGGGGAGTGATAGAAACCTCTAAGGTTGTAGATCTGCTGTTGCCACTAGGGAGAAAACAACATTCTTATGTTCAAGGGCATATGCTTTGTTTACATTACACACTTTGCTTAATGCAGTTATCTGTTGTTCGCAACTTAATATTCACGGGGTCCTCGGATGATTCCCCGTGGGTGGATTATTAGTCATAGATGCAGTTGGATGGCGGTCTATGTATTTTGTTGTAATGCCCAGAGTAAATCTCATAGTGATCCTCTCGACATATGCACGTTATCTTTATTCTATCAATTGCCCAACTGTAATTTGTTTACCCAGCATGTTGTTATTTATTTTATGGAGAGACACCACTAGTGAACTGTGGATCCCGGTCCAATTTCCTTTACATTGCTATCACCTGTTTACTTTACTCGCATTGTTTACTTTCTCGCATACTACTATTGCTTTCTACTCGATACGCTCATACCTTTGTGTACAGCAAACCGGTGAGATTGACAACCTCATCGTAAGTTGGGAGCAAATTATTTGGTTGTCTTGTGTGCAGGTTCCGTGTTGCTACTAGTTGAAGGCGCGCTAACAAGAATCGTAAATGGCGCCCTTGTTGGAGTGTCACTAAGCTAGCAAGCATCACCTTCTTGAGTTTGGCTTTCTCCTACTGGACCATAAAACCTTGGTTTCTTACTGAGGGAAAACTGCTGCTGTGCTCATCATACCTTCCGCTTGGGGTTCCCAACTGGTCGGTGATCTATATATCCACCGGTGCCATCAAGCTATTTTCTGGCGCCGTTGTCGGGGAGGAAGAAGACTTCTGCAAGGGGAGTTTCGCACGCACATCCTTTACTTTGTTTTTTGGTTTGCTTTATTTTATTTTTGCTTGCATCATTTTATCAAAAATACAACAAAAATTAGTTTCCTTTATAGTTGTTTATTATGTCTAGTTTAGTTGCTACTACTATGTCGCCCAAGGAAATGATTTTCACTTTCAAACAAAAGAGTGAGGAAAGTTTCAAAGAAGCTTGGTCTAGAATTTATGATTGACATGGAAAAACTGAACCGAAAATGGCTTTGAGTTTGCTTCTTAGTTGCTTTTACTTTGGACTTGCTCTTCGTTATAGATATGCTTTGGATACTACAGTAGAAGGAGATTTCCTCCATTGTGATGGAGATCAAGCTTTTAATATTATAAAAAAGTTGATTATAATTTATAGCATGCCAACTGATTTTGATTCCTCTATGGTCAGCATTTTTCATAGACTTAATACTCTTGAAACTAGCACTACTCGTTTAGGTAATTGCTATAGTACTTTGCGCCAGCATTTTGATTATGTGCCAATAAATTCTGAACCTTCGAGTTGGTATCCCACGGTAAAAATCACCATTAATGGTGAAACTTTTCATGCTCGTTGTGATATTATGTCTAAATTTTGTCTTATGCCAAAGGATGTTTATGAATCTTTGAGTGTTTGGAAGCTTTCTGAGGGGGGAGAAGAAATTTCTCTTACTAACAATGCCACCATATTTCCCATTGGAATAGCTGAAGGAGTTTATACAAAAGTCCTTGGAAAAATGGTGTCTAATGATTATCTTGTTATTGAATGTGTAGGAAAAGGACAAATTACACTTGGAAGGTCTCTACTAAAGCTCCTAGGCGCCATCATTGATGTGGGAAAAGGCACCATAAGATTCATCTCTCCACCTTGCAATAATCGTGTGTTCCCTAAAGTTAAGAGCAAAGGTAAAGAGGAAGGCGTAAGGTACCCGTTGACCTCAATGCTTCATCACTTGATATTACTTGATTTGCACTTTCTGCGCCTAGCTCAAAGGCGTTAAAGAAAAGCACTCTTGGGAGATAACCCATTGTTTTACTTTCAGTTCTTTTCTTTCATTTGAGTCTTGGAAGTTATTACTACTGTAATAACTGCTCCTTATCCTTTTTATTTCGTTGTTGTGCCAAGAGAAGCCTCTAATTTGAGTGAGGTAAGATTTGGGGATGTTGTTGTCCTGAAACAGATTTCGGTGCTGCACCATAAACATTCATGAAAATTCTCAGAATATCTTTTTGACCTGCGATTTCTTGTGCATATGCCCCAGGTTATATCCAAACTTTCATTAGTTATACACTTTTTGATTTGAGCAACAGAAAACCCTCAGAAAAATCGACCTTTGTCAGTTGTTCTGTTTTGACAGATTTCTGCCACTATTTGTGTTTGCCTCTTTATCGCTTTCTTTTTTAGTTCTTTTGATCACAGAACTTTTGGGGAAGTTGCTACAGTAGTATATGCTTTATATGTGGTGGTTTTGAGTTAAAACCTGAACCAAAAAGGGGTTGATTCATTATTATGCTTACACTAATGTTGCTAATAGAATTGTGTTTAGTTTTGTATGAAGGAAGATTTCAAGTGTAGGGATTGGAGAATGATGAGATGAGTTGAAGAATGGACAAAAGCTCAAGCTTGGGGATGCCCACGCACTCCAAGAAATATCCAAGAGGTACAAGCGTCAAAGCTTGGGGATGCCCCGAGGCACCCCTTCTTCATCGGCAAAAATCAGGTCACCTTTCAACACACTATATTTTTATTGCTTCATGCATTATGCGTTTTTCTTGGAGTGTCAGTTGTTTTAGTTTTCAGTTTTGTTTAGTTTTGTTTACTGCAATAAATGGTTGGACCCCAACAAATTTCTTTTGGAGAAGTTGCCTTGCTTTTCATTTGCCAAGAACACTCCGTTTTTCACTCTTATCGTTCAACGAGTGTTCTCTTTTTCTGCTACTGCGTTTAGCTTTCATTTTTTGCCTTGATTTTTGTTCAGATCTTCTTATATCTTTGCATCAAGGTGTATTTTGACCTCTGGTCCATGTTGGTTTTCATCAAAATAGTTGTTTCAAAAAGGTTCAAATGGTGTTGGAAAAGAGAAAAAAAATTCATGCAAAAAAGTGGTACAAAAAGGAGCTTGTTTAGACTGCGGCTTAAACTTTTGCATGTCATGCTTGATATCATTTTGATAGTATGCTTAGTGGTTTTGTTGTAGCATGACTTGTCTCAAATGACTGAGATTGCTTAATGAGCCTTTGAAAAAATCATGCGTTGTTTTTATTATTTGGAAGCATTATTTTGGTTTTCTCCTTTGATGCTTTATTTGGGTTGACTTGGCGCATGCTCACACATGTTAGACTCATACAAAGTCGCCATAAGCCTCTATGATCATTTAGTTTTTGACTTTTGATGCCATATTATGCTTCTTTTAATGTTGCTTTGTCGCTTTGCATGCTTATGGCCGTTATTGCTCTCTTAGTTGGTCGCTCCCAATCTTTTGCTTGCCCTCATTTTGTACTGAGTATAAGCTCTACTCGTGCATCCAACTCCTAAAAACCAAGTTGTTCCAATGTGTCTACTATAAATTCCTATGCATGGTATTTGTAAGCCATTCCAAATAAATTTTCATATGCTACCTTTGAAAAAAACCTTCAAAATACTTCTCGTTTTATGACACTGTTTTCAGCTCATGGGGACGTAGTGGTCAGATTTGCTATCTTCCATATTGTTTATTCCAAAAAGAAAACAAAAAGAGGAAAAAAAGAAAAGAAAAAAGGCACACCTCCATGGTATGTGAATGTTGGTGGGCACCCGATGGAATCGGTTAGCCATGGTTTGAGAAAGGAAAAAGGTGGGAAGGAGTGCCAAGCTTTATAAAAGAGCACAAAAGTGCCAATCTCTCTCAAAAACTTGCTTCATTTTTGTATGGAAGATAGTAAGAACCCCATTGCCAGTCGTTGACAAAGACAACCACCTCTCAAAACCCAATTTTTATCTCTCTGTTTTACAAATGAAAAGTTCTAGCACATGTTTAATCACTGCTTCCCTCTGTGAAGGGCCTTTTTTTTACTTTTATGTTGAGTCACCACCTTCTATCTTTATGCACCGTCTAAGAGAGCATAGTTGTCATTCTGAGTATAATGTGCATTGTCCCAAAGTTTTCATTGATTGATTCATGATGTTGGTTTCACTTGTTCTTAAATTATTTGTATCTAGTCGCCCTCTTAAAATTGAAGGTGTCCTATGCATTTATGTTTTGCTCTCTCATGAAGGACAAGCTGAAAACCATTTGTATGTGTTTTCCATATGATTTGAACACACGTTTGACTTTCATTGTTTCATTTTCATGATCTTTCATTTGTGTTCTTTTTCATGTTATAACATGGTTGCTAAGTTTCTTCTATCAAGATTATATCTTTCATGCCCATGTTTTAAGTTCTTTTGATCCCAGCACTCAATGCTTTACATAGATGATCAAGATTGTGTAGGTGCATGTCACCTTAAAAATTATTTCTTTTGTTATCACTTACCTACTCGAGGACGAGCAGGAGTTAAGCCTGGGGATGCTGATACGTCTCAAACGTGTTTATAATTTTTGATGCTCCATGCTTGTTTGTACACCATTTGCTTAGTGTTTCGTTACACTTCGTGGCATTTTTATGCATTTTCCGGAACTAACCTATTAACAAGATGCCACAGTGCCAGTTCCCTATTTTCTGCTGTTTTGTGTTTCAGAAAAGTTACACAGGAAATATTCTCGGAATTGGACGAAACAAGAGCCGAACATCCAGATATTAAACGAAGCTTCCAGAAGACCAAAGAGGAGACGGAGCCGAGCCAGAGGCTGGCCTCACCATAGGGCGGCACAGCCTGCCCCTGGCCCATGCCCCCTATGGGTGAGACCCCCCTGATCCACCTCTGACGCTACCCATTTGCCTTTAAAGACCCCTCGACGGTTAAAACCTAAAGGCCCGATCAATTTTCCAGAAACACATCACGATCCGCCGCCGTCGTCGACCCGAGATCGGGAGGGTCCAGAAGCTCTTCCCGGCACCCTGTCGGAGAGGGGAATCGCCACCGGAGGTCTTCTTCATCGCCATGCTTGCCTCCGGCGCGATGAGTGAGTAGTCTACCTTGAACTATGGGCCCATAGCAGTAGCTAGATGGTTGTCTTTTCCACCATGTGCTTCATGTTTAGATCTCGTGAGCTGCCTTACATGATCGAGATCACCGTTATGTAATTCTACATGTTGTGTTTGTTGGGATCCGATAAATATTGGTGTTATGATTGAGTTGATGTGCTGCATATTATCTTATGTTATCTCTATGTTGTTTATGATCTTGCATGCTCTCCATTGTTAGTAGCTATCTTGGCCAAGTAGATACTAGTGACTCCAAGAGGGGGTATTTATGCTCGATAGTTGGGTTCATGCCTCTATTTAATCTGGGGGAGTGACAGAAACCTCTAAGGTTGTAGATGTGTTGTTGCATCTAGGGAGAAAACAACATTCTTATGTCCAAGGACATATGCTTTGTTTACATTACATACTTTGCTTAATTGAGTTATCTATTGTTCGCAACTTAATATTCACGGGGTCCTCGGATGATTCCCCATGGGTGGATTATTAGTCATAGATGCAGTTGGATGGCGGTCTATGTATTTTGTTGTAATGCCCAGAGTAAATCTCATAGTGATCCTCTCGACATATGCACGTTATCTTTATTCTATCAATTGCCCAACTGTAATTTGTTTACCCAGCATGTTGTTATTTATTTTATGGAGAGACACCACTAGTGAACTGTGGATCCCGGTCCAATTTCCTTTACATTGCTATCACCTGTTTACTTTACTCGCACTGTTTACTTTCTCGCATACTACTATTGCTTTCCACTCGATACGCTCATACCTTTGTTTACAGCAAACCGGTGAGATTGACGACCTCATCGTAAGTTGGGAGCAAAGTATTTGGTTCTGTTGTGTGCAGGTTCTGCGTTGCTACTAGTTGAAGGCGCGCTAACAAGAATCGTAAATGGTGCCCTTGTTGGAGTGTCACTAAGCTAGCAAGCATCACCTTCTTGAGTTTGGCTTTCTCCTACTGGACGATAAAACCTTGGTTTCTTACTGAGGGAAAACTGATGTTGTGCTCATCATACCTTCCGCTTGGGGTTCCCAACTGGTCGGTGATCTATATATCCACCGGCGCCATCAGCCAGCGCAACGCAGCAGGGTGGCCGGAGCTTCACAGGCTCGTTTGGGCCCGGCCGGATCATTGGGTCTGGTGTGCTCCCGCTGTCTTGTCCGGCCATTGACTGCCTCTCTGCATGGAGGGGCGGTGGAGGAGGGTTCCTCCCATGTGGCTGTGAGGCTGCTATCCCCAGCTCTGATGATGTCGTGCGCCTCGACTATTCAAGCCGCAATCCAGTGTCACGATGTGACTAATGATGGTGACTTCAAGACCGTGGTGGCGCAGGCTGGTGGGTGGCGAAGCTAGGCGGTGGTGCTCCATTGCACCAGAGTTTTTTGTGTGACGGGGGCGGGAGAAATCCCTGTCAGCTTGTCTGGCCCAGACGCGGTGTCGCCTTCGAGTGACACCATCCCTTCCTGGAGGGCGTCGTGGGAATTCCCTGTCCACTGCACTCTTTGTACCGGGGGAAACCCTAGGACCGGTCTGGTCCGGGCAGCACTGCCGTGTCGACGGCGTCCCCCTTCTTGAAGGTGTTGCTTGGTACGGGGTGCTTCGGAGTACTTGGAGCGTGGGGGAGAAGACGGGGGACGCAGCGGTTGTGGGTCATCATTGTTTTGTCACTTCGCCATTGCTTCCATTTCTTTTCTTTTTGGGCATGTTTTTGCTGTTGCCCCAGCATTTTCCTATGTTCGAACTGTTGTATCGGTGCGACTGCTATATTAATATAGCGGGGCGAAAGCCTATTTCAAGAGAATTAATTGGACCTTCCCTTGCCGCTCGGAGGTGGTGGCGGCAGGATAAGAGCGACGCATCCGACTACATCTCGCAAGGGATGGTCGCGACTAGGTCAAAGCGGATATGAGCGTCGGGTGCGGTATGGTGTGCGGTATGGTGCAATGCAAGGTTAAAGGGATGGCCGCGACTAGGTCAAAGCGGATACGAACGTCAGATTTTGGGCTGTCACACTACAGCCGTGCGGGAGCTTATTTAGGCGGACCAAGCTATTTCCTACGTACTGAGTGCAATGCAAGGTGGGATTTTAGGCTGCTGGGCTGGTATTTTTTGCAAAATCTGACCCTTTGGTGAAACTAATGCCTCATCTGACCCCTCCGCGAAACTATTTCCGTGTCTGACCCCTAAGGTCGGCGCCAGTGGGGATGGCGCCGACGTTATGTAGCTCGGCGCCAACATATTGTCGGCACTAGTTCACTTCGGAAGCTCGGCGCCAGTGGGATTGGCGCCGACCTAGCTCGGCGCCAGTGGGTTTGGCGCCGACCCCCCTTCGGCAGCTGGATGGCATGGCGCCGAGTTGCACAACATCGGCGCCATTCGTACTGGCGCCGACCTCAGGGGTCAGATTCAGAAATAGTTTCGCGGAGGGGTCAGATGAGGCATTAGTTTCACCAAAGGTTCAGATTTCGCAAAAAATACGCTGGGCTGGAGCCGTGCATGAGCTTATATAAGAGCGACAAATGCCCTTTTTATTCGGGGTATTTGGGTGGTATTGGTTCTGGGGATAGAAATCCGGATTTTCCAAAATTAAAGTTGGATGACAACCGAAAAAATGCTTCGGTTATTGGGTTCGAGCTATACAAGTTAGGGTATCGTGTTTTCGGGTTTGAGCTTGGGGTGTCAGTTGTGCCCACCCTTAGTAGTTAGTTCACCATGCCACTCACTGCCGGTGAGGTGAGCGAGTTAATTGTTGGGATCAGTTGAATCATCCATACGTTCATACTTCTGGAAAATTTCCAATACCGCAAAGAGATATTTACTAGGGAAAACGATCGTATCGAATATATGTAAGCTTGTGAAATCCATATATTTTGGCTCGACAAGGATATAAACTTCAGATATTTAAGATAATAATGGGTGTAATTTTGAGACATGCATGTTACATCGTTTATTCACCATTGAGTGGTATAACCATAGTAATGTTATTTATCAACGCGAACCTGCCACGCTAGGAAAGTAAAGATTTCCAAACGTACTTCAAAATGTCACAATTCAGAGTGATTATGTATAGTTGAATTTTAGTTCATATATATTGTCCCCTAACCTATTTAGGTATGTGATAATCTTTTACATATCAACTTCAAAAATTACCGACAAGAAAAAAAGGAATGTATATATCACAAGGATATATGAACCTTGTGCCCTAATTTTGTTTTAGTACACTTTGGTCTTTTAAAACTCATAGAAAACAGATTAAATCAAAAAGTAACTAACACATATGGTTGATAATAATAGTTTTTTATACAACCGGAAATAAGTGTATCATTATATAAATTAAAATTACACAAAATGGATAAGATAGTGGTTCAAAGTGAAACTAGTAGTTGAAAAATGTTCATATATTTAATGAGTTTTTTGTACGAACAAAGGATACATTTGTGAGAATAAGTTTGCGAGTCCTTGAAACCTACTAAACAACAGTGTGTACCCAATCTATTAGTTCATGGAGCTCAAAATATCATAATCGCATGTTTCATTAATGATACTAAATAAAATATTTTACAATATTTTTTGTATGTTAACTATGGTACAGTGACACAACTGAGCACGCGTGTTTTTCCTGGTCCACATAAGAGATACCTCCTTTTTTATAGTATATAATTTTTTCGTGTAAGAATTTCTTCTGTTGTTGTTTTATTTAGACGTTTACACTACTTATGTAGTTGCCCGGAGTGACATCTCTGAAGACGAATAAATTGAATACATCGATTACTATTCACATTTGTTATTGAAAATTCATGGTTTTCTAGGATGAGCGGTTCTTGTTTCGCTGGTAGGATGCTTCATAGAACAATATCTTACTCAAGTGTCGACCTACATTACATCTCAAATGCACCATAACATGTGTTTGTACACATTGGACAAATTAGGTGGCGTCCACGGTCCACTGCACTCATAATTGCACGAAAACACACCAAGATTGTTGTACCCGTGGATGTCGATCGGCTTATGTGTGCTACCGAGGTCCAAGACATGGAATGTGACCCCGCAGCTATCCTCCGACCGGAAGACGCAACAGGAAAAGCGTGGACACGACCTGTACGTACGTCCTACTCCGCCACAGGAGCATCCATCCATGGTTGCAGTTGCAGTAGTACATCAACCCATCGCCGCCGGCCGACATTTGCGTTAGGACTTGCGATCTCCTGTTCGCTCATTCCGCTCCATGATCAACATGGGGCCGCGCACCAGCCAGTATATATATACGTACCGTCGTGCTGGTACAACATGTACGCGTGTACGTATACGTACGGACGGCTCCATGGAATGCATTGTGGGAGACACGCATAATGCAAAGGCCATCCAAACGAGCTTGCATGTCTGCCGTTTCGCCGCGACAAAAGAACGCAACAGTGCCATGCATGCATGTCCATGCCATCTTGCAATCTACTATAAGTCCGGCTCACTCGTACAGAACTTATCAGCCTTTTTTTCTGCGGGAAACTTGGTGTTACATTTGGAATAGAGTCGTTCGGTAATCTGTGAGACTGTGACATATATCTCTATAAACACTATATTTAAGTTTTTTTAGAAGTGAATTTAAGTTACCCGCAAAAATAGAATTAAATTGATATATAACATGATACCTATCAGTTTGACCTACAATGTAAGCTATTTTAGCAAACTATTCGGAGGAAGTACTTACTACTCTCTCTGTTCGCATTTAATCAACGCGGAGCTGCATCGTCCATAGGCAGAGCACTTCACGCGATGACATCGATTAAAAGGGAACGGAGGTAGTACCTAGCTAGCTAGGGTACTAATGCTGCCGTTTTTCTGTAAAAAAAAATACAGCCATTTTCCTTGGGGTCTCCTTTACACCGCCTGTTGGTGGCGCGTGGAGAGGTGCCGCACGCATACGTGGTGTGGTGGGCCGCGGCCCATTCTTTCTTCCTCATCTTCTTCCTTTCGTTTTCTTCTTCCTTCGGCCACGACGACCTCCCACCTCGCCGGTGCGTGCGGACCACCTCCTGTAAGATCAGTACCTCGCCGGACTCCGACGACCTCCCATCTCGCCGGAACCCTAACTAACCTCACCGGAACCCTAACCCGCACCCCCTCCCCTAAGATCTCTTCCTTGCCTCCGCCGGCGACGTCGCGGCTGGCCGGACGTCCCCGTCTCCGGCGAGGTTCCGGCCGGCCGGCCATCCCTCGAAACCCCTTCTAACCTCGCCGGAACCCTAAGACCCGCACCCCCCTACCCTAACATCCATTCCTCCACTCCGTCGGCGACGCCACGGCTCGCCGCGTCGTCCCCGTCTCCGGCGAGGTCCTAGCCTCACCTCTGCCGGGGCGCCGCGGCCAGCCGCGCCGGCCCCGTCGTCGGCTAGGTCGCCGTCATCGAGGAAGAAACCCACTCCCGCCTCTTCTCCTCGCTCACGGGCTCGGCCCATTACCTCTTGTTTGCCTGCGCAAGTACGCGGCGCGGAGTGAACAGCGCCGCTAACGGGCGGCAAAAAGGATTTCCCGTTTTCCTTTGCAAACCACACGCCAACGAACGAACATGACAGGTCGTACGAGCCTGCCAGACGAATCCAGTGGGCTGGGGAACACGGCCCATAAGAAGTCTGTCATCGTCTGCGACAGGCTGATCAAGACGGGTCCTTCTTGTGTAATGTAAAAGGTAAGCACATTGCTATCAGTAAGATCTCTGAATTTCTTTCTTGAATCAATGTCGATGTTTGTGACTTGCATAATTGAATTTTCAATGGATGAAATATATATTCTGCCAGGGTGCTACACTTATTCCGGACTCCGCATCGCCATTTCCAAGTAGATTCCAGGCCTAACTCTGATATCTAATATGCACGTGCATGATGTAGAGTGTGCCACTGGAAACTGATTGGCAAGTGTTTCCTGTGACCTCATTGCCTCATCGTCAATGCCGACCGCATGCATGCTCAGGGCCATGGCTAGCAACCTCGTGATGGTCTAAACTCCATGTCTGTCCTCCTAGTATATCTCGACAAATTCACGATCCAAACTGCCATCAAATTCAGCATAGCTTGATGGCAATGTTCATTGTTGGCATACAGAATCCAATGAATATATTTTGCCAAGTGGCGACGTCAATATTCCCTAGCCTGACACGAGCCACTGTGATTCTATACACCGACTCTTTGTGATCATCAGTTTGATGATATTTATTGAAGGATAGAATGCACATTTCGGTGGGTCGTCTTAGTTGTGATGGGATATATATCTATAAGCGGGGCTCCACACACGCTTCAGCACTTGTGTTGGATGATGCAAGATGATGTTGAACATTTCAGTGGGTCGTCTCAGTTGTGTCGTAGTTGTATTCTTTGTGAATTGTGATTTGCAATACCTTATGGCAACTATTCATCCCCGCCATTGCTCTTGCTCCTAACACCAAAATGGCCACACGTGTTGTGTTGTGCCACCCAGCCTAGCAATATTCACCTGATATTCAGGTTTACTCGATATTTAGGCAAGGTAATTTTGGTAGTGAAAAATAACGCCCAAAATTAGGACAAAATAATAAAACCCGGCAAATAAGGTACCACGAAAATTTGGGTTTGGGTATTCCCGATTGCCCGAATGAAGCCCAGTAATCTTTGATCCTTCAATGTAGAAGCACGTACAACTAGAAGGACATGCCGTTAGACGGATGGGTCCGAAGAAGCTTGAGACATCGAGCCATCGCGGTAGTCAAGATACAAGAGACATGGCAGCGTGGTTGTGTAGACTCTTATCTCTCCGCCACTAGTTGAGAGAGGCAAGGGGAAGGTCTTAGCCGGCTGCTTCTCTCGCCTTCTTCTTATACTTCTGGTGTCCACGGTTTGCGGCACACCAGAGGTATAAGAGGAAGGCGAGGGAAGCAGCTGGCTCAGACCTTCCTCTTGCCTCTCTCAACTAGTGGTGGAGGGATAAGAGTGACCCGGCCGACCATGTGGCAGGTGAGGGCAACGACTAGGTTAAAGCAGGATACAAGTGTTGGGCGCGTGGTATGGTGTGTTTCAAGGTCAGGTTTTGGGCTCCCGCTACGGAGGAGTGTAGAGCTATGCCATGTCGACTGTGCTGTGCAATATGGTGCGATGCAAGATGGGATTTTATGTTGCCGGCTGGAGCTGTTCGAGAACTTTTTTTATGTGCAATATGCTAACTTTCCATATTTATCCAGGCTATTTGGGTGGTTTGGGTACCCGCCGTATTGGGTGTAGAAACCTAAATTTCCTGAATTAAATTCTGGTTTCCAGATCGAACACCCTAAAAATGCTTCAGACATCAGGTTCGAGCTATACATGTCAAGGTATCGTGATATTTGGGGTCGAGCTCTGGCTGTATATTTTTGTGCCCACCCTTAGTTCACCCTGCCATCCACCACCGACGAGGTGGGAGAGTTATTTGTTGGGATATATTGAAGAATTTGTACATGCCTACTTCTAGACAATATCTAATATCACCGAGATATTTACTAGGGAAAACGTCCAGTTGGCAAAATACTTAACCTAGTAAAATTGATATATTTTGGTTGAAAGAGGATATAGGCTCAAGATATTCAAGATTAACTGATGCGATCTTGAGATGTGCTACAATTTCATTGACCATTAAGCTGTATTATCATATAATATTTAGTTATCATATCTAAACCTGCCCCACTAGGAAAGTAAAGATTCAACAATGATATAAAATTTATTAAAAATATCACACAATTTTGAGTAATTATGTTTAGGTGGATTTTATTTCCTATTGTTGCCCTACCCTACATTGGTTTGTGATCATCTTGTACATATCACCTACAAAATATTGACAATATAAAAGGAATGTATATATATGACAAGGAAACAAATCAATCTGTGTATATTAACGAGGAATATACTAACTTTGTGCTCTGATTTTGTTTTATTACTCTCCTATAATTTAAAATGCATAGGGAACATATCAATTCAAAAATTAACGGACACATATGGTTGACAATAATAGTTCATATACAACTAAGAATAAATGTATTATTATATAAATAAAAAATATACAAAATGGATAAGATAATGCTTAAAAGTGAAGTAGTAATCGAAAAGAGTCGGACTAATGTTTTGCATAGGTGATATATCGAAGATGTTATCATATTGGCAAGCCGGTGACATCATTCAGAGTGATCTCGCATTCAAACCCATGAGGGTAAGATAAATAGTTGCTGAAATATGCTAAACAAAACTGTCATAATCTAGAAATGACAGTCCACAACTAGTTGTGGGCAACGAGTAGGCCTACGGATCCATGCATCTCGATGTAGTCAATGCGACTTCGTTTCCTTGCATTCCCATATATGGGCATGTATTCTGCAAGATGAGTAGCTGGGCAGTGGGCAGCTAGCAAGCAGTGAAATGTCATAATTAAGTGCGGGATGACAGCGGTACCAACTTAATTTATCACTGGAAAATGGTGTGTTGGAGATAGTAAAGTATTTGTTTACTCTTCTCTATCTCATCCCTCCATTATCAAACTGAATTTTTGATTTGTAGTTATTCAGCATGCATGATACAAGAAAAATAAAGTGTGGTTATCTGGTGTTTCCACCATATTTTCACATAGAGAGCTAACACGCAAGCAAATTTCAATCTTAAATATTTCTTCAGTTCCATTTGTATGAAACAATCAGTCGAATTATAAACTACCATATAGACGCTAACATGGAAGACATGATAACCATTTTTTGATAAAAAGAAGATGGCCACAGCGATATGCTAGACAAGATAAGAATTAAGCAACGTTTCAGTTACAATCTAGCACATGAACACTATACAAGATTTGCCGACCATTACCAAGGGCCAACATTTAGGTAAAATATGTGAGGATTAAGGCATTGACTGCACATGGTTATCATCCTGTCTCCGCCTACCGGGCAAGTTCTTCAGCGCGATGAATAGACAGACTGGCGATGAATAGACAGGCTGGTCGTCTGGCCGCACGAGAGACTCGGCAAGCCGGCGACGGCCAGTCGGCGAAGTGATCAGTCCGTACGTGTTGACGTGGAGTGTGACGTAGCCTCCTCCGACCGAAAATGCGCAACCAAAGCTAAGAGCGTGACTAACAGCACCCGTAAAGGGGGCCAAACCCTCAAAATAACCGACAGTTATGGGTTATCGCTAAAAAAATGGCGCAGATCAGCACCCTTAAACGACGCGAACGGTAAAAAAAATTGAAGGCCGAACCGAGAATCCGCTTCCGGCCTGCACAAACGAGGGTTTCGGGGGCAACCCGAACGCGCCCCGTACTAGACGGTTCGTTTCCACGCGAGAAGATTCAGCGCCTTCGTCCCTTCCTGCTCGCCCGCCGCCGCCGCCGATATCCGCGCCCCCGCCGTCTGCTGCACCGCCGTGGCCGGAACCCGACGGCATGGACCTCGGATCGACCCCGCAGCCCGCTGGTGGCAGTCCGGCGCTCACCATTTCTCCCGGGGCCGCCGGGGGCCTTCCGACCTCCGCCGACGTCGCGAAGATGGTCGCGGCCACAAGCGTGAACAAAAGGAAGAGGGCGGGTACGCACCTCATCCAGACAGCGACGACGACCGCACCTGCCCCTGCCCCTGCGAAGCCAAAGAGGGTTCCCCGCACCAAAACCAGTCCGGTGGAGGCAAGGCGTTGAAGCTGAAGAGGCCTGATACGTCCAAAACGTATCTACTTTCCCGAACACTTTTGCTATTGTTTCTCCTCTAATTTATGTGTTTTGAATACAACTAACACGGACTAACGCTGTTTTCAGCAGAATTGCTCTGGTGTCTCATTTTTGTGCAGAAATCCGACTTTCAGGAAAAATCCCGGAAAATATTGCAAAAATTCTATTTTGCCAGAAGACCCACGGAGCCAGAAGGAGAGACGAAGGGGGGCAGCAGCCTGGGCTCACCACCAGGGGGCGCGGCCTAGCCCTGGCCACGCCCACCTATGGTGAGGCCGCCTCGGCCGTCGCCTCGACCCCTCCTTCTACCTACATATACCCTCTGACCTAAAAACAGCGGGGGTTCGGCGCTTTTCCCAGATAGACTTCCGCTGCGCCGCCACCATCCGAAACCGCGTTTCGGAACCAGAAACTCCATTCTGGCACCCTGCCGGGACGGGGATTTGGAGGAGATCTTCATCACCATCATCATCGACGTCTCTCTATCAACCATCCATGACTCCCCCATCCATATGTGAGTAATTCCCGCTGTAGGCGAAGGGGATGGTAGGGATTGGATGAGATCATTCATATAATTTGCTATGAGATTGTTAGGGCATAGTGCCTAGTATCTTTTATTAGTGCTTATGACATTATTGCAACTTGTTGTGCTTAATGCTTGTCACTTTGGGCCCGAGTGCCATGATTTCAGATCTGAACTTGTTATTGTTTTATGATGATACTTGTTGTTTATGGTCTTACCTACAAGTTGTATACACATATTGTTGTCCGGAACCCGAGGCCCCAAAGTGACAGAAATTGGGATAACCGGAGGGGATGGCTATGATGTGAGGATCACATGTGTTCACCGAGTGCTAATGCTTTGCTCCGGTACTTTATCAAAAGGAGTACCTTAATTACCAGTAGTTTTCCTTGAGGCCCTGCTGCAACAGGCTGGTAGGACAAAAGATGTCGTGCAAGTTTCTCATTGCGACCACGTACGACTATTTACGGAACACATGCTTATGATTGTTAGTACTAGGATGCTTTATATTATTTATCTGCAATACCCATGTCTCACTGATTTCATGAATTATCTTATCCATGCAACGCCCGTATATTCATCCCTATGCCTACAGTATTTCGTCCAACTGTTTACTATTGCTACTATTACTGCTTTTATTTTACTACTGCTATTACTGTTTCACTACTATCACCACTATAAAACTGTTGCTACTGATAAACCGCTGTGAGCAAGACTGTTTCCAGGTGCAGCTGAATTGACAACTCATCCATTAAGGCTTATAAATATTTTTTGGCTCCCCTTGTGTCGAATCAATAAATTTGGGTTTTACTTCCCTCGAAGACTGTTGCGATCCCCTATACTTGTGGGTCATCAAGACTATTTTCTGGCGCCGTTGCCGGGGAGCATAGCTTTATTTGTAAGTTCACTTGGGATTCATATTGTTCGCTGCAATCCTTTCATCATGGGTAAACCTCGTGATGGAAAAGTTCCTATGTTGCCATCCACTACAAGAAGAGGTACGACTTTGAACACCTCTGTTGCTCTTGATTCACCATCTGTTATGAGTAAGTTGCTTACACCACCACACACGCACATGCTACTGCTACTTCTTCTGCTGAGCTTGAAAATGCCACTGATAATTTAGATGATGCTTCTACTGTGCTTGATGAGAGTGGTTCGCTAGGGTCCTTTTTAGATGCTACAATTGCTAGAGCTAAGTTGGGAAACACCACTGTTACACCTGTTAGTTCACCTGAGTCTAGGGAATGTCCTAGTGATGATCTTGATGATACTTATATTGAGCTTGACGATGATTTTATTGATGAAGCTCGTGCTACTCGTGATGCTAAAGCTGTTAAGGAACTTTTAGTGAGACGTGCTGTTAGATATAAATTATCTCTTGATCCTAAGTTTGCTGCTTCTCCCATAAATATTAGAGACAAGGATTATGATTTCTCTTTAGATTTATCTTACATATCTATTGTTGAGAAAGAGCCTTTTTGTGGTACAGAGAATGAAAGTTCTATGGAGCACATGAATGAGCTTTCTACTTTGAGTAATCTTTTTTCTGTTGATATTAAGCTTCGCACTTACTTTGT
Source organism: Dactylis glomerata (assembly GCA_007115705.1). Lineage (NCBI taxonomy): Eukaryota > Viridiplantae > Streptophyta > Magnoliopsida > Poales > Poaceae > Dactylis > Dactylis glomerata. The sequence continues at coordinate 291,141 of QXEO01001109.1, forward strand.
TGCTAAGATTTTTCCTTTCTCGTTGAAAGATGCAGCTAAAACTTGGTTTAATAGTTTATCTCCTGGATCTATTCATAGTCCTATTGCTTTGGTTAATACTTTCTTTCAGAAATATTTTCCTGCTAGTGCCCATCATGCTGATGTACATAAAATCTTTGATTTTGAACAGGGAAAAGGAGAGATATTGCCTGAATCTTGGACAAGGTTTTGTTCTTTAATTAGAGCTTTTCCTAAAGAGCCATTGCCTAAAAATGAACTCCTTGATATATTTTATAATGGACTAACTGATGAATCTAAGACATATCTGGATAGTTGTGCTGGTCGTGTTTTTAGGGAAAGAACTCCGTGAAGGGATTCGCAGCATAGTAAATCAAAAAATTTCCTACGGATGCGAACAAGAAAGCCAAGATCTAATCTAGGAGATGTAATCAACGAGAGAGATAGATGAGATCTTCATACCCTTGAAGAAATCGCACAGCGGAAACGTTCAACAGAACGTGGATGATGTAGTCGTACTAGCCGTCTCCTCCTCGCGATCCGATCCGATCCAACGCCGCAAGTGGCGACGCCTCCGAGAGATGCACACGTACAGCGCACCAACGACTCCGCCTTCCCGGTCCAGCGAGATATGGTGGAGTGGTAGATGGGATCGACAGCACGACGGTGTGGTGTCTATGGTGGAGAGTATACGCCGACAGGGCTTCGCCTATTTGCGTGGTGGAAGAAGAACGGGAAAAAGAGGCTTCAGAAACCGGGCAGCGGCTCTGCACAAATTAGGTCACAAAGACGGCTAGCATCCAAGTCCTTTTATAGGCGGCTGCGAGTAGGGTTTCACGAAACCTAACTTCGTATGCAAGTCTGATTTGCACAGCCTTCACCGCCGCCGATTCTTTCGATCTGATCGAGCGCGTCGCGAAACAGCCAGCGGCCGGCCTGGCGCCTAGCGCCTAGCCACTAGCGGCATGCATGTGGCCCATGGGGCCGGCCCATGGCCACCCGGGAAAGCACGCGAGCGAGCAGCGAGGCTGCTGCCTCGTTATTTCATGCGAGCGAGCCAGGGACTTTTCCCTGGCCGCCGCAGCTCCTTTTTTTTCTCTATTTATTTCTGTTAAATAAATATCAGTTAAATACTGCTTAATATTTACCAATTCTCATAATTGATAAATACTAATATTTTTCCACCCGGAACAATTCCGTAACTCTCCGAAACAGTTTCACATATATCCCGGAACTACCCTAGCGTTGACTTGCGTTAAGTGTGTGACCCTACGGGTTCGAGAATGCGCGGACATGATCTCCATCAATAATCAATAGCGGGATTTGGAAATCCATATTTACTCCCACGCACTCAACGATGATCATATCGGATGAACCACGATGTCAGGATTCAATCAATCCCGTATTTGTATTCCCTTCGTCTCGCGATATTTTACTCGCCCGAGATTCGATCGTCGGTATCGGCATACCTAGTTCAATCTCGTTCACAGCAAGTACTTTACTCGTTCCATAATCCGATATCACTTTGTGATTAACTCCTTAACCACGTGCTTGCAAGCGATGTTGATATCGATTACCGAGTGGGCCCGAAGTATATCTCTCCGACTCGGGAGGGACAAATTCCATCTCGATACATACAACCCAACAAGTACTTTCCAATCACCTGAGAGACACCTTTATGATCACCCTCACATAGGATGATGTTTGATGACCTCAAAGCTTTCTTCCGATACCAGGGAGTTGTATTATCTCATGGTCTAAGGAATACAATACTTGACATAAGAAAAGCTTCGCAAAGATGAACACGATGACACGATCTAATTGCTCTGCTTTATTTGGGTCTGTCCATCACACCATTCTCCTAATGATATGATCTCATTATTAATTGACAACTCATGTCTATGGTTAGGAAACCTTAACCATCATTAATCAATGAGCTAGTCCATAGAGGCGTACTAGGGACACGGTGCTGTTCATAAACCACACAAGTATTAAAGTTTCCGCTTAATACAATTCTAGCATGGAATATAAACATTATCATGAACAAGAATTATAATAATAACATCTTTATTATTGCCTCTAGGGCATAATTCCAATAGTCTCCCACTTGCACTAGAGTCAATAATCTAGTTTACATCTGGCAACAATCTAACACCCATGGCATTAAGGTGTTGATCATGTTTTGCTCGTGGAAGAGGTTTAGTCAACGGATCTGCGACATTCAGATCCGTATGTACTTTGCTAATCTTCAGATCTCCATCTGCTATATAATCTCGAATTATATGGAAACCGCGGTTGATGTGCTTGGTTTTTGGATGATATCTTGGTTCCTTAGCCAGTGCTATGGCGCCAGTGTTGTCACACAATATCTCCAGTGGATCCAAGGCATTTGGAACCACACCAAGCTCAGTGATGAAGTTTCTGATCCAAACTCCTTCACTTGACGCTTCCGAAGCAGCCATGTATTCCGCTTCTGTTGTAGATCCCGCGATCACGCTTTGCTTGCAGCTTCTCTAGCTCACAGCTCCACCATTCAAAATATAAATGTATCCTGTCTGAGATTTAGAATCATCCGGGTCGGTGTCAAAGCTAGCATCGACGTAACCTTTTACGACGAGCTCCTCATCACCTCCATAGACCAAGAACATTTCTTTAGTCCTATTTAAATACTTTAGGATGTTCTTTACGGCTATCCAGTGTTCCACTCCTGGATCACTTTGGTATCTGCTCGTCAAACTAAGAGCATTGGACACATCCGGTCTAGTACATAGCATGGCATGCATGATAGAACCTATGGCCGAGGCATATGGCACTTTGCTCATAGTATTTCTATCTTTTACCGTAGCTGGACACTGAGCCTTGCTCAATATCTTACCTGACAACATGGGCAATGAACCTTTCTTTGCTTTATCCATTCTGAACCTCTTCAGAACTTTGTCCAGGTATGTACTTTGGCTTAAAGCTATTAGGCGTCTTTCTCTATCTCTATAGATTTTGATGCCTAATATATAAGCAGCTTCTGCTAGATCTTTCATTGAAAAACATTTATTCAAATAACTCTTCACATCATTAAGCATACCGATGTCATTTCCAATAATCAATATGTCATCCACATATAGTACTAAAAATGTCACTGAGCTCCCACTCACTTTCTTGTAGATACAAGCTTCGTAGCAATTTGGAACAAATCCAAAAATCTTGATCACTTGATCAAAACGAAGGTTCCAACTCCGAGATGCTTGCTTCAGTCCATAAATGGAACGCTGAAGTTTGCACACCTTATTAGCATCCTTAGGATCGACAAAACCTTCGGGCTGTATCATATACAACTCTTCATCAATGTTGCCATTGAGGAACGCAGTCTTGACATCCATCTGCCATATTTCATAATCATGAAACGCAGCAATTGCTAATAAAATCCGAATGGACTTAAACATCGCTACGGGAGAGAAAGTCTCATCATAGTCAACACCTTGAACTTGCCGAAAACCTTTTGCGACAAGCCGAGCTTTATAGACAGTAACATTACCATCCGCGTCCGTTTTCTTCTTGAAAATCCATTTGCACTCAACGGCCTTACGGTCGCTAGGAGGGTCCACCAAAGTCCACACTTGGTTTTCGCTCATGGATCCCAATTCGGATTTCATGGCCTCTAGCCATTTCTCAGAGTCTGGGCTCATCATCGCTTCCTCATAGTTCGCAGGTTCACTGTTGTCTAACAACAAGACGGTTAAGACAGGGTTGCCGTACCATTCAGGAGTGGCACGCGACCTTGTCGACCTGCGAAGTTCAGTAGTAGCATCGTTCGAAGTTTCATGATCCTCATCATTAGCTTCCTCTCTTGTTGGTGCAGACGGCACCAGAACAACTTCAAGTGCTGCGCTACTCTCCAACTCGAGAGAAGGTTCAATAACCTCGTCTAGCTCTACCTTCCTCCCACTCACTTCTTTCGAGAGAAACTCCTTCTCAAGAAAGGATCCGTTCTTAGCAACAAACACTTTGCCTTCGGATCTGTGGTAGAAGGTATACCCAATCGTTTCCTTAGGGTATCCTATGAAGACGCATTTCTCCGCTTTGGGTTCGAGCTTGTCCGGCATCAACGTCTTGACGTAAGCTTTGCATCCCCAAACTTTAAGAAACGACAACTTAGGTTTAGCACCAAACCATAGTTCATACGGTGTCGTCTCAACGGATTTAGATGGTGCCCTATTTAAAGTGAATGCAGCGGTTTCTAATGCATAACCCCAAAATGATAACGACAAATCTGTAAGAGACATCATTGATCGCACCATATCTAATAGAGTTCGATTCCGGCGTTCAGACACACCATTGCGCTGTGGTGTTCCGGGTGGCGTGAGTTGCGAAATGATTCCGCTTGCTTTAAGATGCGTGAGAAAATCATAACTCAAATACTCACCTCCACGATCGGATCGCAGAAATTTAATTTTCCTGTTACGATGGTTTTCCACTTCGTTCTGAAACTCTTTGAACTTTTCAAACGTTTCAGATTTATGTTTCATTAAATAGATATATCCATATCTACTTAAGTCATCAGTAAAAGTGAGAAAATAGCGATATCCACCGCGCGTCGAAATACTCATTGGTCCGCACACATCGGTATGTATGATTTCCAATAAGTCCGTTGCTCGCTCCATTATTCCGGAGAACGGGGTTTTGATCATCTTGCCCATGAGGCACGGCTCGCACGTGTCAAATGATTCAAAATCAAGAGACTCCAAAAGTCCATCAGAATGGAGTTTCTTCATGCATTTTACACCAATATGACCTAGACGGCAGTGCCACAAATAAGTTGGATTATCACTATCTACTTTGCATCTTTTAGCCTCAATGTTATGGATATGTGTTTCATTGCTTTCGAGATTCAGAAGAAATAAACCATTCACAACAGGTGCATGACCATAAAAGATGTTATTCATATAAATAGAACAACCATTATTCTCAGATTTAAATGAATAACCGTCTTGCAATAAACACGATCCAGATATAATGTTCATGCTCAACGCAGGCACATAATAACATTTATTAAGGTTTAAAACTAATCCCAAAGGTAAAACTAAGGAGAGCGTGCCGATGGCCATCATATCAACTTTTGATCCATTGCCAACGCGCATCGTCACCTCATCCCTTGCTAGCCGCCGTCTATTCCGTAGCTCCTGTTTCGAGTTACAAATATTAGCAACTGAACCAGTATCATATACCCAAGCACTACAACGAGCGCTAGTAAGGTAGACATCAATAACATGTATATCAAATATACCTTTGATGGTGCCAGCCTTCTTGTCCGCTAAGTACTTTGGACAGTTGCGCTTCCAGTGACCCTTGACCTTGCAATAGAAGGACTCAGTGTCCGGCTTAGGTCCAGACTTGAGCTTCTTCTCAACAGGGGCAACGCGCTTGCCGCTGCCTTTCTTGAAGGATCCCTTTGCACCCTTAGCTTTCTTAAAGCTAGTGGTCTTGTTGACCATCAACACATGATTGTCTTTCTTGATATCCACCTCCGCAGCTTTCAGCTTTGCGAAGAGCTCAGTGATCGTATCAGTGGAACCAATTTGATTATGAGTAACTACAAAACCTTTGTAGCTAGGAGGGAGTGATTGCAGAACTCTGTCAATCTTGAGCTCCTCTGGAATCTTGCAGTCCAGTTGCTCAAGGCGTTGAGTGTAGCCCGACATCTTAATGGCGTGCTCACTAACGGAACTCCCTTCCTCCATCTTGCAGTTAAAGAACTTCTCAGAGATCTCATATCTCTCAGAACGGACTTGAGTCTGAAACATGGTTTTCAGTTCCTCAAGTATCTCAAAAGGCCCACGGTACTTCTCAAAACGATTTTGAAGTTCCGGTTCCATAGAAAATAGCATGGTACTCATAATCGCATCACAATCATCTCTGCGAGCATTGAAGTCAGCAAGTTCTTCAGTTTTCGCTGTTGCAGCAGGGGTGTCACCTAGCGCTTTCTCAAGTACATAGGCTTTTTGTCCGCCAGCGAGGATGATTCTCAGATTGCGGAACCAGTTGGTGAAGTTAGACCCATTGTTTTTAAGCTTTTCTTTCTCAGCAAACACGTTGAAGTTGAAGTTGGACTTAGCCATTTGATCTACAACATTGCAAGTACAATTTTAGACTATGTTCATGATAACTAGTTCAACTTAATCAAATTACTAGATGAACTCCCACTAAATTCAACATCCCTCAAGTTGTTTAGTGAACACGATCCAAATTCACCACACCTAATCCGATCTTCACGAGAAGAGATGTGGTTTCAATGGTCGACAACTAAGTGTCGATCATATCATTCATATGACTCATGTTTAACCTTTCGGTTCGTGTGTTCCGAGGCCATGTCTGTACATGCTAGGCTCGTCAAGTCAAACCCAAGTATTTCCGCGTGTGCAAAACTGGCTTGCACCCGTTGTATGTGAACGTAGAGTTTATAGCACCCGATCATCACGAGATGCTTGAAAACGACGAACTTTCGCAACGGTGCATACATGGGGAGAACACAATTTTATCTTGATCTTTAAGTGAGGAATCATCTTATAATGCTACCGTCGCGATCTAAGCATAATAAGATACATAAAAGGATAAACATCACATGCATATAATTTTATGTGACATGGTATAGCCAATCTCCGCGCAATGATCTCCATCTTGTGCGTGCCGGCATGATCTCCATCACTCCACCATGATTGCCTCCACCACGAATAGCAACTACAACTATTGCTAACTACTTAGCGATAAAGTAAAGCTATTACATGGCGTATAAGAAGTTGACACGCAGGTCATACACAATTATAAAGACAGCCATATGGCTCCTGCCGGTTGTGAACTCATCGACATGCAAGTCGTGAAAGATTACAAAACATGATCATTGCATACATCTCAATTCATACACATCATGTCTTGGGCCATACCATATCACAAAACACTCCCTCTAAAAACAAGTTAGACGCCTCTACTTTGTTGTTGCATGTTTTACGTGGCTTATGGGAGTCACAAGTTAAGAACGATTCTTACCTACGAAAAGCCACAACGGTGATATTATGGTTGCTAACATCCGTTGTAAATCTCATGACTACTATAGTGAGAGAAACTGGCATCCACCAGCCGCATGTGTGGAACAAGCCACACGTCAAGTGCGGAGCCGGTCTCGCGAACGAGGTCGCGTAAAGTTGGCCTGGACCGCTTCGATCTCACTATGCCGCGCCATAAGAAGTACAAAACAAAGACGTTTGCAACAGAAAACATCAACGCCCGCAACAAGCATGTTGCGTTCTACTCGTGAAACACATCTACGCATAGATCTAGCTCTGATACCACTGAAGGGATTCGCAGCATAGTAAATCAAAAAATTTCCTACGGATGCGAACAAGAAAGCCAAGATCTAATCTAGGAGATGTAATCAACGAGAGAGATAGATGAGATCTTCATACCCTTGAAGAAATCGCACAGCGGAAACGTTCAACAGAACGTGGATGATGTAGTCGTACTAGCCGTCTCCTCCTCGCGATCCGATCCGATCCAACGCCGCAAGTGGCGACGCCTCCGAGAGATGCACACGTACAGCGCACCAACGACTCCGCCTTCCCGGTCCAGCGAGATATGGTGGAGTGGTAGATGGGATCGACAGCACGACGGTGTGGTGTCTATGGTGGAGAGTATACGCAGACAGGGCTTCGCCTGTTTGCGTGGTGGAAGAAGAACGGGAAAAAGAGGCTTCAGAAACCGGGCAGCGGCTCCGCACAAATTAGGTCACAAAGACGGCTGGCGTCCAAGTCCTTTTATAGGCGGCTGCGAGTAGGGTTTCACGAAACCTAACTTCGTATGCAAGTCTGATTTGCACAGCCTTCACCGCCGCCGATTCTTTCGATCTGATCGAGCGCGTCGCGAAACAGCCAGCGGCCGGCCTGGCGCCTAGCGCCTAGCCACTAGCGGCATGCATGTGGCCCATGGGGCCGGCCCATGGCCACCCGGGAAAGCACGCGAGCGAGCAGCGAGGCTGCTGCCTCGTTATTTCATGCGAGCGAGCCAGGGACTTTTCCCTGGCCGCCGCAGCTCCTTTTTTTTCTCTATTTATTTCTGTTAAATAAATATCAGTTAAATACTGCTTAATATTTACCAATTCTCATAATTGATAAATACTAATATTTTTCCACCCGGAACAATTCCGTAACTCTCCGAAATAGTTTCACATATATCCCGGAACTACCCTAGCGTTGACTTGCGTTAAGTGTGTGACCCTACGGGTTCGAGAATGCGCGGACATGATCTCCATCAATAATCAATAGCGGGATCTGGAAATCCATATTGACTCCCACGCACTCAGCGATGATCATATCGGATGAACCACGATGTCAGGATTCAATCAATCCCGTATTTGTATTCCCTTCGTCTCGCGATATTTTACTCGCCCGAGATTCGATCGTCGGTATCGGCATACCTAGTTCAATCTCGTTCACAGCAAGTACTTTACTCGTTCCGTAATCCGATATCACTTTGTGATTAACTCCTTAACCACGTGCTTGCAAGCGATGTTGATATCGATTACCGAGTGGGCCCGAAGTATATCTCTCCGACTCGGGAGGGACAAATTCCATCTCGATACATACAACCCAACAAGTACTTTCCAATCACCTGAGAGACACCTTTATGATCACCCTCACATAGGATGATGTTTGATGACCTCAAAGCTTTCTTCCGATACCAGGGAGTTGTATTATCTCATGGTCTAAGGAATACAATACTTGACATAAGAAAAGCTTCGCAAAGATGAACACGATGACACGATCTAATTGCTCTGCTTTATTTGGGTCTGTCCATCACACCATTCTCCTAATGATATGATCTCATTATTAATTGACAACTCATGTCTATGGTTAGGAAACCTTAACCATCATTAATCAATGAGCTAGTCCATAGAGGCGTACTAGGGACACGGTGTTGTTCATAAACCACACAAGTATTAAAGTTTCCGCTTAATACAATTCTAGCATGGAATATAAACATTATCATGAACAAGAATTATAATAATAACATCTTTATTATTGCCTCTAGGGCATAATTCCAACACTCCGGTTGAATTTGAAGAATTAATGGCTAAAATAAGCTGGAATCATGATGATTGGACTCTAGTTGAGCCAACACCAGCACCAATACCTGCACCAGTCCTAGAGCCGACACCGAAGAAGAGAGGAATGATTGAATTAAATTATGAAGTTATGAGGGAAGCCAAGAAATCTCTTAAGGAGAAATGTATTAAGGCCGAAGATGTGAAGAATTTACCTCCTATAGAAGAATTATGTAAGCCAATCCCTCACTCATCCACTATTGAGGTACACTCTCTCCAACGCTTTGATGATAGAGATATTCCTTACTCTAAACCTCCTGATCAATGCTTAGATGAGTTAGATAATTTTATTGTTAAGCAAGATAATTTTAATAGAATGGTGCAGAATCATTTGCTGGAAAATTCAAGAGCTATTAACAAGTTGCAGGATATTGTGGAGAGAACCTCCAATGATGTGAAGATACTTGTTAAACATTTTCAAATGGTTCAGACTCAAATTGATCAGCTTACCAAGGTGCAAAATGATTTGCTTGTTAATACCGAAAGAGAAAAACAAGCATGTGAAGTACGCACAAGAGGAGGTGCTACCACACAAGACCCCTTATATCCTGAAGGACATCCAAAGAGGATCGAGCAAGATTCTCAACGCACTTCAAGTGATGATATTCCTTCTAAGAAGAAGAAGAAGAAGAAGCATAAAACAACTGCAGAATCCTCTGAAGCAGGTAAAGATCCTAATAGTGTTTCTATTTCTGTTGCTGAAACTAAACCAGGTAATGCTTCCGATAAAGAAGAAGTTGAAGAGGAATCAGAAAAGATTGATAAGAATGCGAAGTACACCAAAGAAGACTTCGTTGCCAACAAGCATGGTAAAGAGAGAGAACCTTGGGTGCAGAAACCAATGCCTTTTCCTAGTAAGAAACACAAATCCAAGGAAGAGGAACACTACAACAAGTTTTGTGAATGGATGAAACCTTTATTTTTGCAAATTCCTTTGACTAATGCTATTAGAATGCCTCCTTATGCAAAGTATATGAAAGATATTGTTACTAACAAAAGGAAAATTCCTAATGAGGAAATTTCTACTTTACTTGCTAATTATTCTTTTGATGGTAAAGTTCTGGAGAAGCTTGGAGATCCAGGTATACCAACTATTCCTTGCTCCATTAAAAATAACTATGTTAGAACTGCTTTATGTGATTTGGGAGCCGGAGTTAGTGTCATCCTTTTTCTCTTTATAAGAGACTTAATCTAGAAAAATTGGTATCAACTGATATATCTTTGCAAATGGCTGATAAGTCTACTACTATTCCTATTGGTATATGTGAAAATGTTCCTGTTCAAGTTGCTAACAGTTGTTTGATATTAACTGACTTTGTTGTGTTGGAAATGCCTGAAGATGATAACATGTCTATTATTCTTGGGAGACTGATACGTCTCCAACGTATCTATAATTTTTGATGCTCCATGCTTGTTTTTACACCATTTGCCTACTGTTTCGTTACACTTCGTGGCACTTTTATGCATTTTCCGGAACTAACCTATTAACAAGTCGCCACAGTGCCAGTTCCCTGTTTTTTGCTATTTTTGTGTTTCAGAAGTGATACACAGGAAATATTCTCGGAATTGGACGAAACAAGTTTCTGAAGTCTTATTTTGTCCGGGAGCTTCCAGTCATCTGAAGGAGAGAAGGAGAGGGGCCACAGGATGCCCTCACGCAGGGCTGGCGCGGCCCAACCCCTGGCCGCGCCACCCTGGCGTGAGGAGGCCAGGGGCCACCTCTGACATCGCCCCTTCGCCTATAAAGACCCCCCGACGGGAAAAACCTAAGTACCCGATCAATTTTCCAGAACACATCGCGATCCGCCGCCGCCGTCGACCCGAAGATCGGGAGGGTCCAGAAGCTCTTCCCGGCATCCTGCCGGAGAGGGGAATCGCCACCGGAGGTCTTCTTCATCGCCATGCTTGCCTCCGGAGCGATGAGTGAGTAGTCTACCTTAGACCATGGGTCCATAGCAGTAGCTAGATGGTTGTCTTCTCCACCATGTGATTCATGTTTAGATCTCATGAGCTGCCCTACATGATTGAGATCACCGTTATGTAATTCTACATGTTTGGTTTGTTGGGATCCGATGAATATTGGTGTTATGATTGAGTTGTTGTACTGAATATTATCTTTTGTTATCTCTATGTTGTTTATGATCTTGCATGCTCTCCGTTGTTAGTAGCTATCTTGGCCGAGTAGTTGCTAGTGACTCCAAGAGGGGGTATTTATGCTCGATAGTGGGTTCATGCCTCTAATTAACCTGGGGGAGTGACAGAAACCTCTAAGATTGTAGATGTGCTGTTGCTACTAGGGAGAAAACAACATTCATATGCTCAAGGGCATATGATTTGTTTACAATACACACTTTGCTTAATGCAATTATCTATTGTTCGCAACTTAATACTTGTGGAGTTCTCGGATTGATTCGCCACAAGTGGATTATTAGTCATAGATGCAGTTGGATGGCGGTCTATGTATTTTGTTGTAATGCCCAGAGTAAATCTCATAGTGATCTTCTTGACATATCATGTTTATCTTTATTCTATCAATTGCCCAACTGTAATTTGTTTACCCAGCATGTGTTATTTATCTTATGGAGAGACACCACTAGTGAACTGTGGACCCCGGTCCTATTTCCATCATATTGCTATCACCTGTTTACTTTACTCGCACTATTTACTTTATTCGCATACTATATTGTTTTCCACTCGATACACTCATAACCTTTGTTTCAAGCAAACCGGTGAGATTGACAACCTCATCGCAAGTTGGGAACAAAGTACTTGGTTGTGTTGTGTGCAGGTTCCGCGTTGCTACTGGCCGAAGACGAGTCAACAAGTATCGTTAAACGGCGCCCTTGTTGGAGTGCTATTAAGCCAGTCTGCATCACCTTCAGTCGTTTGTCTCTCCTCTCCAAGAACGATAAACCTTGGTTTCTTAACTGAGGGAAAACCAGCTGCTATACTCATCACACCTTCCTCTTGGGGTTCCCAACGGGCTGGTCACTCACCACGCACAAGGACCGACTGTCAACTAGGCAATCAGCTATTTTTCTGGCGCCGTTGCCGGGGAGGAAGTAGAAGACTTCTGCGAGGGGAGTTTTCGCACGCACATCCTTTACTTTGTTATTGTTTTGCTTTACTTTATTTATTTTACCTGCATCGTTTTATATCAAAAACCCAAAAAAATTAGAATCCTTGGTAGTTGTTTTTACTTGTTTACTTTCGTTTTGCTGAAATGGCCAATCCTGAAAACACCAAGTTGTGTGACTTTACTAGCACGAACAATAGTGATTTTATTTGCACTCCTATTGCACCACCTGCTACTGCTGCAAACTTTTATGAGATTAAGCCTGCTTTGTTGAACCTTGTTATGAAAGAGCAATTCTCTGGTGCTAGTACTGAAGATGATGCAGCTCATCTCAACAATTTTGTTGAGCTATGTGAGATGCAGAAATATAAGGATGTTGAAAGTGATATTATTAAGCTCAAGTTGTTTCCTTTTTCTTTGAGAGGAAAAGCTAAAGATTGGTTGATGTCTTTGACTAAGAATAGTATTGATTCATGGGCTAAGGGCAAGGACGCTTTTATTGGTAGATACTATCCTCCTGCTAAGATTATATCTATGCGTAGCAATATTATGAAATTTACTCAGTTTGATAATGAACATGTTGCTCAAGCTTGGGAAAGAATGAAATCTATGATAAAGAATTGCCCCACTCATGGACTGACTACTTGGATGATTGTCCAAACTTTTTATGCAGGACTGAATTTTTCTTCGAGGAACCTATTGGATTCAGCTGCTGGAGGCACTTTTATGTCCCTTACCTTGGGCGCCGCAACAAAGCTACTCGACAACATGATGGTAAATTATTCTGAATGGCACACCGAGAGAGCTCCACAAGGTAAGAAGGTAAATTCTGTTAAGGAAACCTCTTCCTTGAATGATAAGATTGATACCATTATGGCTATGCTTGCTAATGATAGGACTCATGTTGATCCTAATAATGTTCCTTTAGCCTCTTTGGTTGCTCAAGAAGAGCATGTTGATATGAATTTCATTAGAAATAATAATTTTAAAAACAATGCTTATAGGAACAATTTTGCTAGTAACAATTATAGGCCGTATCCTTCTACCAATGGTAATGGTTATGGTAACTCTTATGGTAATTCCTACAACAACACTAGGGCCGCGCCCTCCGAGCTTGAGGTAATGCTCAAGGACTTCATCGGTAAGCAAACTGCTTTTAACAAGTCTGTTGAGGAAAAGTTAGGCAAAATTGATATTATTGCTTCTAAAGTTGATAGCCTTGCTCATGATGTTGAACTTCTGAAATTAAAAGTGTTGCCTAATGATGTGAAAGAGAGCAATGTTTTTGCTACTGCTAACGCTATTCAAGATGCAATTGATGAAAATATTAGATTGTTAGCGAAATTGCATGCCAGGTGGGAAAGAGAAGATGAGATGGCTAGAGAGATGAAGGTATGTACCATTACTACCTCTAATGATGTTGCTCCTACTGGTAGCAATCCTCTTACTTTGATTGGTGTAGATAAAACTCCCACTCCTTGTGTTAAAAAGCCTAAAACTGCCAAAACTTTTTCTCAAAAGAGTGCTGAATTTTTTTGGAGTGTGGGAGATGATAGCTCTATTTCTTTTAATGATTTTGATGTTGATGGCTGCAATATATCTGAAGTTATTTTTTTCTTGCAAAAGCTTGCTTTGACTCCCAATGCTAGTTCTTTAAATATTGCTTTTACTAAGCATATTACCAATGCTCTCATAAAAATTAGGGATGAAATGTTGAAGCAAAAAGCCTCTGTTCCCAAGAAGTTAGAAGATGGTTGGGAACCCATCATTGATATGCATGTTAATGGTTTTTATTGCCATGCTTTATGTGATCTAGGTGCTAGTATTTCTATCATGCCTAGAAAGATTTATGACATGCTTGATTTACCACCGCTTCAAAAATGTTACTTTGATGTTCCTATTGCTGATGTTGCTAAGAAGAAACCTTTGGGAAGGATTAATGATGTTCTTATTGTGGTTAACAATAACCTTGTTCCCGTTGATTTTCTTGTTATGGACGTTGAATGTCATGCTTCATGTCCTATTATTTTGGGAAGACCCTTTCTTTGAACTGTAGGTGCTATCATTGATATGAGGGAAGGCACCATCAAATATCAATTTCCACTAAACAAAGGTATGGAACACTTCCCTAGGAAAAGAAAGAAATTACTTTTTGACTCTATTCTTAGAGCAAATTATGAGCTTGATGCTTCATCACTTGATGTTACTTGATTCGCAATTTTCTGCGCCTAGCTCAAATGCGTTAAAGAAAAGCACTCTTGGGAGATAACCCAATGTTTCTTTTCAGTACTTTTTCTTTTATTTGAGTCTTGGAAGTCATTACTACTGTAATGACCACTCCTTATCTTGTTTATTTCGTTTTTGTGCCAAGAGAAGCCTCTAATTCGAGTGAGGTAAAGATTTGGGGATGTTGCTGTCCTGAAACTGTTTTTGGTGCTGCACCGTAAAAATTCGTATAAATTCTCTATATATCTTTTGGACCTGCGATTTGTTGTGCATATGCCCCAGGTTATATACAAACTTTCGTTATTGGAACACTTTTTGATTTGAGCAACAGAAAACCCCTCAAAAATTCGACCTTTGTCAGCTATTCTGTTTTGACAGATTTCTGCCAATATTTGTGTTTGCCACTTTATCGCTTTCTTTTGAGTTCTTTTGATCATAGAACTTTTGGGGAAGTTGCTACAGTAGTATTTGCTATATATGTGGTGGTTTTGAGTTGAAACCTGAAGCAAAAAGAGGTTGATTATATGTTATGCTTACACTAATGTTGCTAATATATTTGTGTTTAGTTTTGTATGAAGGAAGTTTTCAAGTGTAGGGATTGGAGAATGATGAGATGAGTTGAAGAATGGACAAAAGCTCAAGCTTGGGGATGCCCATGCATCACCCCAAGAAATATCCAAGAATTACAAGCGTCAAAGCTTGGGGATGCCCCCGAGGCACCCCTTCTTCATCGGCAAAAATAAGGTCACCTTTCAAGACGCTATATTTTTATTGCTTCATGCACTATGTGTTTTTCTTGGAGCGTCAGTTGTTTTAGTTTTCTTAGTTAGTTTAGTTTTGCTTGCTTCAATAAATGGTTGGACCCCAACAAATTTCCTTTGGAGAAGTTGCCTCATTTTCATTTGCAAAGAACACTCCGTTTTCATTCTTACAATTTCACCGGGTGTTCTTCTTTTTCTGCTACTGCTTTTGGTTTTCGTTTTCGCCTTGATTTATGTTCAGACCTTGTCATATCTTTTCATCAAGGTGTATTTTTGCCTCTGATCTTTATTGGTTTTCATCAAAAGAGGTGTCTTTAAAGATTTCAAATGGTGTTGGAAAAGAGAAAAAGCTTTGTGCAAAAAAGTGGTACAAGAAGGAGCTTGTGTAGAATGCGGCTTAGGCTTTTTCATGTCATGTCGTCGTGGTGAAACAACATATGCCATAGGATGGCTTAAATGGGGGCCGAACTAGATGCTGGAGGATTCGGGAGAGGGGAACGAGCTAAAAAGCACGACAGAAAGAGACACTGATCTACCCAGGTTCGGGGCTCTCGTAAGGAGATAACACCCCTACTCCTGCTCTACTGATTGTATATATGGGTCGATGTAGTACACCACAATGGTGCTTCCAAGCTCTCTGCTAGAGAAGGAAGATGAACTGCTAAGTGTAGGAGTACAGTGTGACCAATCTACCTTCAACCTTTCAACCTTCTTCCAGCGACCCACCTTCCAACCTTTTGCTAGGACTCCCTGTGCCACCTTATATAGTGGTGGCCAGGGTTACAACGGTCATACAAGACCACAAGACAAGGGCTACACTCCAAACAGGAGCTGGTGGCGATGGCAGAGACCCTTGACTTCGCCCCTGATTGCTCTCGATGGGACGCCATATCCCTGTACCTTGTACCTCTTGAACTGTGGCCTTACCTCTGTGCGGTAAGCTCGTACTTGTGCACAGTGAGGGTAGGTAACCTCCACTGTGCACCCTGCCATCTTACTCTGCTACCATGCTTGGATGTTTTCTTCCTTGATTGTAGGGATGTGACACCTTGGTTGACTTAAGTATCCCGGATATGACCGTTGGCCATACCCAGGACTTATATGCCGGACCAACGACCTACGAGGGTCGGGTAATCCGGCCTCCCCTGCTCCTGCACAACACACAAAATAATTAGGCCGGCATATCTGAGTATATGCCGGCACACCTATACTAGTATTCCGGCTATACCGGCATATCCAGACACCAGCCGGGATATACATATATGCCGGCCTGGCCGATGCTCCTATATTCCGGCCAGGCCTTTTCTTGGTCAACCGGCATAAAAGTCAACCATAGACCTTGTGTCTTTCTAGTCTCTTGACCCTACCGGGGGTCATCCCCCCGACACTAGTCCCCGAAGCTGCCGAGGTTCCCCAGTCATAACTGTGGAGCCTTGACAGGTTCAACATACCTTTCTTCATTATGCCCCGGCGATCAGATTTATATGCCGGCACATCTGCACATATCCCGGCCTCTGTTCCTGTTCCAAAACTTATTCCGGCCGGTCCCGAGGGTATTCCGGACGGAACATATACATCGGGCAATTAATCCAACATATAGACGAGTCTTCCTCGAGAAGCCATGCCTGACAGCTTTGCATCGAAACTTGTAACTGCCCTGCCACCTCGAACGATCACCCACGATGTGACGGTTCACAGTGCAGCAGTTACTTCTCGCCATCATTGCGTCATGGCACGGTTACAGGAACCGCCGCCCCACTCCGTGCCGCCACGTGGCGACTCTCTGCAGGCACGGTCGGGGGAGTGGAACACTCCCACGATCCCCACGACCCCCACGACCCTGACCTGGCAGATCTATAAATAGGGCGGCGGGGGTAAACTTATCTTTTTACCCCCCACCACCATCGTCTTCCTCCTCTGCTCCTTTGCCTCCTGCGCTTGACCGCCGGTCCGAAGAGCAGCATCGCCGCCGCAGCCGACCTGCTCCCCGCCGACGCCGACGCCCGACGACGCACGGCATCACCATTGACGACGCCGCCGCCGCCTCTTCTCTCTGCAGCATTGCCGGGAGATTGGATCTTCCTGCACACTCGCCGCCGCTCCATCGTCGCCGGCCAAGCTCCGGTGAGACCTCCCTCTGTTCTTCCTCTTTCACGCCTTTTACAACTTCGCACCGGTAGCCCCACTTGCACAGATCTGCTTCAGTCTCAGAGCTAGTTTTCCCTTTGATTCGACTAGCATTGCTAGGCAACGCTCGCAGGTGTTCATGTTTAGGAGTTTTACCCTTATTTGTTTCCTATTTTAACTGTCTCGGTAGATCTTTGATTTCTGCTAACCTTGGGGAGAGTGGTATGCCGGAGAGACTAACCTCCCTCTTTTCTCCGGCCTTGATAGGAATAACATCACGGGACTCCGGCTCTCACGCCTTATCCCGGCCACTAAGATGGCATCTTCAAGCATGACGTGCACCTCGGCCTCTGAGGAAGATACCTCGGCCCGAGCTCAAGGACGCTCCGGCTGGGAGGGGTCGGAGGTTACTCCGGCCGAGATATCCTAGGTCACCTCCACCAGGAGAGTCCCGGAGGGCGTAGCATGCCGGCTACCAGCAGGAGAAATTGTGCCGGCACCTGAACCTGGCGAACGCGTCGTCTTCATCGCCCACTTCGAGTGTGGCTTCGGCCTGCCGGCATCGGACTTCTTCCGGGACTTCCTCAACACCTACGACCTACAACCTCATCATATCCCGGCCAATGCCGTGATGATCCTCTCCGCCTTCGCTGCTTTTTGCGAGGGCTATGCCGGCATAGAGGCCCTTACTCAAGGCTGGGCGAAGTACTTCCAACTGCGGAAGCAAGTCGTCCAAGAGCCGCCCCGGAGCAAGGACGACCCGCCGGAGACGGCCCAGGAAAAGAAGGACCGCCCCATGACCCTCTGCGGCGCGGCCACCATCATGTCCCGAAAGGGCTCGGACTTCCCCAAGGTGGAACTCCTGGAATCTTGCAAGAAGTGGCAGAAAAGCTTCTTCTACGTCAAGAACACCACCGACGAGGATCTGCTCAACCTGCCGCCATTTGTGGACGAGCCACCCTTGGCTATGACGAACTGGACCTATAACCCGAAGAACTCGGTGATGCCGGTGAATGCGCTTCACCGGGTTAAGGGCGAGCTCCTGGATGCCGGTCTTACTCCTCAAGACCTGGTGGCCTGCTATATAAGCCGGCGCGTCTCCCCTCTGCAGCGCCGGTCGCACAAGATCTGCCAGATGAGCGGGCCAATGGACCCCACCCGGCACTCCACACACGAGCTGACTCCGGCCGACATTCTGCGCCGGATTAAGGATGTCTCCAAGTCCTCTCAGGCCACTTTTGCCTGGGGGCTAGAACCATACAGCCGGGATAGGCCCGCCCCAACGGTAAACCATCTTATCCGATACATAAAGTCCATGTCCGGCACATAGATACTCAAGCCGACACATGTCTATTTGCCGACACATATCATATTGATCCGACATACCTCTTCCACCGGCATATTTCCTTGTCTGAATACTTGACTTTGCTGTTTATACAGAAATTCAGCTTCCAAACCATGGAGAACTCCCGGATCAAGATCGCGGCGGACCGCACCGTTGCGGATGTTGAAGATCCGGATCATTGGGATAAGCTTCCCAGGAGCACCCGTGCTGCAGCTGCCATGGGTAAGGGCTCTTCATCCCGGCATTATACTCAAGACCGGAGTGAGATTGATTCTGACGAGGAGATCCTGATGTACTATGACCCGATGCCACTTGCGTACGCCTTTCCAGAAACCCCTATTGCTTACGAGTTTGCAATGCCGTCCTCAGCTATCCCGGACGATATGGTTATCGACGCCGCCCCTCTGAACCAGGGACCTCCTTCCACCGGCGGACGTGCCGGCCGGAAGCGAGGGGTGAAGCCCCAGTCCGACATACCTCAGAGGTCGAAGAGGCAGAAGGTTGGCGTGCCCAAACAGAAGAAACAGAGGCCTGTTGCCTCGGGGTAAATTTCCTTTTCTTTGCATTTCCTCCGACATATCTCTTGTTTGTATTACTGACTTGGTGTTTTCTCTCTTTCAGTGCTCCTCTTGAGCCGGAACAAGCTTCTGGCTTGAGCGGCGACCCGAAGGTTACCAAGCCCGCTGCCCCTGCTACCTCCGACATTCCCTCTGCCAGTCACACGAGCTCCCCGGCGCCGGCATCCTCGCCTGCGCCCGACAAGACCTCCTCCCCGGCGAAGGACGTTCCTCCGCCGGAACAAGACACCTCTGCCCCCGACGTCCACATGGACTCGGGGGCTCAACAGGAACCTCCGGCTCCTGATGTCCACATGGACACAGGAGCCCACCAAGAAGCACCAGACTCCGGCGCGCCCACCGGCGACGCCGGCACAACTGAAAACGCCGGAGCAGACATCAAGGGTAAAGGCCCTTTAGTGCCAGAAGTCCGGACTATTCCGGATCCTGCCTCTGCTGGCCAAGATGCACCGGCCGCGCCGGAACAGCCCGCACCCGAGACTCCTTCAGCTGACAAGACCCCAGCACCGGCCAAGACCACTGCACCGGCCAAGACCACTGCACCGGCCAAGTCCACTGCACCGGCCAAGTCCACTGCCCCGGCCAAGACCACTGCACCGGCCCAGACCGGCACGTTGAAGATTCAGCCGGCCAAGTCCGGCACACCATCTGCCGCAACTGCTCCTCCTAAGGCAGCGTCCCGGACCAGCTCTGCTCTGGCCCTGCATCTTGGTAGGGCAGCAGCCCGGCCGGGGTACCGGACCAGCTTCTTCGACACCCCAGAACTCGAGGGCCTCGTCCCTCTTGCAACGAAAAGTGATCAGAGCCTCGGCTCTCTTAAGGAGCAGTGCATCAAATGGAACGACGCCAGCAACATGGACACTGCGGACTCAAGGAGCAAGAAGCTGGCCGAAGCCAAGACTAGTGGCGACCCAAGCGACTTCCTGGCAGCGAAGCCCATACCGATCGCCAGCGAGCTCCTCAGCATCCAGCAAAGACTTCACAAGTTGGCCTCTGCCACCAACGTAAGTCCTCTCTATTTACACACATATCCCCAGTCCCCGAAAATGTCGGCTGTCCGGGATATGGACATCCGGGATTTTCTCATAGTCCTTTATCTAGCTTCTTTTGAATTAACTGCCGACATATGAGCTCGATCCGAGCTTCAAATCCTAGTCACCGAGGGCCGGGATAGGTGCGCAGCACCTGTGCCGGGTCTTTAACAATTTCACATCTCTATTATCTTTCAAATCCTCTTGACCGGGATATAAGCTCGATTCGAGCTTCAAATCCTAGTCACCGAGAGCCGGGATAGGTGCGCAGCACCTGTGCCGGGTCTTTAAAAGAATGATCACTTGATAAAATCTTCACTTTAATTATCATGTCAAATTTCTCTGCTGACATTTCAAATCCCGGCATTTTTGCAGCAAATGAACAACACCCGGGCCGACATGTTCCATGAGTTGGTGTGCGAACACCGGAAGCTATCTGACGCACACAGCAAGCTTCAGCAGGAGCTGTCCCAGAAAGGTAATCTTTGCCGACATACTGCTGTATGCCGGATATCTTTCCTCTCTTTACTTTGCAATGCTTACTCTTGCCGACACGTAACCTTGTGCCGACATTCTTCAGCTGGTGCCGAAGCGCAAGTCACCGAGCTTCTCAAGAGGGTGAAAGAGCTTACTGGTATGCCGGATCCTGCTGTTACCCGGATAGCTACTTTATACTTCAAATCCTTTACTCTTTGTCACTGTTTTCTTTCTTCAAATCCTTTTAACTTGAAATCTTTGCAGATGAGAAGGCTGCACTGGAGGCACGCCACCAGGATTGTGTGTCCTCGGTGGATGTGGCCAAGCAACTGGACGACCGGGATGCCGGTCACAAGGCCGAGGTTGAGCAGTTGAAGGGCCGGATCACCGAGCTGCTGGACGAAAAGGAACAGAGGGAGGGCCTACTGAAGAAAACCCAGACCCTGCTTGTTACCTCCGAGACTGATGCCTCCAACGCCCACGCTGAACTGGATAGCCTGAAGGAGCAGGCCACCAAATGGGAGGTTACAGTTGCACAGCTGAATGCCGACCTTGCCCGTAAGCTTCAAATCCTTTCCCCTTTTATCCTTCCCGACATAGTGTAATCTTTTTCGGCATAGCATCTATGCCGACATATTTTCCTTTTGCTAACATTGTTTCTATTCTGCAGGCATGTTTCCCGCTTCCGTCGCTGACGTTGAGAGGGCTTTGCAGTTGGACCGAGAAAACCGGGGTGTTCCGGTTGACTCGCCCAACTGGGACATGTCGGAGCAGCTGCTGGCCCTGCAGTCCCGGAAGGAGGCCATGACCCTTTACACTGAAGAGCTCTTCTACGGCGCCCAGGAGGCATTCTCTGCCCTCTGGCCGGGACAAAGGACTCCCACTGATCCCGTCGACCTCGGCAACGATCTGCAGCTGGCCAAGGTTCGCCTTCGGGAGTGGCGAGATTCCGGCGCGAGGGTTGGAGCTGACGAAGCTCTCACCTACTTCTTGTCCTGGTATGAAAAGGCTGACTTGGAGACTTTGCGCACTGTGCGCGAAGGATCCATCTGGACCATGGATCCGGAACATATCCGGCGCCGGCGAGAGTTGGCCCACAGCTATGTGGACTATGCCGACACCGACGCCTTCGTTCGGGATATCCGTGAGCCGGAGAAGAAGGACGATGCCGGGACATCCGCCGCTGCTGAGGGCTCCGACTCCAGCCAGGATGGAGATGAAGCTGAAGAGGCCGACACTGATGTCCCGGAACAGGCATCTGCCCCGGGCGGAGGTGATGGCTCCATTCCATCTGCTGGGTCCGGCACTCCTGAAGCCGACATCTCCACTGCTACTGCTCCACCTGCTGGCGGCCCCGCGTCTGCCCCTTGAATCTTTGCACCAAAAACACTTTAAGCTTTATCAGATCCCCGGTATGCCGGGTGCAGTTGTAATATACACGTTTAATTTCCTTTGGTTTGCTTCCTGAACAAGTTTTATCTTGGTTTGCTTGTTACTAATGCCGGATCATCTTTTGGCTAAGTCACCGAGTTGTTTTCCTGTTTCCTCAATTTCACAACCTTGGCTGCTTGTCTACCTCAATTGGCTTTCGACGTATGAGTCTCAAGGTTGCTTCCTCGAACATACAGTACTTTAACTTTGAGACTTAGACTTCAAATCATCCGACACTTTAAATTTTAACTTTAGCTTTAACGAAAATGTCGGTTCGCTTGCTTTGTATTTCCTTAGCCGTTTTCCATGTGTAGACAATCTCCGGCATCTACTCTTGCTAGCCATGAAGCCGGGTTTCGGACAACAGCTGAGTCGAAGAGTGGCCTTTGGTGCCGACACATTACTAGGCCGACATAGGAAACATTCAAATAAAGCCAGCCGGCATATAACAAAAAACTGTAAATAAACAACAAATATACCTCGGAGCTAGTTACCCGGCTTCTTCGGGATGCCGGTATTTCATTCATTAGTCTTGTGCCGGCACAACACGCCGGCATACAAAGGAAAATATGGAAATACATACATTGTGTTGCTCAGGAGTAAAAGGGGCGCAGTAGAGCTATGTTCCATGGCCTCTTGGTTTCTTCTCCGGACCTGTCCGCCTTATTCTTCTTGGGGTCCTGCGCATCTATAAGATAATAGGCATCATTGTGCAGAGCTCTGCTCACAATGAATGGCCCCTCCCATGGAGGAGTTAACTTATGCCGGCCTTCTGTTCCTTGCTTTAGCCGGAGTACTAGATCTCCCTCTTGAAATCTCCTTGGATTTACCTTCTGCGCATGATAGCGTCTGAGGTTCTGCTGATATACTGCTGTTCTTGACAGAGTTATTTCCCTTGCTTCCTCTAGCAGATCAACATCATTTTCTCTAGCTTCTTTAGCCTCTTCCTCAGTATATAGCACTATTCTTGGTGCATCATGTATTACATCTGTTGGAAGCACAGCTTCTGCTCCATACACCAGGAAAAATGGTGTGTAGCCTGTTGATCTATTCGGAGTAGTTCTTAAACTCCACAGCACTGCTGGCAGCTCATCTAGCCAACATCCCGGAGTTTTCTCCAGGGGCTCTATCAGCCAGGGTTTTATGCCGGATAATACTAGCCCATTCGATCTCTCTACTTGGCCATTGGCACAAGGGTGGGCAACCGACGCAACGTCCAGCCGGATCCCCACCTCCTCACAAAATCTGGCAAATGGCCCTTGGGCAAAGTTTGACCCATTGTCAGTGATGATGCTATGAGGAACACCATATCTCAAGATTATATCCTTTAAGAATTTCACGGTTGTGTGACCATCACACTTGCTTATGGGCTTCACTTCAATCCACTTGGTGAACTTGTCCACCATGACCAGGATATGGGTCATTTTCCCTCTGGCCGGCTTAAAAGCCCCGACCATATCCAGGCCCCAAACAGCAAAGGGCCAGGTTATTGGGATAGTTTTCAGGGCAGATGCCGGCTGATGAATCTGGTGGGCATATCTTTGACACCCATTACATTTCCGGACCAAGTTTTCTGCCTCTTGCAGTGCCGTTGGCCAATAAAAGCCATGCCGGAATACCTTTGCCACCAATGCCCTGGATGAAGCATGGTGACCACACTCCCCCTGGTGAATTTCCCGGAGCATCTCCAGACCCTCCGCAGATTCGACACATCTCTGCAATACTCCGGTGGTACTTCTCTTGTATATTTCTTTGTTGATGATGGTATACGCTTTGGATCTCCTTATAACCCGGCGGGCCTCGGTTTCATCCGCCGGCACTTGACCATCCACCATGAAGTTCAAGATAGGACGTGCCCATGAGGGCACTTCCCTGACAGTGAACACTGCCTGATCTATTTCCATCATTTCGACCGACACATAATCGATCTCCATGGGCTGCGAAGTCCCCGGGACTGAAGAATCAGTCCCCGGGTATGCCGGAGCAGTCCCCGGGTATACCGGCACAACCTCTTGGCACATTTTACCCTTGCCTTTAGTTTTGCTCCGGAATACTGTACTAACAGCATATGCCGGCCCAGTCCCCGGGACTGAGGAAACAGTCCCCGGGTTATCCGTCTTGGCTCCGGCATCTATCTCCATTGGAACTGCTTCGTCTGGACCTGGCGGGACATAAATGGAGGATGACTCCGGCGAGGGTTTGATCGATGGCTTCCTCAGATGCTCCAGCGAAATGCCGGGCGGGATTGAATCTCGGGAAGACCCCAGCTTGGATAATGCATCGGCTGCATCGTTCTGAGCCCGGAGAACGTGCCGGAACTCACAACCTTCAAAGTAACCACTTAACTGCTGCACTAGGAAACGGTATGATGCCATGTTAGCATCATGCGCGTCCCATATGCCGGAACACTGCTGAATCACTAAGTCAGAATCCCCGAAGCACATAATCCGGCGAATTCCTATGTCCTTAGACACCTTCAGGCCATGCACAAGTGCCTCATATTCCGCCACATTATTTGATGCTGCAAAGTGAATCTGCAGGACGTATCTCAGCTGGTCATTCTTTGGTGAACTGAGAACTATGCCGGCACCCAAGCCATGGATTGTCTTGGACCCATCGAAATGCATCCTCCAATAATTGGCATCTGGCAATGGTGGCTCATACTGTATCTCGGCCCAGTCAATAAAGAAATCAGCCAAGACCTGGGACTTGATTGTATCCCTCTTATCGTACTGCGGTGTATATGGTGAAAGCTCTATTGCCCACTTTGCTATCCGGCCGCTGGCATCTTTGTTGCCTATAATTTCCGAGATAGGGGCCTCGGCCACTACCCGGATTGGATGCTCTTGGAAGTAATGCTTGAGCTTCTTGGCCGCCATATAGACACCATAGGTCATCTTCTGATAGTGGGGGTAATTTTGCTTTGAGGTGGAGAGGACTTCACTCAGATAATATACCGGCCGCTGCACGGTTTTTCCTCCTTCCTCTCGCTCTACTACCACCACAGCACTGACAACTCGGTTGGTTGCCGCTATATAGAGCAACATTGGCTCCCGGGCCATCGGAGACGCTAATACCGGCGCTGTCGACAACAACTGTTTCAATTCCTTGAAAGCTGCATCTGCTTGCGTTGTCCAGACAAATGTGTCAGACTTTTTCATCAACTGATATAACGGCAGAGCTTTCTCTCCCAGCCGGCTTATGAAGCGGCTCAGGGATGCGAGGCACCCAGTGAACTTCTGTACTTCCCTCAAATCTGTCGGCGGCTTCATCCTTTCTATGGCACGAATCTTGCCGGGATTCACCTCAATACCCTGGCTGGAAACAAGAAAACCGAGCAACTTGCCCGCCGGCACACCAAAGGTGCACTTAGCCGGATTCAACTTCATCCGGAATCTCCTCAGGTTCCCAAAGGTTTCCCGGAGATCATCTATGAGAGTCTTGCTCTCCTTGGTTTTTATGATGATATCATCGACATATACCTGCACATTTTTATCTATCTGATCGTGCAAACACTTTTGCATACACCTTTGGTAAGTTGCGCCGGCATTTCTTAAACCGAACGGCATAGTGAGATAGCAATAAGCCCCGTACGGGGTAATAAAGGATGTCTTTATTTGATCTGGCTCAAACAAGGGGATCTGGTGGAAACCAGAATAGGCATCTACAAATGATAACAGTTCACATCCGGCTGTGGAATCAATCACTTGATCGATCCGAGGCAGCGGGAATGGATCTTTAGGACATGCCTTGTTCAAGTTGGTGTAATCAACACACATCCGCCATACTTTCACTATGACGGGCTCATCTTTCTTCTTTTCCACCAAAACCGGATTAGACACCCAATCCGGATGAAGTACTTCCTTGATAAAGCCAGAGGCTAAGAGCCTGGCCACTTCCTCCCATATGGCTTTCCTTCTATCGCCGGCATTCCGCCGGAGCGGCTGCTTCACTGGCTTAGCATCGGGTCTCACATGCAATGCGTGCTCAGCCAGCTCCCTCGGCACACCTTGCAGGTCCGAAGTAGACCATGCAAAGATATCCCGATTCTCACGGAGGAAGCTGATGAGCTCGCTTTCCTATTTGGGATCCAAACTTGCCCCAACCAGGGCATGGCGCTCCGGGAAAGCTTCATCCAGCGGCACCTTTTTGACTTCCTTGCCTACTTGAAAAGAAGCACTGCCGCCGGGATTTGTCATGCCCGGTATATATTTGCCGGCCACGACCGTTTCAGCAATCTCCACTGCTCGCTTGAGCCTCTTCCTCTCCTCTGCAATGATCAGAGTCTCGGCCAGATTGGATCCGGCGGTGGCACATGCCATCGAACGCTTGTAATCACCAATGATGGTGATCACCCCTTTGGGTCCCGGCATCTTCATCTTCAGATACGCCACATGCGTAGAGGCCATGAATTTTGCCAGTGCCGGTCTACCCAACAAAGCATGGTAGGGGCTCTCCAGATCAACCACCTCGAACATGAGGTTTTCCACCCTGCAGTTATCCCGGCTGCCAAACATGACATCCATCCGGATCTTGCCCATCGGCGCACACGAAAGTCCCGGCACAATGCCGTGGAACGTGGTCTTGCTTGGTTCCAGCATATTTTCCTTGATTCCCAGCTTCTCCATCGTATCTCGATACATGATGTTGATGCTGCTTCCATTATCAATGAGGACCTTGCTGAATCTTACGTTATTAGCCGGCCCGACGAATGTCGGATCCATCACCAGAGCATATCCGCCGGGATTTGGCATGATCCGGGGATGATCTGCCCTGTCCCAACCAACAGCCTGGTCAGACCAGTACATCAGCTTTGGCACAGCCGACATAACGGCATTCACCTCCAGACTCCGCCGGTACAAGCTCTGCTTGTCTGTTCTCTCGGTCTCAAAGACCATATAGCTCTGATCATACTCCTTGTACTCATTCCGGCCCGCTCCTGGGCCTCCGGCGTTATATTCCGGATTATAGCTCTGGTCAACTTGATTTACGCCGGCATTTCCGGCGTTGCTCTGATTCCCAGGATTACCCGGCCTAGGTGGGACTGCAATTGTATTAGCACCTGTCAACGGCGATGGAGCTGCCGGGACAGAGGGTCTAGCCGGTCCCCAGGGACCTGCACGACCTGCTAATATGTCGTCCAGCCACGAACAGTTCCTTGTCAAATGGTTTGCCGGCTTTCCTGGCTGGAATGTGTGAAACACACAAGGCTTGTCCATGGCAAGACCCACAGTATACTTCGGCCACTGCTTCTTCTGGCCGGCGGCTCCGCCGGCATTCTTGTTGGTCCAGACATTCTTCTTCTGGAACGGCTGTGCTTGCTGCTGCGGCTGCTGCTGAGGCTGCTGATAGTTCTCATATCTCGGACGCTGGCTACTGCCGGCGCCCCCTTGCTCTTCCTCCACAGCCGCAACTTGTGCTGCCCCATACCGGTAATCCGGCCGCTCATCTCTCCTCTTATTCCGGTTATCCGGGCGATAAAACTGCCCTGATCTCCCGGCATTGCTGGTGTTCCCCTGGGTTTGCCCCTGTCCTTGTGAATCGAGACTGGGCTGCTTGGGATCTCCCAGAGCATAACTATCAGCGATCTTGATTGTTTCGGCCAGCGTGGCCGGCATTTGCCTCTGAAGCTTTTGCCACAGCATGGTGCCATGTTGGCACCCATGAGCGAACCACATGATGGCCTGCTGCTCATTGATTCCTTCGCAGGAATTGCGCAACGTGCACCACCTGGTCAGATAGTCACGGTCAGTCTCATTCACTCCTTGCCGGCAGTTAGCCAGCTGCTGCGGACGGTTGGGCCTCTTGTATGTACTAGTAAAGTTCGACACAAACTGCTCATCGAAATCAATCCAGCCGTTGATACTCCCGGCCGGCAAATTATTCAGCCATATCCTGGCTGGACCTTCCAACATCTGCGGCACATATCGTACCGCCCATCTGAGGTTTCCTCCGGCGATGTTCACCGCGGTGGAGTAATCCTCCAACCAATCTTCCGGCTTCGTACTGCCATTATATGTCCTCGCGCCACGCGCGAGCTGGAAGAAGTAAGGCACCGGCTCCCCCATAATCCGGGGTCCGAAACACATAGGGCCCGGAGCTCCTTGTCTCTCCACCAACTCTGATTGGTGGATCTTGTCCAGCTTGAAACGTGCATCATTGGCTTCCAAGGACCGAGGTCCAAGCCGGGATGCTATTGGGCCTGCGATCATCTGCTGCTGCTGCTCCGGCTGATGCTGCTCACTATGCCGGCCTTGCTGATGCTGCTGCTGATATCCCGCCCTGGCAAGGGCGGAATTGCCGTCATCCTCTCGATGTCCCGGATGGCCTGCACCCTGCTGCTGCGCTGCACCTCCAGCGCCCTGTTGCTGACGCCGGGCTGCACTGTTACTCCGGCCACCACCGGCCGCTGCTGCTTCATGCCCGGCCGGCACACTCTGGCCGGGCTTCTTGCTGCCGACATACTTGTCAGCTTGGCCGACATTCTTCTGCACCATCGCCTGCTTTCCGGCGGCAGCCGGATCGTACACCTGGATCTGCTTGTCCCGGCGGCCAGAGGTCACACTTCCGGCACGCCGGGCGCTAGGATGCGGGGACGAGGCTTGGCCCCTCGACCTCGCGCCGGCACCTCCCGCCGACACAATGTACTGGGATGCCCCGGCACCTGGGTTTGCCTTCTTAAAGGCCTCCTGCTGCTTTGTAGCTTCAGACAAAAGTTGGTTAAGCCGGGCTTGCTGCTCACGCAGTGCTTCGCCGGATAAAGAAGATAAATCCTTAGCTACCTCGGCCGCTGCTCTAAGGTTCTTTACTGGCGAACTATAGACTACCTTAGGCACAGTACTAGTTGCAGTATGACTCTTATCTCTAGCATCTTTTCCTATCTCAGCATTAAGATTTCTGCCTCTAGTTCTAACCTCTTCTATCCGGCTAGGCCGGATTACTACAGGAGTAAAACCATGGGCTGCCTCATACTCACGGAGTTGCCGGTTAAACCGTTCGCGCTCCTGGTTCATGGCCAGGGCCTCGTCAACGAGGGCCTGACGAGATCCCTCCAGGACCTCCCTTGTCTGCTCCGGATCAACGCCGGATCGCACCGGCTCGAGAAGCCGGTCGATGATGGGAAGAAGAACCTCGCCCCTAGCCGGCACACCGGAAGTGCCGGCCAGGTTCTCCGCACGCTCCAACGGAGGACGCGCCGACCTCTTGACCTTCGGCGGCTCCGGAGGAGAAGCTCCGGCCGCTGCTGCTTTGCCGGCATCTTCCGCCGGCGGCACGGATGTGCCGGCCATCATCACCTCAGCCGACTCTACTGAGCGAGCGCTACGCCCAGCGTGAGCCAGCCGATGTGACGGAGGATCCGACGCCACCAGCACCTCCTTCCTGCAAATTCTCTCAGTCCCCACGTACACCTCGTGGGAACCGAAAGACATAATCCGGCCATCCCTGGGGAACGGCCGGCCACCGAGACAACCGGCGTTGTCACTGACGAAACTGAGCGAGCCTAGCCTCTGGACGAGGCCAGAGACCACGCCCACTCCCGAAGCTGCTATCACAGACCCCGTCCGAATGAACACTCCGCCCAGCATATCGATCTGCCCCACGGTGGGCGCCAAATGTCGTCGTGGTGAAACAACATATGCCATAGGATGGCTTAAATGGGGGCCGAACTAGATGCTGGAGGATTCGGGAGAGGGGAACGAGCTAAAAAGCACGACAGAAAGAGACACTGATCTACCCAGGTTCGGGGCTCTCGTAAGGAGATAACACCCCTACTCCTGCTCTACTGATTGTATATATGGGTCGATGTAGTACACCACAATGGTGCTTCCAAGCTCTCTGCTAGAGAAGGAAGATGAACTGCTAAGTGTAGGAGTACAGTGTGACCAATCTACCTTCAACCTTTCAACCTTCTTCCAGCGACCCACCTTCCAACCTTTGCTAGGACTCCCTGTGCCACCTTATATAGTGGTGGCCAGGGTTACAACGGTCATACAAGACCACAAGACAAGGCTACACTCCAAACAGGAGCTGGTGGCGATGGCAGAGACCCTTGACTTCGCCCCTGATTGCTCTCGATGGGACGCCATATCCTGTACCTTGTACCTCTTGAACTGTGGCCTTACCTCTGTGCGGTAAGCTCGTACTTGTGCACAGTGAGGGTAGGTAACCTCCACTGTGCACCCTGCCATCTTACTCTGCTACCATGCTTGGATGTTTTCTTCCTTGATTGTAGGGATGTGACACCTTGGTTGACTTAAGTATCCCGGATATGACCGTTGGCCATACCCAGGACTTATATGCCGGACCAACGACCTACGAGGGTCGGGTAATCCGGCCTCCCCTGCTCCTGCACAACACACAAAATAATTAGGCCGGCATATCTGAGTATATGCCGGCACACCTATACTAGTATTCCGGCTATACCGGCATATCCAGACACCAGCCGGGATATACATATATGCCGGCCTGGCCGATGCTCCTATATTCCGGCCAGGCCTTTTCTTGGTCAACCGGCATAAAAGTCAACCATAGACCTTGTGTCTTTCTAGTCTCTTGACCCTACCGGGGGTCATCCCCCCGACATGTCATGCTTGATGTCTTTTTGATAGTATGCTTAGTGGTTTTTCTGTAGCATGACTTGTCTTACATAACTGAGATTGCTTAATGAGCCTTTGAAAAAATCATGCGTTGTTTTTAATTATTTGGAAGCATTATTTTGGTTTTCTCCTTGATGCTTTATTTGGATTGACTTGGCGCATGCTCACACATGTTAGACTCTTACAAAGTCGCCAATAGCCTCTATGATCATTTAGTTTTTGACTTTTGATGCCATCTTATGCTTCTTTTAATGTCGCTTTGTCGCTTTGCATGATTATGGCCATTATTGCTCTCTTAGTTGGTCGCTCCCAGTCTTTTGCTAGCCCTCGCCTTGTACTGAGTATGAGCTGTACTCGTGCATCCAACTCCTAAAAGCCAAAGTCTTTCAAAGTGTCCACCATACATACCTACTAGCAATTTGCTATTCCAAGTAAATTTGACTTGCTTTTATTTTCTCTTCAAATTAAACTCTTACCAGTGTTATGCGAAATTCGGTCAGTAAAGCTCTCACGAACCGGAAGGCACACTTTACTTTTTCCTGTTCTTAAAAATTTGACATTGTGGTCTCTTATGTTGAGTTGTTATGTTGCAAGTTGTAAGTTGGAGACTAGCCCAGCCATGCAGTCATGGGCAAGCTTTCAACATTGCACTTCTTATTTGAGTTGATATCGTGATCTTTTGTTTATGGATGCCCGCGGTGTGAAATGAATTGGGAATCTTGTGGGGATCATGGAGTTTGTATATGTGTTAGGGAAACGCCGGGCCGCTAATCTAAGCCATGCATAATTCATGGTGGAAATTTGCAGCATACCCATGGTGAACATTCGACGACGCATCTCACAATAAAAAGCTAAACAAATGGCAAATAAAAGAGATGCCGAGGTGTTCATTGTCTGCTTGTCCTGTCATTTTGGTGTGGGCTTGTTCCATGTCATCGGGCACGGAGGTACCCCATTGGCGGTTCTCAATGATATGCATATATTTACAATGGCAAGAGCCTTGCTTGGGACTCTAAGTAAAGTAGCATGAGGTTTGGGTACTCGTATTCACGGGACACGAGGTTTTCAACTTATGATTTGTCAAGCATATGCATCATAATTGTTCTCGCATTAACTTTAACCATTCAAGATGCTCATGATGGGGGCAATGAGAGCTCAAAGCCGGTAAGTACCATAATTTTTGAAGGTTATAAAACTTGCAATCACTGCTTCCCTCTGCGAAGGGTCTTTCTTCTACTATTATGTTGAGTCACCACCTTCTATCTTTATGCACCATTAAGAGACCATAGTTGTCATTCTTAGTATAATATGCATTGTCCCAAAGTTCATTGATTGATTCATATTGTTGTTTTCACTTGTTCTCAAATTATTTGTATCTAGTCGCCCTCTTAAACTTGAAGGTGTCCTATGCATTTATGTTTTGCTCTCTTTGAAGGACAAGCTGAAAACCATTTGTATGTTTTTCCTTATGATTTGAACACACATTTGACTTTCATTGTTTCATTTTCATGATCTTTTGTTTGTGTTCATTTGCATGTTTACAACATGGTTGCTAAGTTCTTATTGTCAAGATTATATCTTTATGCCCATGTTTTAAGTTCTTATGATCCCAGCTCACAAATGCTTACATACATTATCAAGATTGTGTAGGTGCATGTCACCTCAAAAATTATTCTTTTGTTATCACTTACCTACTCGAGGACGAGCAGGAGTTAAGCTTGGGGATGCTTGATACGTCTCCAACGTATCTATAATTTTTGATGCTCCATGCTTGTTTTTACACTATTTGCCTACTGTTTCGTTACACTTCGTGGCACTTTTATGCATTTTCCGGAACTAATCTATTAACAAGTCGCCACAGTGCCAGTTCCCTGTTTTCTGCTGTTTTTGTGTTTCAGAAGTGATACACAGGAAATATTCTCGGAATTGAACGAAACAAGTTTCTGAAGTCTTATTTTGTCCGGGAGCTTCCAGTCATCCGAAGGAGAGAAGGAGAGGGGCCACAGGCCGCCCTCATGCAGGGCTGGTGCGGCCCAGCCCCTGGCCGCGCCGCCCTGGCGTGAGGAGGCCTGGGGCCACCTCTGACATCGCCCCTTCGCCTATAAAGACCCTCCGACGGGAAAAACCTAAGTACCTGATCAATTTTCCAGAACACATCGCGATCCGCCGCCGCCGTCGACCCGAAGATCGGGAGGGTCCAGAAGCTCTTCCCGGCATCCTGCCGGAGAGGGGAATCGCCACCGAAGGTCTTCTTCATCGCCATGCTTGCCTCCGGAGCGATGAGTGAGTAGTCTACCTGGGACCATGGGTCCATAGCAGTAGTTAGATGGTTGTCTTCTCCACCATGTGCTTCATGTTTAGATCTCATGAGCTACCCTACATGATTGAGATCACCGTTATGTAATTCTACATGTTTGGTTTGTTGGGATCCGATGAATATTGGTGTTATGATTGAGTTGTTGTACTGAATATTATCTTTTCTTATCTCTATGTTGTTTATGATCTTGCATGCTCTCCGTTGTTAGTAGCTATCTTGGCCGAGTAGTTGCTAGTGACTCCAAGAGGGGGTATTTATGCTCGATAGTGGGTTCATGCCTCTATTTAACCTGGGGGAGTGACAGAAACCTCTAAGGTTGTAGATGTGTTGTTGCTACTAGGGAGAAAACAACATTCATATGCTCAAGGGCATATGCTTTGTTTACATTACACACATTGCTTAATGCAATTATCTGTTGTTCGCAACTTAATACTTGTGGAGTTCTCGGATTGATTCGCCACAAGTGGATTATTAGTCATAGATGCAGTTGGATGGCGGTCTATGTATTTTGTTGTAATGCCCAGAGTAAATCTCATAGTGATCTTCTTGACATATCACGTTTATCTTTACTCTATCAATTGCCCAACTGTAATTTGTTTACCCAGCATGTGTTATTTATCTTATGGAGAGACACCACTAGTGAACTGTGGACCCCGGTCCTATTTCCATCATATTGCTATCACCTGTTTACTTTACTCGCACTGTTTACTTTATTCGCATACTATATTGTTTTCCACTCGATACACTCATAACCTTTGTTTCAAGCAAACCAGTGAGATTGACAAACTCATCGCAAGTTGGGAACAAAGTACTTGGTTGTGTTGTGTGCAGGTTCCGCGTTGCTACTGGCCGAAGACGAGTCAACAATTATCATTAAACGGCGCCCTTGTTGGAGTGCTATTAAGCCAGTCTGCATCACCTTCAGTCGTTTGTCTCTCCTCTCGAAGAACGATAAACCTTGGTTTCTTAACTGAGGGAAAACCAGCTGCTATACTCATCACACCTTCCTCTTGGGGTTCCCAACGGGTTGGTCATTCACCACGCACAAGGACCGACTGTCAACTAGGCAATCAGAGACCTTTTCTAAACACTGCAGGTACTGTTATTAATTGCAATCAAGGAAAGGTAACTTTTAATGTCAATGACAAAGAGTATACGGTTTATTTTCCCAAGAAGATTGATAGAAAGAATGCTCAAAATTCAATCAAGCATGTTGAGACCATCAAAGTTGGTCAGATTATATGTTCAGAGCAAAAGCCCAAGGAAGAATATAAAATTGTTATGATTGGGACTATGCCAATCAAGGTCGAGGTAACATAAGCATAAAGTGAAATGCAAAGTTTTGCCTCATATAAAATTAGTTTGGTAACAAGACTTGATCAACCTTGTTAACAAAGTGATTTTATATGAATGAAACTTCGTTTTCACCGCATTTACTTTACCTCACTCATTTTTACTTTCACCATTTTTGTTCCCTTTGTTAGTTACATGATTAGAATATCTTAGAGCTGCTGCATACTTGAGTTTGATTTGCTTGCAATCATTCCACCGTAGTTTTCCCGAGTTTTATCCTTTTATCGTTTTTCTGAAAAATACTCGAAAATAAAGTTTCTCGAAAAATTCCAGAAAAATCTTTTTAAATTTTTATGTCAAAAATGGGGCAGAGAGGCACCTGGGAGACCTCAGGGGGACCTGCCATGCCACCTCACCACCAGGGGGCGCGGCCCAGCCCTGGCCGCGCCCACCTATGGTGAGGGGGGCCCCCTGGCCTCTCACTTATCTCTTCCTCCCCAGCTCTTTCTCTCTCCCAAAAACAACGACACACCAGCACGAACTCATGTTCTTACTGCTCTACATCTTGATTTTTCGATCTCCTTGCTCAGCCCATCATTGTTGCTGAGATTTGGAGCATTTGTTCTCCGGTATGTGACTCCTCCGATTGTCCAAGTAGAATTTTGTTTAGTGAAGTATTTTTTGAGTATTTGAGCTCTATAGGTGACAGGTGAAATGAGTTTGCATGCTTGTTCTATTGCTTAGAAATGTTATTTTGATGCATGTTAGCTCTCTAGTAACTTCCTATAGTAGTTTCCTACACTTGTTTGCTTCAAAATCATTTTTTATGAGGTTTGTTGAAAATTTCAGAAATGGAGGAGAATGCATACCAACTCTTTCAACATGAACTAGAAGTGCATGAAGTCATGAGAGTTCACCATGAAGAAAGGGTCTTTCCCTCAATCTATCCATGCTCGGAGTTCATGAATGCTGCTCGAATCCTGCAGGACTTCCAAACTCTAATTTCTAATGCAGGATTGGCACATTTTATTGATGATGAACCTCACCAATATGTTAAACTAACAATGTTTGTGGTGCAGGATTTTAAATTTAGTTGGTCCACATCTAACCCCATGGTTCATTATAAAATCTACAATAAATCTGTGGACTTGCCCTTTGATGTTTTTTGTGCAGCCATTAGAGTACCACAGTGGGGATCGCACGAAAGGATAAAGGAACGGCCTAAGCCATTGACGGACCTCTATGAGGAGATTTGTCAAGGAAGAAGCTTCACAGGAGAGAGCGGTAAAATTCGGAATATTCATCTTCCATCCATTCGATATTTTGCCCACTTTATTACCCAGTGTGTTCTTGCTAGGAAAGTTGCAAATAAGTTGTCCTCCTGTGATCTAGCTTTTATTGTTGCTGCTTTGAAAGGTGATAGGACTTACAATTTGGGTGCTTTAATAGCTTTCCGTCTAGATGCTAACCATGAGAAAGGGGGGATCTGTGGAGGTCTTATTGCTTCACGTCTGTTAGCTTTGCATGGTTTAGTGCCTCATGTTTTAGATCTTCAGTTTCCAGTAGAGAGACTTGATCTTAATTCTATGATACATCATAAGTTTGTTTCTCCTCATGCCTCTTTGACTAACTTGACGTTTGAGATTACCTTTTTCAAGAAATCTACCTGAAAGGTAGTGAAGACTGATCGATCAGTCCATTTGCATGCACCTCTTTTTTTAACCTTGATCACAGGAATGGATGGTCACTCACACAGGGTGAGCTCGATGCGTATCTGGAGGAGCACCCGCCGCCTGTGCACGATGGAGAGGCGACCGAGGAGTCGGTCCAGCCCTCTAACATTGCGGAGTTCCCCTACCAGCAGCCTTATTATGACTATACACCATCTGCTTCATCTTCACAGGGGCCAAGCTATTACTTTACCAATGATGACCCACCAGCATGGGGCATGTTTTCGAGACAACGTTGATCTCCACTTAGGCCAAAAGCCTAAGCTTGGGGGGAGGTACGCCGACGATTCACTCATCTACATATCATATTTTGTCGGTCCTTTGTATATCCATGTTTCGCTTTCTTTATTGTTCTCATTCTTATTTCTTCTTTCCAAAACACAAAAAGACCAAAAATATTTCCGTTGTTTCTCTTCATTTTCCTTTTTAAGTTTCTAGCTTTGGTTTCCTTTGTTCTCTATTTTTGTTTTGAAGTTTGAAAAATCCAAAAATATTTTGCTTTGTTTGCTATTTCTTTCTGTTCTTGTTTCAAAAATTGAAAACCCAAAAATATTTGTTGTTCTTCTTCGGTTTTGTAAAGTTTGTTGCAGAGTTCAGTCTCTTGTGACTTCATTGGAGCTTGGTATTCACTTCATATTATTCAAGCCACACAAGTGAAAAGGCAATAATGACGACATATGACAATCCGAGATGTGGTAAGAGGCTGGTATGAACTCTATTTGTTTTCATTTTTGTACATATACTCATCTATGTGGACATGCTTAGTCGGTTCATGTAAGGTATATGTTATCTAATGGATGCTTTGTAGTTCTTGCTCTCATATGATTAGTTCCAATTTACTAATAGTTTGTAGCATGTCATGTAGATGCTTGCTTGCATTGTTTTATTCATAATATGGTATGTCATTGTGGTATCCACCTCTGAAAGTTTCATTTGAATCGACTTGGCACATGCTCAAGCATGCACATGACTGAATAAAAAGTCAATTAAGCCTCGATGATTTACTTTGCCTCAGAGTTCTTGTATCATTTTTATGCCTATATTAATTTTGTTTTGTCGCAAGCATGATTATAACAGTTATTGATCTCTCGATTGTCGCTTCCCAGTCTTTTGCTAGCCTTCACCTATACTGAGAGGGAATACTTCTCGTGCATCCAATTACCAAAAACAAGTCTTCCAAAGAGTCCACTATAAATTCCTATGCATGGTATTTCAAAGCCATTCCTAGTAAATTTTCATGTGCTACCTTTCAAAACCTTCAAATACTTCTCATTTTGTGCCACTGTTTTTAGCTCATGAGGACGTAGTGGTCAGAATTGCTATCTTCCATATTAAATTAAGTACCCCTTGACTAGGCAGCTTCATCTGCTCATCATTAATTTTGCAAGGGAGCTGGTCAGACCATTGTAATCTAATTTAAAAAGAAAAGAAAAAGAGCACTGCTCCATGGTATGTGAAAGTTGGTGGGCACCCGATGGAATCGGTTAGCCATGGTTTGAGAAAGGAAAAAAGGTGGGGAGGAGCGCCAAAGCTTTATAAAAGAGCACCAATGTGCCAAATTTTCAAAGAACTCGGAACCGCTCTCACTTGTTTATAAT
Source organism: Dactylis glomerata (assembly GCA_007115705.1). NCBI lineage: Eukaryota > Viridiplantae > Streptophyta > Magnoliopsida > Poales > Poaceae > Dactylis > Dactylis glomerata. The sequence goes on from QXEO01001109.1 coordinate 328,870, forward strand.
GGAAGATAGCAAGTCCCCATTGCCAGTCGTTGACATGAAACAACCACCTCTCAAAATAAATTTTTATCTCTGTTTTACAAATGAAAAGCTCTAGCACATGTTAAATCACTACTTCCCTCTGCGAATGGGCCTTTCTTTTACTTTTATGTTGAGTCTTCATCTTCTAACTTTAAAGCACCTTCTTGAGAGCATAGTTGTTATTCTTAATATAATGTGCTTGTCCCAGAACATGGTTAATTGTGGTATAACTTTGATGCTTGTATCTTTGATATTTTTACTTCTAGTCTTCCTTTGGACTTCAGAGGTGCCTCAGGATTTATGTTTTGCTCCACAAATAAAGACAAGCGGGATACCACTCTTTCATATCATTTATGAATATTACAATCTTGCAACTTTTTATGTTTCATGTTACTTGTTATTAGTATGTTGGCACTCTTTCATAGCTTGTTTGACTATGAAGTAACATTAGTTGCATATTTCTTATTATGAATTGCCTGAGTACTTAATCATATAGTTAGTATATATACATCTATGAAGCAAATGTGTTCGTGAAAGTTTCTTTTATCGCTCTCAGTTGTTAACTGGATTGCTTGAGGACAAGCAAATAGCTAAGCTTGGGGAGAGTTGATACGTCCAAAACGTATCTACTTTCCCGAATACTTTTGCTATTGTTTCTCCTCTAATTTGTGTGTTTTGAATACGACTAACACGGACTAACACTGTTTTCAGCATAATTGCTCTGGTGTCTCGTTTTTGTGCAGAAATCTGACTTTCAGGAAAAATCCCGGAAAATATTGCTAAAATTCTATTTTGCCAGAAGACCCACGGAGCCAGAAGGAGAGACGAAGGGGGGCAGCAGCCTGGGCTCACCACCAGGGGGCGCGGCCCAGCCCTGGCTGCGCCCACCTGTGGTGAGGCCGCCTCGGCCGTCGCCTCGACCCCTCCTTCCACCTACATATACCCTCTGACCTAAAAATAGCGGGGGTTCGGGAATTTTCCCAGAGAGACTTCCGCTACGCCGCCACCATCAGAAACCGTGATTCGGAACCAGAAACTCCGTTCTGGCACCCTGCCAGGATGGGGATTTGGAGGAGATCTTCATCACCATCATCACCGACGTCTCTCCATCAACCATCCATGACTTCCCCATCCATGTGTGAGTAATTCCCCCTGTAGGCGAAGGGGATGGTAGGGATTGGTTGAGATCATTCATGTAATTTGCTATGAGATTGTTAGGGCATAGTGCCTAGTATCTTTTATTAGTGCTTATGACATTGTTGCAACTTGTTGTGCTTAATGCTTGTCACTTTGGGCCCGAGTGCCATGATTTCAGATCTAAACTTGTTATTGTTTTATGATGATACTTGTTGTTTATGGTCTTACCTACAAGTTGTATACACATATTATTGTTCGGAACCCGAGGCCCCAAAGTGACAGAAATTGGGATAACCGGAGGGGATGCCTATGATGTGAGGATCACATGTGTTCACCGAGTGCTAATGCTTTGCTCCGGTACTTTATTAAAATGAGTACCTTAATTACCAGTAGTTTCCCTTGAGGCCCTGCTCAACAGGCTGGTAGGACAAAAGATGTCGTGTGATACGTCTCCAACGTATCTATAATTTTTGATGCTCCATGCTTGTTTTTACACCATTTGCCTATTGTTTCGTTACACTTCGTGGCACTTTTATGCATTTTCCGGAACTAACCTACTAATGAGTTGCCATAGTGCCAGTTCCCTGTTTTCTGCTGTTTTTGTGTTTCAGAAGTGATACACAGGAAATATTCTCAGAATTGGACGAAACCAAAGCCAGAAGTCTTATTTTTCCCAGGAGCATCCAGACATCCGAAGAGAGGAAGGAGAGGGGCCACAGGCCGTCCTCACACAGGGCTGGCGCGGCCTAGGCCCTGGCCGCGCCACCCTAGTGTGAGGAGGCCTAGGGCCACCTCTGACATCGCCCCTTCGCCTATATAAAGCCTCGGGACGGAAAACCCTAAAGGAGTCGGCGAAATTTCCAGAACAGTTCCGTAGCTCCGCCGCCGCCGTCAACAAATTTCGGGGGACAGAAGTCTCTGTTCCGGCACCCTGCCGGGACGGGGAAGTGCCCCCGGAGCCATCTCCATCGGTCTCCATCGCCGTCTCCGTCGTCTCCATCGACCTCACCGCCATCTCCATCAACCTTGCTGTCTCCTATGATGAGGAGGGAGCAGTTCATCCCCGGGGCTGAGGGCTCTACCGGTAGCTATGTGGTTCACCTCTCTCTCCCATGATGTGATCTTTATGTGATCGTGAGCTTTGTATCATGTTGAACAAGTAGATGTTATTATTCAGATATTATGTGTACTCTAGTGGTGATTGTTAAAGTAATCTATTCCTCCTGCCATGGTGTAACGGTGACAGTGCGTGCATCATGGTGGTACTTGGTTTAGGCTATGATTGTGATCTCTTGTGGATTATGAGAATAATTATTGCTATGATAGTATTGAGTGATCTATTCCTCCTTTCATGGTGTAATGTTGACAGTGTGTGCACCGTGTTAGTACTTGGTCTAAGTTGCAATGATATCTATCTTGAGTTGTGCTTTGATTTGGGTATCTCTATGAGTGGTGTTTGTCAAGTACTTGATGAACTTTAAGGGGTGCTTCTGTAGCCACTACACAATGATTAGTGTTATTCAATAGGAGAGTAATTCAGAGTACCATAGTGGAGAGAAGTTGTTTATTTGTTCAATCATGTTATATTGTTGGGAATGTGTCCACTAGTGAAAGTATGATCCCTAGGCCTTGTTTCCAAGCATTGCACACCGTTTACTTGCTATTTCGTTACTTGTTTGCTCGCAGCGATATTTATTTCACATCACGTTTGCTACTTATAATCATCTATACCACTTGTATTTCACTATCTCTTCGCCGAACTAGTGCACCTATACATCTGACAAGTGTATTGGGTGTGTTGGGGACACAAGAGACTTTCTGTATCGTAATTGCAGGGTTGCTTGAGAGGGATAGCTTTGACCTCTTCCTCCCTGAGTTCGATAAACCTTGGGTGATACACTTAAGGGAAACTTGCTGCTGTTCTACAAACCTCTGCACTTGGAGGCCCAACAAAGTGTCTACAAGAATAGAAGTGCGTAGACATCAAGCTCTTTTCTGGCGCCGTTGCCGGGGAGGTAAGGTAAAAGGTACTCGCATCCTCCTGTGTGAGTACTCGAAGTTATTTCCTTTAGATTCTGCAATTGCATCTTTTTGTTTCTTGTTTTTATTTTCACTAGTTAGGCTTAATGGAAAACAAAGAGTTCTGTAGTCTTTTTCCTGAGTTTAGATATGAAGTGTTTGAAGAGAAAATTGAAAAACCTTTGGAGCTTAATTTGCAAGCTAATAGTGTTGTTAGTATGAATGCTTTGAACACCATTGTTGCTAATGCTATAGAAAAGTCTAAGCTTTGGGAAGCTGGTTTTGTTAAGCATGATATTTTTAGTTCCCCGGCTTTAGTGGAGAAAATTTGCTCTGATGATATTTCATCTCCCATATGTGATGTTCCTTCTTATGATGATATGTTTGAAGAATATGCTTTGCGAAATAGTTGCTCTCTAGCTTGTGATGATACTAATCCTCTAGTTTATGATGGCTATGATGATGGGTATAATATTTTTAGTTCACCTACTTTTGAGGATAAAATTAGTTATGATTACAATATGCCTCCTATTTATGATGATTATGGTGATGAGAATAATTATTCTATTGAATTTGCTCCTACTACTATTGTTCCTGTGGTGAGTATTAATTCTTTTATGCATGTGGCTCATGATAGGGATGTTTTATGTGATAGTTATATTGTTAGTTCTATTCATGATGCTACTGAAAGTTATTATGAGAGAGGGAAACATGGTTTGATGGATCTCAACAATATTAAGTTTCTCCTCTTTATGTTGCAAATCCTGAAGTGGCACTTGTTTTATCTATCCATGCTTGCTACTATGTGCCTCGTTGATTTATTTTCTTACAAGATTCCTATGCATAGGAAGTGGTTCAGATATAAATGTCTTTCACATTTGCTTTTTGATGCTCTCTAATGCTTTAAGTTCCTATATGGCGCCTTTGCCTCAAGCTCTTATATGGCGCCCACATGAGCATCTTTGCAAATTACTGCGCCTAGCTCAAAGGCGTTAAAGAAAAGCACTCTTGGGAGATAACCCATTGTTTACTTTCAGTACTTTTTCTTTTATTTGAGTCTTGGAAGTTATTATTACTGTAATAACCGCTCCTTATCCTTTTTATTTTTGTTGTTGTGCCAAGAGAAGCCTCTAATTTGAGTGAGGTAAGATTTGGGGATGTTGCTGTCCTGAAACTGTTTTCGGTGCTGCACCGTAAAAATTCGTGAAAATTCTCTGTATATCTTTTGGACCTGCGATTTCTTGTGCATATGCCCCAGGTTATATCCAAACTTTAATTAGTTGAACACTTTTTTATTTGAGCAACAGAAAACCCCTCAAAAATTCGACCTTTGTCAGCTGTTCTGTTTTGACAGATTTCTGCCAATATTTGTGCTTGCCGCTTTATCGCTTCCTTTTGAGTTCTTTTGATCACGGAACTTTTAGAGAAGTTGCTAAAGTAGTATTTGCTATATATGTGGTGGTTTTGAGTTGAAACCTGAAGCAAATAGAGGATTGATTATATGTTATGCTTACACTAATGTTGCTAATAGATTTGTGTTTAGTTTTGTATGAAGGAAGTTTTCAAGTGTAGGGATTGGAGAATAATGAGATGAGTTGAAGAATGGACAAAAGCTCAAGCTTGGGGATGCCCACGCATCACCCCAAGAAATATCCAAGAAGTACAAGCGTCAAAGCTTGGGGATGCCCCGAGGCACCCCTTCTTCATCGGCAAAAATCAGGTCACCTTTCAAGACACTATATTTTTATTGCTTCATGCACTATGTATTTTTCTTGGAGCGTCAGTTGTTTTAGTTTTCAGTATTAGTTTAGTTTAGTTTGCTGCAATAAATGGTTAGATCACATCATGTTTCTTTTGGAGGATATGAACTCGCTTTTCATTTGCCAAGAACACTCTAGTTTTCACTCTTATCGTTCAATGAGTGTTCTATTTTTCTGCTACTGCGTTTAGCCTTTGTTTTTCACCTTGATTTGTGTTCAGATCTTGTTATATCTTTTCATCAAGGTGTATTTTTGCCTCTGGTCTTTATTGGTTTTTATCAAAAGAGGTGTTTATAAAAATTTCGAATGGTGTTGGAAAAGAGAAAAAGCTTTATGCAAAAAAGTGGTACAAAAAGGAGCTTGTGTAGACTGCGGCCTAGGCTTTTGCATGTCGTGCTTGATGTCTTTTTGATAGTATGCTTAGTGGTTTTGCTGTAGCATGACTTGCCTCAAATAATTGAGATTGCTTAATGAGCCTTTGAAAAAATCATGCGTTGTTTTAATTATTTGGAAGCATTATTTTGGTTTTCTCCTTGATGCTTTATTTGGGTTGACTTGGCGCATGCTCACACCATGTTGACTACAAAAATAAGTCGCCTATAGCCTCTATGATCATTTAGTTTTTGACTTTTGATGCCATCTTATGCTTCTTTTAATGTCGCTTTGTCGCTATGCATGATTATGGCCGTTATTGCTCTCTTAGTTGGTCGCTCCCAGTCTTTTGCTAGCCCTCATTTTGTACTGAGTATGAGCTCTACTCGTGCATCCAACTCCCAAAAACCAAGTTTGCCATTGTGTCCACTATAAATTCCTATGCATGGTATTTGCAAGTCATTCCAAAGTAAATTTTCATGTGCTACCTTTCAAAAACCCTTCAAAATACTTCTCATTTTGTGACACTGTTTTCAGCTCATGGGGACGTAGTGGTCGGATTTGCTATCTTCCATATTGCTTATTCCAAAAAGAAAAAAAGAAAAAAAAAGAAAGAAAAAAGTCACTCCTCCATGGAATGTGAATGTTGGTGGGCACCCGATGGAATCGGTTAGCCATGGTTTGTGAAAGAAAAAAGGTGGGGAGGAGTGCCAAGCTTTATAAAAGAGCACAAAAGTGCCAATCTCTCTCTCAAAAACTTGCTTCATTTTTGTATGGAAGATAGTAAGAACCCCATTGCCAGTCGTTGACAAAGACAACCACCTCTCAAAACCAATTTTTATCTCTCTGTTTTACAAATGAAAAGCTCTAGCATATGTTTAATCACTGCTTCCCTCTGCGAAGGGCCTTTCTTTTACCTTTATGTTGAGTCTCCACATTCTACCTTTATGCACCGTCTAAGAGAGCATAGTTGTCATTCTGAGTATAATGTGCATTGTCCCAAAGTTTATCATTGATTGATTCATAACCATGGTTTCACTTGTTCTTAAATTACTTGTATCTAGTCACCCTCTTAAACTTGAAGGTGTCCTATGCATTTATGTTTTGCTCTCCATGAAGGACAAGCTGAAAACCATTTGTATGTTTTTCCTTATGATTTGAACACACGTTTGACTTTCATTGTTTCATTTTCATGATCTTTTGTTTGTGTTCATTTGCATGTTTATAACATGGTTGCTAAGTTCTTATTGTCAAGATTATGTCTTTCATGCCCATGTTTTAAGTTCTTATGATCACAGCTCACAACGCTTACATACTTGATCAAGATTGTGATGGTGCATGTCACCTCAAAAATTATTCTTTTGTTATCTGTGACACCCACGAATTTATAACAAATTCGAAGTGCCCGTTATGTAATCCATCACAATCCCAGAATCATTGTTGTGATTTACATAACGTAGTTGATATCACAGTCATAGACATTAATAGTAAATAAAGGGGATTACATAGGTGGTCGCACAGACCAAACCTTACAATACATTAACATGCAACGGAATAACACTTTGGGTCCATATTGTCAAGTTTCAACCGCACAGGCAGAGCCGACAGTAAGAAACAAGCCTAATTCGCAAAGTCATCATCGATTCCTTCCTTCTTGATTTTTCTCCTTCCAGTCTGGCCAAGTTAATAGCCAAGGACAGAGCCATGAGTACATTGCATGCACTCGCAAACCATCTTATAAATAAATGAATAGAGAATGCATAGTTCATATAGTGGTCTAAGCTCTAGGTTCATTTGCATAAAGCAGAATTTCCCCTCAAAGATCTTTTATCTAAAATGGTAAGAAAACATTTAGCTCTTTATAAATCCCTAGATGGAATCCCCCAAATGTCAATTCTTTTGTTCACCAAGTCACCTCCATGGTTATCGAAATTCATTGTGAAGTCACCTTTCTCAATCATTTTCAAAGTAGAACCTGATAACGGCCAAGTACAACCAATCCAACCGTCCATGACCGCGGACGCGGCTATTCGAATAGTTTTACACTCTGCAGAGGTTGTACACTTTACCCACACCATCCGACTACTCATCGTGTGGGCAACTTCCCTGCATAACGACATATGCCACGACAAGCAGCCGACCATTAATGTTTCACCTGCCCGCCTTAGCATAAACACTACCGCCTAGAGATGTACCCCCCCAACACCGGGGTCCAAGAAGCTGTCCAAAGTGTGCAAAGTTCCCAGCCGCTTGACCCACCGGAATGCCACTAACCGAGGTAGAGTCCTACACCCGGTAGTCCATTTTCAATGAGGGCTCTTTGGCTTGTACCCCAACCACCTGAAAAGGAGGACAAGGCGAACCTAGGCCGCAGCCATCGGGTGCCCTGGAAGAGGAGTCCCTGGTCGGACTTCCATTTACAGTGTGTAGGGTCTACACTAAGGAGAAACAAACTACTCCACTAAGCCCCGTCCCATACCAGGGTAATGTGGTCGCACTGTATGGTTGGTCCAGTATGGTACTTCACGCATTTATCATTTTTGTCAAACCTTCATGTCACCTTCACCATGTCACCATTTTGTAAATAGTTTTCAAAGTCACCCTTGGGTAAGGTTGCCCATCTCCAAGGTTTGTGTTGCAAAATCATCCTTGGGCAAGGTTGCCCCTTTCCAAGGTTTTCATTTCAAAATCTTCATGATCTTCATCGGGGTTCCCACCTAGTCACTTTCCATGAATGCCTTCAGCTCAAGCATAATCCTCATGAGGGCACAAGGATCTAGGTAGGTATATTGGATAGGCTTAGCTTGATGCTCTACTTAGCATCCACTAAGGAAAGGTTTCTCAAAGGTAGGCTAAGCTTGATGCACTTGATGTCATCCACAAAAAAGAGTTGGATGCACTTGTTAAGAAAGACATCTCTACTCATTTGCAACTTGGTAACAATTATTTTAGCATGCACTTTTATTTAAAAGCAAGTAAACATGCATTATAAAACTGGGTAATGGTATGATCAAAAGATGGCTTGCCTGGCTTGGCAATGTCATAGGCTTCTTCATCTTCATCTCGGGTTGTGTAGTCTCCATCACCATTGCTTGGTTGACTTCGGGATCCATTCCCCTTACTCACGTTGACGTCTAATCGTAGGAAGGTAAATAAGCATACAATCACCACAAAATTCACAAACAACACATATTCACTACAATAAGAATACTTGGGTAGGGGAAACGATCTAGGAAGTCTATGGAGAGTGGTTTCAGATATAATTGAGTTTCGATGGATGCGATTATTGAGTGGTTGTATTTACGGAGGGTTCATTTATTTTTGATCATGAAAATATCTCCTACAAGTCCTGAGTTCATGGACTACAAGTAGGTATTCAAGATTAGGGTTCAACCAAAGTGGCGTCCATTCATTTTGATTTCCTTTGAATTATTGAGGCAAGTTTCAAGCCCATAAAGAGCTATTATTAAATATGGGAGTTTCAAATATCTCTTGCAAGTTCATCTTGACCAAGGTCAATTCTTACAGAGATGCATTCTAAAATGTGGTTTATACTAATGGATGTAGAAAATTTCTATTTATAAAATATTTGCCTAATATTCCTAAGTTAAGATTTCTATTTAACCACATAAGAAACTTAGCATTTTAATTAAAAGGTTTTAATTTGCAAACTAATGTTACCAACAGATAGATAACACTAAATGTGAATTTTGAAAGTTGGATTCATATTTTTTTTAATTTTATTTGATTTGTTATGAATTTTGCAAGGTTGCATAACTGCGAGTTTGTTATTTTTACCCAATTAAAAAATATAAGTCTAAATGGGTTGAAAACACTACCATTGGATAGGGTATGTTCTAAGCTTTCCAACGACATATTATTTGCTAAATTTGAATGTGTACAACTCTAGGATTTTTAGTTTGAATTTGCAGTAAAGCAACAAATACTAAAAAGGTTTCAAAGAAAAAAAGTAAACGGACTGGAACTAGTCTGGGCCGGGAGACCGAGTTGGGCCGGCCCGTTAACTCGTCCCGGGCGCTGCGGAAAAAAAATGTGGCCTGACCGAAGGGGCCCGCCTGTCAGGGCGTTATAACCGAATCGGTATGGGGGAGGTCGTCTTCCCCAGCTCGACGAATACACAGCGAGCGCTACTGGGAGGAGGGCAGTGCTAGGGGAGCTCACCGGAGCGGCGGCGACCGGTGGCGAGGGCGCAGGGCGGCGGCGGGAGGTCTTCTCGGCCACCTCCAGCAGGTACGGCGCCGGGGGAAGCACGGGACTGCTGGGAACGCGCGGTGATCTGCGGAGCGGTCGAGGTCGCCGAGCTCGACCTAGGGCACGGGAGAGAGGGAAATGCTGTCTAGGAGGGAGAGGGTGGTGGTGTGAATCTTTCCTGCCAACAATGGCGGCTTTTTATAGACGGGAGAGGGAGCATGAGGTGAGTGGATCGGCGGCCAGAGCACGGCCGGTGTCGGCTACAGAAGGGACGCGGCGGTCGGTGCTTTCGGCGGAGGGCTCCGGCGTGCTGTGGCGTGCTGCTGGCGCGCTTGCGGGCTGCGGGGTGGTCTGGTGCAGAGGGGGCAAGGAAGGGGTGCTGCGGTGGTTCTCCTCGCAGTGGTCGGGCCAGAGCAAGCAAGGAGACAGAGGGGGATGGACGCGGGATGGCTGGGCACTGTGGGAAGGACATGGGCACGTCAGAGGTGTCTCTCCACTGCTTGCAAACATAGGATTCGATTTAGTTTGATTTCTGCCCCGAAGGTGTTCGACGAAATGCCCGCAATAAGTAAAAATTCGAATTTTCGAAATTTTCAAATTGGGGTGGTCATTATATTGGATGGGGATTCTGAAACAATTTTTGTTAGGTCAAGAGGTGGTGTTTTGCTAAAAACTTATTTGGAATTTGGGAATGTCCTATGTATTGAATTCAAGGTTTGGCAGAAATTGGAGATGTGCTAGAGGTTGAGTTTTTGTTTGAAATTTGTTGGTCAAGCAAGAATGTGGTTTGGCCTTGCTCAACCACCTGATCACACCTTCAGTTGAGTTGCAGATTTCTTAATCTAAGTGTCCAAAGTAGGGTAGTGGTTAACTTTTTCTAGATCATCTTTTCTTCTCTCTTTTCTTTATTTTTTATATTTCGGGTTTCTTGGTCCTGGTGGTTCACCTCTATTGTTTCTGTTGGTTAGGAGTGGTTTAACTAATCATTTCACAACTATTTAAAAGACACATGAAATCATAGAACAACATGTATTTAAAATACTATGTATGCATGCAATAATAGATAAAAAGTTTTATCTTGGCCCAAAAGTGTTGGTTTTCTTGGAGATCACATGGGGTTGGGAATGACCTCTTATTTGAATTCAAACTTTGGTAGAAAATTAAATAGAGTTCCAAGTTGATTTTTGTTTCAAACTTTATTGTATTTGATTCTTTGTAACTTGTTCTTAGTTGTGGTGGAGAGATGCATGATGGTATAGTTCAAATATTGCTTAATATATAAGGGCAAAGTAGTGGAATCAGTAATTTTTTTAAGATCACTACTTCCTCTTTTCTTACTTAGGTGGTTGTGTTGCGGTTTATTTTCTTGATTCCTTTCTATTTGTTTGTGATTGCTTGACTAAATTTTGGTTTGGCCATTGACCCAAATGGGTTTAGCATGTAACCATACACCAAATTTAATAGTTAGAAAACTATTTCAAATTAACAAGAACATTTTACAGGTATAATTATTTGTTTTCCAAAACATGGCTAAAGAAAACATTTGGGAGTTTTTTCAAAGTTTTGAAAATAAGTTTTCGAAATGTTGATTCCAACATTTTTGGAAATGTCAACTTGAGAAATGAGAAATAGTAATTTTTGAAATGGGATATTTTTATTCTCCTCTTTTTAAAACAAAGATAGGTTTCTTGAAAATAAAGGTTTTTCCTCTATTCCAAATATCTCCTTTCTAAACGATTAAAAATTTGGGCTCAAAGGATTTGTTTTAAAACCCTTCTCGTACTCTTTTTATTTGAAGCATGGGAGCAAATGCTCAATTTCACAAGTTTTAAAAGACAAGAAATAAAGCTTGTATTTAAAATAAAAGTTTTTGTTGGCTCCAAAATTTGGTATTTTGATAAATTCCATTTATTTCTATTTTTCCAAAAACTTGGGTTGTTACAATCTTCCCCCCTTAAAAAGAATCTCATCCCGAGATTCACAAGTTAAGATTGAGATAGATTGGGAAATGAGATGAACAGATAATAGATAGAGTGTGTATTAATTTATATCAAGATGGAGACATTGGGTACACCCGAAATGTGATGTGGCCAGATGGGCCAAAACACATCTTCACCAATCACATAGCAATTTCAACAAACAATCACACTTTCAAAAACAAAATATTTGGTATCTAAACCATAGGCTTTTATTACAAAGGGTCTTGCAGATTACAAGTCTCGCTCTTGATTTACAAAGAAATAAACAAGCCTACTAGTCCCAAACTAAGGATGTCTAAGGCTTCTTCTCGGCTTGGATCCTCACACTTGATTCAACCTGTTCTTACTGACTTTATGGCTACGAGCAACTTCGGGGTATTCTATGGCTGATTCATGATGATTGATCTTTTTCTTCTCTTCGTGTCTTGAGGTTGCCAAAGTTACTTCCCGGTGGTTGGTAAGGCTGCTTCCTTCCCCTGCGGAAGTTGAGTCTATAGAGTCCTTTGACACTATCTTCAATAATGATGCGGTTTCGAACTCTGCCCAGGTTGGTGTTGATAGGGTTGCCTCCTGAAGATGAAAGAACATTTGTAGGATCTTCCGAGCAACTGGGTTTGACACTTTCTTTGGTTATGACCGGATCTTGAGCGACCGGAGGTTCTGGTGCAGCGTTCAACTTTGTTGGGCACTCGTTGGAGTAGTGCCCTTTGATTCCACAATTCCAACAGATGATGTTGGTCGTGCCGCCATGCTTGGGATAGGTATCCTTTGACAAGGTTCTTCCGGATCGTAGGTTTAGGTTATAGCATAGGTTAGAGGGTGCCGGAGGCTTACTTTCTTGACGTCTTATCCTCCTTTCTTTCTTCTTTTTGTTACGAGCTTTCTGTTGTTTTCTAAGACTGTCATGCTCTTTGCTAGTCTTGACAACTTGAGCTGCTAGCTGAAAATGCTTTTTCTTGATCTTGGATATAGCTGTCACCAGGTGATTCATGGGGCAGTTTGCTGGAACATGAGTACTACTCTCACATAAGAAGCATGTGATGTCGCTTGAAGGGCATTCCCCGGTTGGATGCTTGATGTCGCAATTGGGACAGTTGCTAGTACATTGGCTAGCTTGATGACCTTCTTCTCCACAACGGCTACAAGCCTTCATACTGAGGTGATCTAGGTTGGGAATACTTTTATTGGGACAGGGACGTTTTGCGTGGAGTGCTTCTCCACAATCATAACATAAGGGTTGAGTGCAAAAATCTCCTTGCTTCTTCTTCGGAATTAGGTTCAAGTGGGACCTCCTTTGGTATTCTCGAGCAATTCTATTGAGGTGAAACTCGAACTCCGAGTTGGCCTTACCTTTGTTCGTACATAACTGAAATGGTGGATTTGAGGGCATGGGGTGCATCAGAGGGGTTAAGTCCTGCAGGAGATGAGAGGGAACAGCTTTCAAAAGGTTTCTAATATGGGATTGGTATGGTTAGAGTTTAGTTTGGGCGAGAAAGACAAAAACATTTTTGAGCAAACAAGTTTTCGGAGTGGTTGCTACATGTTACCGGATGGCATATGAGCAACACATCTCAAAATAAATCAATCATTCAAACAATCAAGGTACTAAGCACACTTAGTAATCGTGAGGTAAGGGTAGCTCAACACACCCAATTGAGCATTTCCTATAAGTCCTGTGGGTCAAAAGGTTGTTGGGTCTTCATCATTTCTGATCACTCTCTCTTTGCTCTTGAAGTCTTTGTCTCATAGGGTTGACTCTTGTTGGAAGATTTCTGGATCAGATGAAGAGACTCTCTTTCGATGGTAGCGGTCGTAGTTGACATCCAAGGTTGAAGCCGTGAAAAATATTGAGTCCCTAATCTTTTCATCCAAAAGTCCTTCGGTCTTAGGTCGGTATATCGTCCATAGTATACATTTGAAGTAGATGAGGAATAGAGTAAAACAAATCTTTGAAAAGACTTTGTAATTAAAGAGGTAAATAAATTCTTTGTCAAAATCTCTTGAGAGTATAAGTTGAGAGTGTAAGATATTTGAAGTGAATAAGATGGGAGTATAAGTTGGGCTTTGGGTACCAAAGCAAATAAATTTCTTTTGTAGAAATAAGGTTTTGTCAACATATCACTTTCTTAGCTAACGACCATGCTAACTAAGGTCTCCTACAGTCATGACAATCCTGATACCAAACTAGTGATATCAGAGGTATCATTTTCTAACGACCATGCTAGCTAGGGTTTCCTAGAGTCAGCCTAGGCTCTGATACCAACTTGTGACACCCACGAATTTATAACAAATTCGAAGTGCCCGTTATGTAATCCATCACAATCCCAGAATCATTGTTGTGATTTACATAACGTAGTTGATATCACAGTCATAGACATTAATAGTAAATAAAGGGGATTACATAGGTGGTCGCACAGACCAAACCTTACAATACATCAACATGCAGCGGAATAACACTTTGGGTCCATATTGTCAAGTTTCAACCGCACAGGCAGAGCCGACAGTAAGAAACGAGCCTAATTCGCAAAGTCATCATCGATTCCTTCCTTCTTGATTTTTCTCCTTCCAGTCTGGCCAAGTTAATAGCCAGGGACAGAGCCATGAGTACATTGCATGCACTCGCAAACCATCTTATAAATAAATGAATAGAGAATGCATAGTTCATATAGTGGTCTAAGCTCTAGGTTCATTTGCATAAAGCAGAATTTCCTCTCAAAGATCTTTTATCTAAAATGGTAAGAAAACATTTAGCTCTTTATAAATCCCTAGATGGAATCCCCCAAATGTCAATTCTTTTGTTCACCAAGTCACCTCCATGGTTATCGAAATTCATTGTGAAGTCACCTTTCTCAATCATTTTCAAAGTAGAACCTGATAACGGCCAAGTACAACCAATCCAACCGTCCATGACCGCGGACGCGGCTATTCGAATAGTTTTACACTCTGCAGAGGTTGTACACTTTACCCACACCATCCGACTACTCATCATGTGGGCAACTTCCCTGCATAACGACATATGCCACGACAAGCAGCCGACCATTAATGTTTCACCTGCCCGCCTTAGCATAAACACTACCGCCTAGAGATGTACCCCCCCAACACCGGGGTCCAAGAAGCTGTCCAGAGTGTGCAAAGTTCCCAGCCGCTTGACCCACCGGAATGCCACTAACCGAGGTAGAGTCCTACACCCGGTAGTCCATTTTCAATGAGGGCTCTTTGGCTTGTACCCCAACCACCTGAAAAGGAGGACAAGGCGAACCTAGGCCGCAGCCATCGGGTGCCCTGGAAGAGGAGTCCCTGGTCGGACTTCCATTTACAGTGTGTAGGGTCTACACTAAGGAGAAACAAACTACTCCACTAAGCCCCGTCCCATACCAGGGTAATGTGGTCGCACTGTATGGTTGGTCCAGTATGGTACTTCACGCATTTATCATTTTTGTCAAACCTTCATGTCACCTTCACCATGTCACCATTTTGTAAATAGTTTTCAAAGTCACCCTTGGGTAAGGTTGCCCATCTCCAAGGTTTGTGTTGCAAAATCATCCTTGGGCAAGGTTGCCCCTTTCCAAGGTTTTCATTTCAAAATCTTCATGATCTTCATCGGGGTTCCCACCTAGTCACTTTCCATGAATGCCTTCAGCTCAAGCATAATCCTCATGAGGGCACAAGGATCTAGGTAGGTATATTGGATAGGCTTAGCTTGATGCTCTACTTAGCATCCACTAAGGAAAGGTTTCTCAAAGGTAGGCTAAGCTTGATGCACTTGATGTCATCCACAAAAAAGAGTTGGATGCACTTGTTAATAAAGACATCTCTACTCATTTGCAACTTGGTAACAATTATTTTAGCATGCACTTTTATTTAAAAGCAAGTAAACATGCATTATAAAACTGGGTAATGGTATGATCAAAAGATGGCTTGCCTGGCTTGGCAATGTCATAGGCTTCTTCATCTTCATCTCGGGTTGTGTAGTCTCCATCACCATTGCTTGGTTGACTTCGGGATCCATTCCCCTTACTCACGTTGACGTCTAATCGTAGGAAGGTAAATAAGCATACAATCACCACAAAATTCACAAACAACACATATTCACTACAATAAGAATACTTGGGTAGGGGAAACGATCTAGGAAGTCTATGGAGAGTGGTTTCAGATATAATTGAGTTTCGATGGATGCGATTATTGAGTGGTTGTATTTACGGAGGGTTCATTTATTTTTGATCATGAAAATATCTCCTACAAGTCCTGAGTTCATGGACTACAAGTAGGTATTCAAGATTAGGGTTCAACCAAAGTGGCGTCCATTCATTTTGATTTCCTTTGAATTATTGAGGCAAGTTTCAAGCCCATAAAGAGCTATTATTAAATATGGGAGTTTCAAATATCTCTTGCAAGTTCATCTTGACCAAGGTCAATTCTTACAGAGATGCATTCTAAAATGTGGTTTATACTAATGGATGTAGAAAATTTCTATTTATAAAATATTTGCCTAATATTCCTAAGTTAAGATTTCTATTTAACCACATAAGAAACTTAGCATTTTAATTAAAAGGTTTTAATTTGCAAACTAATGTTACCAACAGATAGATAACACTAAATGTGAATTTTGAAAGTTGGATTCATATTTTTTTTAATTTTATTTGATTTGTTATGAATTTTGCAAGGTTGCATAACTGCGAGTTTGTTATTTTTACCCAATTAAAAAATATAAGTCTAAATGGGTTGAAAACACTACCATTGGATAGGGTATGTTCTAAGCTTTCCAACGACATATTATTTGCTAAATTTGAATGTGTACAACTCTAGGATTTTTAGTTTGAATTTGCAGTAAAGCAACAAATACTAAAAAGGTTTCAAAGAGAAAAAGTAAACGGACTGGAACTAGTCTGGGCCGGGAGACCGAGTCGGGCCGGCCCGTTAACTCGTCCCGGGCGCTGAGGAAAAAAAATGTGGCCTGACCGGAGGGGCCCGCCTGTCAGGGCGTTATAACCGAATCGGTACGGGGGAGGTCGTCTTCCCCAGCTCGACGAATACACAGCGAGCGCTACTGGGAGGAGGGCGGTGCTAGGGGAGCTCACCGGAGCGGCGGCGACCGGTGGCGAGGGCGCAGGGCGGCGGCGGGAGGTCTTCTCGGCCACCTCCAGCAGGTACGGCGCCGGGGGAAGCACGGGACTGCTGGGAACGCGCGGTGATCTGCGGAGCGGTCGAGGTCGCCGAGCTCGACCTAGGGCACGGGAGAGGGGGAAATGCTGTCTAGGAGGGAGAGGGTGGTGGTGTGAATCTTTCCTGCCAACAATGGCGGCTTTTTATAGACGGGAGAGGGAGCACGAGGTGAGTGGATCGGCGGCCAGAGCACGGCCGGTGTCGGCTACAGAAGGGACGCGGCGGTCGGTGCTTTCGGCGGAGGGCTCCGGCGTGCTGTGGCGTGCTGCTGGCGCGCTTGCGGGCTGCGGGGTGGTCTGGTGCAAAGGGGGCAAGGAAGGGGTGCTGCGGTGGTTCTCCTCGCAGTGGTCGGGCCAGAGCAAGCAAGGAGACAGAGGGGGATGGACGCGGGATGGCTGGGCACTGTGGGAAGGACATGGGCACGTCAGAGGTGTCTCTCCACTGCTTGCAAACATAGGATTCGATTTAGTTTGATTTCTGCCCCGAAGGTGTTCGACGAAATGCCCGCAGTAAGTAAAAATTCGAATTTTCGAAATTTTCAAATTGGGGTGGTCATTATATTGGATGGGGATTCTGAAACAATTTTGTTAGGTCAAGAGGTGGTGTTTTGCTAAAAACTTATTTGGAATTTGGGAATGTCCTATGTATTGAATTCAAGGTTTGGCAGAAATTGGAGATGTGCTAGAGGTTGAGTTTTTGTTTGAAATTTGTTGGTCAAGCAAGAATGTGGTTTGGCCTTGCTCAAACAACTGATCACACCTTCAGTTGAGTTGCAGATTTCTTAATCTAAGTGTCCAAAGTAGGGTAGTGGTTAACTTTTTCTAGATCATCTTTTCTTCTCTCTTTTCTTTATTTTTTTGATTTCGGGTTTCTTGGTCCTGGTGGTTCACCTCTATTGTTTCTGTTGATTAGGAGTGGTTTAACTAATCATTTCACAACTATTTAAAAGACACATGAAATCATAGAACAACATGTATTTAAAATACTATGTATGCATGCAATAATAGATAAAAAGTTTTATCTTGGCCCAAAAGTGTTGGTTTTCTTGGAGATCACATGGGGTTGGGAATGACCTCTTATTTGAATTCAAACTTTGGTAGAAAATTAAATAGAGTTCCAAGTTGATTTTTGTTTCAAACTTTATTGTATTTGATTCTTTGTAACTTGTTCTTAGTTGTGGTGGAGAGATGCATGATGGTATAGTTCAAATATTGCTTAATATATAAGGGCAAAGTAGTGGAATCAGTAATTTTTTTAAGATCACTACTTCCTCTTTTCTTACTTAGGTGGTTGTGTTGCGGTTTATTTTCTTGATTCCTTTCTATTTGTTTGTGATTGCTTGACTAAATTTTGGTTTGGCCATTGACCCAAATGGGTTTAGCATGTAACCATACTCCAAATTTAATAGTTAGAAAACTATTTCAAATTAACAAGACCATTTTACAGGTATAATTATTTGTTTTCCAAAACATGGCTAAAGAAAACATTTGGGAGTTTTTTCAAAGTTTTGAAAATAAGTTTTTGAAATGTTGATTCCAACATTTTTGGAAATGTCAACTTGAGAAATGAGAAATAGTAATTTTTGAAATGGGATATTTTTATTCTCCTCTTTTTAAAACAAAGATAGGTTTCTTGAAAATAAAGGTTTTTCCTCTATTCCAAATATCTCCTTTCTAAACGATTAAAAATTTGGGCACAAAGGATTTGTTTTAAAACCCTTCTCGTACTCGTTTTATTTGAAGCATGGGAGCAAATGCTCAATTTCACAAGTTTTAAAAGACAAGAAATAAAGCTTGTATTTAAAATAAAAGTTTTTGTTGGCTCCAAAATTTGGTATTTTGATAAATTCCATTTATTTCTATTTTTCCAAAAACTTGGGTTGTTACATTATCACTTACCTACTCGAGGACGAGCAGCAGTTAAGCTTGGGGATGCTGATACGTCTCCAACGTATCTATAATTTTTGATGCTCCATGCTTATTTTTACACCATTTGCCTATTGTTTCGTTACACTTCGTGGCACTTTTATGCATTTTCCGGAACTAACCTACTAACGAGTTGCCACAGTGTCAGTTCCCTGTTTTCTGCTGTTTTTGTGTTTCAGAAGTGATACACAGGAAATATTCTCAGAATTGGACGAAACCAAAGCCAGAAGTCTTATTTTTCCCGGGAGCATCCAGACATCCGACGAGAGGAAGGAGAGGGGCCACAGGCCGTCGTCACACAGGGTTGGCGCAGCCCAGGCCCTGGCCGTGCCACCCTAGTGTGAGGAGGCCTGGGGCCACCTCTGACATCGCCCCTTCGCCTATATAAAGCCTCGGGACGGAAAACCCTAAAGGAGTCGGCGAAATTTCCAGAACAGTTCCGTAGCTCCGCCGCCACCGTCGACAAATTTCGGGGGACAGAAGTCTCTGTTCCGGCACCCTACCGGGACGGGGAAGTGCCCCCGGAGCCATCTCCATCGGTCTCCATCGCTGTCTCCGCCGTCTCCATCGACCTCACCGCTATCTCCATCAACCTTGCTGTCTCCTATGATGAGGAGGGAGTAGTTCATCCCCGGGGCTGAGGGCTCTACCGGTAGCTATGTGGTTCACCTCTCTCTCCCATGATGTGATCTTTATGTGATCGTGAGCTTTGTATCATGTTGAACAAGTAGATGTTATTATTCAGATATTATGTGTACTCTAGTGGTGATTGTTAAAGTAATCTATTCCTCCTGCCATGGTGTAACGGTGATAGTGCGTGCATCATGGTGGTACTTGGTTTAGGCTATGATTGTGATCTCTTGTGGATTATGAGAATAATTATTGCTATGATAGTATTGAGTGATCTATTCCTCCTTTCATGGTGTAATGTTGACAGTGTGTGCACCGTGTTAGTACTTAGTCTAAGTTGCAATGATATCTATCTTGAGTTGTGCTTTGATTTGGGTATCTCTATGAGTGGTGTTTGTCAAGTACTTGATGAACTTTAAGGGGTGCTTCTGTAGCCACTACACAATGATTAGTGTTATTCAATAGGAGAGTAATTCAGAGTACCATAGTGGAGAGAAGTTGTTTATTTGTTCAATCATGTTATATTGTTGGGAGTGTGTCCACTAGTGAAAGTATGATCCCTAGGCCTTGTTTCCAAGCATTGCACACCGTTTACTTGCTATTTTGTTACTTGTTTGCTCGCAGCGATATTTATTTCACATCACGTTTGCTACTTATAATCATCTATACCACTTGTATTTCACTATCTCTTCGCCGAACTAGTGCACCTATACATCTGACAAGTGTATTAGGTGTGTTGGGGACACAAGAGACTTTCTGTATCGTAATTGCAGGGTTGCTTGAGAGGGATAGCTTTGACCTCTTCTTCCCTGAGTTCGATAAACCTTGGGTGATCCACTTAAGGGAAACTTGCTACTGTTCTACAAACCTCTGCACTTGGAGGCCCAACAAAGTGTCTACAAGAATAGAAGTGCGTAGACATCATCGTGCAAGTTTCTCATTGCGAGCTTGTTCGACTATTTACGGAACACATGCCTATGATTGTTAGTACTAGGATGCTTTATATTATTTATCTGCAATGCCCATGTCTCACTGATTTCATGAATTATCTTATCCATGCAACGCCCGTACATTCATCCCTATGCCTATAGTATTTCGTCCTACTGTTTACTATTGCTACTATTACTGCTTTTATTTTACTACTGTTGTTACTTTTTCACTACTATCACCACTATAAAACTGTTGCTACTGATAAACTACTGCGAGCAAGACTGTTTCCAAGTGCAGCTGAATTGACAACTCATCTGTTAAGGCTTATAAATATTCTTTGGCTCCCCTTGTGTCGAATCAATAAATTTGGGTTTTACTTCCCTCGAAGACTGTTGCGATCCCTTATACTTGTAGGTCATCAAGGCCGGCCCACTGCACCGGCCTCCCGCCGGTCACTCCCACTCCGCCTTCCGCCGAGTCCCCCGCCGCCTCCCCCGCTCCGAACCCGTTCGAGCCGATGCCCCAAAGGTATGTCAAATTTTCCCCCACTGCGCCGCATCTCAGCACGCATAATCTCATCCCCGATTCCAATTTTAGCTCCAGTGCGCACGGTTCGTTCATGGAGATGTTGAACAACTCCCTTATCGACACCTATGGTCCACCACTTGCTCCTTCGTGATGCGTTCATAGGAGGGCTTTGCGCAAGAACGATACAAAGACATGTCCGGCAGCAAGGGCAGGAAGTTTCCCTTCAAGCATTGCCATGACGTCCTCAAGCATCTTCCCAAGTGGCAATTGAGGGACCAAGAAGGTGCAGTAAAGAAAGGGTAGATGAAGATGATGGATGATAGTGATGACGAAGGAGGAGTAAAGTGGGACAAGCCGGAGGGGACCAAGAAAGCCAAGGAGAGGATGAAGATGGAGTCTGACTCATCGTTGCTAAGGGAGAAGTTTGATCAAATGATGCATACCAAGGAGGCAATGACAATGAAGACATTGGAGGCCAGGCTTGCCATCAGCGAGAAGAAGAAAGAGGTGAAGCTTGCAAAGATGGAAGCCTCACGAGAAGAAGCAAGGCGCAAGGCCGAGTTGGAGGAGATGAAGATCAACGTGAAGAAGGAGAAGGCAATGAAGGCACTACTAGCGGAGGAGGAGGAGATCATGATGATGAACACGAAGGAAATGAATGATCTACAATTGGAGTGGTGGAAAGAGACCACCGCGGAGATCATAAAGAGAAGAAGGCTCCTTCGTCAAAGTGGAACCGGAGGTGCATCGATTGAGCATGGAGACAACTCCCAAGCTTGATTCTCCCTTGCTTGTTGGTACACCTATAAACTATGCATTTGCATTTGCTGTGAACTGTTGTGTGTGTGGATTTGATGCGAACTATTATGTTGATTTGATGTTGAAACTATGCAAATGTTTGCATATTGCTGTTCTGCATGAAACCTGCCTAAAACCCTTTTTTACGGGTCAGGGCGTATGTCGCGGCGACCAGCGCCCTTATTTGCAACCAGGTTGTGAATAAGGGCACTGATCTCCGCCGTCGATTTTGCGCCCGTAAAAAACGAGTTCGGGAGCCTGTACTCGAGATTTAAAGGCCGGGCGAATAAAGATGTTGTTAGTCATGCTCTAAGTACCAGTACCTTTCGTGCTGTACTCTTTGTGCTTAGCACAGATAAGTACCCACGCATGCTGCCAGGGAACAGGATCAGACATACATTGCTAGCGTCGTCGTCACGTCTTAATTGATCTGGGCGGTATAGGTTCTGGTGGATGGTCATGCGTCTCCTCCAATAGATGAACACATCCTTAATGAGAGCGAACTTTATGCGTTGTGGGTTCTCCTGGTATCAAAAGAAAATATTCTTGATGGATTCTTCTGGTACCAAAAGAAAATCTGACTTATTTTAAGAGAGTTACTAGTTCTCACTCGACTGCTAAATAACTTAATTCTCACTCAGGTGAAGTCATCGAATATCACTTACAACTCATGAGTACGTAGCACGAATCTCAACGCTATCCAAGAGAACTGAGAATTACAATAGTTTATAATTAACAGAGAATTAGGAAAACTATATTTTTTATTTAAGATTTTTTTTCGAACATGGATTATGGCATTTATAACAACAACTATTTTAATTATTAGAAAAACCTAGCACAAACTTACATATTTATGCTCATTTCATATCATATCCTTATATGAACGCCCATACATTGTGTCCATGGGTAACTTGGCCTCTATCGACGTTGATCCTGGTGGCCCCAAGCCCCCAACATCAGTAGTGTCATCATTGATTGCATCATGATCGGGCCATGGCAAGCGACCATGTGGCTATCGATCTAACTTTCGTTGGGAAAATGTATCTCTCAATATTACTTGACAAACAAATGAAAGCAATTGTTCTAAATGTATGTTGGCATTGTTCTCAATGTTGGCATTGTTCTCAATGTTGGCATGTACAACTCTAACTACTTATTTGATTTATTTTTTGATTATATTTAACAGACAACAATCAATATATTTTCATAAGCATGCATTAAAATTATCTCACTATTGCTAAGGTGGCTCCTGAATATCATTTGCACCACAGAATTTACACTACCGTAACTATATGACTAGTAATTTCAATAGACGACATATGAACTTTAAATACATATATTAATACTACCGTAACTATATGACTAGTAATTTGAACAACCGGCATATGAACTTTAAATACAAATATAAATACTACCAACGCATCCCTAATATCACATTAAAATTATAATCTTGTTTTTATTAAAGTAGTACAATAATCACACACTCTAAATCATGTCACAAAAGTTTGAATTTTATTTAGTAGGAGTATACTATATGTATTTGTTTGAACTTGGGTAGAAATTGGAATTTCTCCAATAGATTCAGGTTTACATATCTCACAACCGAAAAACTCTTCGAGCTATAGGGTTTGGGTATTTGTTTTTTTGGATTTTTTGGGGTTAGCGCTTCATAGGTCAGGTTTTGTGCCCATCCTTAGTTCACCCTGCCATCCACCGCGAGTGTGGTGGGAGAGTTGTTTGTTTGGCTATTTAAGAATCTATATGTGCATACTTCTAGAAAATTTTCAATATCACAGATATATTTAATAGGGAAAGCGCTTAGATAGCAAAATATAGTGAACTAAGGAAATTGATATTTCAGTTGGACGAGGATATAGAATTCAGATATATAATATTAGCGAATGTGATCCTAAAATGTGTTGCAATGTTAGCATTAACCATGAAATATTCAATTATTATCTCTCAACCAGGCACGCTAGGAAAACCAAGACTCAGCAATAAATCAAATATGCCACAAAATGTTAAACAATTTAGAATATTTATGTTTAGTTGATTTTTGGTTCATATTGTTACCCTAACCTACGCCGTTTTGTGATCACCTTGTACATATCACCTAAAAATTATGACAATATGAAAGAACAGAATATATCACAAGGAAACAAGTCAAAATGTTCATAGCAACAAGAATATATATGAATCTTGTGCTATGACTTTTTGGTTACTCTTTGATCATTTAAAGAACAAAGGGAGCAAATCATATAGAGAAAACAACAACTAACACATATGGTTGATAATAATAGTGTTTATGCAACTAGAAATAAATGTATTATTACATAAAGTAAAATTTCATAAAATGGATAAGATAATTGTTCAAAGTGCAACTACTACTGGAAAAAAGTTTAGATATTTGAAGAATTTTTTTGAGAACTATTATTTCTTACATAGGCGATATGCCAAAAATGTTGTCATAGTCTTAATCCATTCACGCCAATCAGGGTGAACTTGTGGTTAGACCCATGGGTATAAGTTGGTTAATTCCACAAACCTACTACACAACACTGTCTTAATCAAATGAGTAGCTCAATCAGGAAGATATATGTTATCCATGATATTAAATAAATTGTCTTACTTTTCTTTAACTGTGCTACATTGGCAAGACTGCACACTAAAGTTTTTCCAATTCTCCTAGTCCAATTAAAAGATGCCTTCATTCTCAAAGGAAATCGGTAATATGCGAAGAGCAGCACACGATGTGATTAAGGACTCTTTGTCGAGAGCCAGACGAGAGAAACATGGCAAAGCAAACACGCGCTACAGCTGAGGACACTTGTTCAGCTACTTTGCTGAGAGCTCTTCTTTGCCGTGAGTTTTCAAGGTCATTGCCGTGAGTCAATTATCTCCCGAGTTTTTTGTTGGAGACCTTTGGCAAAGATTACCTTTATCATGTGCCCGGGTGGAATGTTCTCGGTAAAGGCCGAGACACATGGCAAACTGTTGTTTTCCAACAGTGGTTAGACGGTTACACTATTTCTAGAATTGTGCGGAGTGATAATTCGAAAACAATGATTGCCACCCCTACTTATCACTGAAAATTCATCATTTCCTAGGATGATTGGTTCTTGCCTTGATACTATATATATACTCCATCCGTTTTAAAATATAAGTTATTTTAAGATGTTTAGATACATTTGCTTTACAAATCTAAAATATTTTATACTCCCTCCGATCGGAAATAACTGTCGGGGACATAGTACAAACTTTATACTAAGCTAGTACAAAATTGCCGACACTTATTTCCGATCGGAGGGAGTATATTTTAAAACAGAGGGAGTATGATGCTTCATAGCTGGAACATCTTGTTTTGTTTCACGAAAACAAAATATCGAAATGCATTCCAACTGAAATGCACCATAACCTGTGTTTGTACACATTGGACCGTGCTGTGAAGCCATCCGTTTCGACGTGGACAAGACATGGAAGCTGACCCCATAGCCTCCCACAGGAAGGCGCAAATGGAAAGCGTCTTTCTCGGTGCATACCACAGCAGCAGCATCTATCCATCGGTTGCAGGAGTACATCGACCCATCGCCGCCGGCCGGCCGGTCGACATCGGCGTTAAGACTCGAGATCTCCTGTTCGCTCATTCCCCTCCATGAACGGGCACACACGCGAGTGCACCATCGTGCTGGTACATCCTGTATGCATGTACATATACGTACGTACGGCCCCATGCAATGCATTGCCAGAGACGCGCATGATCCACCTTATCGTTATCGATCGAGCATGCCTGTCTGCCGTTTCTCCTCCGCGCGACAAAAGACCCGGTAGCGCTGTTGTTAAAAGGTTCGGTTCAGTCGCATAAGACTTACCAGCCTTTTATTTTCTGAGGGGAAACTTGGCAACTTGTTGTTACATTTCGTTTACATATGGGATGCAGCGTTTTGTAGCCGCCGGGAGCTTCAGCTTCACATAGCTCATTTTTTAAAGATTAAGAATGACATTTTAAACTTCCAAAAAATATCTTTGAAAACCGCCTAGATATAGGCCATGATGTACCAACGTGTGTAAGATTTGAACTCGAAATGCCTTAAATTTTATGCTGTGTAAAAATGAAGAAAATGTGGATCTGAAGCAGTGAACGGTGCAAAATTTGAAATCTCTATCAGATTTTGTCATTTGTGTTTGTGGCCTATAGTATAAGGTGTTTCGTCTTGAGATTTTACAAATTGGTAAAACACATCATTATTTACATCAGATTTTTTAGCTCAAAATGTCGTTCTAATTTATTTGTTAAAGGGGGCTACATTTGCAGTTTCTAGTGACATATGCATGGCGCTATAACACTAAATTTAAGTTCGAACCTCAATGCCTACATAGCTAGCTAAGGTCATAATACAGTCCTTTTCTTTTGCAAACCAGACGTCGATGCCGGAGTGCCGGACGAACCCAGTGGGGCTGGGGAACACGGCCCGTAACCCGTCACGTCATCGTCAGCGACAGTAGTCTTGCACTTGCTAAACACCAACAAGATCGATGCTAATACTCTGTTTATCTCTATCTCTGATCTTTGTATTCATTGAAACCTACATACTCCCTTATTCAAACAAAGAAATCTACATACGTGCAAATGTCGTTGATACCTCACGCCTTAAGTAAGTGGTCTTCCGGTATGGCCATTGTCGATCGCGCGGCAGGCTGATCACGACGGCTCCGGCATGTGTCATGCAAAAGGTAAGCATACCGCTAATGCAGCCATACTTGCATCTCACTCGGATATTTGCAAGACATCTGAATTTCTTTCTTAAATTTTTGTTTCAAAAAGGAGACCAGCGCCCCAGCCTCTGCATCGATTGATGTATATACGGGATTTTTATTGCTTAACTTTAGAAGTAGATTTTGGATTGTTAAATATATAATTATTCATAATGTTCCATATGGCCCAAAATAAAGTACATGCACCAACTTAGATTTGTATTTTATCATGTTTTGATACTGCCACTAACCAATCACCAAACAAGTTTGTAATATTCGTAGGTGGGATGATATTGAAGGCCATATGTACAATATGCCACATAATTTTTGCCTGTTCAGCTAAGTTGTCCTTTGTGAGCAGAACTTTAGATGTAAGAACCACATAAATATTTTTATCTTTAGTGGCACTGTGATTTTCCAAATATATTTTCTATGGAATTTAGTATGATCATCCATATAATCTACATGCATGGATTTGACCGAGAAAGAACCAGATTTTGTTAGTCCCCATTTAAAGACATCCGATATTGGTGCCAGCTGGACACTCATCATTCGGCTGCAAAGGTTGACCTAGAGGCTTGCTCTTATAGCCGTTAATTCTTGCCTAAAACCTATGTTTAGAGGCGTTTGAGACACAACATTAGCAACCAAAACTTGATTTCTTTGTACTATGTTATATAAACATGGATATTGTTGAGCAAGTGGTGTGTTTCCAAGCCACGTATCTTCCCAGAAACGAGTATACTCACCTTTACCTACCGTAAAAGAGCCTTGTTCTAAGAAATCCTCCTTCATTTTCATCAACCCTTTTCGGAAAGGGGAATCCGAAGGCTCTTACTGTACTTGATACAAAGACTTGGAATGAAGTACTTATTAGTAGTTCTTGCCGAACAATATTCTCCAAGAAGAGTTTAAATATCCACTTGCATAATAAACACTTATTTTTTTAACTCTAGAGCCTCAATCCCAAGAACACCCCTGATCTTTACGTTGGCAAATAATGGTCCATCGAGTCATCCTAGGCCATCACTTTGCCCAAAAAAAGCGTGATTGAAAGAAATCCAATCTTTTCCTCACCCCTTTAGTTATTTTCATAAAAGGATAACATAAACATTGCTAAACTGGTTAAAATTATTCAGTACCGAACAATCACAATACTATAAAAGTTTGCCCAGCCAGCTCACTAGCTTGCTCTCAAACTGATCCTCTATCAACTTCCGCTGTCCATTTTTTTTGCATAAGTGAATTGAGATTCCCAAATATATAAAAGGGAAAACCCAGCCACACAACCGAATAAGTTAATCTCTTGATCCTCAACCTCTTTTATTGTACCAAAACAGAACACTTTACTCTTATGGAAGTTGATCTTGAGACCCGGAAGTTATTCAAAATGCACAGGGTACTTTTTACAGATTGATGTTGATGTTTGGGTCTTCAAAGAAAAGCAAAATGTTTTCCTTAATTCATTAAATAAGGAGAAGAAAGAGTATCAATTTTTAGAATTACCCAAATATTTTGCACCCACCAACATCCACGACTTGACATCTAACTTAATCATGTTGAAGATAATCACTACCACTGGCATGGTGCTCTTACTCCTAAACCCCTTCTATCAAATCTATCTGATGTCAAAACTCGGTTTTAAATGATTAACTAAGAAAACATGCATTTGGGGTAGGGGCAATTCTTCCAAACTAAACACTCCATCTCCGGATGTATTGTCCCGGCGAACTAATGGTGCCATGTAGGTCGGAAGGAAGAGTAAGATCTGGAGTCGGTGAGCATCCAAAGGATAGTCTGTAGCATTGTCATCAATGTGAAGTTGCGAGATGATCTCCCCAAAGCTTCACGAATTCTTGAATATGATGCACGAAGAGGTAGGTGGAGGTGTCAATTTGATTAATCCAAGTGTAATTGGCAAGGGATTTCCAGATGGATCATACCTTCTGCTTAGATATTTTGAAGATCAAGGGAGCAATAGACTTTGGGATTAACTCATTCGCCAATAGAGCACTCCAAACCATCTTTCCTACTGTAACCAATGGTGCCCTTAGTCAGCGAGTAGAAGAGATACAAATCCTCCAAGTTGCACGGGTTTCCCATACCCATGGTCTCACAATGGTCGTCCACTCAAGCAACGACCATCTAAGATGGAGGGCTCTCTTTATATAGGAGAAGGAGGCGGCTAACAACTCGGCAGAGTGAGAAGCCCTTGCATGCCGCCCCTCCCCACACCAGAAACCTGGCAACTGGCCGCATACAATGAAGGGTTAGGTAGGGGTTCGACCACCCTCCTCCTTGCAACTGTAGCGCCTCTTGTGTTGCCCGCCAAGGACAGTGGCGACAACAACGAGGGACCTAGAGTTCTCATGCGGCTTAACCAGATGGGCCACAAGTGTTCAATGCACCACCCCCATAGGGTTGAAGCCTTTCGTCCACCCTATGGGATATCCTGGCAACCTCTGGCAATTTTTTATAAATTCTGGAGGCCCTAATTCCGTAAATAAAATTCACCGGAACAATTTCAATAAATTCCAAAACACTTTTAACAACTCCAACTCAAATCCATATTACTCCAAAAAATACTTCCAATAACTTCGAAATGATTGCAATAATTTCTCTCTCCAATATATGTAAAAAAAATCTGGAACAATTTTGATACTTCTCTCAACCACATACCATAAATAACTCTCACAACATATTGAATAACTTTAAGTGTGTGACCCCAGCAGTTTCAGTATTACACGGGCATGACTTTGAAACCCTTTCAATTAATAACTACCTAAATCTCCATGATTGCTCACATGCATACACGCATAACTTTGAGAGAACCTTGCGTTAATTCAAATAATAATTCCATTGCCTCACAATACTGAAGATAACGCGAGGTGAGACTTCGGTATCCACACGATTCATCATCGTGATCCTCGTCTCGTCTTCATTTTCTTTACTCATTTGTGTATTATGATGTCCTCATGATCACTATCATGATATGTTTGTGAAGGCAATTAGGCGACATCACATTACAAAGAGGTCCAAGAGTGTATCTCTCCATCGTGAGGAGGAGCAAAATTCCATTCTCGAATATCCAAATCTCTAGACATAGTTTCAAATATACCTGATCATAACCTTTATGATTACCTCGTTACGATATTTTTTATGAGAAACAAAGCACTCCTTTGACATGATGACAGTTGATATTCTCATAGTCTAAGGATGCATGCATAAGATAACAACATGATGATAATACTAATAACATGACGAAACCATCTCATAGTATATCATAGAATTGGATCGATTTAGTACCCTTGTTCTTCTTGCAATATACTCCCATTGTTGTTTACAACCTTGATACATGCGCATGATCAGAAAAGCATGCTATCATCACACAACACACTAGGTAGTCCTAGAGGCGGGACTAGAAACAACTTGGTGTTTATCTCTTTACATGTGTTTGCAAGTTTTTTTCATATCTCACATTTAAGAATAACAACAATTATTGCATAACGAATAAATACTAATAATTGAATGTTATTGGGTCATATGAGTAGTGCACCATTATATTGTTGGACCATTGTTGGGCTCTTAACGGGATTGTACCTTGCATGTAGCCTTTTCTGAATGAAGCTTTATCAGGCCGTATTTAGGCTGAAACAAAATCCGACAGGAAAGGTAACATGAGATACATGAGATGTACGGTAATGGGCGGTTGTAAATTTTAATGGGGTGTTGATTGGTTTAAACTATGCATGCCGCCTACCGGAACAAAATTGTAATAGTCCTAAATTAGTCCAAACATTAATGGATTGGAATATTAACATGATGTACATACATGGCTCCTACGGTGATGGGCTACCCAAAATAGCACAAGTCCTTCTACATGGCGAAACGGTATCAAGACAACTTTAGGTTAGGCATGAAGGTGGGCCAGTCCACCTTAACTTTAGTATGCCGTAGGTAGGTTAGCTTGCCAAATCCTTTGCAAGCCTTAGGTGGGTCAGCCCACTTAAAGTTTAGTAGGCTTATATGGGCATGCTATCTATATGAAGGATTTACAACCGTGACAGAGAAGATAATGGTGTGACCAAACAATTAATGGTGTTTGCGACGTGATAGTTAGAGTGACATCAACATTTGATGGTCTGACGAAACCAATCTTCCATGGTATCCATTTTTCTAGTTGATGGCACACATCTACCACACATTTTGAGAAAGCATGGTAGAATTATCCATAAGGCTCATTGTCAATATAGTGCATTTATTATTTAAAGACTCTTTATCCACGAAAAATGGCCCTTCAGCCACGAAAATCTATCGTGTTAAATGGACTTTTCTTGTAGCGCAGATCTTTTTTGGTCTAAGTGGTGCAGGTTTGATGTGAGAAGATTTAGATTAATTCAAGAATTTAATTATGGTAACTTTGACTCTGGAACTATTTCATTCTAAGTGTTGGAATAGAACACACATGGTTACATGGCGAAATAGATATATCATTTTTTTATTATATGGGCATAAATACTCTAGATATTTAAGATCAATGGATGTGATGTTAAGATGAGTTATAAATACATTGGTCTTTAAACTATATAACCAGAGAAAACGTGTCTTTAAAGCTATGATGGTAGTAAATAAAAGAAAACTCAAGTATACATCAATTGTACCACCAAAATGTTACATGATTTTCAAAAATTGTATAAGTTCAATCCATGTTGTCACTTCAACATATGTCACTTTGTGAATTGGAAATATGATCATGATAAAAAGAATGTGTCCATCATAAGTACAAGAATCAAACCTTGTTCACTAACAATGATACAAATATTGACCTATAGTTTTATCAATTTATTCATTTATTATTTTAAGTGTTTAGGATAAAATATGATCAAATCCAAAAATATTCAACACAAATGATTGATAATAATTGTTTTACAAAACTGGACATAAATGCATTTTATATAAAGTTAAGTTTCACTAAATGGATAAGATAATAGTTGAAATTTAAAACAACATATGTTAATTAATGAGTATTGTTAAGGACTAGTGAAAGATAATGCAGAAAGAGATAGTAGTGTTCCTGGTATGTAATTCTGCATCAGCATTCCAATGTAATTTATTGAAACCCATTGTATGGATGTCACTGAAAGTTCCTGCTTAAGATCAACGTATATGGTTGCTACATAAGGGGCCTTATTAGAAGAGGAGTGGTTGTATATGTTATTTGTATTTTTTTTGTCACTTGGATTATATGCAAGTCATAAAGTAACTAATGTTATGTTTGTTTGTCTTAAATTGAATTTTTGATTTTTAAATATGTTACTTATGAATAATATCTCACAACATAAGTTTGTGGCACACCAACACTGGTTTTGTTCTGGGTACGACATGTCCCCACGTAGGTTGGTACACTCAAGTATCATGCAAATCAAGAAAACTATAATATCTCAATCTTCTCTAGGATGAAAATAATAACTTAGTGCACATTTCTATTGAATGACTGGTAACTTGTACTTAATTTTTTTTAGAATTTTTATTCTATGAGTATAGTGAAAGTTGATTTATATATAGTATAATCACACATATGCCTGAATGAGATATGCCGTAGAGGCAAATAATAAAGTGTATATTTATTGTCATATCTCATTTGTTCATAATATTATATGTCATGCTATAACTGTATTAACCGGAGACATTAGTACATGTGTGGCATATAAGCAAATAGGTCCCTGGTTATCTCTAGGTTAACCAGCTCACGTGTCATCTGATGATCAAGGTTTCCTGATCATGGGAAATTGCATCAATGAACATTGAGGTCATGTTTTGACATGATGGACACACACCCAAGCACTGTTATTGCAATTAGATCAGTCACAAGTTCAACATTGCAATTAACTAAGAAACAAAGTAACATAATCCTTAGACCGTGAGGTCACATCTAATCACTACATCCGGAGACTATTTTGATTGCATCAACCGTCTCTACCATAAATGGATTGACTGAAAAAGATGTCTCTTAGGTATGTGATACGTTGCAAACGTATCTATAATTTTTGATGCTCCATGCTTATTTTACACCAATTGCTATATGTTTTGTCTACACTTTGTGACACTTTTATGATTTATTTGGACTAACCTACTAATAGTTGCAAAAGTGCACAATGTTCTTGTTTTACACTTTGATGTGTAGAAATTACCAAGAATACAAGTGGAAACCTTGTTGGAGTCAAATTGGGACTTTCCAGTGCCAGAACTGTTTTCGAAGATGGTGACTTTACGGGTCAAACACCACGTCAAACGGAAAAATCTTCAATTACAAAGTTGTAGGGAATTTCACGGAGAACGTTCTGGACATAAAATTCGCCTGATTCCGAGTCTGGACGGCCGAGATAAGCCCGCTCCATTGCGGCCAAAGATGGGGAGACGGGAATCCGAGAGACTATATAAAGGGAGGAACCCTAGCTCGTGGGAGACACCTCCACCCACGAATTTGCAGCCACCGGAGCCACGTTTTTGCCTCCTCCATGGATCCCATCTCCATGGGGGAGGGCTCCCATGAAGCCATGAAGGAAGGGGGCTAAGGAGCGGCGCTCCCCCATGATGCCGCCAGCGGGAGAGTCCCCCGCGCCGCCGCCGGCGCCGTCGCCGTCCGCGCCCCTCGCTGCTCATCTCCGCCATCTTCACCGCTATCTCTATCACCAACTCCTCCTATTATGCAGTGGTTCATCCTCCCACACACCTCTGTACCGTCCTATGTAAACATGGTGTTTGATGCTATAATATTTATCCTATGATCTATGTCATGTTTGTATAGTTTATTTGTTCTTAGATTGATTTGTTGAATGTCTTTGGTTCATTAGAGTTGTTTGTTGATATGGTACTGTCCTTTGGTGTCCATTATATTTATGCGCGCATGGATTAAACATCTTAGGATTAGTAGTATGTGCAAAAGGAAAGGGGTAGTTCTGCCGGAGTGACAGAAACCTGAGGACGCGAATCGGAACGTTGCACGTATGGGAGTAAGAGGACCATTAACTTAAGGCTATGGTTGGGGAAACCTTAATGCATTGTTAGTATTTGCGGATGCTTGCTAACAATCCAATCATATAGTACTTGTATTTCCAAGTAGTGAAGTGCTTGTATATTTAGCCTCTCCCACATAGAAAACTGCATCGAAGACAATGAACCTGATTTATTCACTAATTAAACTTAGACAAAGCCACCACTATTACCACCACTTTTCCATACTCATGGTACTATTAGTTTATGGTTATTTAGTATATTTTATTGCTGCAGCACTAACAATTACTTTCTTCTATTTATTATCTTGCAAAGCTATCTCTCATACTTGTATTGTTGCTCTAGTTTTATTTCCTAGATGATGCAAATGTTTAGTGTGCGTAGAGTTGTATCAGCGGTTGATAGAACAGTAAGCTCCATCTGCTTCTTCTTTTCCACATGGCTCTCTGATCAAGAAATGGCGAAGCCAATTCGATTGGTTGAGAGAACTTTTATCCTACCTTTAGCTCCTCGTTGGGTTTGACACTCTTACTTATCAAAAAGGCTACACACGATCCCCTATACTTGTGGGTTATCAGTATGCCAATGGGGTAGGTTGAGGCGTGTGCACCAAGAGCGGGATTTGTCCATCCATGGGACGGATAGATACTCTGGGCCCACTCGGTGACAGTTGCATCTACGAAGCTTGCAAGCGTGTGACTAGATCACGGAGGATGCAATGTCATGGACGAGTTAAAAGATTTGTCGGGAACGAGGGTGAACACAATATAGTGATATCGCTGATCTAACCTTGGACAAGATCTAGTATCGCGAGACAAAAGGAATGGGATATGATGTTTACGGATCAATGAAGAGTTTTGTGGAATACACAGGGATCATGATGGTTTTCCAGAACTGATTGTTGATCATTGATTGGAGATGGGTCTCGATCATGTCTGGAGTATTCCTCGACCCATAGGGTGTCACACTTAAGGGTATATAACGCTTAGGGAGAGATTTGGAATTATCAGAAGTCACAGGGAGTTAACCAGAAAATTTCCGAGTAATATCGGAAAGGTTCCGGAGACATCGAAAATGTTTCAGACTTTATCGGAAATGTTCCGGTGAAAGAATTATGCCAAGGTGTTGATTAATTAATGGGTTTAGTATTTAATTAAAGTAATTCAATATTAAAAGAGAACTAATTAATTAATAAAAGAAAAACGGAAAAGCCTAAATGGGCTTGGCCCATTGGGGAAGGCTGGCTAGGCCGGCCAAGGCCACAAGGCCTAGGGCTCCCTAGGGCTGCCCTAGGGCCGACGGCCAACCCTAGGCCGGCTCCCTAGGGTTCCTCCTAGGGGCCAGCGGCTAGGGCTTGGGGGAGGTGCTACCTCCTGGATTCCACTATATAAACCCCCCATAGCCCCCCTTGGATCATTCATCCTCTCCCTTCCTCTCTTCTTCCTGGCTTGGCTCCCACGTTTGGAGCTGTGCCAGCGTGTTGAAGAAAACTCCACCTGTCGGACACCGTCGCGCTGCCGGATTTCTAGTCCAAATCCATCTTCTTCTGCTGCTATGCCGGGCCGGAGCCCGGACGACATCTATACGCAGTACGTGTGTAATCCCTCAGAGGTGCTGCTCGTGCGGCACTAGTCTTCTTCGACTGGTACGACTACACGACCTTGAGGTCAGCTTCGGGTCGTCTTCCTCGACAATGTTCGTGCGGGAACGTTCCCGCGCACTCGGTCTTCAAGGATATGAATACTGTCGCTGTTCCGTTACTGTTCAACTACGTAGATAGATCATGGACTATGGGTGTAGAGAATTTTTTTTTCTGCTTCGAATCCCAACAATGCCCCGTTTGACCAATCACCTCGCCCAATGTCTAATGTTGACATCTTTTAATTTCTAATGATTGGTTTCTTTGGAAGTTGATATAGACCCATTTTAGACATGCTAGTACATAGATATTTTTTTGATAAAGAGAATTATATGAATATAAAATATATCAATTACACATGACCTCTACATTAACATGATATCAAAAAACTATTAAAGCCACTAAGGCACACAACTGGTGGCAACAATTCTGCTTCTTGAACTGCCACATGTTGGGATTGCATGCATAGGCTGATGAAACAAGCGTAGTTTTTCCCACAAGGGTGACTCGGTAGTTTATATCAACCTCATAGGGAAAATGTGAAATTCTTTCTTGTCCTTTCAGTCAACCTACAACAACAATGAATAGTTTTGTGTCCCCAACTCACCGAAGTGTTTGTCGTGCACTGCCAGCATGTAAGCGATATTAAACATAATCTAATAACTAAATAAATTAAAACAAAGTATTTTTATTTTCAAATTTAATAATAAATAAAAATAAAATAACATGTAAAGTAGTGTAGAAGGTGTTTCTTATGGCTAAAAGTGGATAGGGGCATGGTTTCACTTGACCCCTCTCTCTCAAATATGATGGTGGTGATATAGCTTCATTCAACAAGTTAGGAGCATGTAAACAAATATGGAGTTATTGATAAGTATAAACATGTAAAGCACATCCTGGTAGAGAGTTGATTGATACGTCTCAAACGTATCCATAATTTTTGATGCTCCATGCTTGTTTTTACACCATTTGCTTAGTGTTTCGTTACACTTCGTGGCATTTTTATGCATTTTCTGGAACTAACCTATTAACAAGATGCCACAGTGCCAGTTCCCTGTTTTCTACTATTTTTGTGTTTCAGAAATGCTACATAGGAAATATTCTCGAAATTGGACGAAACAAAAGCCAGACGTCCAGATATTTCACGGAGCTTCCAGAACACCGAAGAGGAGACGAAGCCGAGCCAGAGGGCGGCCACACCATAGGGCGGCGTGGCCTAGGGCTGGCCCACGCCCCCTGGTGGTGTGGGCCCCCTGGTCCACCTCTGACGCTGCCCCTTCGCCTATAAAGACTCCCCGACGGGAAAAACCTAAAGACCCGATCACTTTTCTACAAACACATCGCGATCCGCCGCCGTCGTCGACCCGAGATCGGGAGGGTCCAGAAGCTCTTCCCGGCACCCTGCCGGAGAGGGGAATCTCCACCAGAGGTCTTCTTCATCGCCATGCTTGCCTCCGGCGCGATGAGTGAGTAGTCTACCTTGGACTATGAGTCCATAGCAGTAGCTAGATGGTTGTCTTCTCCACCATGTGCTTCATGGTCAGATCTCGTGAGCTGCTTAACATGATCGAGACTACCTTTATGTAATTCTACATGTTGTGTTTGTTGGGATCCGATGAATATTGGTGATATGATTGAGTTGATGTACTAAATTTTATCTTATGTTATCTCTATGTTGTTTATGATCTTGCATGCTCTCCGTTGTTAGTAGCTATCTTGGCCGAGTAGTTGCTAGTGACTCTAAGAGGGGGTATTTATGCTCGATAGTGGGTTCATGCCTCTATTTAATCTGGGGGAGTGACAGAAACCTCTAAGGTTGTAGATGTGTTGTTGCTACTAGGGGAAAACAACATTCATGTGCTCGAGGGCATATGCTTTGTTTACATTACACACTTTGCTTAATGCAATTATCTATTGTTCGCAACTTAATACTTGTGGAGTTCTCGGATTGATTCGCCACAAGTGGATTATTAGTCATAGATGCAGTTGGATGGCGATCTATGTATCTTGTTGTAATGCCTAGAGTAAATCTCATAGTGATCCTCTCGACATGCACGTTGTCTTTATTCTATCAATTGCCCAACTGTAATTTGTTTACCCAGCATATATTATTTTATCTTATGGAGAGACACCACTAGTGAACTGTGGACCCCGGTCCTATTTCCATTATATTGCTATCACCTGTTTACTTTACTCGCATTATTTACTTTACTCGCATACTATTACTATTTTCCACTCGATACGCTCATTCCTTTGTTTCAAGCAAACCGGTGAGATTGACAACCTCATCGTAAGTTGGGAGCAAAGTATTTGGTTGTGTTGTGTGCAGGTTCCGCGTTGCAGCTAGCAAAGCAAAGCTTGGATGAGGCGCCTTATAAATTGTCCGGAGCTGTCGCGAAGCTAGTAAGCATCACCTTCTGGAGTTTGGCTTTTTCCTACTGGATTCGATAAACCTTGGTTTCTTACTGAGGGAAAACTGATGCTTTACTCATCATACCTTCCTCTTGGGGTTCCCAACTGGACGGTGATTCACATCAACCGTACCGCAACAAGCAACACGTTTTCTGGTGCCGTTGCCGGGGAAAAAGAAGACTTCCGCAAGGGGAGCTTCGCACGCACATCCTTTACTTTGTTTTAAGTTTTGCTTTACTTTATTTTACTTGCATCATTTTATCAAAAATACAAAAAAAATTAGAATCCTTTGTAGTTGTTTATTATGTCTAGTTCAGTTGCTACTACTATGTCGCCCGAGGATATGATTTTCACTTTTAAACAGAAGGATGAGGAAAGTTTTAAAGAAGCTTGGTCTAGAATTTATGATTGGCATGGAAAAACTGAACCGAAAATGACCTTGAGTTTGCTTCTTAGTTGCTTTTACTTTGGACTTGCTCTTCGTTATAGATATGCTTTGGATGCTACTGCAGAAGGAGATTTCCTTCATTGTGATGGCGATCAAGCCTTCAATATTATAAAAAAGTTGATTACAATTTATAGCATGCCAACCTACTTTGATTCCTCTCTTGTGTGCATTTTTAATAGACTTAATATTCTTGAGACTCGCACTGCTAGTTTGAATACTTGCTACAATACTTTGCGCCAGCATTTTGATTATGTGCCAGCAAATGTTGAACCTTCGATTTGGAACCCTACGGTAAAAATCACCATTAATGGTGAAACTTTTCATGCTCGTTGTGATATTATGACTGAATTTTGTCTCATGCCAAAGGATGTTTATGAATCTTTGAGTCTTTGGAAGCTTTCTGAGGGGGGGAGAAGAAATTTTCCTTACTAATAATGCCACTATATTTCCCGTTGGAATAGCTGAAGGAGTTTTTACAAAAGTCCTAGGAAGAATGATATCTACTGATTATCTTGTTATTGAATGTGTAGGAAAAGGACAAATCACACTTGGAAGATCCCTACTGAAGCTCCTGGGCACCGTTATAGATGTGGGAAAGGCAATATAAGATTTATCTCTCCACCTTGCAATAGCCACGTCTTTCCTAGAGTCAAGAGCAAAGGTAAGAAAGGCAGACGTAAGGCACCCGCTAATCCTAGCACTTCATCACTTGATATTACTTGATTCGCATTTTCTGCGCCTAGCTCAAAGGCGTTAAAGAAAAGCACTTTTGGGAAATAACCCAATGTTTTTATATTCAGTTCTTTT
Source organism: Dactylis glomerata (assembly GCA_007115705.1). Classification (NCBI taxonomy): domain Eukaryota; kingdom Viridiplantae; phylum Streptophyta; class Magnoliopsida; order Poales; family Poaceae; genus Dactylis; species Dactylis glomerata. The sequence goes on from QXEO01001109.1 coordinate 367,413, forward strand.
TCTTTTATTTAAGTCTTGGAAGTTATTACTACTGTAATGACCTCTCCTTATCATTTTTATTTCGTTTTTGTGCCAAGAGAAGCCTCTAATTTGAGCGAGGTAAGATTTGGGGATGTTGCTGTCCTAAAACAGTTTTCGGTGCTGCACCGTAAAAATTCGTGAAAATTCTCTGTATATATTTTGGACCTGCTATTTCTTGTGCATATGCCCCAGGTTATATCCAAACTTTTATTAGTTTAACACTTTTTGATTTGAGCAACAGAAAACCCTCTAAAAATTCGACCTTTGTCAGCGGTTCTGTTTTGACAGATTTCTGTCAATATTTGTGTTTGCCACTTTATCGCTTTCTTTTTGAGTTCTTTTGATCAAGGAACTTTTGGGGAAGTTGCTACAGTAGTATATACTTTATATGTGGTGGTTTTGAGTTGAAACCTGAAGCAAAAAGGGGTTGATTCTATGTTATGCTTACACTAATGTTGCTAATAGATTTGTGTTTAGTTTTGTATGAAGGAAGTTTTCAAGTGTAGGGATCGGAGAATGATGAGATGAGTTGAAGAATGGACAAAAGCTCAAGCTTGAGGATGCCCAGAACCCCAAGAAATATCCAAGAAGTACAAGCGTCAAAGCTTGGGGATGCCCCCGAGGCACCCCTTCTTCATCAGCAAAAATCAGGTCACCTTTCAATACGCTATATTTTTATTGCTTCATGCATTATGTGTTTTTCTTGGAGCGTCAGTTATTTTTAGTTTTCAGTTTTCTTTAGTTTTGTTTGCTGCAATAAATGGTTGGACCCCAACAAATTTCTTTTGGAGAAGTTGCCTTGCTTTTCATTTGCCAAGAACACTCTGTTTTTTACTCTATTCGTTTCCACGAGTGTTCTCTTTTTCTAGAACTACGTTTAGCTTTTGATTTTCGCCTTGCTTTGTGTTCAGATCTTGTTATATCTTTACATCAAGGTGTATTTTTGCCTCTGGTCTATATTGGTTTTCATCAAAAGAGTTGGTTATAAAAAGTTCAAATGGTGTTGGAAAAGAGAAAAAGCTTTATGCAAAAAAGTGGTACAAGAAGGAGCTTGTGTAGACTGCGGCCTAGGCTTTTGCATGTCGTGCTTGATGTCTTTTTGATAGTATGCTTAGTGGTTTTGCTGTAGCATGACTTGTCTCAAATAACTGAGATTGCTTAATGAGCCTTTGAAAAAATCATGCGTTGTTTTAATTATTTGGAAGCATTATTTTGGTTTTCTCCTTTGATGCTTTATTTGGGTTGACTTGGCGCATGCTCACACATGTTAGACTCATACAAAGTCGCCATTGCCTCTATGATCATTTAGTTTTTGACATTTGATGCCATCTTATGCTTCTTTTAATGTCGCTTTGTCGCTTTGCATAATTATAGCCATTATTGCTCTCTTAGTTGGTCGCTCCCAGTCTTTTGCTACTTTGCTAGCCCTCGCCTTGTACTGAGTATGAGCTCTACTCGTGCATCCAATACCTAAAAATCAAGTTTGCCATTGTGTCCACTATAAATTCCTATGCATGGTATTTGTAAGCCATTCCAAGTAAATTTTCATGTGCTACCTTTCAAAAACTTTCAACTACTTCTTGTTTTGTGACACTGTTTTTAGCTCATGGGGACGTAGTGGTCAGAATTGCTATCTTCCATATTAAATTAAGTACCCCTCGACTAGGCAGCTTAATCTGCTCGTCATTAATTTTGCATGAGAGCTGGTCAGACCATTGCAATCTAAATTCTAAAAGAGAAAAAAAGGCACTCCTCCATGGTATGTGAATGTTGGTGGGCACCCGATGGAATCGGTTAGCCATGGTTTGAGAAAGGAAAAAAGGTGGGGAGGAGTGCCAAAGCTTTATAAAAGAGCACCAATGTGCCAAACTTTCAAAGAACTCGGAACCGCTCTCACTTGTTTATTATGGAAGATAGTAAGACCCCATTGCTAGTCGTTGACAAAAGCAACCACCTCTCAAAACCTAAGTTTTATCTCTCTGTTTTACAAATGAAAAGCTCTAGCACATGTTTAATCACTGCTTCCCTCTGCGAAGGGCCTTTCTTTTACTTTTATGTTGAGTCACCACCTTCTATCTTTATGCACCATTAAGAGAGCATAGTTGTCATTCTGAGTATAATGTGCATTGTCCCAAAGTTTTCATTGATTGATTCATATTGTTGGTTTCACTTGTTCTTAAATTACTTGTATCTAGTCGCCCTCTTAAACTTGAAGGTATCCTATGCATTTATGTTTTGCTCTCTCATTAAGGACAAGCTGAAAACCATTTGCTATGTTTTTCCTTATGATTTGAACACATGTTTGACTTTCATTGTTTCATTTTCATGATCTTTTGTTTGTGTTCATTTTTATGTTATAACATGGTTGCTAAGTTTCTTCTATCAAGATTATGTCTTTCATGCCCATGTTTTAAGTTCTTTGATCCCAGCGCACAACGCTTACATATATGGTCAAGATTGTGTAGGTGCATGTCACCTCAAAAATTATTTCTTTTGTTACCACTTACCTACTCGAGGACGAGCAGGAGTTAAGCTTGGAGATGCTGATACGTCTCAAACGTATCCATAATTTTTAATGCTCCATGCTTGTTTTTACACCATTTGCTTAGTGTTTCGTTACACTTCGTGACATTTTTATGCATTTTTTGGAACTAACCTATTAATAAGATGCCACAGTGCCAGTTTCCTGTTTTCTACTGTTTTTGTGTTTCAGAAATGCTACACAGGAAATATTCTCGGAATTGGACGAAACAAAAGCCAGACGTCTAGATATTTCACGGAGCTTCCAGAACACCGAAGAGGAGACGGAGCCGAGCCAGAGGGCGGCCACACCATAGGGCGGCGCGGCCTAGGGATGGCCCGCGCCCCCTGGTGGTGTGGGCCCCCTGGTCCACCTCTGACGCTGCCCCTTCGTCTATAAAGACCCCCCGATGGCAAAAACCTAAACACCCGATCACTTTTCCAGAAACACATCGCGATCCGCCACCGTCGTCGACCCGAGATTGGGAGGGTCCAGAAGCTCTTCCCGGCACCCTGCCGGAGAGGGGAATCGCCACCGGAGGTCTTCTTCATCGCCATGCTTGCCTCCGGCGCGATGAGTGAGTAGTCTACCTTGGACTATGGGTCCATAGCAGTAGCTAGATGGTTGTGTTCTCCACCATGTGCTTCATGTTTAGATCTCGTGAGATGCTTTACATGATCGAGACTACCTTTATGTAATTCTACATGTTGTGTTTGTTGGGATCCGATGAATATTGGTGTTATAATTTAGTTGATGTTCTGAATTTTATCTTATGTTATCTCTATGTTGTTTATGATCTTGCATGCTCTCCGTTGTTAGTAGGTATCTTGGCCGAGTAGTTGCTAGTGACTCCAAGAGGGGGTATTTATGCTCGATAGTGGGTTCATGCCTCTATTTAATCTGGAGGAGTGACAGAAACCTCTAAGGTTATAGATGTGCTGTTGCTACTAGGGGAAAACAACATTCATATGCTCGAGGGCATATGCTTTGTTTACATTACACACTTTGCTTAATTCAATTATCTGTTATTCGCAACTTAATACTTGTGGAGTTCTCGGATTGATTCGCCACAAGTGGATTATTAGTCATAGATGCAGTTGGATGGCAGTCTATGTATCTTGTTGTAATGCCCAGAGTAAATCTCATAGTGATCCTCTCGACATGCACGTTGTCTTTATTCTATCAATTGCCCAACTGTAATTTGTTTACCCAACATCTATTATTTTATCTTATGGAGAGACACCACTAGTGAACTGTGGACCCCAGTCCTATTTCCATTATATTGCTATCACATGTTTACTTTACTCGCATACTATTACTATTTTCCACTCGATACGCTTATTCCTTTGTTTCAGGCAAACCGGTGAGATTGACAACCTCATCGTAAGTTGGGAGCAAAGTATTTGGTTGTGTTGTGTGCAGGTTCCGCGTTGCAGCTGGCAAAGCAAAGCTTGGACGAGGCGCCTTATAAATTGTCCAGAGCTGTCGCGAAGCTAGTAAGCATCACCTTCTGGAGTTTGGCTTTTTCCTACTGGATTCGATAAACCTTGGTTTCTTACTGAGGGAAAATTGCTGCTTTACTCATCATACCTTCCTCTTGGGGTTCCCAACTGGACGGTGATTCACATCAACCGTACCGCAACAAGCATTGATGCAACACAACCTTCTAATACTCCTATAGGAAGAGAAAACTTCCACATGCCATATTTAAGAATTAACATAGCATTACCTTAAGATTTTTGACATGATGCTGACAAGGAATCAGTTGTGCTATACCTTGAACAAACAAGACCATATTTTCTATCACTAGATGGACAATAGCACAAGCATTCCATTCTTCATAATGAGGTGATCAACAAAAAGATAAATATCATGGCATCACCTAGAATTTTTGTCAGCTTCCTATGCATCCCACCAGATTACTCCAACTAATTCACACGGTAACATATACATCTATCAGTACACCAATAATAACTAGCAATTTGGATACCATAAATCATCTCAATAACAAAAGATCTGCCATAGAAGTAATACAAATATTGTTACAATCATGATAGGCATATCATGTGACTCTAATTAGTTAAGTACATAGAGAGAGATTGATATGAGTTACTTCCACAACCCCATAATTCCAAAATCGCACTTCATCATAGCGACGAAGGGGATGGTGTCGATAGAGCCAAAGGAGAAACCATGGGCAGTTCTGGCAACGTCTCCCCTCATATCCACATAGTCAGTAGATCCGCTTCATGTGTTTTTTTTTATCGCCCCCTTGCGATCTCGCCAAGCGGGTCATATATATAGTCGGTTTTAGAAACATGATCTAAAAAATGTGAGAAATCTGAGTTATTTTTATCATCTTATGAAAACTTTTGAGAGTAAAAATAAATTTTTATAAAAGTGAATTGTTTTGATTTGACGAGGAACAAGACGAGGAAGCCCAATATGGTGATCTATTTGGATGTGTGCAAAGCTAGTTTCCAATCAACTATGTGGGCATCCCGATTCATTATCGAAGACAAGCAAATGCTGATCAATAGAAACATGTTGAGGAGAGACTACAAAAAAATACTAAGTAGTTGGAAAGGAAAACTACTAACCCTTGGTGGAAGAATGGTCCTCGTCAATTCGGTACTGAGTAATATGGTATTGTATATGATCTCTTTCTTCCAGTTACCTAAAGTAGTCTTACAAAGATTGGATTATTTCCAATCAAGATTCCTTAGGCAAGGTTCTAGTGAAAAAAATATTGTCAGGGTAAGTGGAGCATGGTGTGTCGTCTTAAAGATCAAGGAGGTCTTGGGATTCATGACCTTGAGGTCAAGAACCGAGCTCTCCAAGGTAAATGGCATTTCAAGCTTCTTACCAGAGATGGGGTATGACAATGCCTCCTAAAACGGAAATACATTGGCAGTAGTGCTTTGTCTCAATTTTATTGGAAACAAAAAGTGGAGCTTTGTGGGGGATCTGGAAGTGTCAAAATAAGCAAAAAAAATTAAGCCAAACAACCCACACTACAAGCTTTGAAGGCTGTGTTCAAATTGAGCTAGATCTTATCACTCATAGAGTGAAAAAAATATCGACAAAGCTCCACTTTCTGATTGGGTGAATAATTTGTAATCTTGTAGGGCTCTTTTTCTTTTATTTTTGCTCCCTATGCCCCCTCCTTAGTTAGTTTTTATTTTTTATGTTTTTAGAGATGTAAACTTTGGTTCGGTGTTGCCTTCCTCAAGCATACCTTATTATTTAAATAAAATTATACCATAGGGGCTTCCCCAACGGTTTCACAGTCAAAAAAAGGAAACTCACACTTCTGGGCTGGCCTAATTCATTGAATTAGTTCTTCTTTCCAATTGGTTCATTCCTTATAAAACATGGCTCGGAAATTAGGTTCTGGGAAGATAAGTGGTTGGGTAACACTATACTCCGAGAAAAATATCCAGCTCTACAAAATATTGTAAGTTACAAGGGCGATGCTATTGCTAAGGTATTCGAGTCTTCCCCACCAAATGTGATATTCAGAAGAGATTTAGGTCCAAGGCTAGCATCATGGCATGGTTTGGTTTGGCATTTGACTTTGGTCAATTTGACACAAGGGACAGATGAATCTTCATGGAGTCTACATGAGAGTGGTAAATTCTCCATTGACTCCATGTAGAGAGCAAAGACTGAACTAGAAGTGGCAGTCAATAATCGCAAAAAATGGAAAATGAAGATTTTGCTTTAAAAAAATGGTGTGGTATCTTGATAGAGGAGTAATCCATACCAAAGACAACCTTGTAAAACACAATTGGCATGTAAGTCGAAAGTGTGTATTCGTTCATCATGACAGGACTACCAAACATTTATTCTTCCTGTGAAAATTTGCTAGATCTATATGATCAATCATTTGAGTAGGTTCAACCTTATACGCACCAACTAGTGTTGCTAATGTTTTGGCAACTAGCTAAATGGTGTGGATCATAGGTTTAAAATATTTATTAGGATAGGATCGCTTGCGTTATTTGATCGCTATGACTATGTAGAATTGACAAGATATTTAATAATAATAATTCTTCTCTCATGCAGGCTATCTATCGGTGCATGGCTTTGTTTCATGCATGGTCGTCTCTGCAACATGTTGAGAATCATGACCTATTTATAGAGGTGTTTGCACGATTGAAAGACACGGTGAGAAATATTTTTATATGACATGCATGGCAGCATGATCTTTGGATTTGTTCTCCATCATCTTAGACGTCTTTACAGTTTTTGATCAACAGTTATGTTGAGCCTTTTTATACTTTCTAGTTTGGTTGGATTGTAGCGGTTGTATGCGGAAGCTATGTAGAGGCTACATGTAATGCTTAAACCTTTTAAATAATAAAGCGTTTTTTATTATAAAAAGTGGTTACGTTGCCCAAGCTATGCACCTCTGGATCTTTCTCCTTGTCCTTCTTCTCCCAGCTCTTGCACAACACGAAGTACAGGCTGTTAAACCATCACTCAGTTGATTCTTATTTGCAAATTTGCTGATTCATTTTTGCGTTCCGGTTGCACAAATGTGCAACTACACAATATATGTGATGTAAAATTGTATAATTTTATTATTATTTGTGAAACGACTTACATTATCAGTGTTTTTAGTCGTGTGAAATTCTAGTGAACGGATCACCAGTCGGACCAATATAATTTTGGATGAATTATTTTTTCTCGATGACGGATATACACACAGTTCGAGACAGGCCTATATACACAGACTGATATGACAAATATGACTAGTGTTTCGCAGTTCACGTCGTCACATTAAGTGATCCAGGTCGCATGAGCGAAATAGTTAAAGAAGTACAAGCACCCAACATCAGCACATTCCCAAATCCAGCAGCAGCTTTCAGCTCCGTATCATGCCAGCAGGTCAGTGTTCACGTCTTGATCCTTAGGTGGACCATCTTGCCCAAGCAGATGCCTTGTCATCTCGGGATCTTCCTCCTTGGTCTTCTTCTCCTCGCTCTTGCCCCACAGCACGCAGTAGAGGCCGATGACGATCAGCACAGCCCCAATTATCCTGCAGCCATAAGCATGGATCAGAGAAATGTAGGTAGTTCTGCCTGGGTTGCCCTTGCATATGCATGTCCTTACCCTCCGGTGTAGAGCTGGTCTCCGAGAATGATGGCGGCCATGACGGCGACGGCGACGGTCTGTACGGGCTGGAAGACGGCGGTGAAGAGCGGGCCTCCCCTATCGATGCACCATATCTGCAGAGCGAAGGCCACCCCGGACGCCACCAGCCCCTACCACACAAAAAATAGGTTTCACTTTAATATTCAGACAAGCCACAAGAGAATCAAACAAGATGCATGCATGACCCTTCCATGTGAGGTCAGGTGAGGTGAGGTGCTTACAGCGTAGAGGATGGTGAAGAGCTCCCCGACGGAGCGCACCTTCCACCTGCTCAGATCCTCCTCCGTGAACGCCGCGATGACAAGGAACTGGAGCAGGCCGAAGACGCAGGTGAGCGAGATCACGGAGAGCCTCGCCGGGTACCGCTTCAGCACGGGCACCTGGAGGACCATCCACCCGGACCACGAGAGGCAGTGGCCGAGGATGAAGACGCACCCCAGCGTCCAGTTGAAGATGGGGCTTGCCGAGGTCCAGGAGACGAAGGCCTGCACGTGCAGGTTGCGCGCGGCGAAGAGCGGCAGGCCCTTGTAGAGCGTGATCACGGTGGCGCCGCCCACGCTCACCACCGTGCCCACCACCTTCGCCACCCCGTGCCGCTTGCCAAAGTCCACCTGCTCCAGCCTGAGGACCGCCGCCAGCACGAAGGTGATCGCGGGAACCATGTTCTGGATCGCGGAGGCGTACGTTGGGGACAGGTGGTACAGGCCCAGCAGGTAGAACCCCTGGTTCGCAGTGATCCCAATGAGCGCTAGAACGAAGAACTCTGCCAGCAGCGAGAAGGTGAGCGGCGGCCTGTCTTTCCTGAAAACGAAAATACAGACACACCAGGATTCAGAAACCATTGCTGTCTGACTGACTCGCTGAAACCTTAAACTTTTGGAAGGAGGATAATCAAGATCAGAGACGCACTTCTCAAGGAAGTAGGCGAAGGGTGCGAGCAAGGCGAGCGAGATGATGTTCCGGTAGACGATGAAGACGAGCTTGCTGATGCCCATGTTGAGCGCGGCACGGCTCACGATGTGGAACCCGGCGAGCGTGAGCTGCAGGGCCAGCACCCCCATGAACAGCTTCACCTTCTCCCCATGAGCATGATCCCGCCCCATCTCTCCCTCTCTATCTCTACAGACGCAGTGCTGCTTGCTGCAATGATATCTGCTGCTTGTGGTTTTGTTGGGGGTAGTCTTGGAGTTCAGGGGTATATATAGTGGCCGCCATTGCTGCTGCTACTAGCAGGTAGCAGCACATCCTCTCCCATCCTACCTATCTCTTGTTGTCCTGGCGCATCAGAGGGCAGACATGGTCCTGGTAAAGGGACCTGGCAAGTGCATGAATGCAACGTCGCTCTAGTAGATTGGGAACAATTGGACTGATCACCTTAGCTAGCTAGCTAATTGCATTGCATCAAGCCCATGATGCATCGCCTTAATTGATCCGTTATACCTACGTCATGTTCACGCCGGTTTATTTAGCTGCAACAGAATCTTGTTAACTGTTTTGTGTCTACATTGACCATCCGCACAAACATGCTTTTATTCGGCTCATGAGATCTCACATGCATATATATAGTAATATACGTACCATATCTATAGTAGCATAGTTATTTTCCCATGATCTGTGTGAACTGAGCTGTGATCTACAGGAGGTTATAAATACCAGATGTTCGTACCTTTTTCGACAATGAGATGTTAATTATACCTGTTCATGGAAAGGCAGGCTACATAGTTATTGCTTGCAAGATCACAACATCCTCTTAGCTTGTAATGGGTTTATATTCCGAATGTTCATCATGTCCTCTCCCCTTCATCAATTTCCCTTCTCGCTGTCGGTGTGCTGCGACCATGAGAGCAGTTTTGACTCATCTTCTTGGTGGATTATTATAACAGCATGGAGGGATTTTGGATGTATGCCGCTGGTCTCATGCATGGGCAGTGGGATCATGACAGGTCAGGCTGCTGCGTTTTCAAGCCTGTAATCAGTGAACAGGAGGGCTCACCCTGTATCCCTGTTCCATCTCTGTCGGCTTCAACCCGATGCTTCCTGCATCTTTCTAGGAATAATCTACCTATTTGATTCTCTCGAGAGATCGATCGATCAACTTGGCTGAGATGAGATGGTGATTGCCATGCCAGCTCGGGTTGATCTTCGAGAGAATCACGTACCATCCATGAGCTCTAGTTGGTCTCCAGAGAATCATGACAGAAGAACATGCGCCGGCTTCTCATGTTCAACCGAAGAATGACATGCACAGCATTCATCAAATAGAAGAGAATAGAATTTGAGCTTCAGCAGGGAATCTTAACTGAAATCGGTCAACGGTCCAAGCTTTTGCTATGGTCGAAACGAATAAGAAAAACAACAGCATCCAACACCTGAGGCCCTTAATTTTTTTATTTCCCTACAAACCTTGGCTCTTTTAAGATTCTTTGTTTTCTTTGTGAGGATGTTGATTTCTTCGGTACGTGAGATCTACCAACGCGAGCTCTAGTTAGGTAGTCTTAATATCTTAGATCAATTGATGTCATTGAGATTATGATGGTTTTGCAATTCATCAGCAAACACTACTTGGAACCATAGCTTATCTATGGACAAAGTAACAAAAACGACACTCGCTTGATCCATTCCAAGTTATAGCGTTGCATTCATATTTTAATGAAGTTTCTAATGATATACTCCCTCCATTCTAAAATATAAGATGTTTTAGCCCACTATATATCTAGATATTTGTTTAGTGTGTAGGATAGAAACAAAATGAGTGAATCTACATACTAAAAAGCATCTAGATACATATGTATCAGAAAAAGCCTAAAACATCTTATATTTTAAAATGGAGGAAGTAACTTTTATCACAAATAACATATGCAGTATGGTTAAATTTGTGATCAAAGTTAGAGCACGCAAAACTAGGGCGCCACCAGTGTGACGGAGGGAGTATAAAAGGAGTTATGTTTTAGAACCAAGCAAAATCAGATTGTTGTGCCATAGAAAGTATAGTTATACTAATTTGGTATAATCAAAATACACCTTTATCATGGGAGCTATTTTCTACGACATCGACCGAGAAATAGTCACTCCGAACCCACCTACATCGATGTGAGCTCAAATGAATAATTAATCTTGATGCTTAGCAGCTATACATTCACATCCCGGACAGATAGACAAACACAAACAGATAGAGCATGGCCGGGGAAGCCTCAAATAAGCAGTCACACGTGTGGAGGGCGACACGACAAATCTGTTGTCGATGAGCTACAGGGCAAACTACACTGTATGACAGCGCCCATGCATCCATCCAGTATAGTGCAGCTACACAGCTTCTCTCTCGTCGCTCCTCCTTGTCCCTTTGCATCATATTTTGAAACGAGTGTCCCTTTGCATCATAATTAGCAAGCTATACTAGGTCTGTGCATGCGTGTCCATGGCATAATTAGCATTGATCCATGGCTGTTAGAGAAGAAGGGTCCATGATGCAGCGGTGCACGCACAGGTCATCTTGACCGTACGTGCGCATCCTGTCCAGCGGTGCAACACTGCACATGGCGTGTGGACCTGAGAGTACTTAACTGAGTGTACATCTCACATACTGCTCAGACTAAGCTGCTTTAGGCTTAGAACTCTTGTTGTAGTACTTTCTTCGTTTTTTTTGTTGAGGAAAACAGCTAGGACTCCGTCCTACTGTGTGAGCTTTATTGATCAAATAATAGTTATATCGTTGACTAAAAAAATTCAATAAAACTTGGCGGTTCATCTACCCAAACACATGGTCGTGATCCCGTCTCTCTTGCTAAACAATCTGCAACGGCATTAGCCTCCCTATTACAAAAACTATATTCACACTTAGAAAAAGTAGAAGCTTGTACATAAATGTCTTCAAACACTGCCGCCGCCGTAGACGTACAACAACCCGCTTGTAGAGTCTCCACCACCTAAAGGCAATCAGATTGGATAATGATCCGAGAGCACCCCAATTGGTTTGCAAGCGCCAATTCTCTGCTAACCTCTAATATATTTGCATCAATAGCATAATTGATTGGGTCGTTGCATGCAGCAATAAAATTTCCTGTTTCATCCCGGATAACCGCACCAATTTCTTCGTTTCATATTAGTTGTTGATTTGCATGTATCTAACACATTTTTGTGCCTGTTCACTCGTTTTAACGAAAACGAATATGAAACGGAGTGAGTACTAGTTAGCGGGGGGTCTTGCTAGTTTTGGTGTTAAATAGCATGGGATCCATGGAGATTAATGTGGACGAATTGTGCCGATGAACATGTACGTGAATGGTGCTGGTGGGATTTGATGGCCATCACATGCATCATTCGACCGATGGGATTGGGTTTGGTGGTCTATCCTTATACCGCAGTTATGTTCTTCTTTGCTTCGGTTTGTTCTTTGATACTGTAGACGTAAGTATGCTTTTGTGTTTGAGGTGCGCCATGACTCTGGTTGTAGGAATAATTGTACTCCAGGCTGGTGCGGAGTACTTGATGTCGTTGAAAGTAAGCCCGGCCACCTCAATCTGGGTCATCCATGAACCATGATACACCTCTTTCTCTCTTTCACAAAATGCTGTACATCGGTTGACCACTGTGGCACCGCTAGGTCAAGTATACTAATGTGTTCAAATCGTCATATGGTTACTAGACATATCTAGAACATAGTAGCAGGAAACGGGGTCCAAGGCTGGTTCCTCGACCCAGGGTCGATCGACCCGGATGGAGGGTCGGGAACGACCACGGGTCGACGCGGATCGACTGTCGGGTCCCGATCCCGTTCCATCTGGGCTGGCCTCAATGAGTATCCAAATTTTGCAGGGAAAATCACAGGAGTACACACATACACAGAATCCCGCTGTAGCCTGCCGCTCCGACCGCACGCTGTATGCGCCGTCGCCGTGCTGCCTACGCCGGCGGCCGACCAGATGGTCCCAGTCTCACCTCTAACGTTGTCGTCGCCCTTCGGCGTACCCATAGTTCGTCCCTCGTCTTAGTGGTCGCATGGTAGCCTGGGCACAGCGCTGGTCTGGGCTACAGATAAGATTTTGCCCTTTTGGCTCCTGGGGAAGAAGAAGATAGAATAGAATAGGAGATGCGCGTATTGCGCATTTGCCCTTCAATTCCAGGACTCGAGAGTCAACACGGTATACTGTGGTAGCGGCCCATTGGGCTAATGCTGACCTGTGGTCAATATTTTATATAATTATTATTTGTATATATTTTTATCTTCTGCAAAAAAAATTATTAACTTGGTGTTGAAGTTTGGAAGGAATATTTCTCCCCACCCATTTCATCAACCCGGGGTCATCGACCCAAAATTAAGTGGATCCCGACCCTCGTTCCAGATTGAGGTACCAGAGATGTATAGCCCTCGCCGACCCTCATTCCTTGCGATATCAATCCTCGACCCTTGACCCCGTTCCTCGACCCAGATTTCTGGCAACTATGATCTAGAATGCCACCACCGACTGAACCCCAATTTGCAGCACTTGGCCAGATTTGGGATCAAATCAATTCGAGAGAAATCGGTGTACTATATTGTTTCTCGTCGCTATTAAACTAGACTAATAAACTATAGCTAAGCTGTAGCACAAACAGTTAGAAGATTAAATCGGATTAGCAGTACTACGTACCTTGACTAATCCGGTGGTGAATTCACGGGGTAGTAGTACGTACTAATGGTAGTGGGCAGAAGATCCGCCGCCGCCGCCGCCGCCATACTACTCGACTGCCGGGAGAAGACGGGAAGCAAGTCCAACGTCGGCGGCAGCAGGCTTCCTCGCACTCTGGAAGACTGGATCGACATCTGATGAGGCGAGAGCGGAAGTTGAAAATGACCAGGCTTCAACGATCGATCATGGCAAGTACGTGGGTACTCAGCAGATGGGCTATTTTTTAACTTGTTGGGCGTTGCCGTGTTGGGCTCGGTTCGTGCACAGATACTTGGATTTGGGCTTAAGTACACCCTACAATTTATTATGAAGTACTCTGAGTAATTAAATCAGCGATATTTATTATGGGTCAGAAAAAATACTACTCCCTCCATCCCGGTTTTAAGGGTACAATTTGCAAATCATGCAATCCCAAAATACTCCCACCTCCTAGGCATATTAGCATTTAAGATGTTTAGTTAACAGCTTTGTATAAGAAGTTTTTTGCATTTCCAAGGCCAAACAACCAATGCATGGTCTCCCTGTGAGGCGACTCGGGCGGAAACCCTAAGACCGCCGCCGCCGCCGCCTCCCCTGCTCCACCCTCCCTCGCCGCCGCCGGCGCAAGTCGCTGGGCAAAGCCCGTCGGCGGCCGGTGGCGGCAGGACTTTCTCCTTCGTGCGGAGCCTCTCCATCCCCTGCATTCCTCCTCCAGTCCTCGCTGCACATCCCCCGCCGCCAGTTTCCTCGGATCTCGCGGCCGCAGGTGCTCCTCCAAGTCCCTGTCCGGGCCTCGCTCCTCCCTTCGCTAGCCTGCTTGCCAGGCCGAGCCCTTGGTTGCCTCCGGTGCCCGCGTGCCATCAGGCCGGCCGGCCGGCGATCCCGGCTCCTGAAGCACGGCTCCGCGGGTCTCTGCACCGTTGTCGCGGCATCGTCGGTGCCCCTGTGCTTTGCCGCCTGTCTGTGGGAGGCGGCAGTGGCATCTCCGCATGTCTCCGTTGGCGTCGGCCCATCTCTGGTGCGCGGCGGCCTCTGCCTAGGTGTGCGGCAGTGCCCCGAGACTGAAGTGAGGTGCTTCTTCCGGGAGTAAATCCCTACTCTACTTTGTGTCTGAGTGACCACGGCGGCGCTCTCGTGTCGTGTACCTTGCTGAAGGTGTGGTCTGGGAGATGTTCATCCTGCCGTGTCTCGTGCGTTGCCCTGCCGTGTGGCTGCTAGTTTCTTCCCTCCGGCGACCCTGTCGCTGGGTTAAAACCTCCTGCTCCAGGTCCTTCATTCCTCTGTTTGCTTGGCGCTCGTGTCGCCTTCTCCCTCCTCTGTCCTGAGCCGTGCCCGTGTCACCATAGTCTAATGTTGGCCTCTGCTCCCCGTAGTTTGCTTCTATGGTGCTCCGGCGAGTTCCTCCTCCAGCTCCGTTGCTTCGTCCTCCGTCATTTGCTTGTCCGTCCCCCAAAGCCGGGTTAGCGAGTTCTTGATTTTTTCCTTGGTTGTCTTCGTTCTTCTGCGGTGTCCACCCTCCATCGGGGCTTCCTCCCCTCGACGGGCGAGCGGTGTGCCTCCACTCGAGCAGCTACCTTTGGGGGAATCTACTCGTTCTCTTGCCTCGCTTGTCCCTTCCTCGGGGCTTCCTTCCCCTGCGGAGCGAGTGGACGGCGTTGACATGAGCGGCAACCACATAGCCAGGCTCGACTAGCTTGATGGGGTTGGACGCCTTCTCGCAATGTGGAGTTCTTCGTGTCCGGTGGTGTTCAGTGTGTGGCTCTCACTCTAATCGGAAGCCGGGTTAGCAAGTTCTTGACCCCTCTCCTTGGTTGTCTTTCGTTCCCTTGCAGCGTGCCTCCCTTCTCTAGGGCTTCCTCCCCCCGGAGAGCGAGCGGAGGGTGTTTGTTTGGGCAGTGATACGTCTCAAACGTATCTATAATTTTTGATGCTCCATGCTTGTTTTTACACCATTTGACTATTGTTTCGTTACACTTAGTGGTACTTTTATACATTTTCCAGAACTAACCTATTAACAAAGTGCCACAGTGCCAGTTTCCTGTTTTCTGCTATTTTTGTGTTTCAGAAGTGATACACAGGAAATATTCTCGGAATTGGACGAAACAAGTTCCTGAAGTCATATTTTACGGGGAAGCTCCCAAACATCCGAAGACCTGACGGAGGGGGGCCACGTGGCCCCCACACACAGGGGCGGCGCGGCCACCCCCCTGGCCGCGCCGGGCCCACGTGAGGGGCCGTGGTCTCCCCTCTGACATCGCCCCTTCGCCTATATATACCCCCTGACAAGAAAAACCTAAGGGCCCGATCAGTTTTCCAGAATACATCGCGATCCGCCGCCGCCGTTGACCCGAAGATCGGGAGGGTCCAGAAGCTCTTCCCGGCACCCTGCCGGAGAGGGGAATCACCACCGGAGGTCTTCTTCATCGCCATGCTTGCCTCCGGAGCGATGAGTGAGTAGTCTACCTTGGACTATGAGTCCATAGCAGTAGCTATATGGTTGTCTTCTCCACCATGTGCTTCATGTTTAGATCTCATGAGCTGCCCTACATGATTGAGATCACCGTTATGTAATTCTATGATGTTAGTTTGTTGGGATCCGATGAATATTGGTGTTTATGATTAAGTTGCTGTACTGAATTATATCTTTTGTTATCTCTATGTTGTTTATGATCTTGCATGCTCTCCGTTGTTAGTAGCTATCTTGGCCGAGTAGTTGCTAGTGACTCCAAGAGGGGGTATTTATGCTCGATAGTGGGTTCATGTCTCTATTTCACCTGGGGGAGTGACAGAAACCTCTAAGGTGGTAGATGTGCTGTTTCTACTAGGGAGAAAACAACATTCATATGCTCAAGGGCATATGCTTTGTTTACATTACACACTTTGCTTAATGCAATTATCTGTTGTTCGCAACTTAATACTTTTGGGGTGTTCGGATGATATCCCCGAGGGTGGATTATTAGTCATAGATGCAGTTGGATGGCGGTCTATGTATTTTGTTGTAATGCCCAGAGTGAATCTCATAGTGATCTTCTTGACATATCACGTTATCTTTATTCTATCAATTGCCCAACTGTAATTTGTTTACCCAGCATGTTATTTTATCTATGGAGAGACACCACTAGTGAACTGTGGACCCCGGTCCTATTTTAATCATATTGCAATCACCTGTTTACTTTTCCTGCACTGTTTACTTTACTAGCATATTACTACTGTTTTCCACTCGATACACTCATAACCTTTGTTTCAAGCAAACCGGTGAGATTGACAACCTCATCGCAAGTTGGGGACAAAGTATTTGTTTGTGTGTGTGCAGGTTCCACAAACACCTTCAGTCGTCATCGTCTCTCTTCTCCTGATCGATAAACCTTGGTTTCTTAACTGAGGGAAAACTAGCCGCTACACTCATCATACCTTCCTCTTGGGGTTCCCAACGGGCTGGTCATCACCACGCACAAGGACATACTGCTCCCACTTCAACTAAACGCCACAGCTCTTTTCTGGCGCCATCACACGAGTAGCAGGCAGCAGCCGCGGTCTCGGATCTCCTTGTTCTCCTTCTGTGGTCCTCCCTCTTTCAGGGCATCCTTCTTCTGAAGGGCAAGTGGAGTTCTTCAGCGAGAGCGGCAACCATATGGCCACATTCGGATGGCCTGATGAAGATTGGAGGTGGCGATCTACCTTGTCTGCACGTGTCCGGCAAGCTTGGATCCTTGGCGGTGTTTCTCTTAGTGTTCTTGTAGGATCGGTTCTATTTGTGGTGTGGTTCTTGGTCATGTCTGTTCTCTCTCCTTTGTAAACCCCCGTGTAGTTCTTTCATATGTTGTAACAGAAACATGGCCCTGCCGGGTTCTTTCGAGTTGAATGCAACAAGCGGTGGGGATTAATCCCCCCCGTTATTCTCGAAAAAAAAACAACCAATGCATGCGCTTTTTTATTAATTAATGGGTCTTTAAATGAGGAGAAAGAGCCAAATCTCACCACCAATCATATATCACCTAGGGCTAAGAGATTTATAAATTATGCCCTTAAAACCAGGATGGGGGGAGTACTATGCATGTTAGCATGTTAGCACGGTTTGCACGGTTTTCTTTAGAGTTCAAAAGAAACAATTTTGGCTGCAGTAAGAACCGATCCATATTGTTCTTCCTATAAGGAAAATGTAACACCAAGTTTTTTTTGAACGGGAGAAGCCTTGAATGGCCTCGATGCTACATTAAACACGGGCGTTACAAACCAAATTACATCAAGGACTCTGAAGAAAAGTAAAAATACAAGATGGTCCTAGAAATAAGCATTGACAATCCTAAAAAGGTTTGGCAAAAAAGATTAGGTCCCTTGGTCACCGATGACGAGCCGATTCCATGAACAACCGTCCTCCTCCCTACCGGGTACAATCCACTTAGGGTGAAGGTGACACCCGATGTTGTGCAGGAGTCACAGAAGGGCTCCCTAACTAGAGCTTGGGATTGAAGAGAGTCGCCTCTCGACCGAAAGAAGTATGGGTGAGGCGGTTGTCACTAGCGTGCATGAGTCCTCGGCCCGCTGAAAAACTCTACGAGAACACCGTTGAAATGGCATAGATCGGTGGTCACCAGAGGACCACCATAGGTTTTGCTTTCCCCTACAACATATCTTCCTTGATTGCGTCCAGCTTGAGCCACCGGCCAACCAACTCTTCCTCCTCTCAACTTGCCACCATGGCAGGATGGAGACAAAAGAAGCAGAGGTAGTTGGAGCTCATGCAAGGCGCAACCCAGAGCCGTCGAAAGGAGATCACTGAGCTTATTCAACAAGCTACAGGATCTCTCCAAAGACAAGCCCAACTCCAACCTCTAGAGCTCGATAAGAAAGAGAAGATCCAGCGCCCACCAGCGGTAGCTTGGATGTGCCACTGAGATGCTTGACATAGCTTTATTTGTGGATATACCCGCCCCATCTCCTCCAAAAACAACACCACTCGTTGGAGTACTGCTAGGAAGAAGAAGGCCAAGCCGCTCTGACCACAAATGGTTTTCATGATCCAAAAGTCCACCCCGCTCTAAAAGTCTAGGGTTTATGGCTATGGAGTCCACGGCAATGACTTTGGTGTAGATGTTGAGCCTCCATCTTGAGCAATAATCTTTTTTATATATAGGCGTCAGTGGTAGGTGGCTCCATGTTCCATGCTAGTTCTTGCTAGTCTTGCACGTTAAGTATTCCTTCCGGTCTTGATGCAATGTCATTTGTTAGAGATAGATCTTCGAGAAATCCGTTTGTAGCACGTCGGGTTGGTTGGTTTGGATCTTCTGGAAGTGGGCCTTTACATCGGTGGCATCATGGTCGTGGTGGGTTGAAAGGGTGCATGCAAATGTATTGTAAGGGTACGGGCTGGCTCCACTTATCTCTGCCATGCTCCAGATTTGGCCATCAAGATCTGATGCCCTACCCCAAGATGACGACAAGATGCCTAAACACAGCACGGGGGCTAACCCTATACTACACCAATACATAGATAGTCAGCCTCCATATTCCCATCCCCTTTGGCCGGCTAAGCCGCCGGAGAAGAGGAGGGGAGGAGCCAGAAGAGGTTGAGAGACTCTCAAGGGAACACTCGAATGAGAGAGGTTGAGGGCAGGGGTGAGCGCTGGCCCTACCAAATTGGATACCTCAATTGGGCATAAAGTTTAGCACGGTTGATGAGCAGGAGCACGAACAAAGCATTTCTGTTGTTCAACTTTCTAACCAATAGTAGAAAACTCAAACCCTCACCAATAATCATAAGTCCTTCCACCGCCGCAACATATTTTCTCTCACCATCCAAGATCTTAACCTCCCAATGACATTTTACAAGAGATCACAACCATTGCCGATCGGATTTTATTCACCTCCCTTGAAATCTATGTTGTGGTACCTACTAACATCACTGGAGCGAACTATCACTCAAATCACAAAACGAATTTGTGTAGGAATAGCTTTACCGATCACCAGTAGGCTACATGGGCTTTTTTTACGGATCCAAATCTATTATAGAATTTCACAAGAAGTACAAATCAACCTAAACATAACATAATTTACATCGAGACCCTTCGGCCACCTAATGACCACTAACACTCCTAGAGCAAGCCATTCATGCTTCATTGTGACCTCTCACCTGACGTAGCTGCATGGCATTGTTGATTATAGATGGGAAGTTTGTGTTCACGTGCCCATAGCCTTAAGGACTAGTGCCTTAAGGACTAGCGTCTTTGAGCTTAAGTTATTTCCATGGAAACATTGGATCTATCTGAATATCCTAACACCAAACCTGCAACACACGTAGACGATAAGAGATTCGCCACCCCATGGAAGTAGCGACCATCCCCTCCCCCTCCCCCTCTCCCTCCCCCTCCCCCTCCCCCTCCTCTTCAGTGCTGATACGTCCAAAACGTATCTACTTTCCCAAACACTTTTGCTATTGTTTCTCCTCTAATTTGTGTGTTTTAAATACAACTAACACGGACTGACGCTGTTTTCAGCAGAATTGCTCTGGTGTCTCGTTTTTGTGCAGAAATTCAACTTCCAGTAAAAATTCGGGAAAAATCATGAAAAATCCTATTTCACCAGAAGACCCACGGAGCCAGAAGACAGGAGGCGGAAGGGGCTCGAGGGTCCGTCACACAGTGGTGGCGCGGCCCAGCCCTGGCCGCGCCACCCCTGCGTGAGGGGGCCCCAGGACCCCTCTCGACCTCCCCTCTTGCGTACATATACCCCCTGACGACATAATATCGGGGAGACGGCGTTTTTCCCAGATAGACTTCCGCTGCGCCGCCGCCATCAGAAACCGTGATTCGGAACCAGAAACTCCGTTCTGGCACCCTGCCGGGACGGGGATTCGGAGGAGATCTTCATCACCATCACCACCGACGCTCCTCCATCGACCATCCATGACTCCCCCATCCATGTGTGAGTAATTCCCCCACTGTAGGTGAGGGGATGGTAGGGATTGGATGAGATTGTTCATGTAATTTGATATGAGATTGATAGGGCATAGTGCCTAGTATCTTTATTTAGTGCCTATGACATTGTTGCAACTTGTTATGCTTAATGCTTGTCACTTTGGGCCCGAGTGCCATGATTTCAGATCTGAACATGTTATTATTTCTATGATGATACTTGTTGTTTATGGTCTTACCTACAAGTTGTATACACATATTGTTGTCCGGAACCCGAGGCCCCAAAGTGACAGAAATTGGGATAACCGGAGGGGATGGCTATGATGTGAGGATCACATGTGTTCACCGAGTGCTAATGCTTTGCTCCGGTACTCTATTAAAAGGAGTACCTTAATTACCAGTAGTTTCCCTTGAGGCCCTGCTGCAACAGGCTGGTAGGACAAAAAATGTCGTGCAAGTTTCTCCTTGTGAGCACGTACGACTATATACGAAACACATGCCTATGATTGTTTGTACTAGGATGCTTTATCATTATTTATCTGCAATGCCCATATCTCAGTGATTTCATGAATTATCTTATCCATGCAACGCCCGTAATCCATCCCTATGCCTACAGTATTTGTTCCTACTGTTTACAACTGTTACTATTACCGCTGCTATTTTACTACTGCTGTTACTGTTTCCCTGCTGTCACTGCTATAAAACTATTGCTACTGATAAACCGCTGCGAGTAAGACTGTTTCCAGGTTCAGCTGAATTGACAACTCATCTGTTAAGGCTTACATATATTCTTTGGCTCCCCTTGTGTCGAATCAATAAATTTGGGTAATACTTCCCTCGAAGACTGTTGCGATCCCCTATACTTGTGGGTCATCAAGACTATTTTGTGGCGCCGTTGCCGGGGAGCATAGCTTTATTTGTAAGTTCACTTGGTATTCATATTGTTCACTGCAATCCTTTCATCATGGGTAAACCTCGTGATGGAAAAGTTCCTATATTGCCATCCACTACAAGAAGAGGTACGACTCTCAACACCTCTGTTGCTCTTGATTCGCCATCTGTTATGAGTAAGTTGCTTACACCACCACACCCACACGCTACTGCTACTACTTCTGCTGAGATTGAAAGTGCCACTGATAATTTAGATGATGCTTCTACTGTGCTTGATGAGAGAGGTTCACTAGGTTCCTTTTTAGATGCTGCTATTGCTAGAGCTAAGTTGGGAAACACCACTGTTACACCTGTTAGTTCACCTGAGTCTAGGGAATGTTCTAGTGATGATTATGATGATGATGCTTACATTGAGCTTAATGATGATTTTATTGCAGAAGCACGTGCTGCTCGTAATGCAGGTAATGTTAAAGAACTTCTTGCCAGACGCTCTGTTAGATATAATTTGTCTCCTGATCCTAAGTTTGCTGCTTCTCCCATAAATATTAGAGACAAGGATTATGATTTCTCTTTGGATTTATCTTACATATCTATTGTTGAGAAAACTCCTTTTTGTGGTACTAAAGATGAGAGTACTATGGAGCACATGAATGAGCTTTCTACTTTGAGTAATTTGTTTTCTGATGATATTAAGCTCCGCACTTACTTTGTTGCTAATATTTTTCCTTTCTCGTTGAAAGATGCTGCTAAAATTTGGTTTAATAGCTTGTCTCCTGGATCTTTTACTAGTCCTATTGCTTTGGTTAATGCTTTCTTTCAGAAATATTTTCCCGCTAGTGCTCAACATGCTGCTGTGCAGAAAATCTTTGATTTTGAACAGGGAAAAGGAGAGAAATTGCCTGAATCATGGACAAGGTTTTGTTCTTTAATTAGAGCTTTGCCTAAAGAACCATTGCCTAAAAATGAACTCCTTGACATATTTTATAATGGACTAACGGATGAATCTAAGTCATATTTGGATAGTTGTGCTGGTTGTGTTTTCAGGGAAAGAACTCCGGCTGAAGCTGAAGAATTAATGGCTAAAATAAGCCGAAATCATGATGATTGGACTTTAGCTGAGCCAACACCAGCACCAACTCCTGCGCCATCTACAGAGCCTACGCCGAAGAAGAGAGGGATGATTGAATTAAATGATGAAGTTATGAAGGAAGCTAAGAAATCTCTTAAGGAGAAAGGTATTAAGGCCGAAGATGTGAAGAATTTACCTCCTATAGAAGAATTATGTAAGCCAATCCCTCACTCATCTACCATTGAGGTACACTCTCTCCAACGCTTTGATGAAAGAGATATTCCTTATACTAAACCTCCTGATCAATGCTTAGATGAATTTGATAACTTTATTGTTAAGCAAGAAAATTTTAATAGAATGGTGCATAATCATCAGTTGGAGAATTCTAGAGTTATTAACAAGTTGCCGGATATTGTGGAGAGAACCACCAATGATGTGAAGATACTTGCTAAACATTTTCAAATGGTTCAAACACAAACTGATCAGCTTACCAAGGTGCAGAAAGACCTGCTAGTTAATGCTGCAAGAGAGAAGCAAGCATGTGAAATACGCACAAGAAGTGGTGCTGCTACTCAAGACCCATTATATCCTGAAGGACATCCTAAGAGGGTTGAGCAAGATTCTCAACGCACTTCAAGTGATGATATTCCTTCCAAGAAGAAGAAGAAGAAGCACAAGACAACTGCAGAATCCTCTGAAGCAGGTAAAGATCCTAACAGTGTTTCTATTTCTGATGCTGAAACTGAACCAGGAGATGCTTTCGATAAAGAAGAAGATAAAGAAGAAGTTGAAGAAGAACCGGAAAAGAGTGATAAAAATGCAAAGTACACCAAAGAAGACTTCATTGCCAACAAGCATGGTAAGGAGAGGGAACCTTGGGTACAGAAGCCAATGCCTTTTCCTAGTAAGAAACACAAGTCCAAGGAAGAAGAACACTACAACAGGTTTTGTGAATGGATGAGACCTTTATTTTTGCAAATTCCTTTGACTGATGCTATTAGAATGCCACCTTATGCAAAAAATATGAAAGATATTGTCACTAACAAAAGGAAAATTCCTAGTGAGGAAATTTCCACTCTACTTGCTAACTATTCTATTGATGGTAAAGTTCCAGAGAAGCTTGGAGATCCAGGTATACCAACTATTCCTTGCTCCATTAAAAATAACTATGTTAGAACTGCTTTATGTGATTTGGGAGCTGGAGTTAGTGTCATGCCTTTTTCTCTTTATAAGAGACTTGATCTAGAAAAATTGGTTTCAACTGATATATCCTTGCAGATGGCTGATAAGTCTACTACTATTCCTATTGGTATATGTGAGAATGTTCCTGTTCAAGTTGCTAATAGCTGTTTGATATTGACTGATTTTGTTGTGTTGGAAATGCCTGAAGATGATAATATGTCTATTATTCTTGAGAGACCTTTTCTAAACACTGCAGGTGCTGTTATTAATTGCAATCAAGGAAAAGTCACTTTTAATGTTAATGACAAAGAATATACAGTTTATTTTCCTAAGAAGATTGATAGGAGGAATGCTCTAAATTCAATCAAGCATGTTGAGACCATCAAAGTTGGTCAAATTATTTGTTCAGAGCAAAAGCCCAAGGAAGAATATCAAATTGTTATGGTTGGGGCTATACCTATCAAAGTTGAGGTAACATAAGCATTTAGTGAAGTGCAAAGTTTTGCCTCATATAAAGTTAGTTTGGTAACAAGACTTGATCAACCTTGTTAGCAAAGTGAATTTATATGAACGAAACTTCGTTTTCACCGCATCCACTCCACCTTACTTGTATTTACTTTCATAAAAATGTTATTCCTTCGGTTTAGTTGCATGATTAAGAGTATCTCAGAGCTGCTGCATGCTTAGTTTTGATTTGCTTAAAATCTTTTCATCCTCGTTTTTCTGAGTTTTATCGATATGCCAATTTCTGAAAAATCCTCGAAAATAAAGTTTCTCAAAAAATTCCAGAAAATTCTTTATAAATTTTTATGTCAAAAATGGGGCAGAGAGACACCTGGGAGGCACCAGGTGGGGCAGCCACGCCACCTCACACACAGGTGGCGTGGCCCAGCCCTAGCCGCGCCACCCAGGTGTGAGGGGGCCCCACCAGGCCCCTCACTCATCTCTTCTTCCCCTGCTCTTTCTCTCTCCCGAAAAACACCGCCCCATTTGCTCAAGCTCGTGTTCTTGTTGTTATTCACCTAGATTTTTCGATCTCCTTGTTCAGCCCAACATTTCTGCTGAAACTTGGATCATTTGCTCTCTGGTATGTGACTCCTCCACTTGTCCAAGTAGATTTTCTTTTGGTAGAGTATTTCTTGAGTATTTTAGCATTGTAGGTGACAGTATAAATGAGTATGCATGCTTGTTCTATTGCTTAGAAAGGTTATTTTGATGCATGATAGCTCTCTAGTAATTCACTATAGTAGTTTCCTGCATTTGCTTGTCTTTAAATCACTTTTTATGAGTTTGTTGAAAAAAATTCAGAGAAAGGAGATGGCCAACTTCACATATGGAGAAGTGTTTGAAAGTGATGCACCAAGGTCATCAAGGCCCTCAAGATCTACTGCTCAATATAGGATATCTTATAATGAGGATCTCATGTCACCAAACCTTGAAGGGGACGATGGAGATGCACATCCATCTGCCTTCCCTTGTTTTAACTTTTTGAGTGATGCAGGGATTCTCGATGATTTCTTGCTCCTTATTAACAGGGTTGGGTTGACCGATTACGTGGCAGATGAAAGAGACCAATATGCTTTGCTTACAGAGACTTTCGTTGAAAGTTTTAAATTTATTAATGCTCACTACAATCCTTCTGTTGCATTTAAGATTTATGATAAGTCTATCACCATGTCTTTGGGGAGGTTTTGTTCTATTTTAGGTATTCCCATTTTGGAACAGCCAAGAAGATACAAAATCATCCCGCTGATTTGTTGGAGCTTTACCGAGGGGTGACCAATGATGATGACCGCAACGCACAGCGTGGCAAGATAAGAAATATTCAGCTCCCAGCTATTAGATATTTTACTTACTATCTTGCAACTAGTGTACTTGGTAGAGAAAACACTAGCAATATCTCCAACTATCATTTAGCTTTTCTAGCCACCGCTCTTGATGTTGGTAGGAAGTATAACCTTGGTGCTATTATTGCTCGTCGCCTAGCCGCTAGGGGGCCTATTTATGGAGGTATTATTGCCGCGCGCATTGTTGCTGAGCTAGGACTTTCTATTGCTCCTAATGATGTATTGTTGACTCCACAGAGGCTTGATCTTGCTGCTATGAAACTCCATCACTTTGTTACTGCTAACTCATGTGCAGGGAAACTAGTTTACAGGATGTTATTCATTGATGGAGAGGAAAGGGAAATTCCCTTGCCTCAGCCTAACTTGTTCAGCATTCATATAAGGCCATGGTCGCGCACGAAGGTGGAGTTGGATGATCAGCTTAGGCTGCTTGGTTTCAATATCCAACACGGCGTGGTGGTCCAGGAGGAAGAGGAGGAGCCGCCCTATCACTTCACCACTTACCACTCCGGGGCATCCTCGAACTCTTATCAGGACGATGGTGCTTCTTCGTCACACCACGAAGGCGCCACCTCATGGCCGAGTTGGCCGAGTTGGGATTGATCTCCACTTAGGCCAAAAGCCTAAGCTTGGGGGGAGGTACGCCGACGATTCACTCATCTACATATCATATTCTGTCGGTCCTTTGTATATTCATGTTTCGCTTTCTTTATTGTTCTCGTTCTTGTTTCATTTCTTTCCAAAACACAAAAAGACCAAAAATATTTCCGTTGTTTCTTTCTGTTTGGTTCTTTAGTTTTCTACCTTTGGTTTGTTTTACTTGCCATTTCGGTTTGCTATTTGAAAAACCCAAAAATATTTTGCTTTGTTTGCTATTTCCTTCCGCTTTTGCTTCAAAAATCGAAAACCCCAAAAATATTTGTTGTTCTTCTTCGGTTTTGTAAAGTTTGTTGCAGAGTTCAGTCTCCCGTCACTCCATTGGAGCTTGGTATTCACTTTATATTATTCAAGCCACACAAGTGAAGAGCAATAATGACGATATATGACAATCCGAGATGTGGTAAGAGGCTGGTATGAACTCTATTTGTTTTCATTTTTGTACATATACTCATCTATGTGGACATGCTTAGTCGGTTCATGTAAGGTATATGTCATCTAATGGATGCTTTGTAGTTCTTGCTCTCATATGATTAGTTTCAATTTACTATTAGCCTGTAGCATGTCATGTAGACGCTTGCATGCATTGTTTTATTCATAGTATGGTATGATATTATGGTATCCACCTCTGAAAGCTTCATTTGAATCGACTTGGCACATGCTCAAGCATGCATATGACTGAACAAAAAGTCAATTAAGCCTCGATGATCTAAATTGCCTCAGAGTTCTTGTATCATTTTTATGCCTATATTAATTTTGTTTTGTCGCAAGCATGATTATGACAGTTTTTTCTCTCTCGATTGTCGCTTCCCAGTCTTTTGCTAGCCTTCACTTGTACTAAGTATGAGCTCTACTCGTGCATCCAATTACCAAAAACCAAGTCTTCCAAAGAGTCCACTATAAATTCCTATGCATGGTATTTGTAAGCCGTTCCAAGTAAATTTTCATGTGCTACCTTTCAAAACTTTCAACTACTTCTCATTTTGTGCCACTGTTTTTAGCTCATGGGGACGTAGTGGTCGGAATTGCTATCTTCCATATTAAATTAAGTAACCCTCGACTAGGCAGCTTCATCTGCTCGTCATTAATTTTGCATGAGAGCTGGTCAGACCATTATAATCTTAATTCTAAAAGAAAGGAAAAAAAAGGCACTCCTCCAAAGGAATGTGAAAGTTGGTGGGCACCCGATGGAATCGGTTAGCCATGGTTTGAGAAAGGAAAAAGGTGGGGAGGAGTGCCAAAGCTTTATAAAAGAGCACCAATGTGCCAAATTTCTAAGAACTCAGAACCGCTCTCACTTGTTTATTATGGAAGATAGTAAGTCCCCATTGCTAGTCGTTGACATAGAACAATCACCTCTCAAAATAAACTTTTATCTCTGTTTTACAAATGAAAAGCTCTAGCACATGTTAAATCACTGCTTCCCTCTGCGAAGGGCCATTCGTTTACTTCTATGTTGAGTCATCACCTTTTAACTTTTAAGCACTTCTTGAGAGCATAGCTGTTATTCTTAGTGTAATGTGCTTGTCCCAGAAAACGGTTAATTGTGGTATAACCTTGATGCTTGTATCTTTGATATTTCTACTTCTAGTCTTCCCTTGGACTTCAGAGGTGCCTCAGTATTTATGTTTTGCTCTACAAATAAAGGCAAGTGGGATACCATTCTTTCATATCATTTATGCATATTACAATCTTGTAGCTTCTCATGCACATGTTACTTGTTAATAGTGCATTGGCACTCTTTCATAGCTTGCTTGACTATGAGGTAACAGTAGTTGCATATTTCTTATTATGAATTGCCTTAGTACTTGATTACATAGTTAGTATATATACATCACATGAGCAAATGTGTTCGTGAAAGTTTCTTTTATCGCTCTCAGTTGTTAACTGAATTGCTTGAGGACAAGCAAATAGCTAAGCCTGGGGGGAGTTGATACGTCCAAAACGTATCTACTTTCCTGAACACTTTTGCTATTGTTTCTCCTCTAATTTGTGTGTTTTGAATACAACTAACACGGACTGACGCTGTTTTCAGCAGAATTGCTCTGGTGTCTCGTTTTTGTGCAGAAATTCAACTTCCAGTAAAAATTCGGGAAAAATCATGAAAAATCCTATTTCACCAGAAGACCCACGGAGCCAGAAGACAGGAGGCTGAAGGGGCTCGAGGGGCCGTCACACAGTGGTGGCGCGGCCCAGCCCTGGCCGCACCACCCTTCCATGAGGGGCCCCCAGGACCCCTCTCGACCTCCCCTCTCGCGTACATATACCCCCTGACGACATAATATCGGGGAGACGGCGTTTTTTCCAGATAGACTTCCGCTACGCCGCCGCCATCAGAAACCGCGATTCGGAACCAGAAACTCCGTTCTGGCACCCTGCCGGGACGGGGATTCAGAGGAGATCTTCATCACCATCACCACCGACGCTCCTCCATCGACCATCCATGACTCCCCCATCCATGTGTGAGTAATTCCCCCGCTGTAGGTGAGGGGATGGTAGGGATTGGATGAGATTGTTCATGTAATTTGATATGAGATTGATAGGGCATAGTGCCTAGTATCTTTATTTAGTGCCTATGACATTGTTGCAACTTGTTGTGCTTAATGCTTGTCACTTTGGGCCCGAGTGCCATGATTTCAGATCTAAACATGTTATTATTTCTATGATGATACTTGTTGTTTATGGTCTTACCTACAAGTTGTATACACATATTGTTGTCCGGAACCCGAGGCCCCAAAGTGACAGAAATTGGGATAACCGGAGGGGATGGCTATGATGTGAGGATCACATGTGTTCACCGAGTGCTAATGCTTTGCTCCGGTACTCTATTAAAAGGAGTACCTTAATTACCAGTAGTTTCCCTTGAGGCCCTGCTGCAACAGGCTGGTAGGACAAAAGATGTCGTGCAAGTTTCTCCTTGTGAGCACGTACGACTATATACGGAACACATGCCTATGATTGTTTGTACTAGGATGCTTTATCATTATTTATCTGCAATGCCCATATCTCATTGATTTCATGAATTATCTTATCCATGCAACGCCCGTAATCCATCCCTATGCCTACAGTATTTGTTCCTACTATTTACAACTGTTACTATTACCGCTGCTATTTTACTACTGCTGTTACTGTTTTCCTGCTGACACTGCTATAAAACTATTGCTACTGATAAACCGCTGCGAGTAAGACTGTTTCCAGGTGCAGCTGAATTGACAACTCATCTGTTAAGGCTTACATATATTCTTTGGCTCCCCTTGTGTCGAATCAATAAATTTGGGTAATACTTTCCTCGAAGACTGTTGCGATCCCCTATACTTGTGGGTCATCAAGCGCCACCAGCGAGATCACCCCCGATGAGAAAGACAGAGAAACCTTATTCCTCTTCCGCACAACATCATCATAGCTACCATAACTTTGCTATTAGTTTATCAAACTCTAACTTTCGGAACTTAACTACAACGCTAAGCATAGATCTGATGTCCCCACCCCCTCCCACCATCATAGTGGCAAGTAGAGAATATGGGGCCTTCAACATTGGACAAAAATGGAGGAGTTTAGATGAGAGATTTGTCTGGTCGTGTAATTCCATATACATGGGCACCAGAATGGTGACAATTTCAAGGATGATTTGAAATTACAAGAAATATGGCTAATATAGCCTGATTAGCTCAGCGTGTGAAGGCAACTAACGGCGCGAAATAGAGAGTAGCGGGTTTAGGACTACTTCTTTTGGGCTTGTGCTTATGCATAAGCTGGCTTCTAGAAAACGGTGGGAAGAAACTATAGTGGAGAGAAGCTCCTAGAAACCACACCGGACACTTCTTTTAGGCTTTCAGAAATTTCTTATTTGATGTGGTGAGTCATGAAAAGTCTATACTACCCCTAAGTTAAATATATGTCCTGAACAAGTGAGGATACCACAATATAGTAGTTTTTAGTGTAAATGAGCTAGAAAATTAATCAACTACTTATTAGCAAACCGAGGACATATATATGTATGTGATAATCAACACTGCTTATACTACCTTTTTTAACACAAAACCACCACATATAATCAACTACTTATTAGCAAACCGAGGACATATATATGTAAATGAGCTAGAAAAGTCTATACTAACTTTTTGCTTTAGGTTTCAACACAAAACCACCACATATAAAGCATATACAACTGTGGCAACTTCCCCAAAAGTTCCATGATCAAAAGAACTAAAAAAGAAAGCGATAAAGCGGCGAACACAAATATTGACAGAAATCTGTCAAAACAGAACAGCTGACAAAGGTCAAATTTTTAGAGTGTTTTCTGTTGCTCAAATCAAAAATTGTTCAACTAATGAAAGTTTGGATATAACCTGGGGCATATGCACAAGAAATTTCAGGTCCAAAAGATATACAGAGAATTTTTACGAAGTTTTACGGTGCAGCACCGAAAACTGTTTCAGGACAGCAATATCCCCAAATCTTACCTCGCTCAAATTAGAGGCTTCTCTTGGCACAACAACAAAATAAAAAGGATAAGGAGAGGTTATTACAGTAGTAATAACTTCCAAGACTCAAATAAAAGAAAAAGTACTAAAAATAAAACAATGGGTTATTTCCCAAGAGTGATTTTCTTTAACGTCTTTGAGCTAGGCGCAGTAATTTGCAAAGATGCTCATGTGGGCGCCATATAAGAGCTTGAGGCAAAGGCGCCATATAGGAACTTAAAGCAATAGAGAGCATAAAAAAGCAAATACTAAAGACATTTAAATCTGAACCACTTCCTATGAAAAATAGTCTTGTAAAGAGAAAAGTCATGAAAGCGCAAAGCAAAAAGCATAGGAGGGCAAAACAAGTACAACTTCAAGAATTGCAACATAAAGAGGGGAAACTCAATATTGTTGAGATCCATCAAACCATGTTTCCCTCTCTCATAATAACTTTCAGTAGCATCATGAATAGAATTAACAATATAACTATCACATAAAGCTCCCCTATCATGAGCCACATGCATAAAAGAATTAATACTCCCCACATGAACAATAGTAGTAGGAGCAGATTCAACAGAATAATTATTCTCATCACCATAATCATCAAAAACAGGAGGCATATTGTAATCATAACTAATTTTCTCCTCAAAAGTAGGTGAACCAAAAATATTATACTCATCATCATAACCATCATAAACTAGAGGTTCAATATCATCACAAACTAGAAAATAGCTATTTCGCAAAGCATACTTATCAAACATATCATCATAAGAAGGAACATGGATAGTACTAATGGTACAACAATTATTAATCTTAGAATTTGTACCAAAAAGATTTTCAATATCAAAAGTAGAGTGCTTTTCCCAATCATGATCACTAACATAGGTAACAGGTATTAGAACATCACATAGGGGAGATAAAATATCATCAGAGCAAACTTTCTCCACTAAAGCTGGGGAACTAAAAATATCATGCTTAACAAAACCAGCTTCCCCAAGCTTATACTTTTCTATAGCATTAGCAACAACGGTATTCAAAGCATTCATACTAACAACACTATTAGCATGCGAATAAAGCTCCAAAGGTTTTTCAATTTTCTCTTGAAATCTAAACTCAGGAAAAAAAAACTAAAGAACTCTTTATTTTCCATTAAGCCTAACTAGTGAAAATAAAAACAAGAAACAAAAAGATATAATTGCAGAATCTAAAGGAAATGACTTCGAGCACTCACCAACAACTAAAAGACTTAGTAGCCAAAGGATGTGAGTACCTTTTACCTTACCTCCCCGGCAACGGCGCCAGAAAAGAGCTTGATGTCTACGCACGCGTCGGTTCTTGTAGACAGTGTTGGGCTTCTAAGTGCAGAGGTTTGTAGAGCAGCAGCAAGTTTCCCTTAAGTGGATCACCCAAGGTTTATCGAACTCAGGGAGGAAGAGGTCAAAGCTATCCCTCTCAAGCAACCCTGCAATTACGATACAGAAAGTCTCTTGTGTCCTTGATACGTTTCCAACGTATCTATAATTTTTTATGCTCCATGCTTGTTTTTACACCATTTGCCTAATGTTTCGTTACACTTCGTGGCACTTTTATGCATTTTCCAAAACTAACCTATTAACAAGTCGCCACAGTGCTAGTTTCCTGTTTTCTGCTGTTTTTGTGTTTCAGAAGTGATACACAGGAAATATTCTTGGAATTGGACGAAACAAGTTCCTGAAGTCTTATTTTACCCGGAAGCTTCCATAGATCCGAAGGGGAGTAGGAGGCGGGCCACCAGGGGCCCACATACAGGGGTGGCGCGGCCAACCCCTGGCCCGCGCCACCATGGTGTGAGGCCACCTGGCCCCTCCTCTGACATCGCCCCTTCGCCTATAAAGACCCCCCGACGGAAAAAACCTAAGTACCCGATCACTTTTTCAGAACACATCGTGATCCGCCGCCGCCGTCGACCCGAAGATCGGGACGGTCCAGAAGCTCTTCCCGGCACCCTGCCGGAGAGGGGAATCGCCACCGGAGGTCTTCTACATCGCCATGCTTGCCTCCGGAGCGATGAGTGAGTAGTCTACCTTGGACTATGGGTCCATAGCAGTAGCTAGATGGTTGTCTTCTCCACTATGTGCTTCATGTTTAGATCTCATGAGCTGCCCTACATGATTGAGATCACCGTTATGTAATTCTACATGTTTGGTTTGTTGGGATCCGATGAATATTGGTGTTTATGATTGAGTTGTTGTACTGAATATTATCTTATGTTATCTCTATGTTGTTTATGATCTTGCATGCTCTCCGTTGTTAGTAGCTATCTTGGCCGAGTAGTTGCTAGTGACTCCAAGAGGGGGTATTTATGCTCGATAGTGGGTTCATGCCTCTATTTAACCTGGGGGAGTGACAGAAACCTCTATGGTTGTAGATGTGCTGTTGCTACTAGGGAGAAAACAACATTCATATGCTCAAGGGCATATGCTTTGTTTACATTACACACTTTGCTTAATGCAATTATCTGTTATTCGCAACTTAATACTTGTGGAGTTCTCGGATTGATTCGCCACAAGTGGATTATTAGTCATAGATGCAGTTGGATGGCAGTCTATGTATTTTGTTGTAATGCCCAGAGTAAATCTCATAGTGATCTTCTTGGCATATCATGTTTATCTTTATTCTATCAATTGCCCAACTGTAATTTGTTTACCCAGCATGTGTTATTTATCTTATGGAGAGACACCACTAGTGAACTGTAGACCCCGGTCCTATTTCCATCATATTGCTATCACATGTTTACTTTACTCGCACTGTTTACTTTACTCGCATACTCTATTGTTTTCCACTCGATATGCTCATAAACTTTGTTTCAAGCAAACCGGTGAGATTGACAACCTCATCGCAAGTTGGGAACAAAGTACTTGGTTGTGTTGTGTGCAGGTTCCGCGTTGCAGCCAGCAAGCAAAGCTTGGACGAGGCGCCATATATAAATTGTCTGAAGCTGTCGCAAGCTAGCAAGCATCACCTTCAGTCATTTGTCTCTCCTCTCCAAGATCGACATACCTTGGTTTCTTAACTGAGGGAAAACTAGCTGCTATACTCATCACACCTTCCTCTTGGGGTTCCCAACGGGCTGGTTATTCACCACGCACAAGGACCGCCAGCTACACGCCAGCAGCTTCTTTTCTGGCGCCGTTGCCGGGGAGGAAGTAGAAGACTTCTGCGAGGGGAGTTTTCGCACGCACATCCTTTACTTTGTTATTGTTTTGCTTTACTTTATTTATTTTACCTGCATCGTTTTATATCAAAAAACCCAAAAAAAATAGAATCCTTGCTAGTTGTTTTTACTTTTTTACTTTCGTTTTGCTGAAATGGTCAATCCTAAAAACACCAAGTTGTGTGACTTTACTAGCACGAACAATAGTGATTTTATCTGCACTCCTATTGCACCACCTGCTCCTGCTGCAAACTTTTATGAGATTAAGCCTGCTTTGTTGAACCTTGTTATGAAAGAGCAATTTTCTGGTGCTAGT
Organism: Dactylis glomerata; assembly: GCA_007115705.1. Lineage (NCBI taxonomy): Eukaryota > Viridiplantae > Streptophyta > Magnoliopsida > Poales > Poaceae > Dactylis > Dactylis glomerata. The sequence goes on from QXEO01001109.1 coordinate 401,292, forward strand.
ACTGAAGATGCTGCAGCTCATCTCAACAATTTTGTTGAGCTATGTGAGATGCAGAAATATAAGGATGTAGAAAGTGATATTATTAAGCTCAAGTTGTTTCCTTTTTCTTTGAGAGGAAAAGCTAAAGATTGGTTGCTGTCTTTGACTAAGAATAGTATTGATTCATGGGCTAAGTGTAAGGATGCTTTTATTGGTAGATACTATCCTCCTGCTAAGATTATATCTCTGCGTAGCAATATTATGAAATTTACTCAGTTTGATAATGAACATGTTGCTCAAGCTTGGGAAAGAATGAAATCTATGATAAAGAATTGCCCCACTCATGGACTGACTACTTGGATGATTGTCCAAACTTTTTATGCAGGACTGAATTTTTCTTCAAGGAATCTACTTGATTCAGCTGCTGGAGGCACTTTTATGTCCCTTACCTTGAGCGCCGCAGCAAAGCTACTCGACAACATGATGGTAAATTATTCTGAATGGCACACCGAGGGAGCTCCACAAGGTAAGAAGGTAAATTCTGTTGAGGAAACCTCTTCCTTGAATGATAAGATTGATACCATTATGGCTATTCTTGCTAATGATAGGACTCATGTTGATCCTAATAATATTCCTTTGGCCTCTCTGGTTGCTCAAGAAGAGCATGTTAACGTGAATTTCATTAGAAACAATAATTTTAACAACAATGCTTATAGGAACAATTTTGCTAGTAACAATTATAGGCCGTATCCTTCTACCAATGGTAATCGTTATGGTAACTCTTATGGTAATTCCTACAATAACACTAGGGCCGCGCCCTCCGAGCTTGAGGTAATGCTCAAGGACTTCATCGGTAAGCAAACTGCTTTTAACAAGTCTGTTGAGAAAAAGTTAGGCAAAATTGATATTCTTGCTTCTAAAGTTGATAGCCTTGATCATGATGTTGAACTTCTGAAATTAAAAGTGTTGCCTAATGATGTGAAAGAGAACAATGTTTTTGCTACCGCTAATGCTATTCAAGTTGGAATTGATGAAAATATTAGATTGTTAGCGGAATTGCATGCCAGGTAGGAAAGAGAAGATGAGATGGCTAGAGAGATGAAGGTATGTACCATTACTACCTCTAATGATGTTGCTCCTAATGCTAGCAATCCTCTTACTTTGATTGGGGTAGAGAAAACTCCCACTCCTTGTGTTAAAAAGCCTAAAACTGCCAAAACTTTTTCTCAAAAGAGTGCTGAAATTTTTTGGAGTATGGGAGATGATAGCTCTATTTCTTTTAATGATTTTGATGTTGATGGATGCAATATATCTGAAGTTATTTTGTTCTTGCAAAAGATTGCTTTGACTCCCAATGCTAGTTCTATAAATATTGCTTTTACTAAGCATATTACCAATGCTCTCTTAAAAATTAGGGATGAAAAGTTGAAGCAAAAAGCTTCCGTTCCCAAGAAGTTAGAAGATGGTTGGGAACCCATCATTGATATACATGTTAATGGTTATGATTGCCATGCTTTATGTGATCTAGGTGCTAGTATTTCCATCATGCCTAGAAAGATTTATGACATGCTTGATTTACCACCGCTTGAAAAATGTTATTTTGATGTTCCTATTGCTGATGTTGCTAAGAAGAAACCTTTGGGAAGGATTAATGATGTTCTTATTGTGGTTAACAATAACCTTGTTCCCATTGATTTTCTTGTTATGGACGTTGAATGCCATGCTAAATGTCCTATTATTTTGGGAAGACCCTTTCTTCAAACTGTAGGTGCTATCATTGATATGAGGGAAGGCACTATCAAATATCAATTCCCACTAAAGAAAGGTATGGAACACTTCCCTAGGAAAAGAAATAAATTACTTTTTGACTCTATTCTTATAGCAAATTATGAGCTTGATGCTTCATCACTTGATGTTACTTAATTCGCAATTTTCTGCGCCTAGCTCAAAGGCATTAAAGAAAAGCACTCTTGGGAGATAACCCAATGTTTTATTTTCAGTACTTTTTCTTTTATTTGAGTCTTGGAAGTCATTACCACTGTAATGACCGCTCCTTATCTTGTTTATTTCGTTTTTGTGCCAAGAGAAGCCTCTAATTCGAGTGAGGTAAAGATTTGGGGATGTTGCTGTCCTGAAACTATTTTCGGTGCTGCACCGTAAAAATTCGTATAAATTCTCTGTATATCTTTTGGACCTGCAATTTCTTGTGCATATGACCCAGGTTATATCCAAACTTTTGTTAGTTGAACACTTTTTTATTTGAGCAACAGAAAACCCCTCAAAAATTTGACCTTTATCAGTTGTTCAGTTTTGACAGATTTCTGCTAATATTTGTGTTTGCCACTTTATTGCTTTATTTTGAGTTCTTTTGATCATGGAACTTTTGGAGAAGTTGCTACAGTAGTATTTGCTATATATGTGGTGGTTTTGAGTTAAAACCTGAAGCAAAAAGAGGTTGATTATATGTTATGCTACACTAATGTTGCTAATAGATTTGTGTTTAGTTTTGTATGAAGAAAGTTTTCAAGTGTAGGGATTGGAGAATGATGAGATAAGTTGAAGAATGGACAAAAGCTCAAGCTTGGGGATGCCCATGCATCACCCCAAGAAATATCCAAGAAGTACAAGCATCAAAGCTTGGGGATGCCCCCGAGGCACCCCTTCTTCATCGGCAAAAATCAGGTCACCTTTCAAGACACTATATTTTTATTGCTTCATGAACTATGTGTTTTTCTTGGAGCGTCAGTTGTTTTAGTTTTTTTAGTTAGTTTAGTTTGTTTTGTTTGCTGCAATAAATGGTTGGACCCCAACAAATTTCTTTTGGAGGAGATGTACTCGTTTTCATTTGCCAAGAACGCTCTAGTTTTCACTCTTATTAAAAACCGAGTGTTCTTCTTTTTCTGCTACTGCTTTTGGTTTTCGTTTTCGCCTTGATTTGCGTTCAGATCTTGTCATATCTTTTCATCAAGGTGTATTTTTTCCTCTGATCTTTATTGGTTTTCATCAAAAGAGGTGTCTTAAAAATTTTAAATGGTGTTGGAAAAGAGAAAAAGCTTTGTGCAAAATAGTGGTACAAGAAGGAGCTTGTGTAGACTGCGGCTTAGGCTTTTTCATGTCATGCTTGATGTCTTTTTGATAGTATGCTTAGTGGTTTTGCTATAGCATGACTTGTCTCAAATAACTGGGATTGCTTAATGAGCCTTTGAAAAAAATCATGCGTTGTTTTTATTGTATGGAAGCATTATTTTGGTTTTCTCCTTGATGCTTTATTTGGGTTGACTTGGCGCATGCTCACACATGTTAGACTCTTACAAAGTCGCCAATAGCCTCTATGATCATTTAGTTTTTGACTTTTGATGCCATCTTATGCTTCTTTTAATATCGTTTTGTCGCTTTGCATGATTATGGCCATTATTGCTCTCTTAGTTGGTCACTCCTAGTCTTTTGCTAGCCCTCGCCTTGTACTAAGTATGAGCTCTACTCGTGCATCCAACTCCTAAAAGCCAAAGTTTTCCAAAGTGTCCACCATACATACCTACTAGCAATTTGTTATTCCAAGTAAATTCGACTTGCTTTTATTTTCTCTTCAAATTAAACTCTTACCAGTGTTATGCGAAATTCGGTCAGTAAAGCTCTCACGAACCGGAAGGCACACTTTACCTTTTGCTGTTCTTAAAAATTTGACATTGTGGTCTCTTATGTTGAGTTGTTATGCTTGTAAGTTGTAAGTTGGAGACTAGCCCAGCCATGCAGTCATGGGCAAGCTTTCAACATTGCACTTCTTATTTGAGTTGATATCGTGATCTTTTGTTTATGGATGCCCGCGGTGTGAAATGAATTGGGAATCTTGTGGGGATCATGGAGTTTGTATATGTGTTAGGGAAACGCCAGGCCGCTAATCTAAGCCATGCATAATTCATGGTGGAAATTTGCAGCATACCCATGGTGAACATTCGACGACGCATCTCACAATAAAAAGCTAAACAAATGGCAAATAAAAGAGATGTCGAGGTGTTCATTGTCAGCTTGTCCTGTCATTTTGGTGTGGGCTTGTTCCATGTCATCGAGCACGGAGGTACCCCATTGGCGGTTCTCAGTGATATGCATATACTTACAATGACAAGAGCCTTGCTTGGGACTCTAAGTAAAGTAGCATGAGGTTTGGGTACTCGTATTCACGGGACACGAGGTTTTCAACTTATGATTTGTCAAGCATATGCATCATAATTGTTCTCGCATTAACTTTAACCATTCAAGATTCTTATGATGGGGGCAATGAGAGCTCAAAGCCGGTAAGTACCATAATTTTTGAAGGTTATAAAACTTGCAATCACTACTTCCCTCTGCGAAGGGCCTTTCTTCTACTTTTATGTTGAGTCACCACCTTCTATCTTTATGCACCATTAAGAGAGCATAGTTGTCATTCTTAGTGCAATATGCATTGTCCCAAAGTTCATTGATTGATTCATATTGTTGGTTTCTCTTGTTCTCAAATTATTTGTATCTAGTCGCCCTCTTAAACTTGAAGGTGTCCTATGCATTTATGTTTTGCTCTCTTTAAAGGACAAGCTGAAAACCATTTGTATGTTTTTCCTTATGATTTGAACACACGTTTGACTTTCATTGTTTCATTTCCATGATCTTTTGTTTGTGTTCATTTGCATGTTTACAACATGGTTGCTAAGTTTCTATTGTCAAGATTATATCTTTCATGCCCATGTTTTAAGTTCTTTTGATCCCAGCTCACAAATGCTTACATACATGATCAAGATTGTGTAGGTGCATGTCACCTCAAAAATTATTCTTTTGTTATCACTTACCTACTCGAGGACGAGCAGGAGTTAAGCTTGGGGATGCTTGATACGTCTCCAACGTATCTATAATTTTTGATGCTCCATGCTTGTTTTTACACCATTTGCCTAATGTTTCGTTACACTTTGTGGCACTTTTATGCATTTTCCAGAACTAACCTATTAACAAGTCGCCACAGTGCCAGTTCCCTGTTTTCAGCTGCTTTTGTGTTTCAGAAGTGATACACAGGAAATATTCTCGGAATTGGATGAAACAAGTTCCTGAAGTCTTATTTTACCGGAAGCTTCCATAGATCCGAAGGGGAGTATGAGGCAGGCCACCAGGGGCCCACACACAGGGGTGGCGCGGCCAGCCCCTGGCCTGCGCCACCATGGTGTGAGGCCACCTGGCCCCTCCTCTGACATCGCCCCTTCGCCTATAAAGACCCCCCGACGGAAAAAACCTAAGTACCCGATCACTTTTCCAGAACACATCGCGATCCACCGCCGCCATCCACCCGAAGATCGGGAGGATCCAGAAGCTCTTCCCGGCACCCCGCCGCCGTCCTCAACACACCCAATACACTTGTCAGATGTATAGGTGCACTAGTTCAGCGAAGAGATAGTGAAATACAAGTAGTAGTGATGATTATGAGTAGTAAATGTAATATAGAATAAGTATCGCTGCAAGCAAACATGTAACAAAACAGGAAGTAAACGGTGTGCAATGCTTGGAAACAAGGCCTAGGGATCATACTTTCACTAGTGGACACACTCCCAACAAATATAACATAATTGAACCAATAGATGCTATCATCAATATGCAACTCAAAATAGTTCTCCAATGGAAAACGAACACTAATCATGCGTAGGGCTACGAAGCATCCTCAAAGTCCATATGTACCCAAACTAGATTGTCCCACACTATCACCATGAACGCACTAGATGGTTCCAACAAACACCAACATTTCATAGAGACATTAACCAAAAAGATACACATGATGCACACACTAGTCACCTTTACACCATGATACGAGGTATCTCCGGAGAGTATAATAATAAAGCATAGGAGTAGCATAATATCTGAATAATAATATCTACCAATTCAACTAGATACAAAGCTCACGATCGCATAAAGATCACATCATGGGAGAGAGAGGTGAACCACATAGCTACCGGTAGAGCCCTCAGCCCCAGGGGAGAACTACTCCCTCCTCATCATAGGAGACAGCAAGGTTGATGGACATGGTGGTGAGGTCGATGGAGACGGCAGAGAGATGGTGATAGAGACCGATGGAGATGGCTCCGGGGGCACTTCCCCATCCCGGCAGGGTGCCGGAACAGAGACTTCTGTCCCCCGAAATTCATCGGTGGCGGCAGCGGAGCTGCGGAACTCTTTCTGGAACATTGCCGATTCCCCTAGGGTTTTCCGTCCCGAGGCTTTATATAGGCGAAGGGGCGTCATCAGGGGGCTGCCAGGGCATCCTCGCACATAGGGGGGCACGGCCAGGGCCTGGGCCACGCCGCCCTGGTGTGTGGAGCCCTCGTGGCCCCACTCCGCCTCCTCTTCGGTTCTCTAGAAGCTTCGGTGAAATTCTGGGCGACTGGCTTTGGTTTTGTCCAATTCTGAGAATATTTTCTGTGTAACTTTTCTGAAATACAAAAACAGCAGAAAGTAGGGAACTAGCACTGTGGCATCTTGTCAATAGGTTAGTTCCGGAAATCGCATAAAAACGCCACAAAGTGTAACGAAACACAAGGAAAATGGTGTAAAAACAAGCATGGAGCATCAAAAATTATAGATACGTTTGAGACGTATCAGCATCCCCAAGCTTAACTCCTGCTCGTCCTCGAGTAGGTAAGTGATAACAAAAGAAATAATTTTTGAGGTGACATGCACCATCACAATCTTGATCATATAGGTAAAGCATTGAGTGCTGAGATCAAAGAACTTAAAACATGGGCATGAAAGACATAATCTTGATAATAGAAACTTAGCAACCATGTTATAACATGAAAAGAAACACAAACAAAAGATCATTAATAATGAAACAATGAAAGTCAAATGTGTGTTCAAATCATATGGAAAAACATAGTAAATGGTTTTCAGCTTGTCCCTCATGGAATAGCAAAACATAAATGCATAGGACTGCTACTTATTGATGGCGCCCAGAAAATTAGCTGCTGGTGCCCAGTTGATGTGAAGTAGACTGTCCTTGTGCGTGGTGGATAACCAGCCCGTTGGGAACCCCAAGAGGAAGGTATGATGAGTATAGCGGCTAGTCTTCCCTCAATTAAGAAACCAAGGTTTAATATCGGTCAGGAGAGGAGAGACAATGACGACTGAAGGTGATGCTTGCTAGTTTGCGACAGCAGCGGACAATTTATATATGGCGCCTCGTCCAAGCTTTGCTTACTAGCTGCAACGTGGAACCTGCACACACACAAACAAATACTTTGCTCCCAACTTGTGATGAGGTTGTCAATCTCACCGGTTTGCTTGAAACAAAGGTTATGAGTGTATCGAGTGGAAAACAGTAATAATATGCGAGTAAAGTAAACAGTACGAGTAAAGTAAATAGGTGATAGCAATATGATGTAAATAGGACCAGGGACCACAGTTCACTAGTGGTGTCTCTCCATAGATAAAATAGCACATGCTGGGTAAACAAATTACAGTTGGGCAATTGATAGAATAAAGATAATGTGATATGTCAAGAAGATCACTATGAGATTTACTCTGGGTATTACAACAAAATAGAGGCATGAACCCAATATCGAGCATAAATACCCCCTCTTGGAGTCACTAGCAACTACTCGGCCAAGATAGCTACTAACAACGGAGAGCATGCAAGATCATAAACAACATAGAGATAACAAAAGATATAATTCAGTACAGCAACTTAATCATAAACACCAATATTCATCAGATCCCAACAAACCAAACATGTAGAATTACATAACGGTGATCTCAATCATGTATGGCAGCTCATGAGATCTAAACATGAAGCACATGGTGGAGAAGACAACCATCTAGCTACTGCTATGGACCCATAGTCCAAGGTAGACTACTCACTCATCGCTCTGGAGGCAAGCATGGCGATGAGGAAGACCTCCGGTGGCGATTCCCCTCTCCGGTAGGGTGCCGGGAAGAGCTTCTGGACCCTCCCGATCTTCGGGTCGACAGCGGCGGATCGCGATGTGTTCTGGAAAACTGATCGGGGTCCTTAGGTTTTTCTCGTTGGGGGGTCTTTATAGGCGAAGGGGCGATGTCAGAGGAGGGGCCAGGCGGCCACACACGGGGGTGGCGCGGGCCAGGGGCTGGCCGTGCCACCTGTGCGTGTGGGCCCCTGGTCCCTCGCCTCCTACTCTCCTTCGGATCTCTGGAAGCTTCCGGGTAAAATAAGACTTCAGGAACTTGTTTCGTCCAATTCCGAGAATATTTCCTGTGTATCACTTCTGAAACACAAAAACAGCAGAAAACAGGAAACTGGCACTGTGGCACTTGTTAATAGGTTAGTTCCAGAAAAGGCATAAAAGTGCCACTAAGTGTAACGAAACAATAGGCAAATGGTGTAAAAACAAGCATGGAGCATCAAAAATTATAGATACGTTTGAGACGTATCAAGCATCCCCAAGCTTAACTCCTGCTCGTCCTCGAGTAGGTAAGTGATAACAAAAGAATAATTTTTGAGGTGACATGCACCTACACAATCTTGATCATATATGAAAGCATTGGTGAGCTGGGATCAATAGAACTTAAAACATGGGCATGAAGATATAATCATGACAATAAGAACTTAGCAACCATGTTGTAAACATGCAAATGAACACAAACAAAAGATCATGAAAATGAAACAATGAAAGTCAAACGTGTGTTCAAATCATAAGGAAAAACATACAAAAGGTTTTCAGCTTGTCCTTCAAAGAGAGCAAAACATAAATGCATAGGACACCTTCAAGTTTAAGAGGGCGACTAGATACAAATAATTTAGGAACAAGTGAAACCATAGTCATGAATCAATCAATGATAAACTTTGGGACAATGCACATTATACTCAGAATGATAACTATGCTCTCTTAGATGGTGCATAAAGGTAGAAGGTGGAGACTCAACATAAAAGTAAAAGAAAGGCCCTTCGCAGAGGGAAGCAGTGATTGCAAGTTTTATAACCTTCAAAAATTATGGTACTTACCGGCTTTGAGCTCTCATTGCCCCCATCATAAGCATCTTGAATGGTTAAAGTTAATGCGAGAACAATTATGATGCATATGCTTGACAAATCATAAGTTAAAAACCTCGTGCCCCATGAATACGAGTACCCAAACCTCATGCTACTTTACTTAGAGTCCCAAGCAAGGCTCTTGTCATTGTAAGTATATGCATATCATTGAGAACCGCCAATGGGGTACCTCCGTGCCCGATGACATGGAACAAGCCCACACCAAAATGACAGGACAAGCAGACAATGAACACCTCGACATCTCTTTTATTTGCCTTTTGTTTAGCTTTTTATTATGAGATGCGTCGTCGAATGTTCACCATGGGTATGCTACAAATTTCCATCATGAATTATGCATGGCTTAGATTGGCGGCCCGGTGTTTCCCTAACACATATACAAACTCCATGATCCCTACAAGATTCCCAATTCATTTCACACCGCGGGCATCCATAAACAAAAGATCATGATATCAACTCAAATAAGAAGTGCAATGTTGAAAGCTTGCCCCATGACAGCATGGATGGGCTAGAATCCAACTTACAACTTGCAAGCATAACAACTCAACATAAGAGACCACAATGTCAAATTTTTAAGAACAGGAAAAAGTAAAGTGTGCCTTCCGGTTCATGAGAGCTTTACTGACCGAATTTCGCATAACACTGGTAAGAGTTTAATTTGAAGAGAAAATAAAAGCAAGTCAAATTTACTTGGAATAGTAAATTGCTAGTAGGTATGTATGGTGGACACTTTGGAAAACTTTGGCTTTTAGGAGTTGGATGTACGAGTAGAGCTCATACTCAGTACAAGGCGAGGGCTAGCAAAAGACTAGGAGCGACCAACTAAGAGAGCAATAATGGCAATAATCATGCAAAGCGACAAAGCGACATTAAAAGAAGCATATGATGGCATCAAAAGTCAAAAACTAAATGATCATGAAGGCTATTGGCGACTTTGCAAGAGTCTAACATGCGTGAGCATGCGCCAAGTCAACCCAAATAAAGCATCAAGGAGAAAACCAAAATAATGCTTCCATACAATAAAAACAACGCATGATTTTTTAAAGGCTCATTAAGCAATCTCAGTTATTTGAGACAAGTCATGCTACAGAAAAACCACTAAGCATACTATCAAAAAGACATCAAGCATGACATGAAAAAGCCTAAGCCGCAGTCTATACAAGCTCCTTCTTGTACCACTATTTTGCACAAAGCTTTTTCTCTTTTCCAACACCATTTGAAATTTTTATAAACACCTCTTTTGATGAAAACCAATAACGATCAGAGGCAAAAATACACCTTGATGAAAAGATATGACAAGATCTGAATGCAAATCAAGGCGAAAATGAAATCCAAAAGCAGTAGCAGAAAAAGAAGAACGCTCGATGAACGATAAGAGTGAAAAACTGAGCGTTCTTTGCAAATGAAAACGAGTACATCTCCTCCAAAGAAAATTTGTTGGGGTCCAACCATTTATTGCAGCAAACAAACAAACTAAACCAACTAAGAAAACTAAAACAACTGACGCTCCAAGAAAAACACATAGTGCATGAAGCAATAAAAATATAGTGTTTTGAAAGGTGACCTGATTTTTGCCGATGAAGAAGGGGTGCCTCGGGGGCATCCCCAAGCTTTGACGCTTGTACTTCTTGGATATTTCTTGGGGTGATGCATGGGCATCCCCAAGCTTGAGCTTTTGTCCATTCTTCAACTCATCTCATCATTCTCCAATCCCTACACTTGAAAACTTCCTTCATACAAAACTAAACACAATTCTATTAGCAACATTAGTGCAAGCATAACATATAATCAATCTCTATTTGCTTCAGGTTTCAACTCAAAACCACCACATATATAGCATATACTACTGTAGCAACTTCTCTAAAAGTTCCGTGATCAAAAGAACTCAAAAGAAAGCGATAAAGTGGCAAACACAAATATTGGCAGAAATCTGTCAAAACTGAACAGCTGACAAAGGTCGAATTTTTGAGGGATTTTCTTTTGCTCAAATCAAAAAGTGTTCTACTAAGAAAAGTTTGGATATAACCTGGGGCATATGAATAAGAAATATCAGGTCCAAAAGATAAACAGCGAATTTTCACGAATTTTTACGGTGCAGCACCGAAAACAGTTTCAGGACAGCAACATCCCCAAATCTTTACCTCACTCAAATTAGAGGCTTCTCTTGGCACAAAAACGAAATAAACAAGATAAGGAGCGGTCATTACAGTAGTAATGACTTCCAAGACTCAAATAAAAGAAAAAGTGCTGAAAATAAAACATTGGGTTATCTCCCAAGAGTGCTTTTCTTTAACGCCTTTGAGCTAGGCGTAGAAAATTGCGAATCAAGTATTATCAAGTGAAGAAGCATTAAGATCAACAGAAGAGGTCTTGTCAATAAGGCATTGTATTTCATCCACATAAGTTTTTGAAGACCCTTTGTGATCATGCTTTGGTACACTATTCTCATCAAAAAGATTTTCAGGACAAATCCAGGCAAAATTATTTTCAAAAGCTTCACTCAATCCCAAAAGCTTGCAAGGTATAGGTATCTCGGTCCCCTCATCATTAGTATCAATAACCTTTATAGGTGAACCAAGTTTATTAAAACGTTTAAGAACTTTCCTAGCTTCAACAACGACATCCTTAAATTCTAGGCGCAAAGTTTCCAAGATAAAAGCTTTCTTTTCGGGATCCTCAATTTCATGAAGCTTAAGGAACATGTATTGCATAAAAGGATTAAGACTAGCAAACCTAGTTTCCAACATGTCAATTAAATAAACAGAAGCAACTTCAATACTAGGAGCAAGCTCAACCCAAGACTTTTCCTCATCTTCCCCATGCATACTAATGTGATTAAAGAACTCCTCAATGTTACTTTTGCCAATAATCGAACCACTACCTACTGAGAGGTCCTCCAGAACGTACTTAGGGATCAACATGATAAACTAAAGTAAAGAAATAACAACTACCAAGGATTCTAAATTTTTTGGGTTTTTGATATAAAGCAATGCAGGTAAAATAAATAAAGTAAAGCAAAACAATAACAAAGTAAAGAATGTGTGTGCGAAGAACTCCCCTCGCAGAAGTCTTCTCTTCCTCCCCGGCAACGGCGCTAGAAAATTAGCTGCTACTTATTGATGGCGCCCAGAAAATTAGCTGCTGGTGCCCAGTTGATGTGAAGCAGACTGTCCTTGTGCGTGGTGGATAACCAGCCTGTTGGGAACCCCAAGAGGAAGGTATGATGAGTGTAGCGGCTAGTCTTCCCTCAGTTAAGAAACCAAGGTTTAATATCGGTCAGGAGAGGAGAGACAATGACGACTGAAGGTGATGCTTGCTAGTTTGCGACAGCAGCGGACAATTTATATATGGCGCCTCATCCAAGCTTTGCTTGCTAGCTGCAACGTGGAACCTGCACACACACAAACAAATACTTTGCTCCCAACTTGCGATGAGGTTGTCAATCTCACCGGTTTGCTTGAAACAAAGGTTATGAGTGTATCGAGTGGAAAACAGTAATAATATGCGAGTAAAGTAAACAGTACGAGTAAAGTAAACAGGTGATAGCAATATGATGTAAATAGGACCGGGGTCCATAGTTCACTAGTGGTGTCTCTCCATAGATAAAATAGCACATGCTGGGTAAACAAATTACAATTGGGCAATTGATAGAATAAAGATAACGTGATATGTCAAGAAGATCACTATGAGATTTACTCTGGGCATTACAACAAAATACATAGACCGCCATCCAACTGCATCTATGACTAATAATCCACCCCCGGGGATATCAATCCGAACACCCCAAAAGTATTAAGTTGCGAACAACAGATAATTGCATTAAGCAAAGTGTGTAATGTAAACAAAGCATATGCCCTTGAGCATATGAATGTTGTTTTCTCCCTAGTAGCAACAACACATCTACCACCTTAGAGGTTTCTGTCACTCCCCCAGGTGAAATAGAGGCATGAACCCACTATCGAGCATAAATACCCCCTCTTGGAGTCACTAGCAACTACTCGGCCAAGATAGCTACTAACAACGGAGAGCATGCAAGATCATAAACAACATAGAGATAACAAAAGATATAATTCAGTACAGCAACTTAATCATAAACACCAATATTCATCGGATCCCAACAAACCAAACATGTAGAATTACATAACAGTGATCTCAATCATGTATGGCAGCTCATGAGATCTAAACATGAAGCACATGGTGGAGAAGACAACCATCTAGCTACTGCTATGGATCCATAGTCCAAGGTAGACTACTCACTCATCGCTCCGGAGGCAAGCATGGCGATGAAGAAGACCTCCGGTGGCGATTCCCCTCTCCGGCAGGGTGCCGGGAAGAGCTTCTGGACCCTCCCGATCTTCGGGTCGACGGCGGCGGATCGTGATGTGTTCTGGAAAACTGATCGGGGTCCTTAGGTTTTTCTCGTCGGGGGTCTTTATAGGCGAAGGGGCGATGTCAGAGGAGGGGCCAGGCAGCCACACACGGGGGTGGCACGGGCCAGGGGCTGGCCGCGCCACCTGTGCGTGTGGGCCCCTGGTCCCTCACCTCCTACTCTCCTTCGGATCTCTGGAAGCTTCCAGGTAAAATAAGACTTCAGGAACTTGTTTCGTCCAATTCCGAGAATATTTCCTGTGTATCACTTCTGAAACACAAAAACAGCAGAAAACAGGAAACTGGCACTGTGGCACTTGTTAATAGGTTAGTTCCGGAAAATGCATAAAAGTGCCACTAAGTGTAACGAAATAATAGGCAAATGGTGTAAAAACAAGCATGGAGCATCAAAAATTATAGATACGTTTGAGACGTATCAAGGACACCTTCAAGTTTAAGAGGGCGACTAGATACAAATAATTTAGGAACAAGTGAAACCATAGTCATGAATCAATCAATAATAAACTTTGGGACAATGCACATTATACTCAGAATGATAACTATGCTCTCTTAGATGGTGCATAAAGGTAGAAGGTGGAGACTCAACATAAAAGTAAAAGAAAGGCCCTTCGCAGAGGGAAGCAGTGATTAAACATGTGCTAGAGCTTTTCATTTGTAAAATAGAGAGATAAAAATTGGTTTTGAGAGGTGGTTGTCTTTGTCAACGACTGGCAATGGGGTTCTTATTATCTTCCATACAAAAATGAAGCAAGTTTTTGAGAGAGAGATTGGCACTTTTGTGCTCTTTTATAAAGCTTGGCACTCCTCCCCACCTTTTTCCTTTCTCAAACCATGGCTAACTGATTCCATCGGGTGCCCACCAACATTCACATACCATGGAGGAGTGCCTTTTTTCTTTCTTTCTTTTTTCTTTTTTTTCTTTTTGGAATAAGACAATATGGAAGATAGCAAATCCGACCACTACATCCCCATGAGCTGAAAATAGTGTCACAAAATGAGAAGTATTTTGAAGGTTTTTTGAAAGGTAGCACATGAAAATTTACTTGGAATGGCTTGCAAATACCATGCATAGGAATTTATAGTGGACACAATGGCAAACTTGGTTTTTGGGACTTGGATGCACGAGTAGAGCTCATACTCAGTACAAAATGAGGGCTAGCAAAAGACTGGGAGCGACCAACTAAGAGAGCAATAACGGCCATAATCATGCAAAGCGACAAAGCAACATTAAAAGAAGCATAAGATGGCATCAAAATTCAAAAACTAAATGATCATAGAGGCTATAGGCGACTTATTTTTATAGTCAACATGGTGTAAACATGTGCCAAGTCAACCCAAATAAAGCATCAAAGGAGAAAACCAAATAAATGCTTCCATATAATAAAAACAACGCATGATTTTTTCAAAGGCTCATTAACCAATCTCAGTAATTTGAGACAAGTCATGCTACAGCAAAAATCACTAAGCATACTATCAAAATGACATCAAACATGACATGCAAAAGTCTAAGCTGCAGTCTAAACAAGCTCCTTTTCGTACCACTTTTTTGCATGAAACTTTTTCTCTTTTCCAACACCATTCAAACCTTTTTGAGGAAAACCAACATATACCAGAGGTCCAAATACACCTTGATGCAAAGATAAAACAAGATCTGAACAATAATCAAGGCGAAAAATGCAAGCTAAACACAGTAGCAGAAAAAGAGAACACTCATTGAACGATAAGAGTGAAAACTAGAGTGTTCTTGGCAAATGAAAAGCGAGTTCATCTCCTCCAAAAGAAATATGATGTGATCTAGCCATTTATTGTAGCAAACAAAACAAAAGAAAACTGAAAGCAAAAGTAAAGACGCTCCAAGAAAAATGCATAGTGCATAAAGCAATAAAAATATAGTGTTTTGAAAGGTGACCTGATTTTTGCCGATGAAGAAGGGGGTGCCTCGGGGGCATCCCCAAGCTTTGACGCTTGTACCTCTTGAATATTTCTTGGGGGTTGCATGGGCATCCCCAAGCTTGAGCTTTTGTCCATTCTTCATCTCATCTCATCATTCTCCAATCCCTACACTTGAAAACTTCCTTCATACAAAACTCAACACAATTCTATTTGCAACGTTAGTGTAAGCATAGTAATGAATCAACCCTTTTTGCTTCAGGTTTCAACACAAAACCACCACATATAAAGCATATACTACTGTAGCAACTTCCCCAAAAGTTCCATGATCAAAAGAACTAAAAAAGAAAGCGATAAAGCGGCAAACACAAATATTGGCAGAAATCTGTCAAAACAGAACAGCTGACAAAGGTCGAATTTTTAGAGGGTTTTCTGTTGCTCAAATCAAAAAGTATTCAACTAATTAAAGTTTGGATATAACCTGGGGCATATGCACAAGAAATCGCAGGTCCAAAAGATATACAGATAATTTTCACGAATTTTTACGGTGCAGCACCAAAAACTGTTTCAGAACAGCAACATCCCCAAATCTTACCTCGCTCAAATTAGAGGCTTCTCTTGGCACAACAACGAAATAAAAAGGATAAGGAGAGGTGATACGTCTCCAACGTATCTATAATTTTTGATGCTCCATGCTTGTTTTTACACCATTTGCCTAATATTTCGTTACACTTAGTGGCACTTTTATGCATTTTCCGGAACTAACCTATTAACGAGTTACCACAGTGTCAGTTCCCTGTTTTCTGCTGTTTTTGTGTTTCAGAAGTGATACACATGAAATATTCTCGGAATTGGACAAAACAAGTTCCTGAAGTCTTATTTTACCCGGAAGCTTCCAGAGATCCGAAGGAGAGTAGGAGGCGGGCCACCAGGGGCCCACACATAGGGGTGGCGCGGCCAGCCCCTGGCCCGCGCCACCATGGTGTGAGGCCACCTGGCTCCTCCTCTGACATCGCCCCTTCGCCTATAAAGACCCCCCGATAGAAAAAACCTAAGTACCCGATCACTTTTCCAGAACACATCACGATCCGCCGCCGCCGTCGACCCGAAGATCGGGAGGGTCCAGAAGCTCTTCTTGGCACCCTGCCGGAGAGGGGAATCACCACCGGAGGTCTTCTACATCGTCATGCTTGCCTCCGGAGCGATGAGTGAGTAGTCTACCTTGGACTATGGGTCCATAGCAGTAGCTAGATGGTTGTCTTCTCCACCATGTGCTTCATGTTTAGATCTCATGAGCTGCCCTACATGATTGAGATCACCGTTATGTAATTCTACATGTTTGGTTTGTTGGGATCCGATGAATATTGGTGTTTATGATTGAGTTGCTGTACTGAATATTATCTTTTGTTATCTCTAAGTTGTTTATGATCTTGGCCAAGTAGTTGCTAGTGACTCTAAGAGGGGGTATTTATGCTCGATAGTGGGTTCATGCCTCTATTTAACCTGGGGGAGTGACAGAATCCTCTAAGGTTGTAGATGTGCTATTGCTACTAGGGAGAAAACAACATTCATATGCTCAAGGGCATATGCTTTGTTTACATTACACAATTTGCTTAATGCAATTATCTGTTGTTCACAACTTAATACTTGTGGAGTTCTCGGATTGATTCGCCACAAGTGGATTATTAGTCATAGATGCAGTTGGATGGCGGTCTATGTATTTTGTTGTAATGCCCAGAGTAAATCTCATAGTGATCTTCTTGACATATCACGTTTATCTTTATTCTATCAATTGCCTATCTGTAATTTGTTTACCCAGCATGTGTTATTTATCTTATGGAGAGACACCACTAGTGAACTGTGGACCCCGGTCCTATTTCCATCATATTGCTATCACCTGTTTCCTTTACTCGCACTGTTTACTTTATTTGCATACTCTATTATTTTCCACTCGATACGCTCATAACCTTTGTTTTAAGCAAACCGGTGAGATTGACAACCTCATCGCAAGTTGGGAATGAAGTACTTGGTTGTGTTGTGTGCAGGTTCCGCGTTGCAGTTAGCCAGCAAAGCTTGGACGAGGCGCCATATATAAATTGTCCGAAGTTGTCGCAAGCTAGCAAGCATCACCTTCAGTCGTTTGTCTCTCCTCTCCAAGATCGACATACCTTGGTTTCTTAACTGAGGGAAAACTAGCTGCTATACTCATCACACCTTCCTCTTGGGGTTCCCAACGGGCTGGTTATTCACCACGCACAAGGACCGCCAGCTACACGCCAGCAGCTTCTTTTCTGGCGCCGTTCCAGGGGAGGAAGTATACGACTTCTGTGTGGAGAGTTTTCGCACGCACATCCTTTACTTTGTTTTATTGTTTTGCTTTACTTTATTTATTTTACCTGCATCGTTTTATATCAAAAACCCAAAAAAATTAGAATCCTTGGTAGTTGTTATTTCTTTACTTTTAGTTTATCATATTGATTGATACGTCCATTTTGCATCACTATTTTGTATCATAATTTACTGTTATTCATTGATATATTTCATATTTAGAGTTGATACTTATGTTATTTTCTTTGTTTTCACATGTTTGATGATCTTTGAAGGAGTTGCTGCCGGAGTCAGGATTCTGCTGGAAAAAGGACCATCAAGGGACCATATTTTGAAGATCAGGAAAATTCTAGAAAAATAACAGGAAATTATATTTTCCCAGAAGACTCGGGAAGCCAGAAGGAGGAGTCGAGAGGAGCCAGGGGGCCCACACACCAGGGTGGCGCGGCCTGACCCTTGGCCACGCCAGCCCTGTGTGAGGGCGCCCTGGCCCACTTCTGGTCTCGCCCCCCCGCGTACGTCATCGTCCCCGAAAACCTAAGTCAAGGGGGGCTCAGAGTTAGACACCGCCGCCTCTGCGGGGCGGAAAACACCAGAGAGGGAAAAGCTCTCCGACAGGCAGAAATCTGCCGGGGAAATTCCTTCCCGGAGAGGGGAGATCATCGCCATTGTCATCACCATCGCACCGGACTTCATCAGGATCATCATCATCATCATCTCCATCACCAGCACCTTCATCTCCACCATCACCACGCTATCCCGCTGTAACATCTTGAGTTGGATCTTGTTATATTCATAGGGGAAACTTTCCCGGTGTTGATTACTCTTGTAGTTGATGCTATTGAGTGGAACCATTGAATTAAGGTTTATGTTTAGATTGTTATTTACCATTATTTCACCTCTGATCATGATCCATATGATGTCTTGTGAGTAGTTCGTTTAGTTCTTGAGGACATGGGAGAAGTCAAGATGTTAGTAGTGAATTATTGTTGAGAAATATTTAATGGTTTGATATTGTTGTGGTGCTATTTCACTAGTGGTGTCATGTGAACGTCGACTACATGATACTTCACCATTTATGGGCCTAGTGAGATGCATTGTGTATTTGGCTACCGATTGTGGGATTGCTGGAGTGACAGAAACCTAAACCTCCGTTGGAAAACCATTGCACCAGGGATCATAGGATCTTAGAGTTTAAGGCTGTGGTTAGATTTATCTTAATTACTTTCTTGTATTTGCGGATGCTTGCAAGGGGTATAATCACAAGTGTATATTTATCCTAGTAAGGGTAGTGCGCTAGCACAGGTTCACCCCCATAACACCTATCAAACCAATAAAGGCTATTGGCTTTATGAAGCGAAAGCTCTTGACAGAAACTCCTGTGTGTCCTTGAGAACATTTGGTTATTATAAGTACACAACCGGCTTGTCCTTTGCTGAAGAAAGGATTGGGCCACTTGCTGCAATTGTTACTACTGTCTTTTATTTACTCGCACTTTATTTACTCGTATTACCAAATACCCCTGAAAACCTGTTTGCTAGTATTTACAGTGATTCCTTGATCAAAACCGCTCATCAACACCTTCTGCTCCTCGTTGGGTTCGACACTCTTATTTATCAAAAGTACTACGATACACCCCCTATACTTGTGGGTCATCAAGACTATTTTCTGGCGCCGTTGCCAGGGAGTGTAGCCCTATTGAAGAGTGGAATTGGTAAAGGTAACCGTCGCTGTGAGTATCATTTTTATTTTGTCTTTTATTTTTATTTTATTCTGCTATGGAGAACTCTCCATTTGGTTTCCTATTTGGAAACACATCTACTACTACTGCTGCACATGTGGATGAACCACCACCACCACCGCCTGCTAAAATTGATCCTTTTAAGATACCTATGAAAATTGTTGGGCGTATTATGGATAACTGCTATTCAGGTGATGGAACTGTCCATCCGGGTGATCACTTATTATTTATACATGAATTATGTGAGTTGTTCAGATGTGCAGGTATTTCACCAAGCCAGGTCAAGAAGAAACTATTCTCATTATCATTGAAAGGCAAAGATGAAGAGTGGTATCGACTACTCCAAGATGGTCCATCTGTGGCATGGGAGGATATTGTACCTCTCTTTTATTCCAAGTTTTATCCTCGAAGTGAAATTCATAAAGATCGTAACCGGATATATAATTTTTGGCCTCATGATGGAGAGAGTATTGCCTAAGCGTGGGGGAGATTGAAGTTACTAATGCTCAAATGCCCCATTCATGAGCTCCCCAATAATATTGTTATTGATAATTTTTATGCACGGCTTACTCTTCCTGATAAGGATTATTTGGATGCTTCTTGCTTTGGATCATTTACTCATATGAAAGAAGATGCTAAGTGGAAACTTCTTGACCGTATACAAGAGAATGCTGAAGGATGGAAAAATGACAAAGGTAGGAAGTCAGGTATAAACTATGATTATGAATGCATTAAATATTTTATGGGGACCGATGACTTTCATAGTGTTAGCGCGTCTTATGGTCTTGATTCACAAATTCTTGCTAATTGTCTTAAGGCCTTTGCCTCTTATATTGATGTTCCAAAGAAAGATTGGAACAAATATCATGCGCCTTATAAAGACTCTATTAGTAATATACCTGCTGCAGCTACTGAAGTTTGTACTGTTGATAGCATTGTGCCTGAGCCTTATTTTGAGAAGACACCTTTCCCTGCTAAGGTAAAAAAGTATTCTACTTTGGTAAGTGTGTCTAATAAAAGTACTAAGAAAGCTACAGAACCTGATGAGCAAATTACTATTAAGTCTCCTGTAGCTATATTGAAGGATCTTGTTACTAAAGATGTAGGGGATGAATATATTCTTTTTTGTGAAGATGCTTCTAACATTCTCTCACATCCTAAAAAGCATAGGAAAACAAGTGTTCCTGTTATTTCTGTCAGGATTGGAGATCACTGCTATTATGGTTTATGTGATATTGGTGCTAGTGCAAGTGCTATTCCCTTAGAGCTTTACAAAAAAATCATGCACGAGATTGGCACTTGTGAACTTGAAGATATTGATGTGGTTGTTCAGCTTGCTAACAGAGAGACTGTTTGGCCTCTTGGTATTGTTCGAGATGTGGAAGTTCTTTGTGGTAAGACTAGATACCCTACTGATTTTCTAGTACTTGGTAAGGAGGCTAGTAAAACTTGTCCTATTATTTTTGGTAGACCATTTTTGAAAACCTGTGGCGCCATGATAGATTGTAAGAAGGAGAATTTTTTTACTAAGTTTAATGGGGAGTCTTATGAGTTTAATTTTTCCAAGTTTACTAAGACTTCTTATGAAAATGACACGCCTAATGAAAATTTTCGAGTTGAACAGCTTGCTTCTATTGCTCTTGCTCCTAATAATGCCTTGCAGCAATTCATGGAAGATCACGAAAGTGATGTTTTCAGCAAGGAAAGAGAAGAGATTGATGATATTCTTCTTCGTCAACCACCATTAATCAAGCATAATCTACCTGTGGAGGATCTTGGTACCACTTTGCCACCTAAAGAAGATCCTGTGTTTGAATTAAAGCCTTTGCCTAATAATCTTAAATATGCTTATATAGATGATAAGAAAATATATCCGGTTATTATTAGCTCTAAACTTTCAGGAAAGGAAGAAGAAAGATTATTGGAGATATTAAGGAAACACCGAGGTGCTATGGGATATACTCTTGATGATTTAAAAGGGATTTCTCCCACTTTATGTCAGCATGCAATTAATATGGAGAAAGACGTGAAGCCAGTCGTGGAGCATCAACGCCGCCTAATTCCCAAGATGAAGGATGTTGTACAAAATGAGGTATTAAAACTCCTTGATGCTGGTATTATTTATCCTATTGCTGATAGTAGATGGGTTAGTCCTGTTCATTGTGTTCCTAAGAAAGGAGGTATGACTGTTGTGCCTAATGAGAATAACGAGCTTATTCCTCAAAGGGTAGTAGTTGGTTATAGAATGTGCATTGATTATAGGAAGGTGATCAAAGTTACTAAGAAAGATCATTACCCTTTACCATTTATAGATCAGATGTTAGAAAGGTTGTCTAAGAAGACTCATTTTTGTTTCCTTGATGGTTATTCTGGTTTTTCTCAAATTGTTGTTAAGAAGGATGATCAAGAGAAAACCACTTTTACTTGTCCTTATGGAACTTATGCTTATAGACGTATGCCGTTTAGTTTATGCAATGCTCCTGCTACTTTTCAAAGATGCATGTCTGCTATTTTTCATGGCTTTTGTGAAGAAATTGTGGAGGTCTTCATGGATGATTTCTCCATCTATGGAACTTCTTTTGATAATTGTTTGCACAACCTTGATAAAGTTTTACAGAGGTGTGAAGAAACTAACCTTGTTCTTAATTGGGAGAAATGCTACTTTATGGTAAATGAAGGAATTGTCCTTGGACATAAAATTTCTGAAAGAGGTATTGAAGTTGACAGAGCGAAAGTGGAGGCAATTGAGAAAATGCCCTGTCCCAGAGATGTTAAAGTTATTCGTAGTATTCTTGGTCATGCTGGTTTCTATAGGAGGTTTATTAAAGATTTCTCCAAGATTTCAAAGCCTCTTACAAATCTTCTTCAAAAAGATGTACCATTTGTCTTTGATGATGATCATAAGGAAGCTTTTGAAACTCTTAATAAGGCTTTAACTACTGCTCCTAATGTTCAACCACCTGATTGGAATTTACCTTTTGAAATTATGTGTGATGCTAGTGATTTTGTTGTTGGTGCTGTTCTTGGACAGCGCGTTGATAATAAGTTGAATGTTATTCATTATGCTAGCAAGACTCTTGATGCTGCTCAAAAGAATTATGCTACTACTGAGAAAGAGTTTCTTGCTGTTGTTTTTGCATGTGATAAGTTTAGATCTTACATTGTTGATTCTAAAGTTACTATTCATACTAATCACGCAGCTATTAGATATCTTATGACTAAGAAGGATGCTAAGCCTAGGCTTATTAGATGGGTGTTGCTTTTACAAGAGTTTGATTTGCATATCGTAGATAGGAAAGGTGCTGAAAATCCTGTGGCTGACAACTTGTCTAGATTGGAAAACATTTCCTTTGATCCTATTCCTGTTAACGATAGTTTTCCAAATGAATAGTTGGCTGCAATAAATATAACTTCGCGAGACCTTCCTTGGTATGCTGATTATGCTAACTTTATTGTTTCCAAGTATTTGCCTCCGACCTTTACAGCTCAGCAAAGAAGAAAATTCTTTTATGATTTGAGGCATTACTTTTGGGATGACCCACATTTATATAAAGAAGGAGTTGATGGTATTATGAGAAGATGCGTACCGGAATATGAGCAACAAGAGATATTAAGAAAATGCCATAGCAGCGCCTATGGAGGGCATCATGCTGGAGATAGAACCGCGCAGAAGGTTCTACAATCAGGTTTTTATTGGCCGACTCTCTTTAAAGATGCCAGAAGGTATGTTTTATCTTGTGATGAATGTCAAAGAGTTGGTAATATTTCTAGACGCAATGAGATGCCTATGAGTTACACTCTTGTTATTGAACCATTTGATTGTTGGGGATTTGACTTTATGGGTCCTTTCCCTCCTTCAAAAGGCTATACCCATATACTTGTTGCTGTAGATTATGTTACTAAATGGGTAGAAGCTATACCTACAAAGAGTGCCGATGGTGAGACCTCGTTAAAAATGCTTAAGGATGTTATTTTTCCTAGGTTTGGTGTGCCTAGATATCTTATGACTGATGGAGGTTCTCATTTTATTCACAGTGGTTTTAGAAAAACTCTTGCTAAATATGATGTCAATCATAGAATTGCTTCTTCTTATCATCCCCAAACTAGTGGGCAGATAGAGCTTTCAAATAGGGAGATCAAGTCTATCTTGCAGAAGACTGTCAATAGATCTAGGAAAAACTGGGCTAGTAAGTTAAACGATGCTTTATGGGCTTATAGAACTGCTTATAAGAACCCCATGGGTATGTCTTCTTATAAGATGGTTTACGGAAAAGCATGTCACTTGCCCTTAGAATTAGAACACAAAGCTTTTTGGGCAGTGAGAGAGCTAAATAGAGATTTTAAACTAGCTGGTAAGAAAAGGTTATTAGATTTGAGTTCTCTAGATGAGTGGAGAAACGAAGCGTATGAGAATGCCAGGCTTTTTAAAGAGAAAGTCAAGCATTGGCATGATAAGAGAATTCTTAAGAGAGAGTTTCATGTTGGTGAGAAAGTTCTTTTGTATAGGTCTCATCTCAGATTTTTTGCAGGAAAATTACTCTCTAAATGGGAAGGACCATATGTTATTGTGGAAGTGTACCGCTCAGGTGCTATTAAGATCGCTTCATTGAAAGATGACTCTACACAAGTGGTGAATGGGCAAAGACTCAAACATTATATTTCTGGAGATTCTTATAATAAAGATGTTGATGTTATTGAAACAATTTCTCCGGAAGAATTTATCCAAGACAAATTGCAGGTACCTGCAGAGTTCGTTTTCGAATAGGTAACAGTTCTAATCAGAGAAGTTTTGTGAAAAGCTCTTCCTTTAATATTTTTGCTGTTTTTACTAAATATGCAAAATCACGAGACGAAAACGGGCAGGAAAAAGAGTCCGTGTGCCTCTCACAGACAGGTGGCGCGGGCCCACCCCTGGCCGCACCACCTAGGTGTGAGAGCACCCCGGAACTCGTTTCCGTCCTGGTTTCCTCCTGTGATTTCATTTCAATGTATAATTTTCGCCTATTTAACCCCCCGGAGTCCCCGAGGTCTGTATATTGTTTTCTCGTTGTGTTTTGTTTCGAGCTATTTCTGTCAGGAGTTGATCTTAAGCTTGGGGGAGCCATGGCCTCTTCAAGCGATGACAAGGAGAAGACACCTTCAGAAGATGACACCGAGGACTTCCGGCTGAAAGAGGAGGCTGAAAGTGAAGACGAGGAGGAAGATCAAAGTTTAAGGCCAAACACCATGGTTGCCAGCATAGGGGTGGTGACAGATCATGACAAGTTCAAGAAGAGTGCTCGCATAAGGACCGGAGGGGGTGTGCCATGTCACACCTTAGCTCCACGGACATCTCCACCAAGCCAAAATCCTTTCCATACTCTAATTCATGAACGTCAGTTTCAAAAGGTGCCCAAATCATGATTACCCTCTGGCTGGGATATAGATCGTTCTAATAATGCAGGGATAGAAAGCGCCAAGAGTGAAGAAGGATGGGGAAATAATTCCAAGAGCTGGGATTCCCTTGCTGATAGGTTCATGAACCGTGTTGAGCACAATTCTGAGATGATTCGTAACCTCGAGTACAAGATTGATGATCTGAAAGATTTGATTGAGAAGCTTATCAAAGATTATCCACCACCACTGCCAAAGGAGTAATTCGTCATCGGTATAGGCATCCCCTTGGCTTGTTTCGAGCTTGGGGGAGTGCCGCGGTATCACATCATTACCTTTTGCTCATTTACTTTTCAAGTAGAGTCATATCATGAATAGAGAAGTTATCTTATAGAATAGTTTGCAGTTTGGAAGTATCCCCCTTAGTTGGTTATCTATGTATCCCTTGGTGTGAGTTGCGGTAATAAAATATTAATAAGAAGTTTTATCGTTTACTTTCCGCGCACTTTATGCTAGTATGCAATCTCTCTTGTATGACTAGTCTTGTTGATTGGTATTGGTATCACTTTGGGAGCATGAGTAAATTTAGTTGGTTTTGGCAAACCTAGCTTGGTCAGTAGCAACTTTACCTTGAGGTTTGAGTAGAAAAGAATAAAGAAGTGCTTGTAGTTACATCACTTCAGTTTTCCTTATGTTTGGCTTATAAGCATTGTTATTCCTGAAGTCAAAATCGTTGTACCTTCAAGGGAGTTTGCATGATTGTTCTTATTATATGTATGTTTGTTTGTTACATGCAACTCTTATGCTTGCTACCCAGCCTTGCTAGCCAAAAACCTGTACTGAGAGGAAATACTTCTCGTGCATCCAATTCCCAAAAGCCAAGTCACTTCCAAAGAGTCCACTATAAATTCATATGCATGGTATTTCAAGCCATTCCAAGTAAATTTTCATGTGCTACCTTTCAAAAACCTTCAAACACTTCTCATTTTGTGCCACTGTTTTTAGCTCATGAGGACGTAGTGGATGGGTTTGTTATCTTCCATACTAAATTGAGTACCCCTCGACTAGGCAGCTTCATCTGCTCATCATTAATTTTGCAAGGGAGCTGGTCAGACCATTATAATCTCAAAAAGAAAAGAAAGAAAAGAGCACTCCTCCATGGTATGTGAAAGTTGGTTGGCACCCGATGGAATCGGTTAGCCATGGTTTGAGAAAGGAAAAAGGTGGGGAGGAGTGCAAAGCTATAAAAGAGCACCAAAGTGCCAATTAATCAAACATCTCAGAACCGCTCTCACTTGTTTAGTATGGAAGATATCAAGAACTCCGTTGCTAGTCGTTGACAAAAGCAACCACCTCTCAAAATAACTTTTTTATCTCTGTTTTACAAATGAAAAGCTCTAGCACAAGTTTAATCCCTGCTTCCCTCTGCGAAGGGCCTATCTTTTACTTTTATATTGAGTCAACCTATTTCCCTCTATCTAAAGCAAGCATTTGAGTTGTTATGTTTCACTCATCCATATAGTGATCAGTTTAATCATGTTTACTATCTTCCTTGTTTTGTATAATGCTTTTGTCTGAAGGAATATATCTTTGAAAGCTTTCTATGAATGCAAAAGTTTGCCTTGTTGAGCATATGGTCTTTGCTATGTTAGCTCTGTTTTAAAAGGCTCCGTTTAAAAGAAAGAATAGCTTGTTCATCGTTCTTAGACCAAGAACTAAGGTTTGTCATTGCCAATTATAGTTTACCTTGTGCATCTTTACATGTGATTCCCTTTTACCCATTGCAAGTCTATATCTTATAAAGGGAAGTTGCTGTCAATTATAATTTGTGCCTTGGCGAATATGATGCTTCTTGTCCGTATTTTGATTATCGACACTTCACTCCATAAACCTGTGGTCATGTTTACCGAGTTTAGTTTTCGCTTGGGGACAAGCGAGGTCTAAGCTTGGGGGGTTGATACGTCCATTTTGCATCACTATTTTGTATCATAATTTACTGTTATTCATTGATATATTTCATATTTAGAGTTGATACTTATGTTGTTTCCTTTGTTTTCACATGTTTGATGATCTTTGGAGGAGTTGCTGCCGGAGTCAGGATTCTGCTGGAAAAAGGACCATCAAGGGACCATATTTTGAAGATCAGGAAAATTCTAGAAAAATACCAGGAAATTATATTTTCCCAGAAGACTCAGGAAGCCAGAAGGAGGAGTCGAGAGGAACTAGGGGGGCCCACACGCTAGGGTGGCGCGGCCTGACCCCTGGCCGCGCCAGCCCTGTGTGAGGGCGCCCTGGCCCACTTCTGGTCTCGCCCCTCACGCATACTTCATCTTCCCCGAAAACCTAAGTCAAGGGGGGCTCAGAGTTAGACACCGCCGCCTCTGCGGGGCAGAAAACACCAGAGAGAGAAAAGTTCTCCGGCAGGCAGAAATCTGCCGGGGAAATTCCTTCCCGGAGAGGGGAGATCGTCGCCATCTGCTGGTGCCAAGTTGATGTGTAGCAGACGGTCCTTGTGCATGGTGAATGACCAGCCAGTTGGGAACCCCAAGAGGAAGGTGTGATGAGTATAGCAGGTAGTTTTCCCTCAGTTAAGAAACCAAGGTTTATCGTTCTTGGAGAGGAGAGACAAATGACTGAAGGTGATGCTTGCTAGCTTACGACAGCTCTGGACAATTTATATATGGCGCCTCATCCAAGCTTTGCTTGCTAGCTGCAATGCGGAACCTGCACACAAACAACCAAGCAATATGATGGAAATAGAACCGGGATCCACAGTTCACTAGTGGTGTCTCTCCATAAGATAAATAACACATGCTGGGTAAACAAATTACAGTTGGGCAATTGATAGAATAAAGATAAACGTGATATGTCAAGAAGATCACTATGAGATTTACTCTAGGCATTACAACAAAATACATAGACCGCCATCCAACTGCATCTATGACTAATAATCCACTTGTGGTGAATCAATCCGAGAACTCCACAAGTATTAAGTTGCGAACAACAGATAATTGCATTAAGCAAAGTGTGTAATGTAAACAAAGCATATGCCCTTGAGCATATGAATGTTGTTTTCTCCCTAGTAGCAACAGCACATCTACAACCTTAGAGGTTTCTGTCACTCCCCCAGATTAAATAGAGGCATGAACCCACTATCGAGCATAAACACCCCCTCTTGGAGTCACTAGCAACTACTCGGCAAAGATAGCTACTAACAACGGAGAGCATGAAAGATCATAAACAACATAGAGATAACAAAAGATATAATTCAGTACAGCAACTTAATCATAAACACTAATATTCATCGGATCCCAACGAACCAAACAATGTAGAATTCCATAACGGTGATCTCAATCATGTAAGGCAGCTCATGAGATCTAAACATGAAGCACATGGTGGAGGAGACAAGCATCTAGTGCTGGCGTGTGGTTGACGTGGGAGCAGACGGTCCTTGTGCGTGGTGAATAACCAGCCCGTTGGGAACTCCAAGAGGAAGGTATGATGAGTATAGCAGCTAGTTTTCCCTCAGTTAAGAAACCAAGGTTTATCGATCAGGAGAGGAGAGACAAACGACTGAAGGTGATGCGGAACCTGCACACACACAACCAAGTACTTTGTTCCCAACTTGCGATGAGGTTGTCAATCTCACCGGTTTGCTTGAAACAAAGATTATGAGCGTATCGAGTGGAAAACAATATAGTATGCGAGTAAAGTAAACAGTGCGAGTAAAGTAAACAGGTGATAGCAATATGATGTAAATAGGACCAGGGTCCACAGTTCACTAGTGGTGTCTCTCCATAGATAAAATAACACATGCTGGGTAAACAAATTACAGTTGGGCAACTTATAGAATAAAGATAAACATGATATGTCAAGAAGATCACTATGATATTTACTCTGGGCATTACAACAAAATACATAGACCGCCATCCAACTGCATCTATGACTAATAATCCACTTGTGGTGAATCAATCCGAGAACTCCACAAGTATTAAGTTGCGAACAACAGATAATTGCATTAAGCAAAGTGTGTAATGTAAACAAAGCATATGCCCTTGAGCATATGAATGTTGTGTTCTCCCTAGTAGCAACAGCACATCTACAACGTTAGAGGTTTCTGTCACTCCCCCAGATTAAATAGAGGCATGAACCCACTATCGAGCATAAATACCCCCTCTTTGAGTCACTAGCAACTACTCGGCCAAGATAGCTACTAACAACGGAGAGCATGCAAGATCATAAACAACATAGAGATAACAAAAGATAATATTCAGTACAGCAACTTAATCATAAACACCAATATTCATCGGATCCCAACAAACCAAACATGTAGAATTACATAACGGTGATCTCAATCATGTAGGGCAGCTCATGAGATCTAAACATGAAGCACATGGTGGAGGAGAAAACCATCTAGCTACTGCTATGGACCCATAGTCCAAGGTAGACTACTCACTCATCGCTCCGGAGGCAAGCATGGCGATGAAGAAGACCTCCGGTGGCGATTCCCCTCTCCGGCAGGGTGCCGGGAAGAGCTTCTGGACCCTCCCGATCTTCGGGTCGACGGTGGCGGCGGATCACGATGTGTTCTGGAAATCTAATCAGGTACTTAGGTTTTTTCCGTCGGGGGGTCTTTATAGGCGAAGGGGCGTGATACGTCTCAAACGTATCAATAATTTTTGATGCTCCATGCTTGTTTTTACACCATTTGCCTATTGTTTCGTTACACTTAGTGGTACTTTTATACATTTTCCGGAACTAACCTATTAACGAAGTGCCACAGTGCCAGTTTCCTGTTTTCTGCTGTTTTTGTGTTTCAGAAGTGATACACAGGAAATATTCTCGGAATTGGACGAAACAAGTTCCTGAAGTCATATTTTATGGGGAAGCTCCCAAACATCCGAAGACCTGATGGAGGGGGGCCACGTGGCCCCCACACACAGGGGCGGCGCAGCCACCCCCCTGGCCGCGCCGGGCCCACGTGAGGGGCCGTGGTCTCCCCTCTGACATCGCCCCTTCGCCTATATATACCCCCTGACGAGAAAAACCTAAGGCCCGATCAGTTTTCCAGAATACATCGCGATCCGCCGCCGCCGTCGACCCGAAGATCGGGAGGGTCCAGAAGCTCTTCCCGGCACCCTACCGGAGAGGGGAATCGCCACCGGAGGTCTTCTTCATCGCCATGCTTGCCTCCGGAGCGATGAGTGAGTAGTCTACCTTGGACTATGGGTCCATAGCAGTAGCTAGATGGTTGTCTTCTCCACCATGTGCTTCATGTTTAGATCTCATGAGCTGCCCTACATGATTGAGATCACCGTTATGTAATTCTATGATGTTGGTTTGTTGGGATCCGATGAATATTGGTGTTTATGATTAAGTTGCTGTACTGAATTATATCTTTTGTTATCTCTATGTTGTTTATGATCTTGCATGCTCTCCGTTGTTAGTAGCTATCTTGGCCGAGTAGTTGCTAGTGACTCCAAGAGGGGGTATTTATGCTCGATAGTGGGTTCATGTCTCTATTTCACCTGGGGGAGTGACAGAAACCTCTAAGGTGGTAGATGTGCTGTTGCTACTAGGGAGAAAACAACATTCATATGCTCAAGGGCATATGCTTTGTTTACATTACACACTTTGCTTAATGCAATTATCTGTTGTTCGCAACTTAATACTTCTAGGGTGTTCGGCTGATATCCCCAGGGGTGGATTATTAGTCATAGATGCAGTTGGATGGTGGGCTATGTATTTTGTTGTAATGCCCAGAGTGAATCTCATAGTGATCTTCTTGACATATCACGTTATCTTTATTCTATCAATTGCCCAACTGTAATTTGTTTACCCAGCATGTTATTTATCTATGGAGAGACACCACTAGTGAACTGTGGATCCCGGTCCTATTTTAATCATATTGCAATCACCTGTTTACTTTTCCCGCACTGTTTACTTTACTAGCACATTACTACTGTTTTCCACTCGATACACTCATAACCTTTGTTTCAAGCAAACCGGTGAGATTGACAACCTCATCGCAAGTTGGGAACAAAGTATTTGTTTGTGTGTGTGCAGGTTCCACAAACACCTTCAGTCGTCATCGTCTCTCTTCTCCTGATCGATAAACCTTGGTTTCTTAACTGAGGGAAAACTAGCCGCTACACTCATCATACCTTCCTCTTGGGGTTCCCAACGGGCTGGTCATCACCACGCACAAGGACATACTGCTCCCACTTCAACTAAACGCCACAGCTCTTTTCTGGCGTCATCACACGAGTAGCAGCTTCTTTTCTGGCGCCGTTGCCGGTGAAGAGAGAAGACTTCTGCGAGGGGAGTTCTTCGCACACACATTCATTACTTTGTTATTTGTTTTGCTTTACTTTACTTTATTTTACCTGCATTGCTTTTTATATCAAAAACCCAAAAAAAATAGAATCCTTGGTAGTTGTTATTTCTTTACTTTAGTTTATCATGTTGTTCCCTGAGTTCGTTCTGGAGGACCTCTCTGTAGGGAGTGGTTCGATTATTGGCAAAAGTAACATTGAGGAGTTCTTTAATCACATTAGTATGCATGATGAAGATGAGGAAAAGTCTTGGGTTGAACTTGCTCCTAGTATTGAAGTTGCTTCTATTTATTTAATTGACATATTGGAAACTAGGTTTGCTAGTCTTAATCCTTTTATGCAATACATGTTCCTTAAGCTTCATGAAATTGAGGACCCCGAAAAGAAAGCTTTTATCTTGGAAACTTTGCGTTTAGAATTTAAGGATGTCGTTATTGAAGCTAGGAAGGTTCTTAAACGTTTTAATAAACTCGGTTCACCTATAACGGTTATTGATACACATGATGGGGAGGCCGAGATACCTATACCTTGCAAGCTTTTGGGATTGAATGATGCTTTCGAAAACAATTTTGCCTGGATTTGTCCTGAAAATCTTTTTGATGAGAATAGTGTACCAAAGCATGATCACCAAGGGTCTTCAAAAACTTATGTGGATGAAATACAATGCCTTATTGACAAGACCTCTTCTGTTGATCTTAATGCTTCTTCTGAAGGTACTTGATTCGCAATTTTCTGCGCCTAGCTCAAAGGCGTTAAAGAAAAGCACTCTTGGGGGATAACCCATTGTTTACTTTTCAGTACTTTTTCTTTTATTTGAGTCTTGGAAGTCATTACTACTGTAATGACCGCTCCTTATCTTGTTTATTTCGTTTTTGTGCCAAGAGAAGCCTCTAATTTGAGTGAGGTAAAGATTTGGGGTTATTGCTGTCCTGAAACTGTTTTCGGTGCTGCACCGTAAAAATTCGTGAAAATTCTCTGTTTATCTTTTGGACCTGCGATTTCTTGTGCATATGCCCCAGGTTATATCCAAACTTTTCTTAGTTGAACACTTTTTGATTTGAGCAACAGAAAATCCCTCAAAAATTCGTCCATTATCAGCTGTCCAGTTTTGACAGATTTCTGCCAATATTTGTTTTTGCCACTTTATCGCTTTCTTTTGAGTTCTTTTTTATCATGGAACTCTTGTGGAAGTTGCTACAGTAGTATATACTTTATATGTGGTGGTTTTGGGTTGAAACCTGAAGCTATAAGAGGTTGAATATATTTTATGCTTACACTAATGTTGCTAATAGAATTGTGTTTAGTTTTGTATGAAGGAAGTTTTCAAGTGTAGGGATTGGAGAATGATGAGATGAGTTAAAGAATGGACAAAAGCTCAAGCTTGGGGATGCCCATGCATCACCCCAAGAAATATCCAAGAAGTACAAGCGTCAAAGCTTGGGGATGCCCCCGAGGCACCCCTTCTTCATCGGCAAAAATCAGGTCACCTTTCAAAACACTATATTTTTATTGCTTCATGCACTATGTGTTTTTCTTGGAGCGTCAGTTGTTTTAGTTTTCTTAGTTTGTTTAGTTTGTTTGTTTGCTGCAATAAATGGTTGGACCCCAACAAATTTCCTTTGGAGGAGATGTACTCATTTTCATTTGCAAAGAATGCTCTAGTTTTCACTCTATTAAAAATTGAGCATTTTACTTTTTCTGCTACTGCTTTTGGTTTTCGTTTTCGCCTTGATATGCGTTCAGATCTTGTCATATCTTTTCATCAAGGTGTATTTTTGCCTCTGATCTTCATTGGTTTTCATCAAAAGAGGTGTTTATAAAAATTTCAAATGGTGTTGGAAAAGAGAAAAAGCTTTGTGCAAAATAGTGGTACAAGAAGGAGCTTGTGCAGACTGCGGCTTAGGCTTTTTCATGTCATGCTTGATATCTTTTTGATAGTATGCTTAGTGGTTTTGCTGTAGCATGACTTGTCTCAAATAACTGAGATTGCTTAATGAGCCTTTGAAAAAATCATGCGTTGTTTTTATTGTATGGAAGCATTATTTTGGTTTTCTCCTTGATGCTTTATTTGGGTTGACTTGGCGCATGCTCACACATGTTAGACTCTTACAAAGTCGCCATTAGCCTTCATGATCATTTAGTTTTTGACTTTTGATGCCATCGTATGCTTCTTTTAATGTCGCTTTGTCGCTTTGCATGATTATGGCCATTATTGCTCTCTTAGTTGGTCGCTCCCAGTCTTTTGCTAGCCCTCACCTTGTACTGAGTATGAGCTCTACTCGTGCATCCAACTCCTAAAAGCGAAGTTTTCCCTTGTGTCCACCATACATACCTACTAGCAATTTGCTATTCCAAGTAAATTTGACTTGCTTTTGTATTCTCTTCAAATTAAACTCTTACCAGTGTTATGCGAAACTCGGTTAGTAAAGCTCTCACGAACCGGAAGGCACACTTTACTTTTTCCTGTTCTTAAAATTTTGACATTGTGGTCGTTTATGTTGAGTTGTTATGCTTGCAAGTTGTAAGTTGGATTCTAGCCCAGCCATGCTGTCATGGGGCAAGCTTTCAACATTGCACTTCTTTTTGAGTTGATATCGAGATCTTTTGTTTATGGATGCCCGCTGTGTGAAATGAATTGGGAATCTTGTAGGGATCATGGAGTTTTTATATGTGTTAGGGAAACGCCGGGCCGCCAATCTAAGCCATGCATAATTCATGGTGGAAATTTGCAGCATACCCATGGTGAACATTCGACGACGCATCTCACAATAAAAAGCTAAACAATATAGCAAATAAAAGAGATGTCGAGGTGTTCATTGTCTGCTTGTCCTGTCATTTTGGTGTGGGCTTGTTCCATGTCATCGGGCACGGAGGTACCCCATTGGCGGTTCTCAATGATATGCATATACTTACAATGACAAGAGCCTTGCTTGGGACTCTAAGTAAATTAGCATGGTTTGGGTACTCGTATTCACGGGACACGAGGTTTTCAACTTATGATTTGTCAAGCATATGCATCATAATTGTTCTCGCATTAACTTTAACCATTCAAGATCCTTATGATGGGGGCAATGAGAGCTCAAAGCCGGTAAGTACCATAATTTTTGAAGGTTATAAAACTTGCAATCACTGCTTCCCTCTGCGAAGGGCCTTTCTTTTACTTTTATGTTGAGTCACCACCTTCTTTCTTTATGCACCATTAAGAGAGCATAGTTGTCATTCTTAGTGTGATATGCATTGTCCCAAAGTTCATTGATTGACTCATATTGTTGGTTTCACTTGTTCTTAAGTTATTTGTATCTAGTCACCCTCTTAAACTTGAAGGTGTCCTATGCATTTATGTTTTGCTCTCTAAGAAGGACAAGCTAAAAACCTTTTGTATGTCTTTCCTTATGATTTGAACACACGTTTGAATTTCATTGTTTCATTATCATGATCTTTTGTTTGTGTTCATTTGCATGTTTACAACATGGTTGCTAAGTTCTTATTGTCATGATTATATCTTTCATGCCCATGTTTTAAGTTCTATTGATCCCAGCTCACTAATGCTTACATATATGATCAAGATTGTGTAGGTGCATGTCACCTCAAAAATTATTCTTTTGTTATCACTTACCTACTCGAGGACGAGCAGGAGTTAAACTTGGGGATGTTTGATACGTCTCAAACGTATCTATAATTTTTGATGCTCCATGCTTGTTTTTACACCATTTGCCTATTGTTTCGTTACACTTAGTGGTACTTTTATACATTTTCCAGAACTAACCTATTAACGAAGTGCCACAGTGCCAGTTTCCTGTTTTCTGCTATTTTTGTGTTTCAGAAGTGATACACAGGAAATATTCTCGGAATTGGACGAAATAAGTTCCTGAAGTCATATTTTATGGGGAAGCTCCCAAACATCCGAAGACCTGACGGAGGGGGGCCACGTGGCCCCCACACACAGGGGCGGCGCGGCCACCCCCCTGGCCGCGCCGGGCCCACGTGAGGGCCCGTGGTCTCCCCTCTGACATCGCCCCTTCGCCTATATATACCCCCTGACGAGAAAAACCTAAGGCCCGATCAGTTTTCCAGAATACATCGCGATCCGCCGCCGTCGTCGACCCGAAGATCGGGAGGGTCCAGAAGCTCTTCCCGGCACCCTGCCGGGGAGGGGAATCGCCACCGGAGGTCTTCTTCATCGCCATGCTTGCCTCCGGAGCGATGAGTGAGTAGTCTACCTTGGACTATGGGTCCATAGCAGTAGCTAGATGGTTGTCTTCTCCACCATGTGCTTCATGTTTAGATCTCATGAGCTGCCCTACATGATTGAGATCACCGTTATGTAATTCTATGATGTTGGTTTGTTGGGATCCGATGAATATTGGTGTTTATGATTAAGTTGCTGTACTGAATTATATCTTTTGTTATCTCTATGTTGTTTATGATCTTGCATGCTCTCCGTTGTTAGTAGCTATCTTGGCCGAGTAGTTGCTAGTGACTCCAAGAGGGGGTATTTGTAACGCCTCGCCTTTTACTAAAAGGCAGAACTCCTGTGTTACTGTGCCATTCCCTGGATCAGTAGATAGCACCACAGTACAAAATAAGTAATCATTGCAATAGCATCAATATTACAATGTGAATCCAGTTACATAGGTCTTCTACCTTATGAGTACACAGCATAAAGCATAGTTGCAGTGAGCCTCCATTCTTCATCACGTGCCATAGGCAGACATGTTGGAATGTAAGCTCGAGATCCTACTCCTGGTTCCTTACTCGAAATAAAACCTGCACGTTTGAATATGCAGCCCCGAAGGGGTCAGTACAATGATGTACTGGCAAATGACACATATATGGTGGCATTTTGTGGAAAGACTATGCTACATGATATTTGGCTGGTGGATCTCGTGGCTGAATTGCATAAAGCAAGTTTTATCTTATCAACACATTTTTAAAAACATTTTGAATTTTTCTTCAAGGTCGAGATAACCCCCAGGTGATAACCACCACACAAGTCTTGGGTTGATAGCCAAGTTGTGTAGCCCTGGGTAGTAACTCAACAAAACATGAATAACCCTCAGGCGATGACAACCACACATATCCTGGGTTGATAGCCAGGTGTGCAGTCCTGAGTAGTTACTCAATTAAAACTAGAATAACCCTCAGGCGATGACAACCACACATATCCTGGGTTGATAGCCAGGTGTGCAGTCCTGAGTAGTTACTCAATTTAAGCCCCAAGGTAACCCTTAGGTGATAACCACCACACATGTCCTGAGTTGATAGTCAGGTGTGTGGCCCTAAGTAGTTAGTCTTGGGATTGGTGAGGACCCTTAGGCGATGACAACCACACATATCCTGAGTTGATAGTCAGGTGTGTAGCCCTAAGTAGTCACTATTCAAGTTTTAATTATTCTGAAATGGTGATGAGATTCCTTTCGATCGACATGTCCTCTCTCTGTTCCTAGGTACAACCAATACAAAGTATTCTCAGGTGATAACCACCACACATGTCCTGGGTTGATAGCCAGGTGTGTAGCCCTGAGTTGTGTACTCTCAGGTGATAACCACCACACATGTCCTGGGTTGATAGCCAGGTGTGTAGCCCTGAGTAGCCACAAGATTGCACCCAGGTGATTCATTGGGTTGTTAATTTTCATATCAATTTGAAAACAAGGCATGGCATCATTTTGCAAAGCAAGTTTGCAATCCTAGCAGGTGGGGTTTAAGGGATAGCTACCACTACTAGGAGCTAAGCATTTCATAACCACTTTGAAAAATCTCATATCATGCACAGTATTGAAATCACTAATGCATATAATAAAAGATAGGTGGAAGTATGTGTGTCACTTGCCTTTTTGAAGATCACGACGTTTCACTTCTCTCGACTAAGCACGTAGTTCTTCGCACCAACTATAGCACAGAAATAA
This sequence comes from Dactylis glomerata, assembly GCA_007115705.1. NCBI lineage: Eukaryota > Viridiplantae > Streptophyta > Magnoliopsida > Poales > Poaceae > Dactylis > Dactylis glomerata. Next base: position 438,267 of record QXEO01001109.1, read on the forward strand.
CATAACATAAACATATCATCCAAACACAAGCAAACAATTCAAACAATTGAAAAGTGTTTGTTCAACAATTTGGTTTTATTGAGATGTTATGATAGAAAGATATGGCAAAGGAAATACGATTTGTGGGATATGGGTTTGAGAGTTAAGCTGGGGAAGATCAATATGATTTGAGAGAGAATTGGGTTAGGCAAATACAATTGATGAAGTTTTTATGCTTTAATAAAGCATGAATGAGCTTCAGAAAGGTTCATGTGAAACAGATCACATAGGTGTGGGATAGTGCAACCACTATACTATTTGAATAAGTGTAACAACATTTATTCTTTAAATAGCATATATCGCACTTAGGCACTAGGCTAGGTTTTAAGAATGTTTGAACTACTCAATTAGCATATTTGCAAGTTGAATAGTTCAATACATGTGAACCAAAACTAACTAGGCATTGGGTTGGGTATAAACGATTGATATTTGAGGACATGGCTCAAATGGTTCATTGATCAATATGGTGTATAACACATACTATGGTATGGGTTATAATAACACCACATTAGCAAAATCTAGGTTTGAGATGAATTCATATTCTACTCAAGTAGCACAATTGCCATTTGAGTATAACATGAATTAGACAAAATATGTCTAGTTGGACAAGGTATGGGTCAAGGATTTATGAAACATTGAGTTACTCAATTAACTCATTTGTTAATTGAATAGCTCTACACAAGAAATCAGGATCAGGTGGACAGGTGATTGAGTATGGGTAGATAACATTTCAGATTATGGTTTAAGGTTTCTATTAGGTACATGGAGTATTGGATAGATGCTATCATGTTGATTTGATCAACACTACAAGGATAGCAAGCATAGAATCTAAGATTGGGATGTGTCACACTTTACTCAAACAACATAATTGTAATTTGAATATGTGTGAGCTATATAAAATAGGTCTAAGTAGATATGATCTTGATCAAGATGTTAAATAGATAACATTGATGATTAGGTAAGATTATGTGATTTGCTATGGTAGTAGGAAACATTACTGAATAGAATAAGATTTAATCTATATAGGAACTACTCAAATTCTCATATTAGAATTTGAATAATTGTGAAGTGGTTCAAGAAATTATGGAAGTGATGCTATTGGATAGCTTGCAGTAAAACAAAGTCACTGCAGTTGGAATCATTCTAAAATAAATTTTAGAAATTGAATTACCACCAAAATAGTGATTTGGACAAATTTGAATGCACAAAGTGTGTGCACGTATCAAATTTGGATTTTCTTGATCCTATGATGTTCTACAAGTTGAGAGGATTCCAAAGACTACAAATTTGTAATTTTTGGACACTTGGTTCTAAAGATATGAATTAAACAAGCTAACAAAAGGTTTGAATCCAATTTGAAAATAGTTTCAAATTGAGCCCATAAAATATAAGATATTATTGCACTACTGGGTTCTACATGTTCTAAGGATTCCAACGATATAACATTTGTAATTTTTGGACCTAGGGATCAAAAGATATGAAATTTGCAAGATTGGATTGGAATCTGATTTGAAAATTCTAATTCGATTTATGTTTTAACCGGGAGCCGACACGTGTTCTGTTCTCATTGGCCAGTACCCTTTCGGGTAGATCATGGTTTGCATCCGTTGGATTAAAGTGGATCTGAACGATCCAGATCTGTTCAAACCGATTCGGTAAGTGGTCTAATCGTAGCCACTGGATCTAGATCTCATGGTCGAAAAGAAGAAGAGGGGAGAGAGCTCACAGGCTAGGGTTCCGGTGGTGGATCTCCGGCGAGGGCGGCCCGGGATTGATCAGCGGCGGCGCTCCGGTGATGCTGGTGATCAACGGCGAGGTGCACGGGGGGCGGCGAGACTCGGAGAACTCGCGTGCATGGTCGGAGTGCCTCGGCGGGGTCTTCTACGGCGTCTGCACGCGGACGGAGGTCTCCAAGCGACGGCGGCTCTGTTGTCGACGAAATCCGTCGATTTGCTGCAAGAAGAGGTGCGGGGATGGTCTGAGAAGATGCGAAATAGAGAGGGAAGGTAAATGGGCAAGAAAACAACGAAGCTGGCTCACTGATTCGTCTTCCAGTGCTCGTAGCGGCCGCGGTACTGGGAGGTCTCCGGCGAGAAATTTCGATGCGCTGGTGGCGATTTGTGCGAGGGAAGGAAAGGGAAATGGAGGAGGGGAGTGCGGGCTTCTTATAGGCGTGGCGCGGGGAGGAAACGGCAGGGGGTTAATGCATATTGAAGAGGGGGAAGTAACTCACAGCGAGGTAACGTCTCCGGCGAGAAACTCGGCTGGAGGAAGGAGATGACAACGTGGCCTGGCAGACGGGGCCCACATGTCAGTGAGGTAAGGGAGAAATAAAGATACCGTTTCGGTTTTGCTTGCTGGGCTGTGGCTGACTTCTGTGGCTGGGCCGAAATGGCTCCCCCGAGCCCTTTTCTATTTTTTTTTGTTTTCTTCTTTTCCTTTTCTGGTTTCTTTATTTAAACACAACTTTTGCAAAAGAAATTCTTCAAACAATGTCAAACTAATTTCTAATATTTTCTAAAAATTCAAAATAGTCCTTTTAAAATAGTGAACAACAAGTTTCCCAAATCAAACATGGTTTTGAGTAAAGCTTCATATGCATAGCATTAAAGTGTTGCTTGCATAAAAGAAATAGAATTAAGGTTTAGGAGATAGTTCTTTTAAAGAAAATACTTCACAGAATAATTGTTTGAAATCATCTTTCAAACTTAGTTTGAAATGCAATTCTTTATAAACACATTTGAAATGTATTCCTTGCAAGTAACTTGCATAGGTTTTGAAAGAAGGAAAATAATATTTTGGGCATTTGCTTTTCTCAAGGAAGTTCTTCAGGAAATAAATAGAGGATTTAAAATAGTTTTCAATAAATCTTTCAATTAGACTCAAAAGTTTTAAATTCCTGTGAATTTCCAATCATCTCAAGCAAGATAAAAACGAAAATTTTCCCCCAAAAATTGATAAAATCTTGGGTCGTTACAGACTACCACCCTTAAAAGAAATCTCGTCCTCGAGATTGGAAGAGGCTAGAAAATAAGTAGGTTTAGGTTATCTGGGTGGCTACCACCCTTAAAAGAAAATTCCTCTTGGTGGTATCTTGATACTTCCTTAGGCACTTGCATTTTGTTCCCAGCTTGCATTCATCGTTGTGTCATTTTCCTCGAATTCGCTCTTCTCAGAAGTTCTGATGTCCACAACTATGTTCAAAAGTGGGCATACCAATGGTTCCATCCAATTCTGGTGATAAGCAGATATCATCCATCGCGTTGTCCTCAACAAGGTAGTCCACATCGTCTAAGGATGTGTATCTAGTCTTTTCTTGGTCTGTCCTTATCAAGGCTAAGATAGCATACAGGCCATCACCATACTCCTTGTTGCTTTTTAGCTGATTTTCATTGCAGAATCTCAAAGGATGATTCAGTGCCAAGTAATGCATGCTTGCCCCACGAACATGATGAGACCACACATCCCAATGAATCAGGATGGCATCTCTCTGCAGTCTTCTCAAGCATTTCATAGGGGTAAACAAGGTGGACTCTGTAAGACGTACTTGCACCTGTAAGGGACGGAAGGTCACCTTATATCCAGCATTGTTGAACCCATTCAAGTTACTGGAGCAAGTCGTGCTACTTGCCACAGGTATCAGATGGTCCTTAAGAGTTCCTTTAGCAACCGTCTTCATAGTTGTTGAAAGGCGCTGAACAACTTGATCGTATCTCGTAGATGAACTCCCTTGTAGGAAAAAGGGATCTAACGAAGCTCTCATGGGCAAGAAAGTAGTTTCAGGGATTCTGAGAGTTGCTTCAAAATGTCGCAGGTCGGGATGGGGTAGGCTTCGGTGGCGTAGGGCTCTGGAATTAGGAGGCAATCTCATAGGTAGTGGTGGTTGTCTTGGTTGTGGCTCTCTGGAGAGGTGTGACCTCTCTTTTATAGGCTCAGGGAGGTAGTCGAATAGGCCACGTGGGGAGTTGAAACGAAGAGTCGGGGAGGTGAATTGAATAAGCAGCCATCGAAACTGAACAGTCTTCGCCTTCAAGGTCCACTGAGCAAAACGCTTCTGATTAATGTGTAGTCGTTCAAAAGTCAAATTCTCACCGTATTCCTACGTTTTGGCCACTGGCTTACTATAAGGGATGTAACATATTATCCTCCTAAGGTTATGGTTTAAAGACGTCGTCTCTCATGTAGGTATGTCTCTCTAGACTTACCATTCCTCATACAAGAGCGAACAATATGAGTAGTCGTCATGGGGGCCAATCCATGTCGCACCCATTCATTACCTTGTATTTGGTTTGGTGCATCTCACATTCTAACTCTTGGTCAACCTCACTAGCTTTTAAACAAAAGTTTTATTGAAATTGAAATCAAGTTCCCAAATCTTATTTTGAGCAAAATCTATCGTTCCTGGCTAGAGGTTTTTGCTCGAACTTGGTCGTGTGACTTTAACTCTTGAGTTACAAATCCTTCAGCTTGCCATTTCATTGAGAAGTAAAAGTTCATTCAACCAGGTTGTCTTTAGCTCTTACAATATTTATTACAAGGCTGTAGCTGCATACTAATTCTTTCAAGTTGGTTATACTTTGTTGTGTCTTCTCCTAGCATTTTGCGGCATCCTTCGGTCATCCAGTTCACTGAGGCCTTGTAGTACCATTTTCTGAACACTTATCCGCATAGTGTCCCTTTTGTTTGCACTTGTAACAAGTGATTGTCGAGAGATCCTTCTTAACCACCGGTTTGGAGTGGTGTTGTCCATTTCCTTCATTATGATTTCCATTATCTCCATTATGATGATCGTTGGGGTGGTTTCCATAGTTTCTACCATTGTGCCTATGGCCATTGAAATTACCATTTCCATAGCCTTCACTGAAGTGGGGTCTCTTGTGGAAATGTTCAGTGTGGTTCTTGCCATTGTTGAGCTTCCGCTTACGGTTTTCCTCCTTCCTTATGTTGTTGTCCAGAGTAACCGCTTGGTCTAGTAGAGCCTGGTAGTTTGGAGCATAAGCTATTGACAGAGGTATCTTCAGTTCCCCTTTGAGTCCACTGAGAAACTTATCTTTCCTCTTAACATCAGTGTCGATGTCTTCTGGTGCGTATCTTGACAGAGAGCAGAAGTCATCCATGTACTCCTTTAGTGTCCTGTCACCCTGCTTTAGAGTGCGGAACTCATCTTTCTTTAGATTCATAATGCCCGTGGAGATATGAGCATTACGAAAGCCTTCCCTGAAGGAATCCCAGTCCAGACCTTCAATTGGATTGGTGACTTGGTAAGTATCCCACCACATTGCTGCTGGTCCCTCTAGCAGGTGGGTAGTGAATCTAATCTTTTCAGCATTTGTGCAATCACAGGTAACTAAGTCCTTACTGACTGAACGCAGCCAGTCGTCGGCCACTATTGGGTCTGTGGCAGATGAAAACTTATTGGGTCTGAGCTTCAGGAAACGAGCTAATCGGTCTACTTGAGGCGGGGGTTGTGGATTGTTGTTGTTGTTGTTCATGAGGTTGGTGCTTGCTTGGATGAATTGGGTCATCATCTGCATGAGCTGGGCTTGACCTGTGGCTAACTGTTGGACCACATCATTGATGTTGTTGTCATTGTTGTTGCTGTTGTTGTTGTTGTTTTCACGGCGAGGCGGCATCTGAGGTGGTTTTAGCAAAGGTGAGTAATAGATAGATAGAACTAGAGGAGAAAATTTTCCTACCCATGCACAAACAACAAACCATGCAACAAACAAACATAAATCAAACAATCATTGAAAATTTCTTTTGATAAGTTTTGGAAAAACACGCTAACGAAATAATATGGTCATACACCAATTTTGTATGATCATAGAAGCATCTATAAATCGTTGGTTCTATAAACTAGAATCTTGGTGGTCTATTCTATTATAGTTTCATTGTTTCATTTCTTATTTCTACTTCCCAATGCATCGTTGGTGTTGGGCAACCTTCATATCCACATTTCCTCGAGCTCTTTGTTGGTCTTCAATGTAGTTCTTCATGTTGGATCAAGGTCAACCTATGAAGTAGAAGTCTCATTCTTCTAGCACATTGATTCTTCTGTCCTTTCTTGATGGTTCCGAGAGTTGGGTCATCTAAGGGAATCATTTGAAAATGAAGTAGGAGAGAAATACAAGGAGTTTCAAGATGCAAACATTCTTTTTAAATAGAAGTAAGATGAGATAGAGATTTTTATCCTAGGGTCTTCCTATCTCTAATTATCCAAACCTAGGGTCTCGATCCTACAGGCAACACTATGCTCTGATACCATTTGTAACGCCCCGCCTTTTACTAAAAGGCAGAACTCCTGTGTTACTGTGCCATTCCCTGGATCAGTAGATAGCACCACAGTACAAAATAAGTAATCATTGCAATAGCATCAATATTACAACGTGAATCCAGTTACATAGGTCTTCTACCTTATGAGTACACAGCATAAAGCATAGTTGCAGTGAGCCTCCATTCTTCATCACGTGCCACAGGCAGACATGTTGGAATGTAAGCTCGAGATCCTACTCCTGGTTCCTTACTCGAAATAAAACCTGCACGTTTGAATATGCAGCCCCGAAGGGGTCAGTACAATGATGTACTGGCAAATGACACATATATGGTGGCATTTTGTGGAAAGACTATGCTACATGATATTTGGCTGGTGGATCTCATGGCTGAATTGCATAAAGCAAGTTTTATCTTATCAACACATTTTTAAAAACATTTTGAATTTTTCTTCAAGGTCGAGATAACCCCCAGGTGATAACCACCACACAAGTCTTGGGTTGATAGCCAAGTTGTGTAGCCCTGGGTAGTAACTCAACAAAACATGAATAACCCTCAGGCGATGACAACCACACATATCCTGGGTTGATAGCCAGGTGTGCAGTCCTGAGTAGTTATTCAATTAAAACTAGAATAACCCTCAGGCGATGACAACCACACATATCCTGGGTTGATAGCCAGGTGTGCAGTCCTGAGTAGTTACTCAATTTAAGCCCCAAGGTAACCCTTAGGTGATAACCACCACACATGTCCTGAGTTGATAGTCAGGTGTGTGGCCCTAAGTAGTTAGTCTTGGGATTGGTGAGGACCCTTAGGCGATGACAACCACACATATCCTGAGTTGATAGTCAGGTGTGTAGCCCTAAGTAGTCACTATTCAAGTTTTAATTATTCTGAAATGGTGATGAGATTCCTTTCGATCGACATGTCCTCTCTCTGTTCCTAGGTACAACCAATACAAAGTATTCTCAGGTGATAACCACCACACATGTCCTGGGTTGATAGCCAGGTGTGTAGCCCTGAGTTGTGTACTCTCAGGTGATAACCACCACACATGTCCTGGGTTGATAGCCAGGTGTGTAGCCCTGAGTAGCCACAAGATTGCACCCAGGTGATTCATTGGGTTGTTAATTTTCATATCAATTTGAAAACAAGGCATGGCATCATTTTGCAAAGCAAGTTTGCAATCCTAGCAGGTGGGGTTTAAGGGATAGCTACCACTACTAGGAGCTAAGCATTTCATAACCACTTTGAAAAATCTCATATCATGCACAGTATTGAAATCACTAATGCATATAATAAAAGATAGGTGGAAGTATGTGTGTCACTTGCCTTTTTGAAGATCACGACGTTTCACTTCTCTCGACTAAGCACGTAGTTCTTCGCACCAACTATAGCACAGAAATAACATAACATAAACATATCATCCAAACACAAGCAAACAATTCAAACAATTGAAAAGTGTTTGTTCAACAATTTGGTTTTATTGAGATGTTATGATAGAAAGATATGGCAAAGGAAATACGATTTGTGAGATATGGGTTTGAGAGTTAAGCTGGGGAAGATCAATATGATTTGAGAGAGAATTGGGTTAGGCAAATACAATTGATGAAGTTTTTATGCTTTAATAAAGCATGAATGAGCTTCAGAAAGGTTCATGTGAAACAGATCACATAGGTGTGGGATAGTGCAACCACTATACTATTTGAATAAGTGTAACAACATTTATTCTTTAAATAGCATATATCGCACTTAGGCACTAGGCTAGGTTTTAAGAATGTTTGAACTACTCAATTAGCATATTTGCAAGTTGAATAGTTCAATACATGTGAACCAAAACTAACTAGGCATTGGGTTGGGTATAAACGATTGATATTTGAGGACATGGCTCAAATGGTTCATTGATCAATATGGTGTATAACACATACTATGGTATGGGTTATAATAACACCACATTAGCAAAATCTAGGTTTGAGATGAATTCATATTCTACTCAAGTAGCACAATTGCCATTTGAGTATAACATGAATTAGACAAAATATGTCTAGTTGGACAAGGTATGGGTCAAGGATTTATGAAACATTGAGTTACTCAATTAACTCATTTGTTAATTGAATAGCTCTACACAAGAAATCAGGATCAGGTGGACAGGTGATTGAGTATGGGTAGATAACATTTCAGATTATGGTTTAAGGTTTCTATTAGGTACATGGAGTATTGGATAGATGCTATCATGTTGATTTGATCAACACTACAAGGATAGCAAGCATAGAATCTAAGATTGGGATGTGTCACACTTTACTCAAACAACATAATTGTAATTTGAATATGTGTGAGCTATATAAAATAGGTCTAAGTAGATATGATCTTGATCAAGATGTTAAATAGATAACATTGATGATTAGGTAAGATTATGTGATTTGCTATGGTAGTAGGAAACATTACTGAATAGAATAAGATTTAATCTATATAGGAACTACTCAAATTCTCATATTAGAATTTGAATAATTGTGAAGTGGTTCAAGAAATTATGGAAGTGATGCTATTGGATAGCTTGCAGTAAAACAAAGTCACTGCAGTTGGAATCATTCTAAAATAAATTTTAGAAATTGAATTACCACCAAAATAGTGATTTGGACAAATTTGAATGCACAAAGTGTGTGCACGTATCAAATTTGGATTTTCTTGATCCTATGATGTTCTACAAGTTGAGAGGATTCCAAAGACTACAAATTTGTAATTTTTGGACACTTGGTTCTAAAGATATGAATTAAACAAGCTAACAAAAGGTTTGAATCCAATTTGAAAATAGTTTCAAATTGAGCCCATAAAATATAAGATATTATTGCACTACTGGGTTCTACATGTTCTAAGGATTCCAAGGATATAACATTTGTAATTTTTGGACCTAGGGATCAAAAGATATGAAATTTGCAAGATTGGATTGGAATCTGATTTGAAAATTCTAATTCGATTTCTGTTTTAACCGGGAGCCGACACGTGTTCTGTTCTCATTGGCCAGTACCCTTTCGGGTAGATCATGGTTTGCATCCGTTGGATTAAAGTGGATCTGAACGATCCAGATCTGTTCAAACCGATTCGGTAAGTGGTCTAATCGTAGCCACTGGATCTAGATCTCATGGTCGAAAAGAAGAAGAGGGGAGAGAGCTCACAGGCTAGGGTTCCGGTGGTGGATCTCCGGCGAGGGCGGCCCGGGATTGATCAGCGGCGGCGCTCCGGTGATGCTGGTGATCAACGGCGAGGTGCACGGGGGGCGGCGAGACTCGGAGAACTCGCGTGCATGGTCGGAGTGCCTCGGCGGGGTCTTCTGCGGCGTCTGCACGCGGACGGAGGTCTCCAAGCGACGGCGGCTCTGTTGTCGACGAAATCCGTCGATTTGCTGCAAGAAGAGGTGCGGGGATGGTCTGAGAAGATGCGAAATAGAGAGGGAAGGTAAATGGGCAAGAAAACAACGAAGCTGGCTCACTGATTCGTCTTCCAGTGCTCGTAGCGGCCGCGGTACTGGGAGGTCTCCGGCGAGAAATTTCGATGCGCTGGTGGCGATTTGTGCGAGGGAAGGAAAGGGAAATGGAGGAGGGGAGTGCGGGCTTCTTATAGGCGTGGCGCGGGGAGGAAACGGCAGGGGGTTAATGCATATTGAAGAGGGGGAAGTAACTCACTGCGAGGTAACATCTCCGGCGAGAAACTCGGCTGGAGGAAGGAGATGACGACGTGGCCTGGCAGACGGGGCCCACATGTCAGTGAGGTAAGGGAGAAATAAAGATACCGTTTCGGTTTTGCTTGCTGGGCTGTGGCTGACTTCTGTGGCTGGGCCGAAATGGCTCCCCCGAGCCCTTTTCTATTTTTTTTTTGTTTTCTTCTTTTCCTTTTCTGGTTTCTTTATTTAAACACAACTTTTGCAAAAGAAATTCTTCAAACAATGTCAAACTAATTTCTAATATTTTCTAAAAATTCAAAATAGTCCTTTTAAAATAGTGAACAACAAGTTTCCCAAATCAAACATGGTTTTGAGTAAAGCTTCATATGCATAGCATTAAAGTGTTGCTTGCATAAAAGAAATAGAATTAAGGTTTAGGAGATAGTTCTTTTAAAGAAAATACTTCACAGAATAATTGTTTGAAATCATCTTTCAAACTTAGTTTGAAATGCAATTCTTTATAAACACATTTGAAATGTATTCCTTGCAAGTAACTTGCATAGGTTTTGAAAGAAGGAAAATAATATTTTGGGCATTTGCTTTTCTCAAGGAAGTTCTTCAGGAAATAAATAGAGTATTTAAAATAGTTTTCAATAAATCTTTCAATTAGACTCAAAAGTTTTAAATTCCTATGAATTTCCAATCATCTCAAGCAAGATAAAAACGAAAATTTTCCCCCAAAAATTGATAAAATCTTGGGTCGTTACAGTATTTATGCTCGATAGTGGGTTCATGTCTCTATTTCACCTGGGGGAGTGACAGAAACCTCTAAGGTGGTAGATGTGCTGTTGCTACTAGGGAGAAAACAACATTCATATGCTCAAGGGCATATGCTTTGTTTACATTACACACTTTGCTTAATGCAATTATCTGTTGTTCGCAACTTAATACTTCTAGGGTGTTCGGATGATATCCCCGGGGGTGGATTATTAGTCATAGATGCAGTTGGATGGCGGTCTATGTATTTTGTTGTAATGCCCAGAGTGAATCTCATAGTGATCTTCTTGACATATCACGTTATCTTTATTCTATCAATTGCCCAACTGTAATTTGTTTACCCAGCATGTTATTTATCTATGGAGAGACACCACTAGTGAACTATGGATCCCGGTCCTATTTTAATCATATTGCAATCACCTGTTTACTTTTCCCGCACTGTTTACTTTACTAGCACATTACTACTGTTTTCCACTCGATACACTCATAACCTTTGTTTCAAGCAAACCGGTGAGATTGACAACCTCATCGCAAGTTGGGAACAAAGTATTTGTTTGTGTGTGTGCAGGTTCCACAAACACCTTCAGTCGTCATCGTCTCTCTTCTCCTGATCGATAAACCTTGGTTTCTTAACTGAGGGAAAACTAGCCGCTACACTCATCATACCTTCCTCTTGGGGTTCCCAACGGGCTGGTCATCACCACGCACAAGGACATACTGCTCCCACTTCAACTAAACGCCGCAGCTCTTTTCTGGCGCCATCACACGAGTAGCAGCTTCTTTTCTGGCGCCGTTGCCGGGGAAGAGAGAAGACTTCTGCGAGGGGAGTTCTTCGCACACACATTCATTACTTTGTTATTTGTTTTGCTTTACTTTACTTTATTTTACCTGCATTGCTTTTTATATCAAAAACCCAAAAAAAATTAGAATCCTTGGTAGTTGTTATTTCTTTACTTTAGTTTATCATGTTGTTCCCTGAGTTCATTCTGGAGGACCTCTCTGTAGGGAGTGGTTCGATTATTGGCAAAAGTAACATTGAGGAGTTCTTTAATCACATTAGTATGCATGATGAAGATGAGGAAAAGTCTTGGGTTGAACTTGCTCCTAGTATTGAAGTTGCTTCTATTTATTTAATTGACATATTGGAAACTAGGTTTGCTAGTCTTAATCCTTTTATGCAATACATGTTCCTTAAGCTTCATGAAATTGAGGACCCCGAAAAGAAAGCTTTTATCTTGGAAACTTTGCGTTTAGAATTTAAGGATGTCGTTATTGAAGCTAGGAAGGTTCTTAAACGTTTTAATAAACTCGGTTCACCTATAACGGTTATTGATACATATGATGGGGAGGCCGAGATACCTATACCTTGCAAGCTTTTGGAATTGAATGATGCTTTCGAAAACAATTTTGCCTGGATTTGTCCTGAAAATCTTTTTGATGAGAATAGTGTACCAAAGCATGATCACCAAGGGTCTTCAAAAACTTATGTGGATGAAATACAATGCCTTATTGACAAGACCTCTTCTGTTGATCTTAATGCTTCTTCTGAAGGTACTTGATTCGCAATTTTCTGCGCCTAGCTCAAAGGCGTTAAAGAAAAGCACTCTTGGGAGATAACCCATTGTTTACTTTTCAGTACTTTTTCTTTTATTTGAGTCTTGGAAGTCATTACTACTGTAATGACCGCTCATTATCTTGTTTATTTCGTTTTTGTGCCAAGAGAAGCCTCTAATTTGAGTGAGGTAAAGATTTGGGGTTATTGCTGTCCTGAAACTGTTTTCGGTGCTGCACCGTAAAAATTCGTGAAAATTCTCTGTTTATCTTTTGGACCTGCGATTTCTTGTGCATATGCCCCAGGTTATATCCAAACTTTTCTTAGTTGAACACTTTTTGATTTGAGCAACAAAAAATCCCTCAAAAATTCGTCCATTATCAGCTGTCCAGTTTTGACAGATTTCGGCCAATATTTGTTTTTGCCACTTTATCGCTTTCTTTTGAGTTCTTTTTGATCATGGAACTCTTGTGGAAGTTGATACAGTAGTATATACTTTATATGTGGTGGTTTTGGGTTGAAACCTGAAGCTATAAGAGGTTGAATATATTTTATGCTTACGCTAATGTTGCTAATAGAATTGTGTTTAGTTTTGTATGAAGGAAGTTTTCAAGTGTAGGGATTGGAGAATGATGAGATGAGTTGAAGAATGGACAAAAGCTCAAGCTTGGGGATGCCCATGCATCACCCCAAGAAATATCCAAGAAGTACAAGCGTCAAAGCTTGGGGATGCCCCCGAGGCACCCCTTCTTCATCGGCAAAAATCAGGTCACCTTTCAAAACACTATATTTTTATTGCTTCATGCACTATGTGTTTTTCTTGGAGCGTCAGTTGTTTTAGTTTTCTTAGTTTGTTTAGTTTGTTTGTTTGCTACAATAAATGGTTGGACCCCAACAAATTTCCTTTGGAGGAGATGTACTCTTTTTCATTTGCAAAGAATGCTCTAGTTTTCACTCTATTAAAAATCGAGCATTTTACTTTTTCTGCTACTGCTTTTGGTTTTCATTTTCGCCTTGATATGCGTTCAGATCTTGTCATATATTTTCATCAAGGTGTATTTTTGCCTCTGATCTTCATTGGTTTTCATCAAAATAGGTGTTTATAAAAATTTCAAATGGTGTTGGAAAAGAGAAAAAGCTTTGTGCAAAATAGTGGTACAAGAAGGAGCTTGTGTAGACTGCGGCTTAGGCTTTTTCATGTCATGCTTGATATCTTTTTGATAGTATGCTTAGTGGTTTTGCTGTAGCATGACTTGTCTCAAATAACTGAGATTGCTTAATGAGCCTTTGAAAAAATCATGCGTTGTTTTTATTGTATGGAAGCATTATTTTGGTTTTCTCCTTGATGCTTTATTTGGGTTGACTTGGCGCATGCTCACACATGTTAGACTCTTACAAAGTCGCCATTAGCCTTCATGATCATTTAGTTTTTGACTTTTGATGCCATCGTATGCTTCTTTTAATGTCGCTTTGTCGCTTTGCATGATTATGGCCATTATTGCTCTCTTAGTTGGTCGCTCCCAGTCTTTTGCTAGCCCTCACCTTGTACTGAGTATGAGCTCTACTCGTGCATCCAACTCCTAAAAACCAAGTTTTCCATTGTGTCCACCATACATACCTACTAGCAATTTGCTATTCCAAGTAAATTTGACTTGCTTTTGTATTCTCTTCAAATTAAACTCTTACCAGTGTTATGCGAAACTCGGTTAGTAAAGCTCTCACGAACCGGAAGGCACACTTTACTTTTTACTGTTCTTAAAATTTTGACATTGTGGTCTTTTATGTTGAGTTGTTATACTTGCAAGTTGTAAGTTGGATTCTAGCCCAGCCATGCTGTCATGGGGCAAGCTTTCAACATTGCACTTCTTTTTGAGTTGATATCGTGATCTTTTGTTTATGGATGCCCGCTGTGTGAAATGAATTGGGAATCTTGTAGGGATCATGGAGTTTTTATATGTGTTAGGGAAACACCGGGCCGCCAATCTAAGCCATGCATAATTCATGGTGGAAATTTGCAGCATACCCATGGTGAACATTCGACGACGCATCTCACAATAAAAAGCTAAACAATATAGCAAATAAAAGAGATGTCGAGGTGTTCATTGTCTGCTTGTCCTGTCATTTTGGTGTAGGCTTGTTCCATGTCATCGGGCACGGAGGAACCCCATTGGCGGTTCTCAATGATATGCATATACTTACAATGACAAGAGCCTTGCTTGGGACTCTAAGTAAATTAGCATGGTTTGGGTACTCGTATTCACGGGACACGAGGTTTTCAACTTATGATTTGTCAAGCATATGCATCATAATTGTTCTCGCATTAACTTTAACCATTCAAGATGCTTATGATGGGGGCAATGAGAGCTCAAAGCCGGTAAGTACCATAATTTTTGAAGGTTATAAAAGTTGCAATCACTGCTTCCCTCTGCGAAGGGCCTTTCTTTTACTTTTATGTTGAGTCACCACCTTCTTTCTTTCTGCACCATTAAGAGAGCATAGTTGTCATTCTTAGTGTGATATGCATTGTCCCAAAGTTCATTGATTGACTCATATTGTTGGTTTCACTTGTTCTTAAGTTATTTGTATCTAGTCGCCCTCTTAAACTTGAAGGTGTCCTATGCATTTATGTTTTGCTCTCTAAGAAGGACAAGCTAAAAACCTTTTGTATGTCTTTCCTTATGATTTGAACACACGTTTGACTTTCATTGTTTCATTATCATGATCTTTTGTTTGTGTTCATTTGCATGTTTACAACATGGTTGCTAAGTTCTTATTGTCATGATTATATCTTTCATGCCCATGTTTTAAGTTCTATTGATCCCAGCTCACTAATGCTTACATATATGATCAAGATTGTGTAGGTGCATGTCACCTCAAAAATTATTCTTTTGTTATCACTTACCTACTCGAGGACGAGCAGGAGTTAAGCTTGGGGATGCTTGATACATCTCAAATGTATCTATAATTTTTGATGCTCCATGCTTGTTTTTACACCATTTGCCTATTGTTTCGTTACACTTAGTGGTACTTTTATACATTTTCCGGAACTAACCTATTAACGAAGTGCCACAGTGCCAGTTTCCTGTTTTCTGCTGTTTTTGTGTTTCAGAAGTGATACACAGGAAATATTCTCGGAATTGGACGAAACAAGTTCCTGAAGTCATATTTTACGGGGAAGCTCCCAAACATCCGAAGACCTGACAGAGGGGGGCCACGTGGCCTCCACACACAGGGGCGGCGCGGCCACCCCCCTGGCCGCACCGGGCCCACGTGAGGGGCCGTGGTCTCCCCTCTGACATCGCCCCTTCGCCTATATATACCCCCTGACGAGAAAAACCTAAGGCCCGATCAGTTTTCCAGAATACATCGCGATCCGCCGCCGCCGTCGACCCGAAGATCGGGAGGGTCCAGAAGCTCTTCCCGGCACCCCGCCGGAGAGGGGAATCGCCACCGGAGGTCTTCTTCATCGCCATGCTTGCCTCCGGAGCGATGAGTGAGTAGTCTACCTTGGACTATGGGTCCATAGCAGTAGCTAGATGGTTGTCTTCTCCACCATGTGCTTCATGTTTAGATCTCATGAGCTGCCCTACATGATTGAGATCACCGTTATGTAATTCTATGATGTTGGTTTGTTGGGATCCGATGAATATTGGTGTTTATGATTGAGTTGTTGTACTGAATTATATCTTTTGTTATCTCTATGTTGTTTATGATCTTGCATGCTCTCCGTTGTTAGTAGCTATCTTGGCCGAGTAGTTGCTAGTGACTCTAAGAGGGGGTATTTATGCTCGATAGTGGGTTCATGTCTCTATTTCACCTGGGGGAGTGACAGAAACCTCTAAGGTGGTAGATGTGTTGTTGCTACTAGGGAGAAAACAACATTCATATGCTCAAGGGCATATGCTTTGTTTACATTACACACTTTGCTTAATGCAATTATCTGTTGTTCGCAACTTAATACTTCTAGGGTGTTCGGATGATATCCCCGGGGGTGGATTATTAGTCATAGATGCAGTTGGATGGCGGTCTATGTATTTTCTTGTAATGCCCAGAGTGAATCTCATAGTGATCTTCTTGACATATCACGTTATCTTTATTCTATCAATTGCCCAACTGTAATTTGTTTACCCAGCATGTTATTTATCTATGGAGAGACACCACTAGTGAACTGTGGATCCCGGTCCTATTTTAATCATATTGCAATCACCTGTTTACTTTTCCCGCACTGTTTACTTTACTAGCACATTACTACTGTTTTCCACTCGATACACTCATAACCTTTGTTTCAAGCAAACCGGTGAGATTGACAACCTCATCGCAAGTTGGGAACAAAGTATTTGTTTGTGTGTGTGCAGGTTCCACAAACACCTTCAGTCATCATCGTCTCTCTTCTCCTGATCGATAAACCTTGGTTTCTTAACTGAGGGAAAACTAGCCGCTACACTCATCATACCTTCCTCTTGGGGTTCCCAACGGGCTGGTCATCACCACGCACAAGGACATACTGCTCCCACTTCAACTAAACGCCACAGCTCTTTTCTGGCACCATCACACGAGTAGCAGGGCGTCGTCAGAGGAGGAGCCAGGCGCCCTCATGTGGGGCCCGCGCGGCCAGGGGCCTGGCCGCACCACCCCTGTGTAAAAACAAGCATGGAGCATCAAAAATTATAGATACGTTGGAGACGTATCAAGCATCCCCAAGCTTAACTCCTGCTCGTCCTCGAGTAGGTAAGTGATAACAAAAGAATAATTTTTGAGGTGACATGCACCTACACAATCTTGATCATATATGTAAGCATTGGTGAGCTGGGATCATAAGAACTTAAAACATGGGCATGAAGATATAATTATGACAATAAGAAACTTAGCAACCTTGTTGTAAACATGCAAATGAACACAAACAAAAGATCATGAAAATGAAACAATGAAAGTCAAACGTGTGTTCAAATCATAAGGAAAAACATACAAATGGTTTTCAGCTTGTCCTTCAAAGAGAGCAAAACATAAATGCATAGGACACCTTCAAGTTTAAGAGGGCGACTAGATACAAATAATTTAAGAACAAGTGAAACCAACAATATGAATCAATCAATGAACTTTGGGATAATGCATATTATACTAAGAATGACAACTATGCTCTCTTAATGGTGCATAAAGATAGAATGTGGTGACTCAACATAAAAGTAGAAGAAAGGCCCTTCACAGAGGGAAGCAGTGATTGGAAGTTTTATAACCTTCAAAAATTATGGTACTTACCGGCTTTGAGCTCTCATTGCCCCCATCATAAGCATCTTGAATGGTTAAAGTTAATGCGAGAACAATTATGATGCATATGCTTGACAAATCATAAGTTGAAAACCTCGTGCCCCGTGAATACGAGTACCCAAACCTCATGCTACTTTACTTAGATTCCCAAGCAAGGCTCTTGTCATTGTAAGTATATGCATATCATTGAAAACCGCCAATGGGGTACCTCCGTGCCCGATGACATGGAACAAGCCCACACCAAAATGACAGGACAAGCAGACAATGAACACCTCGACATCTCTTTTATTTGCCTTTTTTTAGCTTTTTATTGTGAGATGCGTCGTCGAATGTTCACCATGGGTATGCTGCAAATTTCCACCATGAATTATGCATGGCCTAGATTGGCGGCCCGGCGTTTCCCTAACACATATACAAACTCCATGATCTCCACAAGATTCCCAATTCATTTCACACCGCGGGCATCCATAAACAAAAGATCACGATATCAACTCAAATAAGAAGTGCAATGTTGAAAGCTTGCCCATGACTGCATGGCTGGGCTAGAATCCAACTTACAACTTGCAAGCATAACAACTCAACATAAGAGACCACAATGTCAAATTTTTAAGAACAGGAAAAAGTAAAGTGTGCCTTCCGGTTCGTGAGAGCTTTACTGACCGAATTTCGCATAACACTGGTAAGAGTTTAATTTGAAGAGAAAATAAAAGCAAGTCAATTTTACTTGGAATAGCAAATTGCTAGTAGGTATGTATGGTGGACACTTTGGAAAACTTTGGCTTTGAGGAGTTGGATGCACGAGTAGAGCTCATACTCAGTACAAGGCGAGGGCTAGCAAAAGACTGGGAGCGACCAACTAAGAGAGCAGCAATGGCCATAATCATGCAAAGCGACAAAGCGACATTAAAAGAAGCATAAGATGGCATCAAAAGTCAAAAACTAAATGATCATGAAGGCTATTGGCAACTTTGTAAGAGTCTAACATGTGTGAGCATGCGCCAAGTCAACCCAAATAAAGCGTCAAGGAGAAAACCAAAATAATGCTTCTATACAATAAAAACAACGCATGATTTTTTTTCAAAGGCTCATTAAGCAATCTCAGTTATTTGAGACAAGTCATGCTATAGCAAAACTACTAAGCATACTATCAAAAAGACATCAAGCATGACATGAAAAAGCCTAAGCCGCAGTCTACACAAGCTCCTTCTTGTACCACTATTTTGCACAAAGCTTTTTCTCTTTTCCAACACCATTTGAAATTTTTAAAGACAACTCTTTTAATGAAAACCAATAAAGATCAGAGGAAAAAATACACCTTGATGAAAAGATATGACAAGGTCTGAACGCAAATCAAGGCAAAAACGAAAACCAAAAGCAGTAGCGGAAAAAGAAGAACACTCGATTTTTAATAAGAGTGAAAACTAGAGCGTTCTTGGCAAATGAAAACGAGTACATCTCCTCCAAAGAAAATTTGTTGGGGTCCAACCATTTATTACAGCAAACAAACAAACTAAGAAAACTAAAACAACTGACGCTCCAAGAAAAACACATAGTGCATGAAGCAATAAAAATATAGTGTTTTGAAAGGTGACCTGATTTTTGCCGATGAAGAAGGGGTGCCTCGGGGGCATCCCCAAGCTTTGACGCTTGTACTTCTTGGATATTTCTTGGGGTAATGCATGGGCATCCCCAAGCTTGAACTTTTGTCCATTCTTCAACTCATCTCATCATTCTCCAATCCCTACACTTGAAAACTTCCTTCATACAAAACTAAACACAATTCTATTAGCAACATTAGTGCAAGCATAACATATAGTCAACCTTCTTTTTGATTCAGGTTTCAACTCAAAACCACCACATATATAGCAAATACTACTGTGGCAACCTCCCCAAAAGTTCTGTGATCAAAAGAACTCAAAAGAAAGCGATAAAGTGGCAAAGACAAATATTGGCAGAAATCTGTCAAAACTGAACAGCTGACAAAGATCAAATTTTTGAGGGGTTTTCTGTTGCTCAAATCAAAAAGTGTTAAACTAACAAAAGTTTGGATATAACCTGGGGCATATGCACAAGAAATCGCAGGTCCAAAAGATATACAGAGAATTTATACGAATTTTTACGGTGCAGCACCGAAAATAGTTTCAGGACAGCAACATCCCCAAATATTTACCTCACTCAAATTAGAGGCTTCTCTTGGCACAAAAACGAAATAAACAAGATAAGGAGCGGTCATTACAGTAGTAACGACTTCCAAGACTCAAATAAAAGAAAAAGTATTGAAAAGAAAACATTGGGTTATCTCCCAAGAGTGCTTTTCTTTAACGCCTTTGAGCTAGACGCAGAAAATTGCGAATCAAGTAACTTCAGAAGAAGCATTAAGATCAACTGCAGAGGTCTTGTCAATAAGGCATTGTATTTCATCCACATAAGTTTTAGAAGACCCTTTGTGATCATGCTTTGGTGCACTATTTTCATCAAAAAGATTTTCAGGACAGATCCAGTCAAAATTATTTTCGAAAGCTTCACACAATCCCAAGAGCTTGCAAGGTATAGGTACTTCGGCTCTGTCATTGGTAGTACCAATAACCTTTATAGGCGAACCGAGTTTATTAAAATGTTCAAGAACCTTTCTAGCTTCAATAACGACATCTTTAAATTCTAAGCGCAAAGTTTCCAAGATAAAAGCTTTCTTTTCGGGATCCTCAATTTCATGAAGCTTAAGGAACATGTATTGCATAAAAGGATTAAGACTAGCAAACCTAGTTTCCAACATGTGAATCAAATAAACAGAAGCAACTTCAATACTTGGAGCTAGCTCAACCAAAGATTTCTCCTCAACTTCCTCATGCATACTAATGTGATTAAAGAACTCCTCAATGTTACTTTTGCCAATAATCGAACCACTACCTACTGAGAGGTCCTCCAGAATGTACTTAGGGATCAACATGATAAACTAAAGTAAAGAAATAACAACTACCAAGGATTCTAATTTTTTTGGGTTTTTGATAAAAAGCAATGCAGGTAAAATAAATAAAGTAAAGCAAAGCAATAACAAAGTAAAGGATGTGTGTGCGAAAAACTCCCCTCGCAGAAGTCTTCTCTTCCTCCCCGGCAACGACGCCAGAAAAGAAGCTGCTGGCGTGTGGTTGACGTGGGAGCAGACGGTCCTTGTGCGTGGTGAATAACCAGCCCGTTGGGAACCCCAAGAGGAAGGTATGATGAGTATAGCAGCTAGTTTTCCCTCAGTTAAGAAACCAAGGTTTGTCGATCAGGAGAGGAGAGACAAACGACTGAAGGTGATGCGGAACCTGCACACACACAACCAAGTACTTTGTTCCCAACTTGCGATGAGGTTGTCAATCTCACCGGTTTGCTTGAAACAAAGATTATGAGTGTATCGAGTGGAAAACAATATAGTATGCGAGTAAAGTAAACAGGTGATAGCAATATGATGTAAATAGGACCGGGGTCCACAGTTCACTAGTGGTGTCTCTCCATAGATAAAATAACACATGCTGGGTAAACAAATTACAGTTGGGCAATTGATAGAATAAAGATAAACGTGATATGTCAAGAAGATCACTATGAGATTTACTCTGGGCATTACAACAAAATACATAGACCGCCATCCAACTGCATCTATGACTAATAATCCACTTGTGGTGAATCAATCCGAGAACTCCACAAGTATAAGTTGCGAACAACAGATAATTGCATTAAGCAAAGTGTGTAATGTAAACAAAGCATATGCCCTTGAGCATATGAATGTTGTGTTCTCCCCAGTAGCAACAGCACATCTACAACCTTAGAGGTTTCTGTCACTCCCCCAGATTAAATAGAGGCATGAACCCACTATCGAGCATAAATACCCCCTCTTGGAGTCACTAGCAACTACTCGGCCAAGATAGCTACTAACAACGGAGAGCATGCAAGATCATAAACAACATAGAGATAACAAAAGATAATATTCAGTACAACAACTTAATCATAAACACCAATATTCATCGGATCCCAACAAACCAAACATGTAGAATTATATAACGGTGATCTCAATCATGTAGGGCAGCTCATGAGATCTAAACATGAAGCACATGGTGGAGGAGACAACCATCTAGCTACTGCTATGGACCCATAGTCCAAGGTAGACTACTCACTCATCGCTCCGGAGGCAAGCATGGCGATGAAGAAGACCTCCGGTGGTGATTTCCCTCTCTGGCAGGGTGCCGGGAAGAGCTTCTGGACCCCCCCGATCTTCGGGTCGATGGTGGTGGCAGATCGCGAGGTGTTCTAGAAATCTGATCGGATACTTAGGTTTTTTCCGTCGGGGGGTCGTTATAGGCAAAGGGGCATCGTCAGATGAGGAGCCAGGCGCCCTCACGCGGGGCCCGCGCGGCCAGGGGCCTGGCCGCGCCACCCCTGCGTGTGGGGCCCTGGTGGCCCCCCTCCTACTCTCCTTTGGATCTCTGGAAGCTTCTGGGTAAAATAAGACTTCAGGAACTTGTTTTGTCCAATTCCGAGAATATTTCCTGTGTATCACTTCTGAAACACAAAAACAGCAGAAAACAGGAAACTGGCACTGTAGCAACTCGTTAATAGGTTAGTTCCGGAAAATGCATAAAAGTGCCACTAAGTGTAACGAAACAATAGGCAAATGGTGTAAAAACAAGCATGGAGCATCAAAAATTATAGACACGTTGGAGACGTATCATCTAGGTACTGCTATGGACCCATAGTCCAAGGTAGACTACTCACTCATCGCTCCGGAGGCAAGCATGGCGATGAAGAAGACCTCCGGTGGCGATTCCCCTCTCCGGCAGGGTGTCGGGAAGAGCTTCTGGACCCTCCCGATCTTCGGGTCGACGGCGGCGGCGGATCGCGTTGTGTTCTGGAAAATTGATCGGGTACTTAGGTTTTTTCCGTCGGGGGGTCTTTATAGGCGAAGGGGCGATATCAGAGGAGGGACCAGGCGGCCTCACGCCAGGCTCACGCGGCTAGGGGCCTGGCCGCGCCGCCCTGGCATGTGGGCCCCTGGTGGCCCACCTCCTTCTCTCCTTTGGATCTCTGGAAGCTTCCGGGTAAAATAAGACTTCAGGAACTTGTTTCGTCCAATTCCGAGAATATTTCCTGTGTATCACTTCTAAAACACAAAAACAGCAGAAAACAGGGAACTGGCACTGTGGCAACTCGTTAATAGGTTAGTTCCGGAAAATGCAAAAAGTGCCACGAAGTGTAATGAAACAATAGACAAATGGTGTAAAAACAAGCATGGAGCATCAAAAATTATACGTACGTTGGAGAAGTATCAAGCATGCCCAAGCTTAACTCCTGCTCGTCCTCGAGTAGGTAAGTGATAACAAAAGAATAATTTTTGAGGTGACATGCACCTACACAATCTTGATCATGCATGCAAGCATTTGTGAGCTGGGATCATAAGAACTTAAAACATGGGCATGAAGATATAATCCTGACAATAAGAACTTAGCTACCATGTTGTAAACATGCAAATGAACACAAACAAAAGATCATGAAAATGAAACAGTGAAAGTCAAACGTGTTTTCAAATCATAAAAAAAACATACAATTGGTTTTCAGCTTGTCCTTCAAAGAGAGCAAAACATAAATGCATAGGACACCTTCAAGTTTAAGATGGCGACTAGATACAAATAATTTGAGAACAAGTGAAACCAACAATATGAATCAATCAATGAACTTTGGGACAATGCATATCACACTAAGAATGACAACTATGCTCTCTTAATGGTGCATAAAGATAGAAGGTGGTGACTCAACATAAAAGTAAAAGAAAGGCCCTTCGCAGAGGGAAGTAGTGATTGCAAGTTTTATAACCTTCAAAAATTATGGTACTTACCGGCTTTGAGCTCTCATTGCCCCCATCATAAGCATCTTGAATGGTTAAAGTTAATGCGAGAACAATTATGAAGCATATGCTTGACAAATCATAAGTTGAAAACCTCGTGCCCTGTGAATACGAGTACCCAAACCTCATGCTACTTTACTTAGAGTCCCAAGCAAGGCTCTTGTCATTGTAAGTATATGCATATCATTGAGAACCGTCAATGGGGTACCTCCATGCCCGATGACATGGAACAAGCCCACACCAAAATGACAGGACAAGCAGACAATGAACACCTCGACATCTCTTTTATTTGCCTTTTGTTTAGCTTTTTATTGTGAGATGCGTCGTCGAATGTTCACCATGGGTATGCTGCAAATTTCTACCATGAATTATGCATGGCTTAGATTGGCGGCCTGGCATTTCCCTAACACATATACAAACTCCATGATCCCCACAAGATTCCCAATTCATTTCACACCGCGAGCATCCATAAACAAAAGATCACGATATCAACTCAAATAAGAAGTGCAATGTTGAAAGCTTGCCCCATGACAGCATGGCTGGGCTAGAATCCAACTTACAACTTACAAGCATAACAACTCAATATAAGAGACCACAATGTCAAATTTTTAAGAACAGGAAAAAGTAAAGTGCGCCTTCCGGTTCGTGAGAGCTTTACTGACCAAATTTCGCATAACACTGGTAAGAGTTTAATTTGAAGAGAAAATAAAAGCAAGTCAAATTTACTTGGAATAGCAAATTGCTAGTAGGTATGTATGGTGGACACTTTGGAAAACTTTGGCTTTTAGGAGTTGGATGCACGAGTAGAGCTCATAATCAGTACAAGGCAAGGGCTAGCAAAAGACTGGGAGCGACCAACTAAGAGAGCAATAATGGCCATAATCATGCAAAGCGACAAAGCGACATTAAAAGAAGCATAAGATGGCATCAAAAGTCAAAAACTAAATGATCATGAAGGCTATTGGCGACTTTGTAAGAGTCTAACATGTGTGAGCATGCGCCAAGTCAGCCCAAATAAAGCATCAAGGAGAAAACCAAAATAATGCTTCCATACAATAAAAACAACGCATGATTTTTTTTTCAAAGGCTCATTAAGCAATCTCAGTTATTTGAGACAAGTCATGCTACAGCAAAACCACTAAGCATACTATCAAAAAGACATCAAGCATGACATGAAAAAGCCTAAGCCACAGTCTACACAAGCTCCTTCTTGTACCACTATTTTGCACAAAGCCTTTTCTCTTTTCCAACACCATTTGAAATTTTTTAAGACACCTCTTTTGATGAAAACCAATAAAGATCAGAGGCAAAAATACACCTTGATGAAAAGATATGACAAGGTCTGAATGCAAATCAAGGCGAAAACGAAAACCAAAAGCAGTAGCAGAAAAAGAAGAACACTCGATTTTTAATAAGAGTGAAAACTAGAGCGTTCTTGGCAAATGAAAAGCAAGGCGACTTCTCCAAAGAAAATTTGTTGGGGTCCAACCATTTATTGCAGCAAAAAAACAAACTAAACTAACTAAAAAAAACTAAAACAACTGACGCTCCAAGAAAAACACATAGTGCATGAAGCAATAAAAATATAGTATTTTGAAATGTGACATGATTTTTGCCGATGAAGAAGGGGTGCCTCGGGGGCATC
This sequence comes from Dactylis glomerata, assembly GCA_007115705.1. Taxonomy (NCBI): domain Eukaryota; kingdom Viridiplantae; phylum Streptophyta; class Magnoliopsida; order Poales; family Poaceae; genus Dactylis; species Dactylis glomerata. The sequence goes on from QXEO01001109.1 coordinate 463,351, forward strand.
CCCAAGCTTTGACGCTTGTACTTCTTGGATATTTCTTGGGGTGATGCATGGGCATCCCCAAGCTTGAGCTTTTGTCCATTCTTCAACTCATCTCATCATTCTCCAATCCCTACACTTGAAAACTTCCTTGATACAAAACTAAACACAATTCTATTAGCAATATTAGTGCAAGCATAACATATAATCAACCTCTTTTTGCTTCAGGTTTCAACTCAAAATCACCACATATATAGCAAATACTACTGTAGCAACTTCTCCACAAGTTCTGTGATCAAAAGAACTCAAAAGAAAGCGATAAAGTGGCAAACACAAATATTGGCAGAAATCTGTCAAAACTGAACAGCTGACAAAGGTCGAATTTTTGAGGGGTTTTCTGTTGCTCAAATCAAAAAGTGCTCAACTAACAAAAGTTTGGATATAACCTGGGGCATATGCACAAGAAATCGCAGGTCCAAAAGATATACAGAGAATTTATACGAATTTTTACGGTGCAGCACCGAAAACAGTTTTAGGACAGCAACATCCCCAAATCTTTACCTCACTCGAATTAGAGGCTTCTCTTGGCACAAAAACGAGATAAACAAGATAAGGAGCGGTCATTACAGTAGTAATGACTTCCAAGCCTCAAATAAAAGAAAAAGTACTGGAAATAAAAACATTGGGTTATCTCCCAGGAGTGCTTTTCTTTAACGCCTTTGAGCTAGGCGCAGAAAATTGCAAATCAAGTAACATCAAGTGATGAAGCATCAAGCTCATAATTTGCTCTAAGAATAGAGTCAAAAAGTAATTTCTTTCTTTTCCTAGGGAAGTGTTCCATACCTTTCTTTAGTGGGAATTGATATTTGATAGTGCCTTCCCTCATATCAATGATAGCACCTACAGTTTGAAGAAAGGGTCTTCCCAAAATAATAGGACATGAAGCATGGCATTCAACATCCATAACAAGAAAATCAATGGGAACAAGGTTATTATTAACCACAATAAGAACATCATTAATCCTTCCCAAAGGTTTCTTCTTAGCAACATCAGCAATAGGAACATCAAAATAACATTTTTCAAGCGGTGGTAAATCAAGCATGTCATAAATCTTTCTAGGCATGATAGAAATACTAGCACCTAGATCACATAAAGCATGGAAATCAAGACCATTAACATGCATATCAATGATGGGTTTCCAACCATCTTCTAACTGCTTGGGAACAGAGGCTTTTTGCTTCAACTTTTCATCCCTAATTTTTATGAGAGCATTGGTAATATGCTTAGTAAAAGCAATATTTAGAGAACTAGCATTGGGAGTCAAAGCAAGCTTTTGCAAGAACAAAATTACTTCAGATATATTGCAGCCATCAACATCAAAATCATTAAAAGTGGTAGAGCTATCATCTCCCACACTCTGAAAAATTTCAGCACTCTTTTGAGAAAAAGTTTTGGCAGTTTTAGGCTTTTTAACACAAGGAGTGGGAGTTTTCTCTACACCAATCAAAGTAAGAGGATTGCTAGCATTAGGAGCAATATCATTAGAGGTAGTAATGGTATATACCTTCATTTCTCTAGCCATCTCATCTTCTCTTTCCCACCTGGCATGCAATTCCGCTAACAATCTAATATTTTTATCAATTCCAACTTGAATAGCATTAGCGGTAGCAAAAACATTATTCTCTTTCACATCATTAGGCAACACTTTTAATTTCAGAAGTTCAACATCATGAGCAAGGCTATCAACTTTAGAAGCAAGAATATCAATTTTGCCTAACTTTTCCTCAATAGACTTGTTAAAAGCAGTTTGCTTACCGATGAAGTCCTTGAGCATTACCTCAAGCTCGGAGGGCGCGGCCCTAGTGTTGTTGTAGGAATTACCATAAGAGTTACCATAACCATTACCATTGGTAGAAGGATATGGCCTATAATTGTTACTAGCAAAATTGTTCCTATAAGCATTGTTGTTAAAATTATTGTTTCTAATGAAATTCACATCAACATGCTCTTCTTGAGCAACCAGAGAGGCTAAAGAAACATTATTAGGATCAACATGAGTCCTATCATTAGCAAGCATAGCCATAATAGTATCAATCTTATCATTCAAGGAAGAGGTTTCCTCAACAGAATTTACCTTTTTACCTTGTGGAGCTCTCTCGGTGTGCCATTCAGAATAATTTACCATCATGTTGTCGAGTAGCTTTGATGCGGCGCCCAAGGTAAGGGACATAAAAGTGCCTCCAGCAGCTGAATCAAGTAGGTTACTCGAAGAAAAATTCAGTCCTGCATAAAAGGTTTGGATAATCATCCAAGTAGTCAGTCCATGAGTGGGGCAATTCTTTATCATAGATTTCATTCTTTCCCAAGCTTGAGCAACATGTTCATTATCAAACTGAGTAAACTTCATAATATTGCTATGCAGAGATATAATCTTAGCAGGAGGATAGTATCTACCAATAAAAGCATCCTTGCACTTAGCCCATGAATAAATACTATTATTAGTCAAAGACAGCAACCAATCTTTAGCTTTTCCTCTCAAAGAAAAAGGAAACAACTTGAGCTTAATAATATCACTATCAACATCCTTATATTTCTGCATCTCACATAGCTCAACAAAATTATTGAGATGAGCTGCAGCATCTTCAGTACTAGCACCAGAAAATTGCTCTTTCATAACAAGGTTCAACAAAGCAGGCTTAATCTCATAAAAGTTTGCAGCAATAGCAGGTGGTGCAATAGGAGTGCAGATAAAATCACTATTGTTTGTGCTAGTAAAGTCACACAACTTGGTGTTTTTAGGATTGGCCATTTCAGCAAAATGAAAGTAAACAAGTAAAAATAACTACCAAGGATTCTAATTTTTTTTTTGGGTTTTCGATATAAAACGATACAGGTAAAATAAACAAAGTAAAGCAAAACAATAAAACAAAGTAAAGGATGTGCGTGCGAAAACTCCCCTCGCAGAAGTCTTCTACTTCCTCCCCGGCAACGGCGCCAGAAAAAAAGCTGCTGGTGCCAAGTTGACATATAGCAGACGGTCCTTGTGCGTGGTGAATGACCAGCCAGTTGGGAACCCCAAGAGGAAGGTGTGATGAGTATAGCAGCTAGTTTTCCCTCAGTTAAGAAACCAAGGTTTATCGTTCTTGGAGAGGAGAGACAAACGACTGAAGGTGATGCTTGCTAGCTTGCGACAGCTCCGGACAATTTATATATGGCGCCTCGTCCAAGCTTTGCTTGCTAGCTGCAACGCGGAACCTGCACACAAACAACCAAGTACTTTGTTCCCAACTTGCGATGAGGTTGTCAATCTCACCGGTTTGCTTGAAACAAAGGTTATGAGCGTATCGAGTGGAAAACAATAGAGTATGCGAGTAAAATAAACAGTGCGAGTAAAGTAAACAGGTAATAGCAATATGATGGAAATAGGACCGGGATCCACAGTTCACTAGTGGAGTCTCTCCATAAGATAAATAACACATGCTGGGTAAACAAATTACAGTTGGGCAATTGATAGAATAAAGATAAATGTGATATGTCAAGAAGATCACTATGAGATTTACTCTGGGCATTACAACAAAATACATAGACCGCCATCCAACTGCATCTATGACTAATAATCCACTTGTGGTGAATCAATCCGAGAACTCCACAAGTATTAAGTTGCGAACAACAGATAATTGCATTAAGCAAAGTGTGTAATGTAAACAAAGCATATGCCCTTGAGCATATGAATGTTGTTTTCTCCCTAGTAGCAACAGCACATCTACAACCTTAGAGGTTTCTGTCACTCCCCCAGATTAAATAGAGGCATGAACCCACTATCGAGCATAAATACCCCCTCTTGGAGTCACTAGCAACTACTCGGCCAAGATAGCTACTAACAACGGAGAGGATGCAAGATCATAAACAACATAGAGATAACAAAAGATATAATTCAGTACAGCAACTTAATCATAAACACCAATATTCATCGGAACCCAACAAACCAAACATGTAGAATTACATAACGGTGATCTCAATCATGTAGGGCAGCTCATGAGATCTAAACATAAAGCACATGGTAGAGGAGACAACCATCTAGCTACTTCTATGGACCCATAGTCCAAGGTAGACTACTCACTCATCGCTCCGGAGGCAAGCATGGCGATGAAGAAGACCTCCGGTGGTGATTCCCCTCTCCGGCAGGGTGCCGGGAAGAGCTTCTGGACCCTCCCGATCTTCGGGTCGACGGCGGCGGTGGATCGCGATGTGTTCTGGAAAATTGATCGGGTACTTAGGTTTTTTCCATCGGGGGGTCTTTATAGGCGAAGGGGCGATATCAGAGGAGGGACCAGGCGGCCTCACGCTAGGCTCGCGCGGCCAAGGGCCTGGCCGCGCCGCCCTGGCGTGTGGGCCCCTGGTTGCCCACCTCCTTCTCCCCTTCGGATCTCTGGAAGCTTCCAGGTAAAATAAGACTTCAGGAACTTGTTTCGTCCAATTCTAAGAATATTTCCTGTGTATCACTTCTGAAACACAAAAACAGCAGAAAACAGGGAACTGGCACTGTGGCAACTCGTTAATAGGTTAGTTCCGGAAAATGCATAAAAGTGCCACGAAGTGTAACGAAACAATAGACAAATGGTGTAAAAACAAGCATGGAGCATCAAAAATTATAGATACGTTGGAGACGTATCACCACTGTCATCACCATCGCGCCAGACTTCATCGGGGTCATCATCATCATCATCATCTCCATCACCAGCACCTTCATCTCCACCATCACCACGCCATCCCGCTGTAACATCTTGAGTTGGATCCTGTTATATTCATAGGGGAAACTTTCCCGGTATTGATTACTCTTGTAGTTGATGCTATTGAGTGGAACCATTGAATTAATGTTTATGTTCAGATTGTTATTTACCTTTATTTCTCCTCTGATCATGATCCATATGATGTCTTGTGAGTAGTTCGTTTAGTTCTTGAGGACATGGGAGAAGTCAAGATGTTAGTAGTGAATTATTGTTGAGAAATATTTAATGGTTTGATATTGTTATGGTGCTATTTCACTAGTGGTGTCATGTGAACGTCGACTACATGATACTTCACCATTTATGGGCCTAGTGAGATGCATTGTGTATTTGGCTACCGATTGTGGGGTTGCTGGAGTGACAGAAACCTAAACCTCCGTTGGAAAACCATTGCACCAGGAAATGTAGGATCTTAGAGTTTAAGGCTGTGGTTAGATTTATCTTAATTACTTTCTTATATTTGCGGATGCTTGCAAGGGGTATAATCACATGTGTGTATTTATCCTAGTAAGGGTAGTGCGCTAGCACAGGTTCACCCCCATAACACCTATCAAACAAATAAAGGCTATTGGCTTTATGAAGCGAAAGCTCTTGACAGAAACTCCCGTGTGTCCTCGAGAACGTTTGGCTATTATAAGTACACAACTGGCTTGTCCTTTGCTGAAGAAAGGATTGGGCCACTTGCTACAATTGTTACTACTGTCTTTTATTTACTCGCACTTTATTTACTCGTATTACCAAATACCCCTGAAAACCTGTTTGCTAGTATTTACAGTGATTCCTTGATCAAAACTGCTCATCAACACCTTCTGCTCCTCGTTGGGTTCGACACTCTTATTTATCGAAAGTACTACGATACACCCCATATACTTGTGGGTCATCATTGATCCCTAAGTACGTTTTGGAGGACCTCGCAGTAGGTAGTGGTTCGATTATTGGCAAAAGTAACATTGAGGAGTTCTTTAATCACATTAGTTTGCATGAGGAAGTTGAGGAAAAGTCTTTGGTTGAGCTAGCTCCTAGTTATGAAGTTGCTTCTGCTTATTTGATTCATATGTTGGAAACTAGGTTTGCTAGTCTTAATCCTTTCATGCAATACATGTTCCTTAAGCTTCACGAAATTGAGGATCCCGAAAAGAAAGCTTTTATCTGGGAAACCTTGCGCATAGAATTTAGAGATGTTGCAATTGAGGCTAGGAAAGTTTTTAAGAAGTTTAATAAGCTTGGCTCACCTGTTGAAATTGTTGGTACACCCGATGATTTTAAAGTACCAATACCTTATGAACTTATAGGAATTCATGATGCTTGGGAAAATAATTCCAGTTGGATTTGCCCTGAAAATCCTTTCGATGAAAGTAGTGTGCCAAAGCGTGATCATAAAGGATTTTCAAAAACTCAGTTGAACACATTTTCCTTCATAGTTGAAAAGATCTCTGCAGTTGATCTTAATGCTTCATCACTTGATGTTACTTGATTCGCAATTGTCTGCGCCTAGCTCAAAGGCGTTAAAGAAAAGCACTCTTGGGAGATAACCCAGTGTTTTATTTTTAGTACTTTTTCTTTTATTTGAGTCTTGGAAGTCATTACTACTGTAATGACTGCTCCTTATCTTGTTTATTTCGTTTTTGTGCCAAGAGAAGCCTCTAATTCGAGTGAGGTAAAGATTTGGGGATGTTGCTGTCCTGAAACTGTTTTCGGTGCTGCACCGTAAAAATTCGTATAAATTCTCTGTATATCTTTTGGACCTGCGATTTATTATGCATATGCCCCAGGTTATATCCAAACTTTTGTTAGTTGAACACTTTTTGATTTGAGCAACAGAAAACAACTCAAAAATTCGACCTTTGTCAGCTGTTCAATTTTGACAGATTTCTGCCAATATTTGTGTTTGCCACTTTATCGCTTTCTTTTGAGTTCTTTTGATCATGGAACTTTTGGAGAAGTTGCTACAGTAGTATTTGCTATATATGTGGTGGTTTTGAGTTGAAACCTGAAGCAAAAGAGGGTTGATTATATGTTATGCTTGCACTAATGTTGCTAATAGATTTGTGTTTAGTTTTGTATGAAGGAAGTTTTCAAGTGTAGGGATTGGAGAATGATGAGATAAGTTGAAGAATGGACAAAAGCTCAAGCTTGGGGATGCCCATGCATCACCCCAAGAAATATCCAAGAAGTACAAGCGTCAAAGCTTGGGGATGCCCCCGAGGCACCCCTTCTTCATCGGCAAAAATCAGGTCACCTTTCAAGACACTATATTTTTATTGCTTTATGCACTATGTGTTTTTCTTGGAGCATCAGTTGTTTTAGTTTTCTTAGTTGGTTTAGTTTGTTTTGTTTGCTGCAATAAATGGTTGGACCCCAACAAATTTCCTTTGGAGGAGATGTACTCGTTTTCATTTGCCAATAATACTCCGTTTTTCATTCTTACAATTTCACTGAGTGTTCTTCTTTTTCCGCTACTGCTTTTGGTTTTCGTTTTCGCCTTGATTTGCGTTCAGACCTTGTCATATATTTTCATCAAGGTGTATTTTTTCCTCTGATATTTATTGGTTTTCATCAAAAGAGGTGTCTTTAAAAATTTCAAATAGTGTTGGAAAAGAGAAAAAGCTTTGTGCAAAATAGTGGTACAAGAAGGAGCTTGTGTAGACTGCGGCTTAGGCTTTTTATGTCATACTTGATGTCTTTTTGATAGTATGCTTAGTGGTTTTGCTGTAGCATGACTTGTCTCAAATAACTGAGATTGCTTAATGAGCCTTTGAAAAAAATCATGCGTTGTTTTTATTGTATGGAAGCATTATTTTGGTTTTCTCCTTGATGCTTTATTTGGGTTGACTTGGCGCATGCTCACACATGTTAGACTCTTACAAAGTTGCCAATAGCCTCTATGATCATTTAGTTTTTGACTTTTGAGGCCATCTTATGCTTCTTTTAATGTCGCTTTGTCGCTTTGCATGATTATGGACATTATTGCTCTCTTAGTTGGTCGCTCCCAGTCTTTTGCTAGCCCTCGCCTTGTACTGAGTATGAGCTCTACTCGTGCATCCAACTCCTAAAAGCCAAAGTTTTCCAAAGTGTCCACCATACATACCTACTAGCAATTTGCTATTCCAAGTAAATTTGACTTGCTTTTATTTTCTCTTCAAATTAAACTCTTACTAGTGTTATGCGAAATTCGGTCAGTAAAGCTCTCACGAACCGGAAGGCACACTTTACTTTTTCCTGTTCTTAAAAATTTGACATTGTGGTCTCTTATGTTGAGTTGTTATGCTTGCAAGTTGTAAGTTGGAGACTAGCCCAGCCATGCAGTCATGGGCAAGCTTTCAACATTGCACTTCTTATTTGAGTTGATATCGTGATCTTTTGTTTATGGATGCCCGTGGTATGAAATGAATTGGGAGTCTTGTGGGGATCATAGAGTTTGTATATGTGTTAGGGAAACGCCGGGCCGCTAATCTAAGCCATGCATAATTCATGGTGGAAATTTGCAGCATACCCATGGTGAACATTCGACGACGCATCTCACAATAAAAAGCTAAACAAATGGCAAATAAAAGAGATGTCGGGGTGTTCATTGTCTGCTTGTCCTGTCATTTTGGTGTGGGCTTGTTCCATGTCATTGGACATGGAGGTACCCCATTGGCGGTTCTCAATGATATACATATACTTACAATGATAAGAGCCTTGCTTGGGACTCTAAGTAAAGTAGTATGAGGTTTGGGTACTCGTATTCACAGGACACGAGGTTTTCAACTTATGATTTGTCAAGCATATGCATTATAATTGTTCTTGCATTAACTTTAACCATTCAAGATGCTTATGATGGGGGCAATGAGAGCTCAAAGCCGGTAAGTACCATAATTTTTGAAGGTTATAAAACTTGCAACCACTGCTTCCCTCTGCAAAGGGCCTTTCTTCTACTTTTATATTGAGTCACCACCTTCTATCTTTATGCACCATTAAGAGAGCATAGTTGTCATTCTTAGTGTAATATGCATTGTCCCAAAGTTCATTGATTGATTCATATTGTTGGTTTCTCTTGTTCTCAAATTATTTGTATCTAGTCGCCCTCTTAAACTTGAAGGTGTCCTATGCATTTATGTTTTGCTCTCTTTGAAGGACAAGCTGAAAACTATTTGTATGTTTTTCCTTATGATTTGAACACACGTTTGACTTTCATTGTTTTATTTTCATGATCTTTTGTTTGTGTTCATTTGCATATTTATAACATGGTTGCTAAGTTTTTATTATCAAGATTATATCTTTCATGCCCATGTTTTAAGTTCTTTTGATCCCAGCTCACAAATGCTTACATACATGATCAAGATTGTGTAGGTGCATGTCACCTCAAAAATTATTCTTTTGTTATCACTTACCTACTCGAGGACATGATCAAGATTGTGTAGGTGCATTAACATGGTGCTTGGGGATGCTTGATACGTCTCCAACGTATCTATAATTTTTGATGCTCCATGCTTGTTTTTACACCATTTGCCTAATATTTCGTTACACTTAGTGGCACTTTTATGCATTTTCCGGAACTAACCTATTAACGAGTTGCCACAGTGTCAGTACCCTATTTTCTGCTATTTTTGTATTTCAGAAGTGATACACAGGAAATATTCTCGGAAGAAACAAGTTCCTGAAGTCTTATTTTATCCGGAAGCTTCCAGAGATCCGAAGGAGAGTAGGAGGCGGGCCACCAGGGACCCACACACAGGGGTGGCGTGGTCAGCCCCTGGCCCGCGCCACCATGGTGTGAGACCACCTGGCTCCTCCTCTGACATCGCCCCTTCGCCTATAAAGACCCCCAATGGAAAAAACCTAAGTACCCGATCACTTTTCCAGAACACATCGCGATCCGCCACCGCCGTCGACCCAAAGATCGGGAGGGTCCAGAAGCTCTTCCCGGCACCCTGCCGGAGAGGGGAATCGCCACCGGAGGTCTTCTTCATCGCCATGCTTGCCTCCGGAGCGATGAGTGAGTAGTCTACCTTGGACTATGGGTCCATAGCAGTAGCTAGATGGTTGTCTTCTCCACCATGTGCTTCATGTTTAGATCTCATGAGCTGCCCTACATGATTGAGATCACCGTTATGTAATTCTACATGTTTGGTTTGTTGGGATCCGATGAATATTGGTGTTTATGATTGAGTTGCTATACTAAATATTATCTTTTGTTATCTCTATGTTGTTTATGATCTTGCATGCTCTCCGTTGTTAGTAGCTATCTTGGCCGAGTAGTTGCTAGTGACTCCAAGAGGGGGTATTTATGCTCGATAGTGGGTTCATGCCTCTATTTAACCTGGGGGAGCGACAAAAACCTCTAAGGTTGTAGATGTGCTGTTGCTACTAGGGAGAAAACAACATTCATATGCTCAAGGGCATATGCTTTGTTTACATTACACACTTTGCTTAATGCAATTATCTGTTGTTCGCAACTTAATACTTGTGGAGTTCTCGGGTTGATTCGCCACAAGTGGATTATTAGTCATAGATGCAGTTGGATGGCGGTCTATGTATTTTGTTGTAATGCCCAGAGTAAATCTCATAGTGATCTTCTTGACATATCACGTTTATCTTTATTCTATCAATTGCCCAACTGTAATTTGTTTACCCAGCATGTGTTATTTATCTTATGGAGAGACACCACTAGTGAACTATGGACCCCGGTCCTATTTCCATCATATTGCTATCACCTGTTTACTTTACTCACACTGTTCACTTTATTCACATACTCTATTGTTTTCCACTCGATACGCTCATAACCTTTGTTTCAAGCAAACCGGTGAGATTGACAACCTCATCGCAAGTTGGGAACGAAGTACTTGGTTGTGTTGTGTGCAGGTTCCGCGTTGCAGTTAGCCAGCAAAGCTTGGACGAGGCGCCATATATAAATTGTCCGAAGCTGTCGCAAGCTAGCAAGCATTACCTTCAGTCGTTTGTCTCTCCTCTCCAAGATCGACATACCTTGGTTTCTTAACTGAGGGAAAACTAGCTGCTATACTCATCACACCTTCCTCTTGGTGTTCCCAACGGGCTGGTTATTCACCACGCACAAGGACCGCCAGCTACATGCCAGCAAGAGGCTATTACAGTAGTAATAACTTCCAAGACTCAAATAAAAGAAAAAGTACTGAAAATAAAACAATGGGTTATCTCCCAAGAGTGCTTTTCTTTAACGCCTTTGAGCTAGGCGCAGTAATTTGCAAAGATGCTCATGTGGGCGCCATATAAGAGCTTGAGGCAAAGGCGCCATATAGGAACTTAAAGCAATAGAGAGCATCAAAAAGCAAATATGAAAGACATTTAAATCTGAACCACTTCCTATTAAAAATAGTCTTGTAAAGAGACAAGTCATGAAAGCAAAAAGCATAGGAAGGCAAAACAAGTACAACTTCAAGAATTGCAACATAAAGAGGGGAAACTCAATATTATTGAGATCCATCAAACCATGTTTCCCTCTCTCATAATAACTTTCAGTAGCATCATGAATAGAATTAACAATATAACTATCACATAAAGCTTCCCTATCATGAGCCACATGCATAAAAGAACTAATACTCCCCACATGAACAATAGTAGTAGGAGCAGATTCAACAGAATAATTATTCTCATCACCATAATCATCAAAAATAGGAGGCATATTGTAATCATAACTAATTTTCTCCTCAAAAGTAGGTGAACTAACAATATTGTACTCATCATCATAACCATCATAAACTAGAGGTTCAGTATCATCACAAACTAGAGAACAGCTATTTCGCAAAGCATACTCTTCAAACATATCATCATAAGAAGGAACATGGATAGTACTAATGGTACAACAATTATTAATCTTAGAATTTGTACCAAAAAGATCTTCAATATCAAAAGTAGAGTGCTTTTCCCAATTATGATCACTAACATAGGTAACAGGTATAGGAACATCACATAGGGGAGATAAAATATCATCAGAGCAAACTTTCTCCACTAAAGCTGGGGAACTAAAAATATCATGCTTAACAAAACCAGCTTCCCCAAGCTTAGACTTTTCTATAGCATTAGCAACAACGGTATTCAAAGCATTCATACTAATAACACTATTAGCATGCGAATAAAGCTCCAAAGATTTTTCAATTTTCTCTTCAAATCTAAACTCAGGAAAAAGACTAAAGAACTCTTTATTTTCCATTAAGCCTAACTAGTGAAAATAAAAACAAGAAACAAAAAGATATAATTGCAGAATCTAAAGGAAATAACTTCGAGCACTTGCCAGCAACTAAAAGACTTAGTAGCCAAAAGATGTGAGTACCTTTTACCTTACCTCCCCAGCAACGGCGCCAGAAAAGAGCTTGATGTCTACGCACGCGTCTGTTCTTATAGACAGTGTTGGGCCACCAAGTGCAGAGGTTTGTAGAGCAGCAGCAAGTTTCCCTTAAGTGGATCACCCAAGGTTTATCGAACTCAGGGAGGAAGAGGTCAAAGCTATCCCTCTCAAGCAACCCTGTAATTACGATATAGAAAGTCTCTTGTGTCCCCAACACACCCAATACACTTGTCAGATGTATAGGTGCACTAGTTCGGCGAAGGGATAGTGAAATACAAGTAGTAGTGATGATTATGAGTAGTAAATGTAATATGGAATAAGTATCGCTGCAAGCAAACATGTAACAAAACAGGAAGTAATTAGTGTGCAATGCTTGGAAACAAGGCCTAGGGATCATACTTTCACTAGTGGACACACTCCCAACAAATATAACATAATTGAACCAATAGATGCTATCATCAATATGCAACTCAAAACAGTTGTCCAATGGAAAATGAACACTAATCATGCGTAGGGCTACGAAGCACTTCTCGAAGTTCGTATGTACCCAAACTAGATTGTCCCACACTATTACCACGAACGCACTAGATGGTTCCAACAAACACAAACATTTCATAGAGACATTAACCAAAAAGATACACATGATGCACACACTAGTCACCTTTACACCATGATACGAGGTATCTCCGGAGAGTAAAATAATAAAGCATAGGAGTAGCATAATATCTGAATAATAACATCTATCAATTCAACTAGATACAAAGCTCACGATCACATAAAGATCACATCATGGGAGAGAGAGGTGAACCACATAGCTACCGGTAGAGCCCTCAGCCCCGAGGGAGAACTACTCCCTCCTCATCATAGGAGACAGCAAGGTTGATGGAGATGGCGGTGAGGTCGATGGAGATGGCGGAGACGGCGATGGAGACCGATGGAGATAGCTCCAGGGGCACTTCCCCGTCCCGGCAGGGTGCCGGAACAGAGACTTCTGTCCCCCGAAATTCATCGGCGGCGGCGGCGGAGCTGCGGAACTCTTTCTGGAAAATTGCCGATTCCCCTAGGGTTTTCCGTCCCGAGGCTTTATATAGATGAAGGGGCGTCGTCAGGGGGCTGCCAGGGCATCCTCACACATAGGGGGCGCGGCCAGGGCCAGGGCCGCGCCACCCTGGTATGTGGGGCCCTCGTGGCCCCACTCCGCCTCCTCTTCGGCTCTCTGGAAGCTTCGGTGAAATTCTGGGCGACTGGCTTTGGTTTCGTCCAATTCTGAGAATATTTCCTGTGTAACTTTTCTGAAACACAAAAACAGCAAAAAACAGAGAACTGGCACTGTGGCATCTTGTCAATAGGTTAGTTCCGGAAATCGCATAAAAACGCCACAAAGTGTAACAAAACACAAGGCAAATTGTGTAAAAACAAGCATGGAGCATAAAAAATTATAGATACGTTTGAGACGTATCACCCCCCCCCCCCCCCCCCCCCCCCGCCCGCCGGTGCTGCACACCCGCCCTCCTGCGCGCTCATTGCCGCCAACACACGCCCGCCCTCCCACCCGCCGCCGCAGCCGCCCGCCGGAGTGTCGCAATGGAGCTCGGCCAGGCCGCCATGGAGCTCGGCCATGGAGCGCCGCCCAAAGTAGTGGAGTACTACCAGCGTGCTCTAGGCCCTTCATTTTTGTGTCCAATTTTGGACGGATTGTGCTAAGTACGGAAAATTTTGGCCGGATTCCGGTGACCTTCACGGCGGTTCAGTGACAGTTGGAGTTGAAACTTCAGCCCGCCAACGTCTCGCACGGGATGCAGGTCGGGCTCAGTTTGGCTGTGAAAACTGGGAATATGTAGGTCGGAGAGTAAGTTTGGGGTGTCGAACGGATTTGTGGTGTCTGTTCCACGTGTCTTTTTTTATCTCAAACCTACAAATCGGCAGTTATTTTATAGTTCAGGGCTATTTGTGGGTGTGTGGGTTGCTGGGTTGGGGGGAGGAGGTGTGTGTGTGTCTGCTAGAGTTGCTCTAAGAGCATCTCTAACAGAGCCTATAAATCCCGCCGAAACTGAACTTTTCCGGCGGATTTACGGGTTCGGGCTGAATCGCGCGCAGAACAGAGCCCGAAAACATGGGCCGGCCCGTAAAAGAAGTTCAGGGCCCCGAGAAACTCCCCGCACGCCCCGTATTAAAAGGGTTCGTGGAGGGGAGTTCGATTTGCAAACCCTACTCCCCTCCGCCGTTCCTCTCCCTCCGCCGCCGCCACTCGCCAGCTCCGACGAGCAATCCAGCTCACCCCAGCCACCGATCCGTAACCCGCCGCCACGCGATGGCGTCCCGTGGAGGCTCCGACGGCCATGCCGCGGGATTGGGCGGCGGCGACTCGCCGCCACGTCCGCCTGTCTTCCGCACTGACGCGGAGCGGCGCAAGTGGAACAAGAGCGAGGGCGCGCGCAAGCGGAGCGCTCACCGGTGGACGAACTGGGGGCTCACGCCCCCAGGGAAGCTTGCGCGCTACGGCAACGCCGGCGAGGGCTCCTCCTCCGGCCAGTCTAGCCGCGCACCGCGGCTGCCCGTGGCGGAGAATAGCGAGGAGGACGACCTCGTCCTCGCGCGGTCGCCGACCATCTCCGCCGGGGACTACGTCCACGGCAGCGACAAGGAGGAGGCCGTCCTCGCGCAGACGAAGGCGGTCAGCGAGGCGGAGGCTCGGGCGCGCTTCCGCCGGGAGGAGGCCGACGCCGTCCGCCAGGTCAGGGAGTACGAGGCGGCCCGTCGGGAGGCCCGCGTCCGCCGCGTCAAGCTCAAAATAGTCGAGCTTGACGCCGACGACGCGTGAAGATCTTCGACGACAGCGTCGGCGCCGTCTGTCGCCGACAAGCTGCGCCACCACCGGCACCGTCGCGCGCCATAGGTCATTATAGGCCGCATTTTGCTTAGCTAGGTAGCGCTTGCCGGTGTACCAGTATTTACGTTTTCAATTTATCGAACAATGTAAGTATCGATGCTCAATCAGAGCATCTATGTCATCTAGAACTATGATCATCGCCTAAATTTACCCGCGTCATTTCGAATTCCGCTTTTCAGTTCCATTTTACGGTTTCTATTCTGCGCCACTGCGAAATTCGATATAACTTACGTTTTCGGTGTACTGAACTCGACTTTTTCGGTTCGCGTTTTTTCGGTCTCTACTAGAGATGCTCTAAGACCGGGGCCGATGAATTCCTCGGATGGAGCAACCCATCTTCTACCTCTCGCCTCCTCATCGGCTCATCGCTATATACGAACGAATTCCCCAGTCCGTTTTCGTTCAATTTAAATGAGTTTGACATGGTGACTTGCTCATACCTTGTGATTCTCTTCTGAGTTCTCACCCGTGTGTGGCCCATTTCAGTGCGGTTAGCTCGCACGCGGGAAAAAAAAACCTTTGGTTGGTCGCACCTAAAACAGTTAGCTCGCGCGCGTGCACCAAACAGTCAACGACTGGCTGACCCTCTGCTCGGGCAGCTTAAATAGCAGGACGACCGCCGGAACTGGCCAACAGCAACAGGCCAAGCATTCGAAGAAGCAGAGATGGGCGGCAGTGAAGAGTCGTCGGTGCGCTTGCTGGGCGGGCGGATGAGCCCGTTCACGATGCGGGCGCGCATGGCGCTGGAGCTACGCGGGATCGCCTACGAACTCCTGGAGGAGCGCTTCGAGCCCCGCAAGAGCGACCGCCTCCTCGCCGCCAACCCCGTCTACGGCAAGATCCCCGTCCTCCTCCTCCCCGACGGCCGCGTCATCTGCGAGTCCGCCGTCATCGCGCACTACGTCGACGAGGCCCGCTGGTCCGCCACCACCTCCTCCCTCTCTCTGCGGCTTCTACCAGACGACCCCTACGAGCGCGCCATGCACCGCTTCTGGACCGGCTACGTGGACGACACGTTCTGGCCGGCGCTCGACGGCGCCTCCCTGGCGCCCACGCCGGAGGCCCGAGCCAAGGCGGCCGCCGAGGCTCGCGCCGCGCTAAGGCTCCTGGAGGAGGCCTTCCCGGCGCGCAGCAACGGCGCGGCCTTCTTCTCCGGCGGCGCCGCGCCGGGGCTCCTCGACATCGCGCTCGGATGCTTCCTGCCGGCGCTCAGGGCGTGCGAGAGGATCAACGGCGCCGCCATGCTCGACGAGGCCAGCACGCCGCTCCTCTGCAAGTGGAGCGACTGCTTCGTCGGGGTCGACGCGGTCAAGGCGGTCCTGCCGGAGACCGACGAGGTCGTCGGGTTCACCAGGTTCCTACAGGACAAGTTCGGCGTTGCGCTCCCAAATTAATTGAGACCACCAGTACTATATGTGTGCTTTCCTTTTCCTTTTCGTGATTTATCCACTTCACATTTTCAATAAAACACCAAGGCCCGCCCATATTAAAAAAAGTACGGGCTCATTTTCTTTAAATTTTAAAATATGTTGTGAAATAAGAAGGCAAAGATAAATTGAGTTGATTTGCATCAATATAGGCACGGGCTCATTTCTTATGTTATTATTTTGATAATTTGATGTTGAAAATATAAGCAATTTACCATAAGATTTAATCCGAAATAACCAATAATAAAGCATGATGATAACTGCAGGAATTAACCTAATCATGCATACTAGCAGAATAGATGAACGGATCATATCTAACACAGATAAACAGATCACATCTACTCCAAACGCTAGTACAAGAAACTGTAACAGAAACTGAAATAAGTAAGAGCAGATTGCATACGGTGCTGCAGGAGGATTTGCGTTCGCGTTCAGATTCGCGTTCGCGTTGGCGTTGGCACCAGCGTCGTCGGCCATGTCGTCGATGTAGAGGGCGCTGATGTCCGGGAAGAAGTCCTCGTCGGGGAAGGAGTATCGGTCGACGTGATGCCGTCAGTAGTCGCGCAGAAGCGCTCCCCAAAAACCTGATCGCCCCTCACCCGTACAGGTTCACAAGAGGCGGGGTTCTGGAGGCCTATTGTCCCGTCGTCCGGTGCACGCCGAAAGAGGGGATGGAGAAGGTGTAGTGGCGGCGCAAGGCTCTGGAGGCGAGAGATGTGATGTGATACAGCGTGATTAGGGTTTGCGCCTAAGCCTGCTTATATAGCACCGGTCGGGTAAGACGTGGGGCGCAGCCCACGTCCGAGTTAGATACAGCCCACGATCCGGAAAAACCGGAAACAGCTGATAGAAAAATAACTCGCGCAGTAATTTTTCCCGAACAGCAAAAAGATAAGTAAGCTCGGCACCGAGGCACAATTCCGCAAACCGCAGCGCGCGCGCGTCGTGACGAGGCGTGGCGAGGCGAGGCGGGCGGCGGAGGAGGAGGAGCGCGCGTGTAAGCCACTCCTCTTCTCTCACTTTAGGAGGTAGTAGAACACCCCACTATATATATTGGTGCAACTCCCCTCAAACTAGCAAGGTGGGACTAAATATTGGTGCCATCCCTTGCTAGGCATGAATGGGCCATGAGAATTTTAGAATTTGTATTGGGCCATGGACCAAAGCCCACACCCAAATTCCAACAATCCCCCACAAAGTCTCATTGGCACATCTCATCACATCACATCAAATAGTTCTAGAACATTGTTTATATACCGGTGCAAGGTGGAGACTGTTAAGTTGAACTTCCACTTAGAACTTCATGCTACACTAGATTGCAACTTGAATAGTGGACTATGCCTTGAACTACAAGTTTGGTGCGCACTAGTTTCACACAAAGCCTAGACCGATACTAGGCTGCCGCAAGGCTTCCCCACGGTTTGGAGCTTATGCGTCATACTCTATGGTCTTTCATGAGTTTATTAGAGAGCACCTAACTCCCATAGACTGCGACGTTTGACAGTCAGACTCATATAGGTGTGTTCTTCAAAAGATGTTCTGCAGGGCAACATCTTTGCTATAGACAAGCCACTTAGAACACATTAAGATAAATATCAACCTGCCATGCAGAATAGGAGAGTATTGCATCTATACGGAGTGGTAGTACAATGTAAGGATACTCTCCTCTCAGCTGACCAACAGCTTGTCTCCTAACTCTAATTCACGGGATCTCCGATCATATAGAGTGGGTTACCACTGTAGACAACTCAAAGTGTGGGTCTCAAACCCATCTCCCTCGATGCATTATCTATCACATTGCGTGATAGACCCTTTGTGAAGGGATCTGCCAGATTTTTAGATGTTTGGATATAATCCAACGCAATAACTCCGGAGTTTCTCATTTTCCTGACAGATTTCAGTCTCCTCTTCACATGTCTTGATGACTTCATATTATCCTTAGAACTGTTTACTTTGATGATCACAGTCTGATTATCACAGTTCATAGGAATTGCGGGTATAGGTTTTTCAACCACAGGCAAGTCCATCAAGAGCTCTCGAAGCCACTCTGCTTCAACAGTGGCTGTGTCTAATGCTGTGAGTTCTGCTTCCATAGTTGACCTCGTTAAGATGGTCTGCTTGCAAGACTTCCAGGAAACAGCACCACCACCAAGCATAAACACATATCCGCTTGTGGCCTTAGTCTCATCAGTATCAGAAATCCAATTTGAGTCACTGTACCCTTCAAGTACCCTTGGATACCCAGAGTAGTGAACTCCATAGCTCGCAGTGCCACTCAAATAACGCAAAACCCTTTCAAGGGCCTGCCAATGAACATCTCAAGGATTTGATACAAATCGACTCAACTTGCTAACAGCAAAGGAGATGTCAGGCCTCGTAGCGCTGGCCAAATACATAAGCGAGCCAATAATCTGAGAATATCTCAGCTGATCTTTAGCATCCTTAGGATCTCCCTGATTCTTTCGAACCAACATGCTAGGATCATATGGCGTAGGAGAAGACTTGCAGTCGCTATACCCAAAACGACTCAAGATCTTTTCCACATAGTGAGATTGAAGCAGTGTTATCCCACCATCGTCATCTCTCAGTAGCTTGATGTTCAAGATCACATCAGCCACTCCTAGATCTTTCATCTCAAAACAATGAGATAGAAAGTCTTTGACCTCCTTGATAACATCAAGACTGGTTCCGAATATCAGTATATCATCAACATACAAACATAAGATGACTCCCTGGCCCCCACCATGTCGATAGTACACACACTTGTCAGCTTCGTTAACAACAAAGCCTACAGCAGTTAAAGTTCTTTCAAACTTCTCATGCTACTGCTTAGGTGCTTGCTTAAGACCATACAAAGACTTCAGCAACTTACACACCTTTTCTTCTTGACCACCTACCACAAATCCATCCGGCTGATCCATTTAGGAAAGCTGTCTTAACGTCCATTTGATGAACGAGAAGACCATGCGAGGCAACCAAGGATAGTAGTACTCGGATAGTGGTCAATCTGGCCACAGGTGAATAAGTATCAAAGAAGTCTTCGCCTTCTTTCTGGGTATAACCCTTAGCAACAAGGCGTGCCTTGTACTTCTCAATAGTACCGTCTGGTCTAAGCTTCTTCTTGAACACCCACTTACATCCTACAGGTTTGCACCCATAAGGACGATCAGTAATTTCCCAAGTTCCATTTGCCAAGATGGAATCCGTCTCACTACGAACGGCTTCTTTCCAGTAGTCAGCATCTTGAGATGCATAGGCTTCTGAAATAGAAGTGGGAGTGTCATCCACGAGGTATACAATAAAGTCATCGCCGAAGGTCTTTTCAGTCCTCCGTCTCTTACTCCTAGTAGGAGCTTTATTGTTATCCTCCACAGGATTATCAGAGTGTTCTGTCGAAATGGTGGGTTCAGGAATTGTAAATAATTCTTGACTAGATGAACTAGGCATCTCCTGATTTGATGAGCTAGACGAACCTTTCATTGGAAAGATGTCCTCAAAGAAAGTCGCATCATTCGACTCCATAATAGTACCAACACGCATGTCAGGTACTTCAGATTTTACTATCAAAAATCTATAGCCAATGCTGTGAAACGCATATCCCAGAAGAACACAGTCCACAGTTTTTGGTCCAAGCTTTCGCTTCTTGGGTACTGGCAAGTTTACCTTTGCCAAACAACCCCAAGTCCGTAAGTAAGAGAGTTTTAACCTTTTCTTTTCCCATTCCTCAAATGGTGTAATTTCTTTGTTCTTTGTGGGAACCCGATTGAGGACATGACACGCAGTCAAGATCGCCTCCCCCCACCATGCCTTGGAGAGACCCGAAGTGTCTAACATGGCGTTAACCAAATCAGTTAGAGTACGGTTCTTTCTTTCAGCCACCCCATTAGATTGGGGTGAGTAGGGAGGCGTCCTCTCATGGATTATACCATGTTCCGCACAAAAATAATCAAATTCATTGG
Source organism: Dactylis glomerata (assembly GCA_007115705.1). Lineage (NCBI taxonomy): Eukaryota > Viridiplantae > Streptophyta > Magnoliopsida > Poales > Poaceae > Dactylis > Dactylis glomerata. Next base: position 483,696 of record QXEO01001109.1, read on the forward strand.
AAAAGAACTCTCCACCACGATCGGACCTAAGCCGCTTGATCTTTCGATCAAGTTGATTTTCTGCTTCAGCTTTATAGATTTTGAAGTAGTTCAAAGCTTCATATTTAGATTTCAGAAGATACACATAACAGTATCTGGTGGAGTCATCAATTAATGTCATGAAATATTTCTTTCCACCTTTTGTCAATTCACCATTCATCTCACAAAGATCTGAATGTATGAGCTCTAGTGGTGCCAAATCTCTTGCCTCCGCAGTCTTATGAGACTTGCGAGGTTGCTTTGCTTGCACGCACACTTGGCACTTAGAGCCCTTGACATTAGTAAATTTCGGAATTAAACTCATGTTGGCTAGCCGCGTCATGCAACCAAAGTTAATATGACAAAGTCGTGAATGCCAAATATTGGACTCATTATCATTGCAAACATGATTAATAACTTTAGTGCATAAGTCTGACAAAGAGAGACGGAACAAGCCTCCGCACTCATAGCCTTTCCCAATAAATTGTCCATACTTAGATATTACAACTTTATTGGACTCAAACACCAACTTAAAACCATCTCGACACAGAAGAGATCCGCTGACGAGATTTTTATTGATGGAGGGAACGTGCTGCACATTCTTCAGCTGTACGGTCTTCCCCGAAGTGAACTTCAGATTTACCGTACCAACACCTTGAACAAAAGCACGTGAGCCGTTTCCCATCAGCACGGAGCCAGCCCGTGCGACCTTATAAGAAGAAAACATGGAAATATCAGCACATACATGTATATTGGCACCGGTGTCTATCCACCATTCAGGCGAATGACAAACTGAAAGGATAGTACAAAATATACCGTACCCAACATCCTTCATATCGGTATCACCAACAACAACATTGGCAGAATTGCCGCTGTTTCCATGTGAACGCTTATCAAAGCGTTTAGGGCAGTTAGGAGCCCAATGATTCGGATCACCACACACATGGCAGGATCCTTTCTTCTTATACTCAGTCTTTTTCTTGAAGTTGGTAGACTGTGAGGCCTTGTTCTTGCCGTCAAACTTTCCCTTGCCCTCAAACTTGTTCTTATTCTTGGACTTGTGGGACTGGAAGTTATTTTTCTGCACCACATGTGCACTAGAACTTCCATCAAAGCCTCAAACACGTGTATCCTTTGCTCTCGCCTTTTCCTCAACATGAAGAGAACCAATGAGATCCGAAACGGAAAACTCCTGTCTCTTATGTTTCAGAGAAGTAGCAAAGTTCCTCCATGAAGGAGGAAGTTTGGCAATAATGCCACCGGCCACGAACTTGTCCGGTAAGATACACTTGAACTGCTCGAGTTCTTTGGCAAGAGACTGTATCTCATGAGCCTGCTCCACAATGGGACGGTCATCAGTCATCTTGTAATCATAGAATTGCTCCATGATATACAGCTCAGTGCCAGCGTCGGAAACACCAAACTTGGCTTCCAGCGCATCCCACGCATCCTTGCCATTATCAAATGACATATAGGTGTCAACAATGTTGTCACCAAGAATATTGAACAAAGCCCCCATAAACATGGTGTCGACTTTCTGAAAAGCTTCCTCCTGAGCAGGAGAAAGATCTCCCTCAGGTCTGCCAAGAGAGGCACTATAGCAGCCTAGGTTTTTCAACCATAGAACTGCTCTCATGCGCCATCTCTTATAATGGACACCATCAAAGGGAGGCGGCCTGGTAGCCGCGGCCAAACCAGTTGGACTCAATTGCCTATAATCAGGTTTTTGGATTGTTGAAAATATAAGCAATTTACCATAAGATTTAATCCGAAATAACCAATAATAAAGCATGATGATAACTGCAGGAATTAACCTAATCATGCATACTAGCAGAATAGATGAACAGATCATATCTAACACAGATAAACAGATCACATCTACTCCAAACGCTAGTACAAGAAACTGTAACAGAAACTGAAATAAGTAAGAGCAGATTGCATACGGTGCTGCAGGAGGATTTGCGTTCGCGTTCAGATTCGCGTTCGCGTTGGCGTTGGCACCAGCGTCGTCGGCCATGTCGTCGATGTAGAGGGCGCTGATGTCCGGGAAGAAGTCCTCGTCAGGGAAGGAGTCGTCGGTCGACGTGATGCCGTCAGTAGTCGCGCAGAAGCGCTCCCCAAAAACCTGATCGCCCCTCACCCGTACAGGTTCACAAGAGGCGCGGTTCCGGAGGCCTACTGTCCCGTCGTCCGGTGCACGCCGGAAGAGGGGATGGAGAAGGTGTAGTGGCGGCGCAAGGCTCTGGAGACGAGAGATGTGATGTGATACAGCGTGATTAGGGTTTGCGCCTAAGCCTGCTTATAACGTGGGGCGCAGCCCACGTCCGAGTTAGATACAGCCCACGATCCGGAAAAACCGGAAACAGCTGATAGAAAAATAACTCGCGCAGTAATTTTTCCCGAACAGCAAAAAGATAAGTAAGCTCGGCACCGAGGCACAATTCCGCAGCGCGCGCGCGTCGAGGCGAGGCGGGCGGCGGAGGAGGAGGAGCGCGCGTGTAAGCCACTCCTCTTCTCTCACTTTAGGAGGTAGTAGAACACTCCACTATATATATTGGTGCAACTCCCCTCAAACTAGCAAGGTGGGACTAAATATTGGTGCCATCCCTTGCTAGACATAAATGGGCCATGAGAATTTCAGAATTTGTATTGGGCCATGGACCAAAGCCCACACCCAAATTCCAACATTTGATACCAATCAAACTTTATTCTTACTCCACTGGAGTTGCATCACCCACAAGGGGACTTAATAAAATGTGGGGAATTGACTACAAACAAAACGTTTATGATGCCCGGTAATATGTCGTCGTGAAGCTCTTTTCCCCTTGGTCACATTCCTATTTCACCGGTAGCAAGTTTCACTATTTTTTGTACATTGTTGTTTATCCTTAATCTGCTGAGAAGGTCGGCCATATGTGCTTTATATAAAGCAGGTATTTGGTGAAAGGCTAAAAGCCTAAATCAAAGGTATGATCTCTAGTAGGTTGTTAAAAATTCAAACCGGAAAACGTGTTTGAGGTACCCAAAAAACTATTTTGCGGTATCGCTCAGCCGAAACAGATCTTTGGAACTCGTAAATATGTAGTACGATTTTGAGGGATATCCTCCGCCAAAGCGCACACGATAACACAAAACAGTTTTCCTGATTTAGCTCACATTTATGCCTTTGGATATATAACAAAAACCTCGATGAAAAAAAATGTAAAACAAAAGTTCATCGGGGTCGATGCGGTCAACACGCTCATGCCGGAGACGGACGAGGTCGTCGGGTTCACCAGGTTCCTACAGGCAAAGTTCGGCGTTGCGCTCCTGAATTAATTAAGACCAAAATATCTCTATGATTTCCTTTTTTTCGTCATTTATCATGTAATACAAATTCTTATTTTCACTAAAACACCAAGGCCACCCATATTAAGAATATAATATGAAATACGTTGTAAAGTAAGAAGTCAAGGATACAAAAATTTGATTGTATTCAAATTAAAACAATTGTTTAAATGCAAATAAATAAAAAATAATGAAATGTCCGGAATGCAAAGAATGGTTTGAATCACACATGAATACAAAAGCAAATCAAATGAATAAACTGAGACTCTCTCTCATATAGATGCTGATGATGCTTAATGAGAACATCACGGAGTTGTGCATGTGTTCCCCTGTTTTCAATCTATCGGTACGTCTCAAGGAAAAATTGGATCTTGTTGGTTGTGGTAGGTTTGACATGGTTGCCAACATTGTCAACCAAATATTCAAAGTCGAAATCCTTCTCATCCTCAATGATTATATTGTGTAAAGTCGCACATGTTATCATTGCATCCGAGAGGGATTTCCTGTCCCATAAACGAGCAGGACATCCAATGATAGCAAACCAAGCTTGTAACACACCAAAATCTCTCTCGGTGTCCTTCCATAGTGCAAACAAAACTATCTCTCCGTAGTTGATAATGCCCACGAAAGAGATGAGGCGGGTAGGTGCAAACCTCGGTCAAATAATCATTCATAAGCATGTCATGGACTAGAGCTTAGATGCGAGGAATGCAAATATTGCTAACCGTCGAGCCTGAACACTTCCTTTTCTTGCCGCCCTCGAGTTCCTTCGAGCATCAAGATGAGAACCTTGGTATCACCATCATGAACCAAGTCGTCTATGTTAGAATCGCCTGAGTACAACGAGTTCTTGAAGAAAAAATGCACGGACGGACTCATGGACGAAATCATTAATTACAAATAATATATCCGATGTTAAACTATAGATGTGCACGACTCCCACTCCCACACTACAAATCATACAAAATTGGCTAAATTTACCTTTGGGGTAGAGTCAGATTTTCTCATCTATCTACTATATACTAAAAACACAATACGGAGGTTTAAAATAGAGACACCATGTTAATCCACATCATTAGAATTTTTTTAACAGTTAGATTAAAAATTTGTGGCTAAGATTTATTAAAACGTTAATAGTTACGTAACTGTGTACGTAGTCCCATTTAACAACAGTTTAACACGATACATGGTAGTAGTACCAGATAATAAAACATGAAAAAGAAAATAGCCAGATTTTCTCAACGGTACTTATTAGATCGGATCTAAGGCCAGATTTTTTTTATAGGGAAAACGGCTAGAATTTAATTTCGCAAGGGCACACGGGAAAGCTGACCCCAAAAACTTCAAAGCCCACTAGCCCAGATAAGTTTTATCTCTTCGTTATTGTTACATCTGTAATCTTTCTGTTGACTAGTTGAATGTCCGTGCGTTGCTACGGCTTCTATATATTCTCGCAATACATATTACCGTGAACTTCTTATGTACACAAATTGAACATCTAATTTTGATATACTTAGTCTTTCATAATTCCTACTTGTTTCCCTTTCAACTTAGTCTTTCTTTGAGATGCGGTGGTTTACAATTAAAAAAATGTATCCTACAACATGAAATTTCTAGAAAAAACAATCATCACCTCCAGATATTTCAATGCATGGGCTCATATAAAATGGGCCTGGCTGAACACAGAATACCGAACCAAAATACAATATGATATGATGAAATAATGCTTACCAGTTAGGAAATCTTAGCTTTCGATAACGAAACACCTCATCTCAATCAGAAGTTCTTATGTAACATTACAGTAAATTATTGAAACAAAACCCTCATGTTTATTCCTAAAGATATGTTTTTACTATATGAAGTTTTACAAAAGTCAAAACTTGCACATTTTCAATTTCATTCTTTCAGTTGAACCAGTATTATCACACGTTACACCGAACTAACTTGGTAGTATGAGTGATATTGGATATATTATCTCCCTACCGATCCCAGTCCACATGATTCAACTTCACCTCCACGAACTCCTTGTGCTCTCTACTTAGCAGAGGAAAACCGTTGGCCCAAGCATGTCTCCACTGGAATACAACACCTGGTTAACAAAACAAGCAATCTTGACCTCATCTTTTTGTAATAAAAAAATCTCAAGAGGTTACGATAATGCACGCCAATGCATCCAACGTCGAGATAACAAAAGTGCATGAAAACCACATGTGCTAACATTAGGAACAAACAGATGGGAAAAATCATGTGCAAAAATTTCCTATAAATTTCCTATTTTCAATTTTCTACAAACTTCTCTACATCTTACAAATCCTACTGAAGAAAAGCATATCTTGATATAAAAATATCGAATAAACGCAGCATATATAAGAGGTTCACATGAAAGGAGCATGAAAGAAAAAACCATATGGGGGTTCACATGAAAGGAGCATGAAAGAGAAAATCCATATGGGTCTTATTACTGTTTACATATTACTGAAAAAAAGTTTGGGAAAACCATGAGCTACAAATCAAGGTTAGTTGCCAACCCTGCGACTCAGTGATTAGTTAACGAAAGTCGTTGTATAGTCGTTATAAGCCATTGTTTAGTCATGATTTTGAGAAAACGATTGCACGACTATACCATCAACTATAAAACGACCCAAATACCATGGTACAAATAGCAAGCATAATTAATATTTATATCACAACTGCCATTTAAAGAGAACATGGTGATCAATGTAGAATTCCAAGGGACTGACTGAGAATGTGGTGTAGCTTATGGAATTTTACAAATGCAAGTTCAACAACTAATAGTTAATCAGTAGCATTGTTCTAAACTTGAAGGAACCGATTATGAGTTCTCACCATGGAGACTACATCTTGTCATCGTGGTGAGAAAGGCTATGATCACTGGAGGACCAGTCCAAGTCAAGCAGCTCGTCCATCTCCTTCTTGATCCGCGTATCTGACTTATTATTTCTAGACTCCATATTAAAATACACTCCGTTGAAACTATCTCAATTTAGGACTGGCTCTGCAAAAGTAGTATACTTCTCACGGATAAATTTCATGGCGAGTCTTCACAGCAGTGAAAGAAAACAATAATCTCCTGGTAATATATTTCTGACGTCACTGTCAGGTCACCATAAAATTTTCAGAGACATGCTAAATCCAATGCTTAGAAAAGGCTACAGTTTTTTAGAATGGAAAATGTGAAATCTTATTAAACACTACTTCAAGCAATCAACAACACTGATCAACCATGCAAAACCCATTGCATAACTAATTTCAATCAACAATCCGATGAGACAATTTGTCAGACAAGTTATAGGTGGATGCAAGGAGCCAATCTCTCATCTTACCGTGAGATGGAGTCCAAAGAAGGGAGATACCAAAAGAAAATCCATGTCCATTTACCCGGCCTATGCCGCTATGCATGCGCGCATGTGGTACCCTGAATCATGCCTGGCGTGAACCTGAGAAGGCAGCGGCGGCAGCCAAACTGGCGTCCTGTGTCCATGATGAGTAGATAGGTGGAGCGATGTTGTCCATATGGAGTGGTCGCCGTGAGGAAGGAGGTGGAGCAAGTGTAGGATGTCGTGAGGAGTGGGGGTGCGGCGACCAGATTCAAGTTGTCCCTTCTCCGGCGTGAGGTTGTCGAGGATGCAGTCGGAGTGTGGGTCATCGTCGCAGTGAGGGGATGTCGGAGTGTGGGTCATCGTCGCAGTGAGGGGATGCCAGAGTTGGAAGGACGCCAGCGCCACCTCCAACTCTCGCTTACTGTGGTCTCCTTGCCCCCATAGGCTCTCCTCCTTGCGGTCTCCCGCACCCAGGGGCAGCCCTCGCTCGTGTTCCTGAGAGGGGTCAGGGTGTGCTAGCGCCTAGCGGTGAAATTCATGCATCAAGCTTGTTCTGTTGTTCGGCATTGGCTGCAAAGGCATGCAGAGTGTGTGCTGTCAGACTAATAATCCATGTAAATTTTTAGAATTAGGATCTATAACTGGAAAATTAGGTAGTATTAGTCTGCAACAGAAGAAAGCAAATATACTACTTATGCAATAGAATATGTAATTGAAATATACAACAGATTGATACATTTTGGCTACAGTAATCACCAGCAAGAACCTGATGATACATTGTGAATACGTACAAACCTGGCGCAATACAGATGTACTCCCACCAAAAAAAATCCCTGTAATGGAACCATTAATTAACAAGAATCTCACCTATTGTTGATTTATATCACCACCGCTGGAGGATCAGAAGTCAGCTCAATTTTTGTATAAGCCTCTTACTCCACGACTCACACCTGTAAAACAACTGACTGAGAATGAATACAGTTTTGTTCGTAATCTTCAGAACTCTGCTCTGGCATAGCAGCCATCCTAGACTGTAGCAATTACTGAAAAGAAATATCAGATTCTTTTGCTATCTAAGACATCTTTTTGTTTAACATGGATGAGATTTTTTGCTATATATTATTTTCTCGAGCTGACACTCGTCTACAGTCATGGTGGCATGTCTTTAGGTTGAGTCCAAAGTTCAGTACTTGAGATGAAATGGAGTGGGGTCGATAAAGAAGAAATCCACAATTTCTGAGAAATTAGTGATGTTGGTAGAGACTCTATCATTTGTTTTTCCAGTTTTTCCTTATTTTCTTTCATTCTTTCCGAATGGAGCAAACAAACCTATAATCTTTGGTCGTTACAAACAAAATGAGATTTTATACCTCCATTAACAATGAACTATCTATTGCAAATAAATTGGTTGTGGATATTTCGCAACAATGTGCTAAGCTTTGCTAGAGCATCACCCCCGTAGTCATGATTTCTAGGACCGTGAAAAGAAATCAAGTCCCAAATCTAACTACACAGTCCTAACAGCCACCTAATTGAATAGAGCATCACCCCCGTAATCATGATTTTTGAGGACCGTGAACAAAAATCAAGTCCCAAGTCCTAGTACGAACTCCTAATAGCCACCTAAAATAAATTTAAGAACTACACAAGAGAGAAAAGAAAGAAACTTACCAAGGGCCACGGCTTCTGCAAGATCTTGGCGGTGTAGACATGGGTGATGGATTCTTCGAACTGCTGGTCATGGACGCCTGTCAGGCCATCCTTGTGAAGTTAGTTTTCCAGATCCATTTGAGGTTGGTCTTGACCGTGATTACGGCCCTCGTCCTGGGACTGCTCGGAGTGATCCCCCACTACTAGATATCCCGTTTTAGCCGAGAGGCTGATTACCGTCGACCATTGTAGTTCACCGTTGGATAATATTATAAGCGACGGTTTACCGTCGGCCATCTACCATCGGCTATGCTTGGTCGGCCATTACCATAGTATCCGACGGTACAGTCGGATAACATCTTTTCCAACGGTAGTAAGCCGACGGTTAGCCCATCAGGCATCTCTTGTACGCCAGCTGCCTCATGGCTCCCTGACGACACTTATAGCTCCCTGACGACACTTATAGCTGACGGTCCCGTCAGGTACTTATTTCCTGACCGTTATTGTGTCCCGTTGTTTTTTGTAATATTCGACTGTAAGGAAGAAGGTAGCCTAACCGTCAGTTATTATATTTAAAAAGGGTTTGTACGCCCTGTCGCTGGTTCTTACCTATAGTCGAGAGGTCTAAATTAACAACAAAATTTATACAGACACGTTTGCTGCACCATCAACATTGGGGGTGGTGCAAAGCAATGAATATTATTCCACACCAATATTTCAGAGTATTAACATTTCAAAAACATCTCATAATTAAATACATAACACAAATGACCAAAGAACATATATTATATTTAGCATAACACAAAATACTATCTGATCCATTTAGGAAGTGTCATACAGAAGAAATATTAACTAAGATATAAAAGCCCAAACATTTTGGTAAGTTGTGCAAACTTCCAAACTTCTTGTAACATGACACAGGGTCAATAGACTCGTCACCAATCCTCGCGATCATCGCCATAGATTATCATCACACCCATCCCCATCATCACCACCCTCGCCATGGAGACAACCTTCCTTGTTGACATAGGTGTCATCCCCATCATCATTAATATCCCAGTATTGCTTCATATTCCCTAAGAAATTATAGGACTAGTTGTAAGAGAGTTGAAGAATTATGTTATGTAGTTGAAATTTATTACATAAACCAAACTTAACTGTTCTAGAATCATCGATGTTTGGACATATAAAGCTAATCACATATTACTATTGGAACTAGGAACTCACAAGAGTACAACTCAATAAATACTAGTACTACACCAGAACTTCAGTCCTCTTCTAACCAGTAACCATACATGCAGATAATGATCAACAATACAAGTAATATAATACTACTTTCTACATTTAGTTAATCACTCTAAGTATGCTAGCACTCATTAGAAATCACCTTACCAGCCAAAACTTTCTAGCAGTCTGCTTTAGTTTGTAATGCAGCTGCTGCAAGAGTTTGCACAAAGAACATAATATAAGAGGCTAAGTATACCGTGAATATTTTAAAATGCTAAAAAGATACTGCAGGTGCTTATGTACTAGCACCTATGTGAAGTGCACAGTCTGAATGCGCTAACTATGTCCATGTACATCGCTCATTGCCACCTTTCAATTAGACTATATATTTCCAAGTAATTAATTCCTAATAAGTTATTATAATTTTTATTCTAACAATTAGTTATTCAAGATTGAAGTGATAGCTAGTACCACTTTGAAAACTAGATATCCTATATTAGCTAGTACTAGTAAACCAGCTTCTTATATACTCCATAAATGAGTGAAAGTGGTCAAACCTCGAATTGGGAAAGCTTTCCAGGTTATGTAAGACAAAAGTTTCTACATATACAGAAATCATTGGATTTTACAACAGCTATTTATTTTGTTTGCCTAATCATATTACGGAAAACTAGCTGCCGATCGATATGTCAATAAGTAATATGCATGGGTCTCAGATTGTGCGCTTACTCCGAAGACAGGATGCCGACGGATGTCTCTGATACATCAACCTGCATCACACATCCGCGGTGTCCCCAATGGCATGTTTACTTGTCCAAGGTGCCTGCCGACAAATGCAAACATGGCAATGCACACTAATTAGCTCGCAATACTCATGTGTTGCAGCTTCTAATACTTGATCAACAGCCTGAGAGAGTGCATTGACAACAGTTACTATAAAATGATTCACATAATTTATAGTTTATTGGACATAATCTGGTGCAGGCTATAAAGACACAAAATTAATATCCACACATTTTCTTCTAATCAAATTCCATTGTTGCACTTCACTAAGTTCAAGTGCAAAACAATACTCCAATACACAGTAGCTGATATACTACTTGGTACAATTTTTAGGACAACCGATCCAGCTTAGGAAACATACAACTCATACTAATTACCATCATCCATTACATACCGTGTAGAAGGTCTAACACAGATTTTAGTGGATCATCTTTGAAGCCCTAGCTTGTGGAGTTGTGGACATGCAACTATGTCAATTCCAAGGAAGCAACCATCTGCTTGTTTCACTTTATGTGCTAGTATCTTTAAAGGACATCAAAAAGCAGAAAACATATTGGTTAAGATCATCTAAGAGCAGAAACAGTATTTCTTAAGTTCATTTAAGCAGAAAAATATTGGTTTAGTTCATCTAAGCCCACAAAGTGTACTGCTTTAGTTCATCTAAGACGAGAAAATAAAAAAATCTTAATAGCATTTCGTAGGCTAACAACAGGCCATTTACTCGCCAGAAAGATAAGACAGGATTTAGTACTGTTGTCATACGATTGGATCTCACTGGTGCATCCTTGAGCACTCAAGCTAAGAACGAACATGCAAACATTTCAGTGGTCGAGTTCAAACATGATTCAATCATGATGATTGAAGTGGCTAAGATACTGAATTAATAGGTACTAAGATTTGTACATGGTTCAGATGCAACAGTTCTCAATTCATGCAGAGGATAGTACATAGCACTCCACTTGGATTTAGAAAGAGGAGCGATCTTCCCATCAATGTTATTTTTTAGTGCCAAATCGATCAAGCAGTGTAAGTGAAAAGAAGGATAAGAAAGCCAGACCTGTTCCGCCAGCTTCTTGTCATCCTCCTCTGCCGGAATCTTTCTCTCCTCCTACGCTGCGCCCATCTTTGTCCGCAGGTGTCGACAAGAAGGCGTGCACGGGTGTACTACCACACACCGTTCAGATCTGGCGAGGATTACATCAGATGGGGGCATGTGGCAGGTCAGCAAACGGACCTGGTCGGGGACGGGAAGGAGGAAAGGGAGAGGCATACGAGTCAACAGCGGTAGCCCTGGGACCCCGGCGTTAAGTTACCTGACGAACACATCTTGCATCTCGAGCCGCCACCGGGCCTGTGCCGGTCGTCGAGAACATCAGGTCGGGGAGAACAGCAAGCGCAAGCGGATCCGCGCGGATCTAAGCCAGAGCCACCGGAGAGAGATCGTGGAGGCTAGCCGGTCGTGGTTCCATGTGGATCTCGACCGTATCTGGAGTGTGTAGGCTGCGCGAGGAAGAAAGGAGTGGCGGCCGGGGTGACGGTTTGGTTACGCCTCGCATATATTCAGCTCGCGCTAATTATCCCGCCATAATGAATTTTCATCCACGCGCATTTTCGTTTACGCGCGGAGCTCCGCCAAAATTCTACGCGGGAAAACAAAGGAAGCTAGTTATATATTTTTAAGGGGAAATATTTATGCAAAAAATGTTTTTGTTGATTAATATGAACATTTGGTACTACTAACTAATTTCATGAAATAGATATGCTCATTTATGCATCTCTTTTTAATAAACAAAACAAATCAAGCATGTTGGGTGACACGCCTAGGCCTCAAAGGCGGATTGTTCTATAGAGGCTCGGGTCAACAGATTTGAATCAAACACAAAATGATATGGATGATAAACTTCTCTCGGATTCTATTCATGATGTGATCACAACACAGTAGATGAGTAATACAAGACATATCTTGTTAGATTTATAAATAAATCTAAGGTTTATTAGAACAAGTGCGACGGCCCTAGATTTGTTTATTATAACAAGGACGAGTTTGTTGTAATCCTAGTCTATGATTTTAATAAGCTTTGTAGAATGTCGGACCCCGAGATCTAAGCTATACAGATATGTTATGTGTATTAGTCACGCTAGCAACGAGTGATACTGGGGTTACCAGTCCCAGGCCGGAACACCATCGGCAGGCAGGCCGGAATTAAACATCGGCTCCACACATCTCGAAGCGCCGTGAAACTAATCATAACCAAGACTGCATAACAGAGAGCTCGAGAGCCTTAAACCCCTCTCGTGCACTTTATAAACATACACGCATCATGCACGAGATGGGTAACCACAACTAGTAACACAACAGTGACTCTACGACTCAAAGCATTAGTAGTTCAAACTCTTAGCAGAGTAAAGATCCAAATTATTACACGCAGAGGTCACTGACCACAATACAACAAGCAACGGAAATCAAATTATGTTATGCTACATAACAAGATAGCAAATGGCCTAAGAGGCCTTAAACATAAAGCGACGCCCAACCCTTAAGTCTCAGGCTGCTGCCTGGGAACTCCCAACTACTCATCGATGTCAACGTAGAAACCACCTTCGGATGGAGCAACTTCCTCTGTAGAAAAACAACAACGAGGCAAGGGTGAGTACTTAAGGTACTCAGCAAGACTTACTACCCTATTAGCTACCTATTAGCTAACTGCCTGGCTAGAAAAGCTTTCTTTGGAGATTCTTTGCATAAAGCAAGTTTTATTTGCAAGATAGAATAGAATAGAAGCTCGTCTACTCAGATCATTTTAAAAGAGGGAGAGAGCGCTACCAGCTCCATTGACCATCATAAGATATCCACCGAATCATCTTCACCTGCAGCTATCAACTAGGATCACCCTTTAAGTGGCCAAGTTTTACCATTCGGTTAAAGTTGTCTATGATCTCAGAATCCGTTCCCAAGTCGTCCATAACCGTGGACACGGCTTTTCGAAAAGATTTAACCCTGCAGGGGTGCACAACTTTACCCACACGTGCCAACCGACTCTTAGTGCCAACGTTATAGCTTTCTCCTTGGATAGCCGGCAGAGGGTGGTTGGCCATGACCTTTACCTTACTTTCGTCCAAACCATGAGTTCACTAAAAGAGGGAAGCTCCGCCGTAACGGGTCCAGTCCCGAAGTCGGTCCCTCTAATTGTGCGCAGGGGTTGGTTTTCCAGAGGCCGCACCTCAACCAACCCTAGCCACGTTCAAAACAAAGTTTAAACACCCAAATAAGGTGACTCATGGAACAGACTAGGCAAGTTAGTTAGTCGAGAGGGTGCCATTATAGGGCCTCGTGTGGTTGTACGCTCGGTCTTGGTTCAAGAGGTGAGAACTCAGGTCCTAGGGTCGGCAAGAATGAGTCAAATAACCACATCCCAATGTGGCGGCTCATCCCAGCCTTTAAGCATGTTTCAACAAACTTCACTGATCATACCACAACATCCTGTCATACTAGGTTCATCTCAGCTCGGATTCATCAACCTGATGGATCAGAGATTACCGACTAAGCATGGCTAAGCATAGTAGAAATAGAGGCTCTAGCATTGCACACACAAGCGAAACCTAGTCATGCTGGGAGCAGTGGATCAGGCATTTAGGCGACAAAGATAGAAACATGCATTAGAGAGAGGGTAACGCTAACTACCGATAAAAGACATTTGAATCGTATGCGACAGAGCAAGAATGGAAACACTTTGAAAACATAGGTTCAGACGCTTGCCTTGTCCTTCGATGTAGTTGTACTGATCAATATTGGCGTTGATCTCGGTCGCGGTCTCGGATTCTACCGAGAGGAAGAAACACCGGAAAGAAAGAACACAATCAACATAAATGCATCGATGCGCAAGCAAGCATGATGATATGACATGTTTAAGTGTAAAAAATAAACCCTAATCCTAGCTAGTCAGGTAGCGGGGTTTTCGGACGACTCCGAAACGGTGATCCGATAAACCCTTTATTTTCACCGGAGGGGGTTCAATTGGTTCTTCTAATTAAACAGGGTTCAAAGTTGATTAGCAATGCATGATAATGATACAAGAATGTAGAGTTCATTTTTCTGAGCATTTTGATAGGTCACTCGCAATTTTCTGACAAACGGATAATTTTCTACGAATTAAACAAGGTTTAGATCTTTGCAGCAATTTTTCTGGAGTAAAGAAAATACTGCGCAAAACCTTTTGTACCCGGGTCAAAGTGACCCAAGGCACTGACCGATGGGGCCCAGGGCCCAACTACAGGCCACGCTGGCCAGCTCGGCCAGAGCAAGCACGGCCATGGCGGGGCTCCTGCAGGAGTCCATGGAGGCCATGCTCTGGTGCAGAAAAAGAAGGGGAACGGGGTCCAGGGGAACCCTTGGCTCACCAGGAGGTCGCCGGTGGTGGTAGTTTGGCCGGAGGAGCGCCGACGGCGGCGGAATTGACGGCGGCAGCGGCGGTTTCCTGCAGAGAAACGGCGACGGCGGTGGCGACTCCGGGCACCTCGGACCAATTCCTTGGATGGGGAGGGCAAGAAGGAGGTGGCGGAGCTTCTCAGCTCGTCGGCGGAGGCTGGGGTGGCGCGGAACGGCGACTTTAGCCGGCGGCCATGGCGGTGCTGCACATGTACTGGGAGGAAGACGGAAAAGAGAGGAGCGCCAGGGAGAGAGATATGAGGGGAAAGAGAGGGAGGGCTGTCTCGTGGCGTCCAGGGGCTTCAGAGAGTCTTCTAGGCGTTGGAGCGGCAAGCAGGACGTGGCTCGCCGGCGGCCCTGCGCAGGACACGCAGGTGTGCAGCCTACTGGAAGAAGAAGAAAAGGACTTTTGCAGAGAACCCCCTAGGGTTTGGAAGATTCCAGGGAAAAAAATAGAAACTGCACACTTTGCAATATTTGTACTTTAAATGGTGTGCAGAAATTCTGAAATTTGGTAGGGCTTTGTTAGAGAAATAGTATAAGTTCCACAAATTTTATTTGCAAACTTTTGGGTCCATTTGAATGCAAATTCAAATAGGGACAATTGCACATGTTAGGGTTTTTAATATAATTTCAAATGCAAAATTTTCTTAAGTGCAACACAAATGCATGCAATGATTATGACAACACACTTTATTTATTTAACAAGCACGGGATGTTACAACTCTACCCCCCTTACAAGAATCTCGTCCCGAGATTCCTAAGAACTAGAGAAAAAGGAAGGGTACTCGGATCGAAGGTGATCCTCTCGTTCCCAGGTTGCTTCTTGCTCAGAGTGATGAGACCATTGGACTTTCAGGAATTTGATGCTTTGACGTCGAGTTTTACGCTCGGCTTCATCAAGGATACGAACAGGATACTCTCGATAAGTTAGATCATCTTGGAGATCAAGTGCCTCATGGTCAACACCACGGATGGGATCTTTGAAGCAACGCTTGAGTTGCGACACATGGAAGATATCATGGATCTTAGGAAAAGTTGATGGTAGCTCCAATTGATAGGCAAGCTCTCCTCGCTTAGCGATAATGGGGAAGGGACCAACATAGCGAGGAGCCAATTTGCCCTTAATACCAAAGCGGCGAACTCCTTTTAGAGGAGTGACTCGGAGATAAGCTTTATCACCAATTTCATAGCTCACATCTTGATGATGACGATCATAGTAGCTCTTTTGACGAGATTGAGCAGTTTTCAGACGCTCTCGGATGATGCGAACTTGATCTTCTGCTTCTTGGATCATATCCGATCCAAAGAATTGTCTTTCTCCAGTTTCAGACCAATTTAGCGGTGTTCGACATTTTCTTCCATACAGAGCTTCAAAAGGTGCCATGCCCAGGCTAGACTGGAAACTGTTGTTATAGGCAAATTCAGCAAATGGAAGGCACTTTTCCCAATTCTTGCCGAAAGATATAACACAGGCTCTGAGCATGTCTTCAAGAATTTGATTCACTCTTTCGGTTTGACCACCGGTTTGAGGATGATAGGCCGTGCTGAAGGAGAGACGAGTTCCCATAGCTTGTTGGAAACTAGCCCAGAACTTGGAGGTAAATAGGCTTCCACGATCAGAGATTATTTTCTTTGGAACACCGTGAAGACTGACTATCCGGGAGACATACAGATCCGCCAATTGGCTAGCAGTAATGTCTTCTCGAATAGGAAGGAAGTTAGCAACCTTAGATAGGCGATCAACGACCACCCATATAGCATTGCTTCCCTTTTGAGTTTTGGGAAGGCCAGTAATAAAATCCATGCCAATCTCATCCCATTTCCATTCGGGAATAGATAGAGGTTGAAGAATACCCGCTGGTCTTTGATGTTCAGCTTTTACACGACGACAAACGTCGCATTCAGCAACAAAGCGAGCAATTTCTCGTTTCATCCGGGTCCATCAGAACCTTTGGCGAAGATCCTGATACATCTTTGTAGTTCCAGGATGAATAGAGAGAGGTGAATCATGAGCTTCTTGGAGAATTAGTTCTCTTAGCTTCTGTTTCTTTGGCACAACCAGACGGTTACCAAAGTAGACTACACCATGATCATCGATGGAGAAACATTTAGCCTTTCCGCTAGCAATGCTCTTCTTCATCTTAGAAATACCCAAGCTACGCTTCTGAGCATCCTTGATCTGGTCTTCAAGAGAGGGTTTAACCTCTAAGTTTGCCAGGAAACCACGAGGTACAACTTCAAGGTTAAGACGTGCAAATTCCTCATGGAGAGAAGGTTGATCCTGCTGGATCATGAGATTGTTGCAATAGGATTTCCGACTTAGCGCGTCAGCAACGACATTGGCTTTGCCGGGTTGATAGTTGAGACCTAGATCATAATCTTTGATGAGTTCCAACCATCTTCTCTGTCTGAGATTCAGATCCGGTTGGGTGAAGAGATACTTTAGACTTTGATGATCCGAGTACAACTCGCAACGACTACCAAGAAGGTAATGTCGCCATTGCTTAAGAGCATGTACTACAGCTGCAAGCTCTAGATCATGAGTTGGGTAATTGAGCTCGTGCGGTTTCAACTGTCGAGATGCATAGGCAACCACATGGCCATCTTGCATCAACACACATCCGAGCCCTTGAAGAGATGCATCACAGAAGACGACGAAGTCCTTGCTAGTGTCCGGAAGGACAAGCACAGGAGCAGTAGTCAGTTTGGTTTTCAAAACCTGGAAACTTTCTTGTGCCTTTTCTGACCATTCAAACTTCTTATCCTTCTTGAGAAGATCAGTCATTGGCTTGGCAATTTTGGAGAAATTTTCAATGAATCGACGGTAATAACCAGCCAGTCCAAGAAAACTTCGGATGTCCTTAGCTGACTTAGGGGTTTCCCAGTCAAGAACAGATTGAACTTTATCTGGGATCATTGCAACACCATTTGCAGAGACAACATGACCAAGGAAGATGAGCTCTTGCAACCAGAACTCACATTTAGAGAACTTGGCGTAGAGACGATGTTCACGAAGCTTTGTTAAAGCTAGACGTAGATGTTCAGCATGTTCTTCTTCGGTCTTAGAGTAGATTAGAATATCATCAATATAGACCACGACGAACTTATCAAGATACTCCATGAACACAGAGTTCATGAGCCGCATAAAAGTGGCTGGAGCATTGGTGAGGCCAAAGGACATGACGGTATACTCGTAAAGACCATAACGAGTCATGAACGTCGTTTTTGGAATGTCTTCAGTTCTGATTTTGATTTGATGGTACCCTGATCTTAAGTCCATTTTGGAGAAGACTGTGGCACCAGTCAATTGATCAAAAAGATCATTGATTCGAGGAAGAGGATACTTGTTCTTGATTGTCACAGCATTGAGCGGCCGGTAATCAACAACCAGTCGCGGAATGTTGGTATCCCTTTTCTTGACAAAGAGTGCAGGACATCCCCAAGAAGAGGTACTAGGTTGGATGAACTTTTTCCCTTCTAACTCTTCTAGTTGCTTCTTTAGTTCAACCAATTCTTCTGGAGGCATACGATAAGGTCTTCGGGAAACAGGAGCGGTTCCAGGAACCAACTCGATGACAAAATCCACACTTCGATCAGGTGGCATGCCAGGTAATTCTTCAGGAAAAACATCTGGAAAGTCACAGACCACCGGTACATCATGAATTTCAAGTGGAGGTAGGACATCAATGGCATACAACTCAGCCTCCGGAACAAATCTTGCTGATGGAGCAGTTGCTGGTGAAGACCAATACAAAACTGTATTGCCAGAAAGATCGGTTATGCTAATGGATCTGACTGCACAATCAATGACAGCTTGATACTTTGTCAGCCAGTTCATGCCCAAGATGACATCGATATCAGTTGACTTGAGGGCAATGAGAGAGGTTGGAAACAAGAGATATCCTATGTTGAGTATAACCTCCTGAGTAACCCATATGGTTTGCCAATGAGACCCGGGAGTTTTAATTTCCATAGGGGAAGACATTGTCTCAAAAACTATGCCATGCATCCGTGCAAACTCTTGAGAGATGAATGAATGCGATGCTCCAGAATCAAATAAGACTGTAGCTGGAATTGAGTTGATACAAAGCGTACCCAGAATGACGCTTGGATCTTCCTCAGCTTCCTCAATAGAGACATGATTCAGCCGACCACGTCCAGCAATAGTAGGCTTGTCAACTTTCTTTGGTGCAGGAACTCCATGACCAGAACTCTTTTGAGGGCACTCATATGAGTAGTGACCAGGCTGTCTGCAGGCGTAGCAAATGAGACCTGCCGGACGAGAGCCGTCAGAAGGCCCACCTGAGTTCTTTGTTGGAGCATTTGGTGTAGGCAGACGAGGAGCATAACCAGAAGACTTGGGTGCATAAGGAGCACGAGGCACAGCACTGTAGGGAATAAATACACGGCGACGCCGAGTGCTTGAACCAGAAGGTTGAACAGCATCTGAAGGACGCTTACGGGTTTCCTCATACTCCACCTTTCCTCTTTCTGCCTTCATGGCTTTATTCACGAGATCTTGTAGAGTATTGAAGTCCAAGAGATGAAGATCACGACGAAGTTCAGGATCCAGTCCCTTGCGGAACAAGGCCTGTTTCTTGGCATCAGTAGACACCTCTTCAGGAGCATAGCAAGCAAGGCGGCTGAAGTGACCTTGATAATCGCAAACAGAACCATTGCCCTGCTTTAGCTTCAGAAATTCCTCCCTTTTAAGATCCATTAGACCCTCCGGAATGTGACACCCTCGGAAGGCAGTTTTGAACTCTTGCCAAGTCACAACATGATTGGCAGGCTGCAGCAACAGGAAATTCTCCCACCATGAACCAGCAGCTCCCTCAAGATGGTATGCAGCAAAAGTCACCCAATCTGCTTGAGCAACATGGGCAACCTCAAGCTTACGCTCGATGGTGCGGAGCCAGTAGTCAGCATCCAATGGCTCAGTAGAATAACTGAACACTGGTGGGGTGAGGCGGATGAAGCTTTTAATTCCGACTCCTTCATCCTGACATTGAGCAGTATTGCGCTCAATCCTCTCAAGGAACCTTATGTTGTCAGCGCGATTGGCTTCATACATGGCCATCAGTTGGACCATAGATGGCGGTGGAGGAAGGTCAACATTATCCTCTGGGCCATCTCCACGACCACGACCATGATTACCACCACTGCGAGTACCACTCGACATCCTGAGAAGAAGACAAGAACCATGAGATATCCACCGAAAGAAATCAACGGAAGATAACATATACCACATTTAAGGCACAGGATGGAAAACAAGACGTGTGATGTACATATATATCATCGCATCAAACATGGCAGTAGAAGGGCATACAAAATGTATACACTACCAAACGTCTTGCAACCCATGACAATGGGAGCAGGAATGATATACAATCACCAAGTCCTGTCGGATAGGATAAATTTAATAGAGGAGCATAGAGAGGCCAACGGATGGAGTCTATGCATCCGAAGCAGGGATTTTGGACAATGCTTCAGATTAACTCAAGAAACTTGGAACTCTGAGACTTGCAACCAGGTACGGAGTACTAAAGAAAGCTACCCAAACCCGTTGATCCTAAAGGTTTGAAATGAGGGCATAAGATAAAACCGTTTCCAATCAAACTTAGGAAAGATAACTTAGAAGCAGAGTTACACCAGGTAAGGAGTAAAAAGAATCCTACTCAGAGTTTTCGCAAATAAGGTTTAACTTTCAAATAGTTTTCACAACCACTAGACACAACAACGACCAGTAGTAAGGGTTTTCCTACAGGCAGTCCTGCTCTGATACCAAAAGCTGTCGGACCCCGAGATCTAAGCTATACAGATATGTTATGTGTATTAGTCACGCTAGCAACGAGTGATACTGGGGTTACCAGTCCCAGGCCGGAACACCATCGGCAGGCAGGCCGGAATTAAACATCGGCTCCACACATCTCAAAGCGCCGTGAAACTAATCATAACCAAGACTGCATAACAGAGAGCTCGAGAGCCTTAAACCCCTCTCGTGCACTTTATAAACATACACGCATCATGCACGAGATGGGTAACCACAACTGGTAACACAACAGTGACTCTACGACTCAAAGCATTAGTAGTTCAAACTCTTAGCAGAGTAAAGATCCAAATTATTACACGCAGAGGTCACTGACCACAATACAACAAGCAACGGAAAGCAAATTATGTTATGCTACATAACAAGATAGCAAATGGCCTAAGAGGCCTTAAACATAAAGCGACGCCCAACCCTTAAGTCTCAGGCTGCTGCCTGGGAACTCCCAACTACTCATCGATGTCAACGTAGAAACCACCTTCGGATGGAGCAACTTCCTCTGTAGAAAAACAACAATGAGGCAAGGGTGAGTACTTAAGGTACTCAGCAAGACTTACTACCCTATTAGCTACCTATTAGCTAACTGCCTGGCTAGAAAGGCTTTCTTTGGAGTTTCTTTGCATAAAGCAAGTTTTATTTGCAAGATAGAATAGAATAGAAGCTCGTCTACTCAGATCATTTTAAAAGAGGGAGAGAGCGCTACCAGCTCCATTGACCATCATAAGATATCCACCGAATCATCTTCACCTGCAGCTATCAACTAGGATCACCCTTTAAGTGGCCAAGTTTTACCATTCGGTTAAAGTTGTCTATGATCTCAGAATCCGTTCCCAAGTCGTCCATAACCGTGGACATGGCTTTTCGAAAAGATTTAACCCTGCAGGGGTGCACAACTTTACCCACACGTGCCAACCGACTCTTAGTGCCAACGTTATAGCTTTCTCCTTGTATAGCCGGCAGAGGGTGGTTGACCACGACCTTTACCTTACTTTCGTCCAAACCATGAGTTCACTAAAAGAGGGAAGCTCCGCCGTAACGGGTCCAGTCCCGAAGTCGGTCCCTCTAATTGTGCGCAGGGGTTGGTTTTCCAGAGGCCGCACCTCAACCAACCCTAGCCACGTTCAAAACA
Organism: Dactylis glomerata; assembly: GCA_007115705.1. Classification (NCBI taxonomy): domain Eukaryota; kingdom Viridiplantae; phylum Streptophyta; class Magnoliopsida; order Poales; family Poaceae; genus Dactylis; species Dactylis glomerata. Next base: position 505,427 of record QXEO01001109.1, read on the forward strand.
AAGTTTAAACACCCAAATAAGGTGACTCATGGAACAGACTAGGCAAGTTAGTTAGTCGAGAGGGTGCCATTATAGGGCCTCGTGTGGTTGTACGCTCGGTCTTGGTTCAAGAGGCGAGAACTCGGGTCCTAGGGTCGGCAAGAATGAGTCAAATAACCACATCCCAATGTGGCGGCTCATCCCAGCCTTTAAGCATGTTTCAACAAACTTCACTGATCATACCACAACATCCTGTCATACTAGGTTCATCTCAGCTCGGATTCATCAACCTGATGGATCAGAGATTACCGACTAAGCATGGCTAAGCATAGTAGAAATAGAGGCTCTAGCATTGCACACACAAGCGAAACCTAGTCATGCTGGGAGCAGTGGATCAGGCATTTAGGCGACAAAGATAGAAACATGCATTAGAGAGAGGGTAACGCTAACTACCGATAAAAGACATTTGAATCGTATGCGACAGAGCAAGAATGGAAACACTTTGAAAACATAGGTTCAGACGCTTGCCTTGTCCTTCGATGTAGTTGTACTGATCAATATTGGCGTTGATCTCGGTCGCGGTCTCGGATTCTACCGAGAGGAAGAAACACCGGAAAGAAAGAACACAATCAACATAAATGCATCGATGCGCAAGCAAGCATGATGATATGACATGTTTAAGTGTAAAAAATAAACCCTAATCCTAGCTAGTCAGGTAGCGGGGTTTTCGGACGACTCCGAAACGGTGATCCGATAAACCCTTTATTTTCACCGGAGGGGGTTCAATTGGTTCTTCTAATTAAACAGGGTTCAAAGTTGATTAGCAATGCATGATAATGATACAAGAATGTAGAGTTCATTTTTCTGAGCATTTTGATAGGTCACTCGCAATTTTCTGACAAACGGATAATTTTCTACGAATTAAACAAGGTTTAGATCTTTGCAGCAATTTTTCTGGAGTAAAGAAAATACTGCGCAAAACCTTTTGTACCCGGGTCAAAGTGACCCAAGGCACTGACCGATGGGGCCCAGGGCCCAACTACAGGCCACGCTGGCCAGCTCGGCCAGAGCAAGCACGGCCATGGCGGGGCTCCTGCAGGAGTCCATGGAGGCCATGCTCTGGTGCAGAAAAAGAAGGGGAACGGGGTCCAGGGGAACCCTTGGCTCACCAGGAGGTCGCCGGTGGTGGTAGTTTGGCCGGAGGAGCGCCGACGGCGGCGGAATTGACGGCGGCAGCGGCGGTTTCCTGCAGAGAAACGGCGACGGTGGCGGCGACTCCGGGCACCTCGGACCAATTCCTTGGATGGGGAGGGCAAGAAGGAGGTGGCGGAGCTTCTCAGCTCGTCGGCGGAGGCTGGGGTGGCGCGGAACGGCGACTTTAGCCGGCGGCCATGGCGGTGCTGCACGTGTACTGGGAGGAAGACGGAAAAGAGAGGAGCGCCAGGGAGAGAGATATGAGGGGAAAGAGAGGGAGGGCTGTCTCGTGGCGTCCAGGGGCTTCAGAGAGTCTTCTAGGCGTTGGAGCGGCAAGCAGGACGTGGCTCGCCGGCGGCCCTGCGCAGGACACGCAGGTGTGCAGCCTACTGGAAGAAGAAGAAAAGGACTTTTGCAGAGAACCCCCTAGGGTTTGGAAGATTCCAGGGAAAAAAATAGAAACTGCACACTTTGCAATATTTGTACTTTAAATGGTGTGCAGAAATTCTGAAATTTGGTAGGGCTTTGTTAGAGAAATAGTATAAGTTCCACAAATTTTATTTGCAAACTTTTGGGTCCATTTGAATGCAAATTCAAATAGGGACAATTGCACATGTTAGGGTTTTTAATATAATTTCAAATGCAAAATTTTCTTAAGTGCAACACAAATGCATGCAATGATGATGACAACACACTTTATTTATTTAACAAGCACGGGATGTTACATAGAACTCATGCTTAGCTTAGTCAATCATTGAAACGTATCACCGAGGCTCCATGTCAACCGACCGTTATTACTATTACCCGTCGGTTATTTGTACCTGTAACCGACAGTGGAGGATAACCGTCGGGTATTAGTACAAACCGTCGGCTATAAGACTAAATAACCAAGAGTTAATTTGTCTTCGTCGGTTATAAATATCTAATACCTAACGGTGAAAGTAAAACTGTCGAGTATTAGTAGAAACCGTCAAGTATAAGAGCGGATAGCCGAGAGTTAGTTTTCACCGTCGGGAAATCCAATATACCGTCGGCTATTGGTGGTCATACCCGAGAGGTTGATAATAACCGTCGGATACTACTAGTACGGTCGGTTATTACTGTATTAAATGACGGGCCGTCGGATATTAGAACTCACCGGCGGAAATAAGGGGATTTCTAGTAGTGCCCGCCATCCTTCCCCTTGCGCTTGGACCGCATGTCTGCATGGCGATGGACGCGTTGCCGACGATCGACTGCATGCCCGCATGACGATGGACACGTTGCCGACGATGGAGTGTCGTGTTGTAGTGGTGATTGGAGTAGAGAACATGGGGGAGTTCATGATGGCCGGCCAGATCGGGCAGCCGGAGGCTTGGTTGTCAAATCTGAGTAGCGCTAGCGCCCCGGACGGAAAAGGAAGTGATATGCAGGATGCTGCCGCGCGTGGCCCTCGACCGCCGCTGATGTTTAGGTCATGTCGCCAATACACGATTGTGGAGGGGCGACTGGGGCGGGGGCGAGATGGGACAGGCGGCGGAGGGACCCTGTGATAGGGTTCCATGGGAAGAGTGATCGGTGGATGATAGGTCGGGGCGCTGCTTCCTCTTTTCATATCGGAAGGCTCACAACTTGGCGGTGGCTAAAGGGGTAATATATCTAGTCTTGCAGGGGTAAAATCGAAATTCAAATGATGTAGAGGCAAAGTGGCTTCACCAACTACAAACCAATAGTAAAGATAACACGCCGCCAAGTAGCGAACGTAAGCATGAAGAAGATGGGTTTTCTCGATCTGTTACTTCATGCATTACGCCACTGTTTACCAGACAAGGTGACATATGAATCCACTTATCTAAATGCAATTCCATGGACGAAGCAAGCTCAAGTAATGAAGGATGCTCTGTGACAAGGGTATAGATAATAAAACCCGTTACTTGAGTACCTCTGAGGCCCATTAAGCTATGCTCAAGTGTAATCCTAGTCGAGATACGAGTTCATGTCGTATACCGATATTGTAATACGTATCGGACCCCTCCCGTTCCTTGAGACCTGGCCACCCATATATAGGGGCCAGGAGAGGACGGTGAGGGCCAGATTGAAAGCAAGCCAAGTTCACCGCCAAGTTTGCTTTCGATACGCACCTTGTTTGACTGATTTACCTTCGAGTTCATCCGACGTCCTATTCCCCCGATCCTAAGTCCTTCATATTGGACATTTGTCGAGTTAACCCTCGTCAATTGGTGCCGACCGTGGGGACGTGGGGCGTTGGAATCATGAATTCGATGGCTTTTTTGCTTTTAGCCAATAGCAATCCAGAAGTCGACGAAAGTCAGAAGATGGAGTTGATGATCGGAAGTCTGAGCTTCTACATCGGATCCTCGGGTTCGACTCACCTTTCAGATCCAGTGAAATCGGGTCCGTCGGCAAGCAAAATCAAGACAATCGCAATGTCTGGATCATCTATGGGCTCTTCTAGTGAGGTAAACTCGTCGGTCAGCTTCGCAGCAACAGAAGATACTCAAAAGAGAATCGAGGAACTCAACGGAACTCGGGACGAACCCGACATAGAAGGAACAGTGGACAAATCACACTACAATCAAAGGGACTTCACCACCGGAAGCAGTGGCGTCTCCAGAAGCATACCCCAGTTATGCGTCATTATCACTGAAGCAGCAGAAGAGAACGATCACGCAGATAATGGGGAAGTCGACGTGCAAGTCGACAAACCAAGGAGCAATGGTAAGAAGGAGGAGGAAAAAATTCATGTCTCCACCGAGGAGTGGAGAATCATCATGTCGGCCATCAATCACGGCACGGAAGTACCCGCCGATTCAAGAAGAGAAGTCCTAATGGGGTATCAATACGCACTGCACCAACACATAAAGAAATTGAGGGAGGAAAAAAGACAAGTTTAGGAGAAGTCAAGAAAACAAAAGCGTATCAAGTGGAGCATATTGGGATGAATACAGCGATGCATCAGAGTCCGGCATAGAAAGGCACAGAGACCCGAAGCACAGCAGAAGTCGACAAAGCAAGCAAGCAAAGGCGAAGATACCGCAATGATGATAGCCACGCAAGGCGAAATCAGATAGCCGCAGGATATGAAAGAAGGGATGAGGAAGGCTATGAAAGCAGGGAGTTTCAGGTAAGATGCAATCATGGAGTAGAAAAGCCAAAGTACTCCGGCCCGTCGGTGGACCCTGTCGCATCCACTATGCGTACCTAGATGGGAAAAGAGTTTCTAATCACCAGATGAAGGATTGCAGAACTTTCTTAAGGTTGCAAAGTGCTATGGACCCGAACCAAGGAGCACATCAAGGAAAGAGTACAAGTCAGGGATATCAAGTACAGCGTCTAGCAAAAAGTCTGGAATCAAAAGTATATATATATATATGCAATGATCCAACTGGTGCCAAAATCCAGGAAAGAACAGAAGAGCATATCTAGACAAGTAAATCTAGTAATATAATCACCACCAGCTACCACAGAGTACTTGAGATGGTCCGATCAACCAGTCAGGTTCAGCAGAGCAGACCACCCGAGGAAAGTGCCCAGGCCAGGGCACGCGCCAATGGTGTTGAAGGCGCAAATAGGGGGATACGATATTGGGCGAGTATTCATGGATGCAGGAAGCGGCATAAACCTAATATACGCAAGAACCCTGAAGGCAATGAGCATCTCGTTGGAAAGCCTGAAGCCGACGGATTGCTCCTTCCACGGAATAGTACCAGGAAGCACAAACTACCCTCTCGGGAGAATAGAACTCGACGTTTGCTTTGGCAATAGCAGCAATTATCGTAGATAAAAGTTAGAGTTTGAAGTCATGGACTGGCCTTCATAGTATCATGCAATCCTGGGGTGCCCAGCATTTGCAAAATTCATGACAGTTCCTCACTATGCATATCTAACACTCAAAATTCTAGTACCTAAAGGGACAATCACGGTACAAGGCAGCTTTGAACTATCCAACACTCGTGACAAAGAATTCAACAGGATGGCGCAAACTTTTGGCATGATAGCCGAGTACGCAAGGCTGAAGGGCGAAACTGACCACAATGTGCTACCCAATGTTGGACGATCCCTGCCAGATTAGGCTTTCGATGCAACCCAAGATTCGAAGAAAATCCAGGTCCACCCTACGGACATGAACAAAACCCTCTCCATAGCAGCAAACCTGGACCCCGCATAGGAAAGCGCGCTCGTCGAGTTCCTCCGTGAGCGCTGGGAAATCTTCGCCTGGTGTCCTCCAAACATGCCACGGGGTCCAAGGGAACTCGTCGAGCAGGCATTAAATGTGGATCCTAAAGCAAGGCCAGTCAAGCAACCGCTGCGACGATTTGATGAGCCCAAAAGGCAAGCAATAGCATCCGAACTACACAGGCTAGAAAACGCAGGATTCATCCAAGAAATCAAAGCATCAACCTGGGTATCCAATCCAGTCATTGTCCCCAAGAAAAATACAGACGTGCAAAGAGTGTGTGTCGACTACACATCTCTCAACAAACACTGTCCAAAGGATCCCTTTCCTCTACCTCGCATTAATTAGATAATAGACTCAACAACGGGGTGCGCAAGGCTTTCCTTCCTGGACGCGTATTCAGGTTACAACCAGATCAAATTGAAGAAAGAGGATGAGGAAAATATATCTTTTATCACGCCATACGGCGTGTTCTGCTATCAAGTCATGCCTTTCGGCCTAAAAAACGCGGGAGCAACTTACCAACGATGATGCAAAACTGCCTCGGAAGTCAGATAGGACGTAACATCCAAGTCTAAATCGATGACGTGGTCATTACCGCAAGAAAAGAAGAATCGTTGATCAGTGATTTGACAGAAACCTTCGACAACCTAAACAGGTATAAGCTCAAGCTTAACCCGACAAAATGTTCTTTTGGCGTGTCAGCAGGACAACTTCTGGGATTCCTGGTATCAGCGAGAGGCATAGAAGTAAACCCGGAGAAAATTCAAGCAATACTAACTATGGGATAGCCAGCAAAATTGCACGACATACAGAAACTTGCAGGACGCGTCGCGGCATTAAGTCGATTTGTCGTGCGATTAGGAGAAAAAGCTCTTCCTTTCTATGCACTCATGAAAAAATCAGATGACAAGTTCGAGTGGACAGAAGAAGCAGACACAACTTTTGCACAACTGAAAAAGTGCTTTCCACACCGCCGGTGTTGGTCGCACCAAAGGAAAAAGAGCCGCTATTACTATATATTGCAGCCACACATCAAGTGGTAAGCATAGTATTAGTAGTCAAAAGAAGTGAAGAAGGAAAGGCGTGCTACTTGGTGATGGCGCCCAGAAAATTAGCTAATGGGGCCGAGTGGATTTGTAACAGTGAGTCCTTGTGCGTGGTGATGACCAGCCCGTTGGGAACCCCAAGAGGAAGGTATGATGAATATAGCGGCTAGCTTTCCCTCAGTTAAGAAACCAAGGTTTATCGATCAGGAGAGGAGAGACGGCGACGACTGAAGGTGATATGGAACCTGCACACACACAGACAAATACTTTGCTCCCAACTTGCGATGAGGTTGTCAATCTCACCGGTTTGCTTGAAACAAAGGTTATGAGTGTATCGAGTGGAAAACAATAGTAATATGCGAGTAAAGTAAACAGTGCGGGAAAAGTAAACAGGTGATTGCAATATGATTAAAATAGGACCGGGGTCCACAGTTCACTAGTGGTGTCTCTCCATAGATAAATAACATGCTGGGTAAACAAATTACAGTTGGGCAATTGATAGAATAAAGATAACGTGATATGTCAAGAAGATCACTATGAGATTTACTCTGGGCATTACAACAAAATACATAGACCGCCATCCAACTGCATCTATGACTAATAATCCACCCCCAGGGATATCGTCCGAACACCCCGAAAGTATTAAGTTGCGAACAACAGATAATTGCATTAAGCAAAGTGTGTAATGTAAACAAAGCATATGCCCTTGAGCATATGAATGTTGTTTTCTCCCTAGTAGCAACAGCACATCTACCACCTTAGAGGTTTCTGTCACTCCCCCAGGTGAAATAGAGGCATGAACCCACTATCGAGCATAAATACCCCCTCTTGGAGTCACTAGCAACTACTCGGCCAAGATAGCTACTAACAACGGAGAGCATGCAAGATCATAAACAACATAGAGATAACAAAAGATATAATTCAGTGCAGCAACTTATTCATAAACACCAATATTCATCGGATCCCAACAAACCAACATCATAAAATTACATAACGGTGATCTCAATCATGTAGGGCAGCTCATGAGATCTAAACATGAAGCACATGGTGGAGAAGACAACCATCTAGCTACTGCTATGGACCCATAGTCCAAGGTAGACTACTCACTCATCGCTCTGGAGGCAAGCATGGCGATGAAGAAGACCTCTGGTGGCGATTCCCCTCTCCGGCAGGGTGCCGGGAAGAGCTTCTGGACCCTCCCGATCTTCGGGTCGACGGCGGCGGCGGATCGCGATGTATTCTGGAAAACTGATCGGGCCCTTAGGTTTTTCTCGTCAGGGGGTATATGTAGGCGAAAGAGGGCTGTCAGAGGTGGAGCCACGCGGCCTCACACGGGGCTGGCGCGGCCAGGGGGGTGGCCGCGCCGCCCCTATGTGTGGGGGCCACGTGGCCCCCTCCGTCAGGTCTTCGGATGTTTGGGAGCTTCCCCGTGAAATATGACTTCAGGAACTTGTTTCGTCCAATTCCGAGAATATTTCCTGTGTATCACTTCTGAAACACAAAAACAGCAGAAAACAGGAAACTGGCACTGTGGCACTTGTTAATAGGTTAGTTCCGGAAAATGTATAAAAATGCCACTAAGTGTAACGAAACAATATACAAATGGTGTAAAAACAAGCATGGAGCATCAAAAATTATAGATACGTTTGAGACGTATCAAGCATCCCCAAGCTTAACTCCTGCTCGTCCTCGAGTAGGTAAGTGATAACAAAAGAATAATTTTTGAGGTGACATGCACCTACACAATCTTGATCATATATGTAAGCATTGGTGAGCTGGGATCAATAGAACTTAAAACATGGGCATGAAAGATATAATCAAGACAATAAGAACTTAGCAACCATGTTGTAAACATGCAAATGAACACAAACAAAAGATCATGATAATGAAACAATGAAAGTCAAACATGTGTTCAAATCATAAGGAAAAACATACAAATGGTTTTCAGCTTGTCCTTCAAAGAGAGCAAAACATAAATGCATAGGACACCTCAAAGTTTAAGAGGGCGACTAGATACAAATAATTTAAGAACAAGTGAAACCAATCATCATGAGTCAATCAATGAACTTTGGGACAATGCATATCACACTAAGAATGACAACTAAGCTCTCTTAATGGTGCATAAAGAAGGAAGGTGGTGACTCAACATAAAAGTAAAAGAAAGGCCCTTCGCAGAGGGAAGCAGTGATTGCAAGTTTTATAACCTTCAAAAATTATGGTACTTACCGGCTTTGAGCTCTCATTGCCCCCATCATAAGCATCTTGAATGGTTAAAGTTAATGCGAGAACAGTTATGATGCATATGCTTGACAAATCATAAGTTGAAAACCTCATGTCCCGTGAATACGAGTACCCAAACCATGCTAATTTACTTAGAGTCCCAAGCAAGGCTCTTGTCATTGTAAATATATGTGTATCATTGAGAACCGCCAATGGGGTACCTCCGTGCCCGATGACATGGAACAAGCCCACACCAAAATGACAGGACAAGCAGACAATGAACACCTCGACATCTCTTTTATTTGCTATATTGTTTAGCTTTTTATTGTGAGATGCGTCGTCGAATGTTCACCATGGGTATGCTGCAAATTTCCACCATGAATTATGCATGGCTTAGATTGGCGGCCCGGCGTTTCCCTAACACATATAAAAACTCCATGATCCCTACAAGATTCCCAATTCATTTCACACAGCGGGCATCCATAAACAAAAGATCACGATATCAACTCAAAAAGAAGTGCAATGTTGAAAGCTTGCCCCATGACAACATGGCTGGGCTAGAATCCAACTTACAACTTGCAAGCATAACAACTCAACATAAAAGACCACAATGTCAAAATTTTAGAACAGGAAAAAGTAAAGTGTGCCTTCCGGTTCGTGAGAGCTTTACTGACCGAATTTCGCATAACACTGGTAAGAGTTTAATTTGAAGAGAATATAAAAGCAAGTCAAATTTACTTGGAATAGCAAATTGCTAGTAGGTATGTATGGTGGACACTTTGGAAAACTTTGGCTTTTAGGAGTTGGATGCACGAGTAGAGCTCATACTCAGTACAAGGCGAGGGCTAGCAAAAGACTGGGAGCGACCGACTAAGAGAGCAATAATGGCCATAATCATGCAAAGCGACAAAGCGACATTAAAAGAAGCATAAGATGGCATCAAAAGTCAAAAACTAAATGATCATGAAGGCTAAAGGCGACTTTGTATAAGTCTAACATGTGTGAGCATGCGCCAAGTCAACCCAAATAAAGCATCAAGGAGAAAACCAAAATAATGCTTCCATACAATAAAAACAACGCATGATTTTTTTCAAAGGCTCATTAAGCAATCTCAGTTATTTGAGACAAGTCATGCTACAGCAAAACCACTAAGCATACTATCAAAAAGGTATCAAGCATGACATGAAAAAGCCTAAGCCGCAGTCTACACAAGCTCCTTCTTGTACCACTATTTTGCACAAAGCTTTTTCTCTTTTCCAACACCATTTGAAACTTTTATAAACACCTCTTTTGATGAAAACCAATAAAGATCAGAGGCAAAAATACACCTTGATGAAAAGATATGATAAGATCTGAACGCATATCAAGGCGAAATCGAAAACCAAAAGCAGTAGCAGAAAAGGTAGAATGCTCGATTTTTAATAAGAGTGAAAACGAGAGCATTCTTTGCAAATGAAAACGAGTACATCTCCTCCAAAGGAAATTTGTTGGGGTCCAACCATTTATTGCAGCAAACAAACAAACTAAACAAACTAAGAAAACTAAAACAACTGACGCTCCAAGAAAAACACATAGTGCATGAAGCAATAAAAATATAGTGTCTTGAAAGGTGACCTGATTTTTGCCGATGAAGAGGGGGTGCCTCGGGGGCATCCCCAAGCTTTGACGCTTGTACTTCTTGGATATTTCTTGGGTGATGCATGGGCATCCCCAAGCTTGAGCTTTTGTCCGTTCTTCAACTCATCTCATCATTTTCCAATCCCTACACTTGAAAACTTCCTTCATACAAAACTAAACACAATTCTATTAGCAACATTAGTGTAAGCATAAAATATATTCAACCTCTTTTAGCTTCAGGTTTAAACTCAAAACCACCACATATAAAGTATATACTACTGTAGCAACTTCCCAAAAAGTTCCATGATAAAAAAGAACTCAAAAGAAAGCGATAAAGTGGCAAAAACAAATATTGGCAGAAATCTGTCAAAACAGAACAGCTGACAAAGGACGAATTTTTGAGGGATTTTCTGTTGCTCAAATCAAAAAGTGTTCAACTAAGAAAAGTTTGGATATAACCTGGGGCATATGCACAAGAAATCGCAGGTCCAAAAGATAAACAGAGAATTTATACGAATTTTTACGGTGCAGCACCGAAAACAGTTTCAGGACAGCAATATCCCCAAATCTTTACCTCGCTCAAATTAGAGGCTTCTCTTGGCACAAAAACGAAATAAACAAGATAAGGAGCGGTCATTACAGTAGTAATGACTTCCAAGACTCAAATAAAAAAAAAGTACTGAAAAGAAAACATTGGGTTATCTCCCAAGAGTGCTTTTCTTTAACGCCTTTGAGCTAGGCGCAGAAAATTGCGAATCAAGTAATATCAGAAGAAGCATTAAGATCAACAGCAGCGATCTTTTCAACAATGAAGGAAAATGTGTTCAACTGAGTTTTTGAAACTCCTTTACGATCACGCTTTGGCACACTACTTTCATCGAAAAGATTTTTAGGGCAAATCCAACTAGAATTCTTTTCCCAAGCATCATGAATTCCTATAAGTTCATAAGGTATTGGTATTTTAAAATCATCAGGCATACCAACAACCTTAACAGGCGATCCAAGCTTATTAAACTTCTTAAAAACTTTCCTAGCCTCAATTGCAACATCTCTAAATTCTGTGCGCAAAGTTTCTAAGATAAAAGACTTCTTTTCGGGATCCTCAATTTCATGAAGCTTAAGGAACATATATTGCATAAAAGGATTAAGACTAGCAAACCTAGCTTCTAACATGTGAATTAAATGAGCAGAAGCAACTTCATAACTAGGAGCTAACTCAACCAAAGACTTTTCCTCAACTTCCTCATGCATACTAATGTGATTAAAGAACTCCTCAATGTTACTTTTGCCAATAATCGAACCACTACCTACTGAGAGGTCCTCCAGAACGAACTTAGGGAACAACATGATAAACTAAAGTAAAGTAAAAACAACTACCAAGGATTCTAATTTTTTTGGGTTTTTTATAAGAAGCAATGCAGGTAAAATAAATAAAGTAAAGCAAAACAATAACAAAGTAAAGAATGTGTGTGCGAAAACTCCCCTCGCAGAAGTCTTCTCTCCTCCCCGGCAACGGCGCCAGAAAATTAGCTGCTACTTGGTGATGGCACCCAGAAAATTAGCTGATGGGGCCGAGTGGATTTGTAACAGTGAGTCCTTGTGCGTGGTGATGACCAGCCCGTTGGGAACCCCAAGAGGAAGGTATGATGAATATAGCGGCTAGCTTTCCCTCAGTTAAGAAACCAAGGTTTATCGATCAGGAGAGGAGAGACGGCGACGACTGAAGGTGATATGGAACCTGCACACACACAGACAAATACTTTGCTCCCAACTTGCGATGAGGTTGTCAATCTCACCGGTTTGCTTGAAACAAAGGTTATGAGTGTATCGAGTGGAAAACAATAGTAATATGCGAGTAAAGTAAACAGTGCGGGAAAAGTAAACAGGTGATTGCAATATGATTAAAATAGGACCGGGGTCCACAGTTCACTAGTGGTGTCTCTCCATAGATAAATAACATGCTGGGTAAACAAATTACAGTTGGGCAATTGATAGAATAAAGATAACGTGATATGTCAAGAAGATCACTATGAGATTTACTCTGGGCATTACAACAAAATACATAGACCGCCATCCAACTGCATCTATGACTAATAATCCACCCCCAGGGATATCGTCCGAACACCCCGAAAGTATTAAGTTGCGAACAACAGATAATTGCATTAAGCAAAGTGTGTAATGTAAACAAAGCATATGCCCTTGAGCATATGAATGTTGTTTTCTCCCTAGTAGCAACAGCACATCTACCACCTTAGAGGTTTCTGTCACTCCCCCAGGTGAAATAGAGGCATGAACCCACTATCGAGCATAAATACCCCCTCTTGGAGTCACTAGCAACTACTCGGCCAAGATAGCTACTAACAACGGAGAGCATGCAAGATCATAAACAACATAGAGATAACAAAAGATATAATTCAGTGCAGCAACTTATTCATAAACACCAATATTCATCGGATCCCAACAAACCAACATCATAGAATTACATAACGGTGATCTCAATCATGTAGGGCAGCTCATGAGATCTAAACATGAAGCACATGGTGGAGAAGACAACCATCTAGCTACTGCTATGGACCCATAGTCCAAGGTAGACTACTCACTCATCGCTCCAGAGGCAAGCATGGCGATGAAGAAGACCTCCGGTGGCGATTCCCCTCTCCGGCAGGGTGCCGGGAAGAGCTTCTGGACCCTCCCGATCTTCGGGTCGACGGCGGCGGCGGATCGCGATGTATTCTGGAAAACTGATCGGGCCCTTAGGTTTTTCTCGTCAGGGGGTATATGTAGGCGAAAGAGGGCTGTCAGAGGTGGAGCCACGCGGCCTCACACGGGGCTGGCGCGGCCAGGGGGGTGGCCGCGCCGCCCCTGTGTGGGGGGGGCCACGTGGCCTCCCTCTGTCAGGTCTTCAGATGTTTGGGAGCTTCCCCGTGAAATATGACTTCAGGAACTTGTTTCGTCCAATTCCGAGAATATTTCCTGTGTATCACTTCTGAAACACAAAAACAGCAGAAAACAGGAAACTGGCACTGTGGCACTTGTTAATAGGTTAGTTCCGGAAAATGTATAAAAATGCCACTAAGTGTAACGAAACAATATACAAATGGTGTAAAAACAAGCATGGAGCATCAAAAATTATAGATACGTTTGAGACGTATCAAGGCGCACGGAGTCCAAAGGCCGGTGTATTTCCTTAGCAAAGTACTATCTCCAACAAAGCTGAGATACCCGCACTATCAAAAGCTTGCATACAGCGTGTTCACAACAGCACGAAAGCTACGGCAGTATTTCACGGTGCATCCAATCATAGTGGTTAACAAAGCCCCACTATCTAATATATTAAACAACCCTGCAGCAATAGGATGTGTCTCCTTATGGGGAATCGAATTATCACCCCTGGACATCACGTATGAAAAATGAAAAGCAATCAAATCTCAGGTACTACCAGACTTCACAGCACAGTGGCTGGAATTGCAAAACACAGGACCACCAGATTTATCGAGCGTATGGACAATGTACTTCGACGGATCAAAAAGAGTCCAAGGCGCAAGAGCAGGAGTAGTCTTGATATCGCCACAAGGCGACAAATTGAAGTATGTGTTAAGGTTGAGTTTCCCGCAAGCTTCCAATAATGAAGCCGAATACGAGGCTCTACTCCACGGGATGAAAATGGCCAAAGCATGCGGAGCAACTCGACTGAAAATATTCGGGGACTCGAATCTTGTCGCCCAACAAGTGATGAACCGGTGTGACGCCATCAGTGACAACATGACAGCATATAGAAACTTATACTACTATCTAGAGGGAACATTTGATGGATGCGAAGTTTCACACGTTAGCACGGCCAGCAACGAGGAAGCCGACAATTTAGCAAATATCGGGTCCCAATGCCTGCCTATACCACCAGGAGTCTTTTGGGAAGAAATCATAGAGAGATCAATAAAACATAACAAAACTTCGGCTACAGGAGAACCAGGCCAGCACCCAACAACAGGCTCAGGGGCTGGCAAGCCTGGCACAGCAGAACCAGAGGAAGTTATGATGATCGAAGAAACGTGGATGCAACCATACTTGGCATACATGATAAACAAATCACTACACGAAAACACAATGGAGGCAAAAAGTATAATACAATGATCCAAGGCTTTCATCGTGTTGCAAGGGAAACTATACAAGAAAAGCATAACTGGTGTTCTACAGCAATGTGTCACCCCTCAAGAAGGGCAAGACATATTAAGGGATATCCACGCAGGAGTGTGTGGGCATCACGCTAGCAGCAGAGCTATTGCAGCTAAAGCTTTCCGTGCAGGATTATACTGGTTAATGGCCATTGAAGACGCAAAAGAGATAGTCAGAAGGTGTGAAGCATGTCAATGATTTGCATCCCGACCACACGCACTAGCAGCGGAGCTACAGCCGATACCATTATCTTGGCCTTTTGCACAATGGGGCCTCGATATGGTAGGAAAATTACACAAATCCTGGCCAGGAGGTCATGTCTATATGTTGGTGGCAGTAGACAATTTCACCAAATGGGTAGAAGCAGCCCCGGTAACAACCCAAGATTCAACAACAACAATCAACTTCATCAAGTCCATAGTATTTCGCTTCGGAGTACCACACAGCATCATCACGGACAATGGGACAAACTTCACATCGAAAGAGTTCAAAAGCTACTGCGAGAGTATGGGAATCAAACTGAAATTCGCGTCTGTAGCACATCCAAAGACAAACGGACAAGTCGAGAAAGCCAATGGCTTAATATGCAACGGGATAAAAAAGAGGCTATTAGCGCCCCTGGAGAAAGCCAAACATGCCTGGGTAGACGAGTTACCCTTTGTACTTTGGAATCTTAGAACAACGCCCAATGCGGCTACCCAAGAAACTCCCTTTTTCCCGGTCCATGGTGCAGAAGCCGTGATTCCAGTCGAAATCACCCATGAAGCCCCAAGAATTGCGGCTTACGACGAAACAACTTCTACAGAAGAACTTCAAGAAGATGTCGATGCACTCGATGAAGCAAGAGATGTAGCACTCGCCAGGGCCACGCAATACCAGCAGAGTCTATGAAACTACCATAGTAGTCGAGTTCGTCCGCGATCTTTCGTGGTAGGAGATCTAGTCTTACGACTCAAACATGACAATCATGGCAAATTAGAGTCTCCATGGGTGGGACCTTACATCGTGATAGAAGTAATACCAGGAGGAGCTTATCAACTACAAGACAAGAAAACAGGGAAAGACGAAAGCAACCCGTGGAATGCAGAACAGCTACGACGGTTCTATGCGTAGAAGGAGTACGACGACAAGAAATTTCGAGTTACGACCCTTTGAACCCAGAACATGAGGCCACAGGTCAGGTTTTTTGAGGCCAAGTCGACAATATGTATAGCATGTTTTCTATTTTTCCACTCGGGGGTTCCGACCCTCGAGTCGTATGAAAGAAAGTAAAGCTTATCGAGATCCCGTATTCATGATTATTTATAAGGTTGTTTATAACCCGATATTCGACACAAAAGCAAGCGCAGTTCAAGGCAACTCGACGATAAAATAAAACATACCTCGAAACTCTGATTAGTCCCCATGGTCTAATAATGGATAAATAAGATGGCACAAAATAAAGTTCATCATGAGTACTTATTACATGGAACACACAAAAGGAGAACTAGAACAAAAGATTACATAAAAGGAGCATCTACTGAAAGTGTACTATAGCTTCGTACTCCCTCTGGCACTGAGTACCGTCGTAGATCTTCACATCAAACTTTGACGTACCGCAATGGTAGTCGAAGATCATGAAGAACCCTTGGTGGAGGTCATGGTCTTCTACAAATTGGGACCAGCCACCCCTGAAGTACATCTCCCCGTCTCCATCGTACCATACTTCCACTTCATAGGGAGTTCCTCCTCTAGAGTGTTCACGAAGAATTGCTTCACGAAGTTCCTGCCCATCCATGAAATTGGTATATTTCAGCGGCACCCGCTGAATCTCACGACATTGGGCGCCGGCAATGCAGAAGAAAGAGGAGGACAAGCATTATGAGGAGGAGCGCTGGGACCTGGTGCAACAGCAGATACCTTGGGCTTGTTCTTACTCCCCGCAGGGCGGCTAGGGCGCTGTTTTACAGATACAGACAACGAGGCCACCATAGAGGGGTCTTTTGGTTTGTTCTTACTGCTGCGAGGGTATCCGCGACCCCATTTCTCCATCTGCGCGCCGACATTCAGATGCGACCCACCAGCATCCGCCATGGCGGATAAGAGCTTGGTGAGAAAACCCTAGAGGAGATGCGGAAGATGAAGATGATGCGGCGGAGGAAGTTGGTAATGAAGGAGTTAGGGTTTTTCCCTAGCCATTGTGCTTGATTTATAAGTAAACTTTAATGGTCCTAAGCAAGTTAAAGGTCCAAATACATCTACGGGCTTTTACACTTCACGCCGAGCAGAAAATAACACAGCGACAGAATATCAAAAGACACGTGTATAGTTATAAAGGAGAAAAAAGTGCAATGTGGACAAACAGAGTAGAAGTATGTCAAAGAACACAACGCACCTCGTCAAGTGACTCGGGGGCTCCTATCACCAGGAGAGAGGGAAGAGTATTTAAGCACAATCGTGCCAAAATTATTGCAGAAGAAAGTTTACTGGTGACAGTATGTATATTTTGAGCCTATACCCGAATTTTTTTGGCTATAGCCTCGGGGGCTACTCCCATCGGGAGCACTGGTCGTGCACTCGATGATAAAGGATAAAATTGAAGAAAAATAACAAGGTACAAATCGGCTACTTTCCGTAGACAAACAAACTTCGACTTCATTATCGACAAAATAAAGATCAATTACTCCCATCGGGAGTCATGTATGAGTTATCTGAAGGAGCAACTCGACTATTCTGTACATTTCAACAGTCAAACAAGGCTGCGACATATGATTCTCGAGTTACGTCATCGCGACAAAACTCGAATACCATGATTGAAACATATCGTGAAGGTAAGACCCCAGGATCTGTCCTGTGTGGCCTGGTATACGCACATGAATGCGCTCTGCTAGTAACTATCTGTGTCTACGACGCGAAGAAAATCCTGGTGAATGCACTGGGTACCCTGAGAACCACTGGGACTCGTTCTTTGTAGCCTAAATGCGGCAAAAGAATGGGTTTGACCAGTTTCCCGAATTCAAGTTCATGGGGATTGAATTTGAAGTAGGTGGCAAGTATCTGCTCCGGCAGTTAACTGGCCTCTTGATCCGTCAGAATTGTCAGGCTTGTTCATCAAAATCCCTTGCGAGATAATATAATGCAAAATGTTTATTTTTAATACAGGAAGAAGAAGTCGAAAAGATTGATCAAGTCAAAGATATGAAGATTTGAGATTCAACCCGAATCTATAATTGTGGTAGAATCTCGGGGGCTACTGACATGGGTATAGATAATAGAGCCCGTTACTTGAGTATCCCTGGGGCCCGTTAAGCTAGGCCCAAATGTAATCCTGGTCGAGATACGAGTTTATGTCGTATACCGATGTTGTAATACGTATCAGACCCCTCCGTTCCTTGAGACCTGGTCACCTATATATATGGGCCAGGAGAGGACGGTAAGGGCCAGATTGAAAGCAAGCCAAGTTCACCGTCAAGTTTACTTTCGATACACACCTTGTTTGACTGATTTACCTTCGTGTTCATCTGATGCCCTATTCCCCCGATGCTAAGTCCTTTATATTAGACATTTGTCGAGTTAACCCTCATCACTCTGGATAGCAAGCGTACATAGGTAACCAAGACCAACTTTGAATCGATGGAACTACTAACAAGGAAAAAAGAGAGGAAGATTTTGATGCGCCACCGGCTGCACGCATGGCCTGCCTGTATCGTCGAGTCTTCGGCGTCTAACATGGAACGCCCCCGTACACAAGTCGGCCATCTAGCAATTACGCCAACCAAAATTTCCGTAAGTTTTTGGAGGTGATCCCTAACTTCTTGTAGTCCGGCGCCAACAACAACTGCGCCAACCATCCAATCCGCCAATGGACTACTGTACATCGAGGAAACATTGTTATTGCCGACTTCAGATTAATTGGCGACAAGGACACTAGCAGCTGATGCCGCGTAGGCAGTATATACAAGGAGCATTGCCGTCACAAGACGGCTTCTTCCAGAACGTGACAATGATGGATCTGGCCCAGGGACGCGCTCCTCTCAGCATCTTCGAAGCATCACGTAGGTATCACTTTGAGCATTTAAAAACTTACAGTCTACGTATATACATAGTTGCAATGTTGTAACAACTAAATTGCATGCATGAAGTTGTTCTTTCATGTGCGCTAACATGCTCTGAAGTCAATGTATGTGCCAGCGGCGGTGTCGGCTTGGTCAGTAGCATGAAACAGCCGGTGAGACATACTGCACGTGGACGTCAATCTTAACGGTACTGGTACATTCTCTAAAAAAAATGGTTGTGGTACATGACTGCATGAATAATCGGTGAATTATAGCTATCATGTTACATTCATGCACCTCTGCAACCATTAGTAACTAAGTAATCCAGTTTTGATAAGAATAACGACATTATTTTAATAATAAATCCGACGTTGTTTAGTTAGGCCACATTCCATTGACGCATGGTATTCACTTTTAAAAATCTCAAAATGTATGGTTAGATGCATGGACATTATCAAGTATTCATATGCTTTAATTACAAGAGAACACAGAACCATCAAGTATAAATTAGATGCGTAGACGCTTACATTCATTTAATTGTGACAATTTTCGTTCAGTTTTCCGTTAATTAACTGAAAAAATCTCTTCTTAATTAGTAGATTGAGACAAAGTTTTTGCCTCCATTACAAAAAAAAATCAAAACAAAAACATGAAGAGAGAGAGAGACTAAAAAAGAGAGGAAAGTAAGTAATGCTTATCTTATAAAATAGGAAATGGGATCTTATAATGTGAACTTCTTATATATACACATATTATTAGGGTTGGCAAAAAAAATCTTATTAGCAAGCTTCAAAAAAATATTCTCAAAAACAATTTTTATAAATACATTTAATATTGGTCAGATTAATCGTAACATGGCTAAGATGTAAAAGGTTTCACCGGCACGAAGAGGATGAATTCATCTATTCTATATACATCCAATATTGCATATGAACTATCGAACTTCAACTCTAGCTACTCATGTATTGTAATATGATAAATTAGTTTTTAAGCTCTTTCAACACAATAAAAATGGTGCCCTCGCATTTGCAAGGACAATACGAGGGCCACCATGCTAGTTCGTTTATAAAGCAGTTGTAGGTATTACCTTCATCCCAAAATATAAGCTTTTTAAAAAATCTATAAAGTAGAAGTACTACGTTCTAGCTAGGCCTGCGTGTGGCTGCCATACCGTGCTACGGATACCTGCGTGTTTCCCCCGGAGCCGCACCCCGCTGACACTGCCAGTGGGCCAATCTCCTCTCTACACTCTCATCGTCCTCACCGTCTCGCGCCACCTCTCTCCAAATCCCAAAGTTACCAACCAAAAACCCCAACCAACCACCGCCGGCGAGCAAAACCCTACCTCCTCCACCGCCACCCGCCATGGTCGTCTCCTTCAAGGTCTCCCGCCGCGGCCGTCGCTTCTACCCGCCGCCTCCCGCCTCCTCCTCCGCCGCCGCCGCCGTCGACCCGCCTCCGTACGGGTCGCCCCTGCCGCCTCCGCCGTGGAATGTGAGCGCCCTCTCCTCCTCTCGCCCCTTCCCCGTATCTCTAATCCCCACCTCGATCGTCCTGCTAATCCGATTCGAAACCCTACTTATACTCGCCGCACCGCGAGATTTTTCGCCGTGCCTGCAAGCGTCACGGACAGTCACTCGCATTCTGAAATGCTGCAGGCCGCCGCGGCGGGGCCAGGGCTCGGAGCCGGAATCGACGTACGTCCGGGCGTACTCGGTAGAAATGGAGCCGATCCTGCTGATTTAGGTGAGATTCCGAGCTCCCTGCCCAATTTCGGGGTGTCATGTTACGATAATCTGTCAGCAGACAGTTTGCGATCTCCTGATGCAGACCTGGAGCCGTCCTTTGCACTGAACCTGTTTCCGGATGGATACTCAGTTGGTGCGCTCGATAAGGTCTGTGTGTGAATTGAAAAAGGATCGTGGCAGCTATATGTTTGTATGGATTGGTACTTGCTGCTCATGGCAGAGTTCCTTGGGTTTTCTGCAGGGGATGCTTGTGTTCCTGATTGGTGATGACCCAGAGAAGAAGCCGTATACTAGGGCATCGAGAGCTTTGCTTTCTGTAAGTATGATGCTTATTTTACTTCCATGGTGTCAAGGTGGGAGGGGGTGGGGGTGGGGAACAGTTAATCATGAGTCGGTTTTCAAGTTACAGAGTTAAAGCAAGAAGGTAAAAGGAGTGAGTACTTGCACTGTGGAAGTGTGAATTCCGTTCCTGTGGAACATATTTATGGGCGTGCGAGCGAACACACCAGACTCCAGACCATAGCAAGGCATTTTGACTTTCGCAATATGTTGTCCACATGATTCTCTTTTTATGATGCAATCAGAGTAAAGTACTATTTGTGCATACATTTCACGCAGAGCAGAACCAATGTGCATTTTATTTACTTGTTGATATATTATTTCTGTGAGGAAACCAGATAGCTTTGGTTGCAAAATTATTCTAAGAAAGGAAAGTTTCTATTTACAGAATCCATAACAAGCTCTGTTATCCTGATGGTTGCAGATGCTGTTACAGTTTCTGACTTTGTGGTAGTGTATCTGTGGATATTATATTTTGATGAATGTGTTCTACAGGATATTGAGTACGGCTGCTTGCCTCAAGATATCTTGCATGGTATCCCTTGCAAATTCCAAAATGGAATTGTTGTTTGCGAGGTTTGCTAAAGCAGCAGTCTAATTTTGCAGCTTTAATGCATGTATTTTCTCTGCTTATGTGTGGTTTCTGTACTTTGTACTGTACCTAGGTGCGAGACTACCGGTCCTTTCTTTCTAATGGGGGCGATTCTTCAGGATATGACTTGCCTAAAATGAACAGAGTTGCTCTTAGATTGGGCACTGAGTGTGTTATCAAGGATCTGTCCTTGATTGCAGATCCTTCATGGACTTATCACCATCAATTGGTCAGTACTTCTGTAAACCTGGAAAAGACATGGTTTAAATGCCATCTAGTACTTTTAAAATCCCACCTGATTAATGTTGTTCTTACATATTTCAGATTGCCGAGTCGACCATCATCAATTCCTTGCAACCCAGGCTTAATTTGGATCCTACACCATGCCTTGAAAAGCTTTGCAACTCTGTTAAGAAGGTACCCTTGTTTTCTGTTCCTGGATCCTACTTAATTCTTTTGTTAGTTTTAGAAAGTACTGTAATTTAGCTTTTGCTTTTGTGCCGAACTGTATGCAAATAGATCGATTTAGGTCTAAATAAGGGAAGACAGCGAACCAAAGATACATCTCTTCTAAATACGTCTAGCGATCCTCCTGAAAAATGCAAGCCCAAGGAACGCAACACCTGTGAAGATGCAGCACTATGCATTGAGAATTCAGCTCCAGAAGTCTTCCCAACCAAAATATTGAGCTCACCTGTCAACAGTTCATCTTCTGCCCAAGTTAACAGTCCCAAATCAACCGCAGTGTGTGATCTTGAAGATACTATGCAACGCTCTTCTACCCTGAGGAACAGTTCTGCCTTATGTGACAGAAAACAAAGTTCATCAAGTACTCCTGCTCCTGACCATTTTCTTCAGAATCATGAACAGCAGGTGAGGTTAGCAATTGTGCAGGCTGATCATAAGAATGGACAATCGCCAAGGGAGATAGTTCTATCAAAGAGAAAGCATTCCTCGAATCTACCACGTGAAAGGAAGCCTTCAAACAAGAGTGCAAGGTTGAGTTTCCAAAGTCCCAAAGGCCGGTTTCAAAAGTCAATGGAGACTTCAAACAAAGAAAGGCTTAAACTGGGATCTCCAAAAGAACCACCGGAGGTCAAGGTAGATCAGACAATAGGCAAGAAGGGCACGAGAGTACAGAAACAGAAGGCCTTATCAGCGATCCCAACAAGTCGCCTAATTCCTTCCTTGAACAGAAATGATCCATGTTCAGAAAAATTCCCTGAAAAGGATAGGCAGGGATCTCAGAATGTACTGCCAACTGAGGTTGAAGTTGATCAGACAATGGGCAAAAAAGACACGAGAGGACATGAACTGAAGCCCTTCTCAGTTATCCCAACCAATCAACCACTTCCTTCCTTGGGAAGAAATAATCTATGTTCAGATAAGTTCTCTGAAAATGTTAAGGTGGGTTCTCAAAAAGAACTGCCGATTAAGGTCAAGGTAGACCAGACAAAATGCAAAAAGGGCATGAGAGGACAGAAAAACGCGCCCCTGTCGATGCTCCAAGCCAACCCTCCACACGCTTCATCAAACAGAAATAGTCTGCACGCAGAAAATATTCCTGTAAAGGTTCACTCTTCCCATATAAGGATGAAAGAAAGACATTTGGCCTCAATTGTAAATCTGGACAATCACAGCATGTCAGAGCTCGAAGACAGTGCAATGACCCCTGTATCCTCCAGCAATGCAATTTCTGGAAAGGCGGCTGCCCAACCTTATGAGGATAAAGCTTCTACAGAACCCCAACCTACTACTACAAAGAGAGAAGTATCAGGAACTTCTCCTATTTCTCTGAACCAGCAAGTCACTTCCAAAGGGAAATGTCAGAAACAAGCTGACATTCAGGTCAGGCGACTGCTTGAGGACGGAATGTCAGTAGCGCCAGGTGTTACTGATGGTACTAGCAGTCAATTTGGTATTTCTCCAGATATTGAGTTGTGTATTGGATACCCTTTATATAACATTGAACCTGACATAGAAAAGATCCTATCAGAGGTCATCCTGACCACCCAGAGGTGTTGCTTTGAACAACTCCTTGATCTGTAGTTTTCATTTCAAGTTTGAGTTATTTCCACACAACTGATGTGATAAAACACGGAAGCTTTTTTTTTCAAAAAATTTACTTGTTTATTATGGTTTATGTAGGCATGCCCAAAATGGAAATGCTTCTAAAAATGAGGGTGTTGAAACATCGAGGCCATTGTCTTCCTGCTCACCATCCCATTTCTTTCGGTATGGGAGTACTGAGGAAAGTCCATACACGCGGAAAGAGACCATTTCGTGCTATCCGACTACAGGAACTAAAAGTACTCGAATTATTGACCGACTTGTTTTTCATCGTGTGCAGTATTTCTGTAGAGGTGGGTTCGTTTCTTAATGTTCATGCAGAATTTTACTTTGCTCTTAGTCCTATTCTTCTAAAGAATTACAAATGGCAGGTATAGTTGATCAATCTCACTACATACTTTGCCTTCTCGAGTCTGAGTCACCAGATGACCATCAAATAGCTGTTGTAATGATATTTGGAGATGAGCATATTCACATTGCTACTCTTCCCACTTATGTGAGTACTATTTTAATTAAGTTCTGCCATGCAAGAACAGTAGTATAATACCTCTTGATCTACGTCTCATCCATGCTATGCTTTTGTAGGATCAAGCGAGGAAGCTTGTGGACCAATTCATTCTTCTGGTATGTAAAACATATTTTCCAAGGCAATCATGGTTTTGACAATATGTAAAGTGAACGTTTCTGTCTGCTGCCACTTGCCACTTACAGAGTGACAGGGTGTCAACATGTTAAATTCTTATTATTGTATCTTGTTTACGGAGCATGCACATTAAACTAGTTGTTGCCCTAGATGATTTTTTTTATACTGAAAGAATATTTCAGCTATATTTCTCAGTTTTGGCTTGTCTATGCAGATGAAACGGGATGGCTACACACTATGCAATTCTAAGGTCTGTAATGGATTCTCTGAACTCACACAGGTAAGACGAAGATAACTTTGACTACTGGGAATTTCAGTAGCACTCTATGTTTGCATAGTAAGCAATCCGAGTTATTTTCATATTGGCACACCATCTTTTGCATCACTTACTCCAATGGGCCATAATTTTTCAGCAATCTGGAGATGTCTCTCAGCCTGGCTATCTGACTGGAGAACATCCACAATCCCAGGGGTTCTTGCCTTGTGTGGCGAAAAGCGTTGTGATTAATGATTGTAAGGATACAAGTTTTGCCTTCCAGAAGAAGCTCCCAGATGTACATACAAATATTCATCAGCAGGGGAGCCAGCAGTGGGGGCTGCCAGATGTACATGCAAATGTTCTGCATCAAGGGAGCCAACAGTGGAGGATGCCAGATGCACACACATATGTTCGGCAGCAAGGGAGTAATCAGCAGTCCGGACTGCCATATGCGCAGGCAAATGTTCTGCCTCAAGGGAGTAACCAGCAGTGGGGGCTGCCAGATGCGCACACAAATGTGCTGCAGCAAGGAAATACTCAGCAGTGGAGGCTGCCAAATGCACACGCAAATGTTCTGCACCAAGGGAGTAATCAGCAGTTAGGACTGCCATATGCGCAGGCAAATGTTCTGCCTCAAGGGAGTAACCAGCAGTGGGGGCTGCCAGATGCGCACGCAAATGTTCTGCATCAAGGGAGTAATCAGCAGTGGGGGCTGCCAGGTCCACATGCAAATGTTCTGCACCAAGGGAGACAGCAATGGGGGATGCCAGATGTTCATGCAAATCTTCTGCATCAAGGGAGACAGCAATGGGGGATGCCAGATGTTCATACAAATCTTCTGCATCAAGGGAGACAGCAATGGGGGATGCCAGATGTCCTGCATCAAGGGAGCCAGCAGTGGGTACAGCCAGGGCAATGCCCAACCATGGCTAGTGTTGACACATCCCAGTTCTTGAATCCCAGTTACCCGGTTGAGCAGCAGTATAACAGTAGAGTCATCCAAGACCAGAGGTTGCCATTTTCAGGTGGAATGTGCTCAATAGATCAGCAACAGCATCAGTACCTCCAGAACAGACATCCAGGGTCCAGTGAGAGATATGCTACGGGCATGAACACAGGTAGCTACGATCAGTGGCGTCAGACTCCACAGCAGCAGCACGGCAGTAGGGCGTACCAAGGGGGTTTCCAGGATTATGGCAGACAATGCAACAACATGCGTCAGATGCATGCTGGAAGGAGCATGCTGCTGCCGGCGTCGCATCTGGTTGGCAGTCCGCAGATGAGCTCGCCGACCACCGGCTCTGATGGCAGCGTCACAAGCACATTCCTGGTACCTCCCAGCAGTTACCAGCACCCGCCGCAAGGGATATGTTGAAGAAAGTGATGGACAGTGTGCTCTTTTTTGGCGCGCTTTTTGTGCAGGTTACATACCGAAACAATACAGGAACGAAGTTCCTTCTTTTGTTCACGCTTCTTCTGCCTGATACCAATAGCTGGTGGTTTTGTCTATACTTGGTTGGCTCTTGAGAACATTTTTGCGAAGTAGTACAAGAAAGGGATATATACTACATACTTAGTAGGAGCACTGATGATGGGAGCGCTACTGATGGGGCCACCTTGCTGTATGCAGCCTTAAGCTATTGCTGTTTTGCTGAGCTGCGCGTAGTGTGCGTGCGGCTGTAAATCTGTAATAGGTTGTAGCTGCTATTTTGCTAAATGTTGGGAACGCTCCGTTTTGTTTGTGCTTTTTTGGTACAACTTTCTGTGTTAGCATGTTGCTTAAGGCTCATGGGCTATTATATGCTGTACTGAAAACTTGCTGTGACCGAACCAAGGATCTTTTGTTCTGTTGTATTGCTCTCTTGGTACATCACATCGCTCTAGTAAGGATAGAATTGCTTGATTTTGAGTTCATATTACCCTTTTTTTAAGGGAAACACTTGTCATCAGGCGACCCATCGGTCGCCTTGCTCTCGCTCGCTCTGGCTTGCCTCACGCTCTCTACCATTCTTCTTCCCCGAGATTTCACCGCCGCGAGCCGCCGCTGGCTCCGCCATGCCTTCGTTCTGCGAGCCGCCATCGCGCCTTCGTCCGAGCCCCCGCCGGCCCCCGTTGGTGAGCCGCCGTCGGTCCTTCTCCCGTGAGCCTCGGGCGCTCCATGGTGCCATCGCCGGCGGGGATCGTAACTACGCGCCTCTCCTCTCCCCATTGGTGGGAATTGGTTTTTGGTGGTCTTCTCCAGCGCCGATGGGCTCCGGCGAGCCGGATTTGCAGCCAATGTCGACGAATCGGCGAGATCTAGTCCGCTATGGACTAGTTTTCCCGTGCTTTTTACTCGATGTTGTATACCTTAGTTATTTTTTAACAAATGTGTAAGATTTTTATAGCGAAAGCATATTCAAAATGTGACATTATTTTTACCTAGATCTGGTTCGTCATGAACATTTTTTCAAAATCTAACAAACGTGTGCTAATTTTGTTTGAAAAACAGAATCAAAATGTTGCAATGGTGTGATACAGGTTCGATGATACAAATGCTACAAATATGCAATTATTGTTTATTGTAATTGTTTGTGTTTTGTGTTGAAATAATATGTGATTTTTGTTTTTAATCAATTTTGATAGGAAACAATGTTGTTAATCACATTTTTTTGGTCTTGTTGTAACATGATTTCTTTTTTTATTGAAGTAGTTGGTTGTTTTTTATTGTAAAATCAATCTGTAGTAAAAAGTAGTACTCCCTCCGATCGGGAATAACTGTCGGCAATTTTGTACTAGCTTAGTATAAAGTTTGTACTATATCCCCGACAGTTATTTCCGATCGGAGGGAGTAATATTTTTCAACAAATTTTATAACATTTGATTTTCCAAAATGTTGGGACACTTTGTTGTAATAATATATTTTTGTTGTACGCGCGGGTTACAATCTATATTGTAATGGATATGACACAAATTTATCCGTGAAGTGAATAGGGTTAAAACTGTGGGTTAGTTTTACAAAAAAGTTAGGAACTAAAATGTAACTATTAGCACAGATCCGTCCCTACAATAGGACTGTGGTTTTTTTTAGTAAAACTGAGGGGCTGAAAGCGAGCTCCATTTTTAATTCAGTGAAATTTTGTATCAACCAAATTACTAGTAGGAGTACATGAATACGCTTGTATCCATTCTTGTTCGCAATTTTTCGGAAACGGATTCCTCTGGTCTGCCTGTTGCCGGCGAGCCCGTATCACTCCAGCTCCCCCCACCGTCTGTCGGGATCCTACTTCTACTGGAACAGAACAGAGTAGGAATCTAGATCTATTTGGTAGCAGATAAAGAGTTAAACAGCAAGAACAGCACAGAAAGGCAAGGTTTTTAGGGTTTATTGATAACGCGTCACCCATCCACCCTCTCTCCGGCTTATATAAGTACGCTGGAGCCGCGTTGATAGTTTAGTTAAGCTAATACAATGCTTTATTACAAAGATAGCGATTAACGCTTGAATCGGTAAGAACGAATCTCAGCAGTAGGATCTGGAACTCAGCTTCACTTGCCACCATACGATAACTGACGAAGGAGCTTGCAATGCCGACAGGCTAGGAGCCTGACATTATCGCCGCCTGGAGACAAGACTTCAAGGCTTGAAGGTTGGAAACGTTGCTTGTATGAATGCTGCATCCTCCCACGTAGCTTCTTCCTCCGACAAGTTTTCCCAATGAATAAGCCACTGAGGTACAGCGATATCATACTCCCCTGCCGAGCGCGGAATTTGCCTGCGTTGCAATATCGTCAGAGGATAATTCTTGATTTTTCCATCAAGAGTAACCAGAGGCGGTAGAGGATTTGGAACAGCAGCTGGTCCAAGATGTTTCTTTAATTGATTGACGTGGAAGACATCATGGATCTTGGCACTAGCAGGCAACTGTAACTTGTATGCCACACAGCCAACCTTGCTCAAGATTTTGGATGGTCCATAGTATTTTGATGTCAGCTTCAAGGATTTGCGCAACCCCAGAGCTGTTTCACGGTAGGGCTGCATTTTGAGATATACCATCTCACCAACCTCAAATGTTCTTTCAGTTCGATTGAGGTCAGCAAATTTCTTCATCTTATGCTGAGCTTGTGTCAAATTTTGCTTTAGGAATTTCATCATGCTTTCATGTTCAGTAACGGTAGTGGCAGCCTCTAGAGTTGCATCACAAGGTATAGATAGTTCTCTCACCTGAGGAGGATCATAGCCATACAGTGCCCTAAAAGGAGATGTTTTGATAGCAGTATGGTAAGAGGAGTTGTACCACCACTCAGCCGCAGCCAACCAATCTGCCCATTTAGTAGGCTCTCTAAAAGCCATACTCCTTAGATATTGCTCTAAGCATTGGTTGACACGTTCTGTCTGTCCATCTGATTCTGGGTGATAAGCAGAGCTGAAATGCAGTTGCACCTTCAGAGCAGCAAAGATTTCTTGCCATAATTTACTCTGAAAGATTCTGTCCCTATCAGACACTATGACTTGGGGAAAACCATGGAGTTTGTGAATGTGCTGCATGAAAAGGGTAGCCACTTGATGGACAGTAGAAGGATGGCTCAAGGGAATGAAGTGAGCATACTTTGTTAATCTGTCGACTACCACTAAGATCACATCCTTTCCTCTCGATTTAGGGAGCCCTTCAATGAAATCCATGCTGATTTCAGCCCACTTTATTTTAGGAATATTGAGAGGGTTTAACAAGCCAGGGTATTGCACATGTTCTGTTTTGGAAATTTGGCAGACAGGACATTGGCTGACCTTTTCTGCCACAAACTTTTTTAGGTTTGGCCAATAGAATAACTGTTTGAGTTTGTGCAGAGTAACTCTTTGTCCTGAATGACCTCCAAAAATTGAGGCATGGAAAGACTGGAAGAGTTTGTCCTTCAAGGTGGTGGAATTCCCAATGACAATTCTGTTCTTATATCTGAGTATGCCTGCTTGTACTGAGTACTTAGGATGGCTTGCTGGATTGATAGTCACCTCTTGAAGTAATGTATGACAGAGAGTATCATCCTTATAAGTTTCAAGGACATCTTCAATCCACTTGGGAATAACAGCCGAAATAGCCACCAACTGATCATGTGAAGCTAATTCCTCCTTTCTAGAGAGAGCATCTGCAACAGAGTTCTCCTTGCCATGTTTGTATTCAATAGAGTAATCGAATTCCAACAGTTTCAGCATTAGTTTGTGCTGAATTCCCTCTAGTAGTCTTTGGCTTGATAGGTACTTTAAACTCTTTTGATCAGTCTTGATGATTAATTTATTGCCCAACGGGTAGTGCCTACATTTCCTTAAAGCTTCTAAAATTGCCATTGCCTCTTTTTCATAAATTGACTGAGATAGTGCTTTGACTCCTAAGGCTTTGCTAAAATAAGCTATTGGCCTGCCAGAATGCATCAGCACAGCACCCAAACCATATCCAGAGGCATCAGTCTCCATCACAAAAGGCAGATCAAAATTTGGTAAGGAGAGTACTGGAGGGGAAGACATAGTAGATTTCAGAGCTAAAAATGCTTTATCTTGTTCCTCCGTCCATTTGAAAGAATTTTTCTTTAAGACCTCATGCAAGGGCTTGCAGATCATTGCATAATTCTTGACAAATCTTCTGTAATACCCACATAGACCAAGAAATCCCCTAAGCTTGGTGACTGTACCCGGGGTTTTCCACTTGACTATATCCTGAATCTTACTAGGATCAGTAGCTACTCCTGCAGAAGATATAACATGTCCCAGATACTCCACCTGTGGGGTGGCAAAAGTGCATTTGGACAATTTA
Organism: Dactylis glomerata; assembly: GCA_007115705.1. Classification (NCBI taxonomy): domain Eukaryota; kingdom Viridiplantae; phylum Streptophyta; class Magnoliopsida; order Poales; family Poaceae; genus Dactylis; species Dactylis glomerata. The sequence continues at coordinate 535,307 of QXEO01001109.1, forward strand.
GCTTTCAATTGATTATTTCTGAGAGTGAGCAACACTGACTGCAGGTGTGAGCAATGTTCTTCCTCAGTCTTGCTAAAGATAAGAATGTCATCGAAGAAGACCAACACAAATTTTCTAAGGAAAGGAGCAAACACCGTGTTCATTAACTCTTGAAAGGTAGCTGGAGCATTTGTTAAACCGAAAGGCATGACCAAATATTCATAATGCCCAGTATGAGTTCTGAAAGCTGTTTTACAAATATCTGCCTCATTCATTCTTATCCGGTGATACCCTGATCTGAGGTCAAGCTTAGAGAATATAGTTGCTCCCTGGAGCTCATCTAATAAGTCCTCTATGACAGGAATAGGGTACTTATTCTTTATAGTAATTGCATTAAGCTGACAAAAATCATTGCATAATCGCCAACTTTTGTCCTTTTTGGACACAATGATAGCAGGTGAACAGAAGGGACTGGTACTCTTCCTAATTTCCTAATGTTCCAACATTTCCTTGATCAAACTTTCCACAATATCTTTCTATTTATGAGGCAAACGATAAGGTCTGATATTGGGAGGATTTACGCCCTCTTGCAGAACAATTTTGTGATCACAACTTCTGACAGGGGGTAATCCACTAGGAGCTGTAAAGACATCAGAGAAGGCTGCCAACAGGTGTTGGATATTTGGAGGAATGTGTGAGATAATATTGTCATTACCAGGCTTGTCAGAAATATGGAAAATCTGTACTAGAAATCCATGAGTTCCCTTGTGTAACACAACATTGCACTGGGTAGCAGTGATGATATTGTTTGTAGAATCAGCCCAATGGTCCTGGAAGGTGTATTCTTTTCCTTGGTTAGTAATAGTAACTGACCTAGCCACCTAATCAAATGTTGTGGGATTGTACTGTTTCAGCCAAGATACTCCCAGCACAATATCATATCCCTTAAGAAGTAGCACTTTAAAGTCGCCCATAAACTTTTTCCGCTGAATAGAGTAGGAACACTTAGAAATGACAGCATCAGACAAGAGTGTACCACCCCCGGCCACAATAACTGTTCTTGACACCGTCTCTCTCATAGATAGATTATGTTTGATTGCAAAGGCTTTGTCAATGAAAGTACTAGAGCTACCGGAGTCTACCAAGGCAATAGCAGTAACTCCTTGTATTGTCATCTTCAAAGAAATAGTATCATTGCCAGCAATTCCCTGAGCTGCTGCAGAGGAGATGGACATCAACATGCCTGCAGGGTTTGTCCTCCTGTTGCGGAATATCCACAGGCTCTTGAGTTTCCGTTTCATTGAACTCCTCCTCTTTAAAAGAATGTCCTTGTAATTGGATTGCATGAAGCATGCTCTGCACAGTGGTACATTTATGTCCAAAGGACCAAGGTTCCGGGCAGTACCAACATTTACCCTTTTGTCTTGCTCTATCCACAGGAAGTCTTGGTTTGTTATCCCTAATCAGTGGTGCTCGAGCCTGTTGAGGAGCAGGAATATTTCGGCCCATTGTAGGAGGAATATTTATCTTGTTATTTGCCAGGAAGGATTGTTTTTGTTGTCGAGCAAACCAGTAGGCAGCTCGCAAGGTAGCCGGTTTGTGGCATTTGGTGTCATGTTTGATAGTCTCTTTCAGACCACTGAGAAATCTTAACATAAAGAAATTTTATGTCAAGTAGTTGTGATCCTTTCTCATTACAGACATCCACTCCTCAAACTGGCCGATGTAATTGTCGACTGTATTCAGTTGCTTGAGGACTTGGCACTGCTCCATTGAATTATCCGCAGCTGGGCCAGGAAAACGTTCACAAAGGAGAGAGCAGAATTGCTGCCAGTTCATGAGATACAACTGAATATTTGCGCTAGATAGCCAAGTCTTCGCTTTGCCACGAATGTGTGCGTTAGCCCACTTGATTTTGTGTTCATTGTCAATACCAGCCAAGTCAAAGATGCCTTCACACTCGAGTAACCAAGCCGCGGCATTGTCTCCATGGAACAAAGGTAAATCCACACTAGGGGTTCAGATGGCTGGCTCATAGTTGTGATGTCTGTGGTCAAACTGCTTCTCATGCCCCATACATGTTCTGTTTCTATCTCGGACAGGTTGTTCTTGCACTCGACATTGTTGTCCCTGACAAGGAGGTTGCTGATGTGGTTGTGGGGTAGGAGTGGCAATCGGTGGAGTGAAAGTGTATTGTTGCTGGGGATAACATGCAATTGGTACTGGTGGAGGTGAGAAAATATATGGGTTTGGCTATTGTTGGGGTGGAAACTGGAAGTATGGGTAAGGAGCCATAGGCGGAGGAATTTGGGGAAAAGGCTGAGAGAAGGTAGAAGGATAGTAGGGAGGTTGATGGATCGGAGGATTGGGGTAGTAACTTTGTTGCTGTTGGGGCAAATTGGTGGGAGGGTAATGATTCAGAGGTTGGTTTTGAGGCTGGGTGAAGGGGTTTGCTATTGGTTGTTGGAAAGGCTGAGACTTTGGAGCAGAAGGCATGGGAACGTGAATGGGTTGGGTATTGGGAGGGAAATTTGGGTGGGGAAGTTGTTGATGAGGAAGATTTCCGAGTTGTAAAGGTATCTGTGGATGGTTTGGACGTTGCTGGGGAAACGGCGAGGCGGAAGGTCCTGACGATGGTGTTCCTCCCTCCGCTATCGGACTCAGGTGGTGAGGCAGGGGCGGCGGAGTACTGAAATCGACGCCGCTGGTCTCAGATGATCCAGGAGCATTAGATCCAGGAGGTTCATGGGAGTGTATGGAAAAACCCAATTGTGCGACCATATCAGTGAGTTTGGAAATATTTCCTTCCAGATCATCCACAGATTGTTGCTGAAAAGCCATGGCTTTAGAGAGATTCAGTACCTCGCGGGGAAGACGACTCCCGATAACTTCTTCTTCTAGGGCCTGGGCTTGAGCCGCCGCCAGAATCTTTTGCATCTTCGGCTGCTTGCGCCAACACCTCTTGGGAGCGCGTTCGCACAGGGGACATCTCCTCAAGAATTGCCGTCGTTGCCAACACGAACAGAGACCACAGGAGGAAGACGAACTGATACCGACCACGGGGATTTTACAGACAGATCGGAGAGATCGACAACCCAGGCAGGAAAAATTCGCCGGCCAGGAGAAGGCTCGTGATACCAATTGTCAGGATCCTACTTCTACTGGAACAGAAGAGAGTAGGAATCTAGATCTATTTGGTAGCAGATAAAGAGTTAAACAACAAGAACAACACAGAAAGGCAAGGTTTTTAGGGTTTATTGATAACGCGCCACCCATCCACCATCTCTCCAGCTTATATAGGAGTATGCTAGAGCCGCGTTGATAGTTTAGTTAAGCTAATACAATGCTTTATTACAAAGATAGCAATTAACGCTTGAATCGGTAAGAACGAATCTCAGCCGTAGGATCTGGAACTCATCTTCACTCGCCACCATACGATAACTGACGAAGGAGCTTGCAATGCCGACAGGCTAGGAGCCTGACACCGTCTCCACCTTGTCTCGCCGCGCGGGCGCTGCCACCGCTCGTACTGTGGGCCGGGACCGGGGCTCCGCGGCGGCGCGCCGTGGAAGTCGCGGATCCCGCCGCCCTCCGCCCCATGCACGCGTCTTCCCCCGCCGTCGCAAGGTGTGGTTCGCGAGCTCCGTAACCCGGGCTATTAGCCCAAGCCCATGTGCCCCCGTCTTCCGATTTAGAGTAAACCGCATGGGCGGTCCTAATTCTTTTTCCGTACCTTCAGTTAGGTCCTAATTCTTTCAAAATGCATATCTAGGTCTCAATTCTTTTCCCGTACCTTCAGTTAGGTCCTAGTTCTTTCAAAGTGCATATCTAGGTCCTAAATCTTTCCCAGGTAGTTCACGAGAGGTCCTAAATTATCCTGACCCGCATTGATTGGTGCCATGTTGGTAGTGGGGCCCATGGAGCATACTAGCCACCCTATATATTTGCAAATAGACCCCCGAGGTTGTATTTCTTCCAAAATACAGTCCATGTTTCTCTCTCCACCTGGTGTAGATCCTAAGCATTCCCATCTTAGCACTTCCGCCTCCGAGGCTCGGTCAGTGACAACACCGGTAGGCACCAACATGTTCCCATCGTCAGTGACAATGCCGGTAGGCTTGCCGATTGACGGGCAGATCCACACCCCGACAGAAATGTTCGCCTGGATGGCACTCATGTCATGGAGGCTCCTTGGTGGCAGCAGTGCCCCGGCGTGTGAAGCATTCGATTGCTGATGCTACACCGCAAGCTTCGGTGCGCCGCCGCCTGCGCTGCGAATGCATGGTTCAATGGGGTCATTCCTCTCGGAGGCTTCGCTGCATACTGGCAGGCCCAACAGACCAATCTGGAGCTTCTGCATGCGAGTCAGCCTCCTAGTCACTGGGAAGCCCTATGACGGTTCATGGAGCCTCAGTCGAGCTGTGGGGAAACTTTGTTGTTGCACCACCGCGATCTTGCCTTGGTAATTCATATTTAGCCATTGTACTGGCTCAAGCAAGATAGCGAGAATGACTGCCATCGTGGCTACGTCGGCCGGTGTGTCTACAAGGTGCGTGTCTTAGGCCCGCGCCGTGCTAGAGAGGGATGGGGTGAGAAACAAGGACCGAGTTTTGGAAGATATAAAAACTGGGGGGCTATATATTCACAAATATGCATGGTGACCATATATCTCGTGGGCCCCACTATCGATGTGGAAGTGGTTAACACGCATGCGATCGATTTAAGACCTCTGATGAATCACTTACAAACGGATTAGGGCCTAGATGTGCATTTTGAAAGAACTAGGACCTCTAATGAATCACTTATAAAAGATTTAGGACCTAAATATGCATTTTGAAAGAACTAGGACCTCTGATGAATCATTTACAAAAGGTTTAGGACCTAGATGTGCATTTTAAAAGAACTAGGACCTAACTGAAGGTACGAGAAAAGAATTAGGACCGCCCATGCGGTTTACTCTCCGATTTATCTCTTCGCCGCGGCCGATGCCTCTGCTCCGCCGCTTCAGTCCCCTTTTACTTCCGCATTCACAAGGTAAAAACCCACCTCTTCTCCGCCCTTAGTTGAACTAATTTAAATATTTTTTCTCGTGTCGAGAGAATCTCACAGCCTTATTGTCATCAGTATTCATCCATCCATTCGCATTGTAGGCTTTTCCTAGAAATATACCAACCGATTTGTTGGGAGAATGCTTCCACCGGGGAGCATCAGATGTTCAGATAACTGACAGTCTACTAGTACAAGTTAAGCAATGAGTGAATGACTGTCCTGGCTTATCCTACTGCCATCAGCTCACCATATGTTTGTCAAATCCCGCGTAATATTTACAAGTCTACAGAACCTTACAGTACGATACGGTGCTGTCCTAAGTATCTGCACGTATCTCTTTGCAGGCAAAAATTGCATTATCTTGGTTTGATTTCCGCAAAGGAATGCGATAGGCCAAGTGTCCTGCCACAGGTTGGGTCATTTACCCGTACTGAACTGCCTCTGCTACCACTAACTTAGTTACGGATCTTAAAATGTTTTTCACTTAACTGCTTGTTTGTTTGCTATTGTATTAGGGCGGAATTCATACTGTGTTACATCAAGTCGAACGTTGTTTTCGGGGAGCTGGGCAGAAGGAAAAGAGGCTCCTAGCTAAAGTTGTCTCGCCCGGCTTTGACCTAACGGAATGTACTGATATATGCAAGTAGAGATAGGGCAACAAGTGAGCATGCTCCCTCAGATGATGTCCTCGACATCTACTGTAAAGTCCCAGTTGCCTGATGGTGAGTCCTGCAACAATGCCAGATTCTTGTGTTCCTGTACCCATGGTAAGACACAGTGAGTGCAAATTTCAGTACTTCTGTTTTGGTAAATATTAAGTTCTTAGTCGCAGGTTGCCCGTTGCAAACCGACGTACTTCTTCCTCTGAACGCTAGAAATGTCAATGCTAGAAATGTCAGATCCTCATTGGCTTAATTGTACCGATGTATCAGGTGTTAGGCTAATTCAACACCACTTCAGTTTAGTTTCAACTGATCTATGAGGCAGTCTGAATTACTGAAGTGAGTTATACAACAACAACAACCTAGCCTTTAGCCCCAAACAAGTTGGGGTAGGCACTGAAGTGAGTTATAGAAATTAATATAACCACTCTTAGCATACCTCTCTGTCTTAGTACATGGACTAACATATGTTAGTTTCAGAAAATCAGTTATCAAAATTATTTGAATTATTGCTAAGAAAATTAACCCAGCCAACAATATATTTGGGTTGGAACTGGAACACTACAGTGTTAACATATGTATCGTACTTTCTTCTCTTCATATCACTATGTGAGTCAGTTTCTTTTGTACTGAAAATTTATGTAATCATAGTCATATCTCTGCTCTTGGCTGGCACTGGAGTGAAAAGGATGGTGAATTTTTTATATGGGCTGGAGTGCTTGATTCGAATTATTTTCTTCTGTTTGCTATGGGAATCTTTGCATGCTCAAATTACAGTTTTGGCTATTTATACATTCACACTTTAGTACGTTTGTACTTGTAGACTGTTGGCTATGAAGCATTTGTAATGGTAAGGCACATCCAATCCAGATTGATGGCCACTTTGAAAAATATGTCCAAATATGTACATTGATATATTATTACACCAACTATTCATCTGTTATTAGATATTTGATCAGATAGATCTTCTCTGACTATAGTTATTTCTTCAGTATGGATGGGCACGGCAACACGCACTTTCATGTTCGAGTCTGGCATGATAATACCTTTTCTTTCCTTTCGTTCTTACAATAGCAATGTTGAGTTTCTAGTGCCTGAGGGTGTTAAATTCAATGAAGTTTGCTTAAAGTATAAAAGAATGGAGTGCCTGTGGCAGTGGCTGGGAGTCCTGGACTTGCCTGCTCACGGATCCTCTCTTTTCTAAGCAGGCGATCTTAATTGGAGCTTACGCAATCTTATTGCGGTTCTGAGAAGGAAATGAATGACCAGTAAACTACAAAATCGAAAATGATGGTTGGAAAGGGGATGCATCACAGCACTGATCGTAAGGTAATTCCACAAGTTCTCACCTCCAATTCTCTGAACTTTTGATACATTGCAAATCAAGTCCAGTGCCATATGTTTGTTATTAATAGATTACAACACGATGATGATTTATAAATACAGATCAGGTTGCCATAAAGCCCAACATGCTAGTGCAAAGCATTACAATGCAACACACACATCAAGTTTCACCATCAAACGTGTAGTCAGCTGTTTTCAGAGGAAACAAAGGGCTTCGGAGGACAATTTTTCTACATGTTTTATAAATACAGATCAGGTGGCCGTAAAGCTCGATATGTTCTTCATGTTTTATGGTGTAGGATAATTTTCAGACGAAACAAAGGGCTTAGGAGGAATCTGCAGGTTATGCAACCTCCCCGTTAACATGTTCACCACCTTTGTCATTGATGGCCGATCCTCTGGGTTCCACTGGATGCACCACAGTGCCACAATAGTCAGCTGTCTCATCTTTTCATTCTCTTCCGCTGTCATTTCCAAACTAAACTTCAATTCCTTCCCAGCAAATACTTTCTCGTAGATCCACTCCGGGAGGTATACCTCGTGCTGGTTCTCGACACTTGGGTCAGAATTCCTTCTTCCACTCACCATTTCTAAGACCAGCATGCCGAAACTGTACACATCTGATTTGTAGGATACAACCCCGAAGTTCCGGGAGTATAGCTCTGGTGCGATGTATCCCATAGTCCCTCTTGCTGCAGTTAAGGTAATGATGCTTTGGTCCCTTGCACACAGCTTTGCAAGGCCAAAGTCTGAAATCTTCGGGTTGAAGTTGTAGTCCAGCAAGATGTTGTGTGGCTTGATGTCAAAGTGGAGAATACGCTGGTTGCACCCTTGATGTAGGTATTCCATTCCTCAGGCTATGCCTAAAGCAATATCTAGCATTTTATTGGGTAATAGGAGTTCTTGAGGAATATTAGAAACATGAGAGAATATGAATTTCTCTAGTGACTCGTTAGGCATGAATTCGTAAATAAGAGCCTGCCTCATTCCTTCAGAGCAAAAGCCCAAGAGGCGGACAATATTTGTATGGTGGATCAGTCCTATGGTTGCAACTTCATTGATAAATTCCTCTCCAGCTCCTGTAGAACTCTCTAGCATCTTGACTGCCACAGGCACTCCATTTGGTAGCTCACCTTTGTATACACTTCCAAATCCACCCTGGCCTAATTTATCCTTGAACCGTTTTGCTATCTTCTTAACTTCAGAGAAGGTGTACCTTGTGGGTTTCGATGTGCCATATGACTTGAGAAACATTTCGACCTTCATATTTATCTCTTCATTATACCTTGACTTTAGTGAGAGATAGAGCGCAGTGGCCATTAGTGAAAGAATTACAATTGCTGCTACAGATGATGATGCTGAATGAAAAGATACAAGATTAGTTACTTGCATTCAGATAAAGAGCTATGACTTAATGCTTTTTTCACTCCAAGGAAAACATGGTGTTCTTATTGCAACTAGCACAGTGGCCCTCGGAAATGTGAGGGCATCATCTTTACTATGTTAAATATATTACTCCAACTTCTTAGTGTGCACTTTCTTTTCTATACTATTGTGGTGCCAACTAATGAAAAATAATTATGTAAATAGTTACGATGCGGACAACATTGCAATCCCATTAAAATTTTCATTTATGTCATATTAACATACAAATTTGAGCATATCCATCAATGAAACAAATTAACTTAGAAATTACATCTGAGTTCAAATTCAAGCATGGAAAAAAGATATTGAATTGCTTTATGTACTGATAGCTGTTTTTTAAAGTGTCTAACTTTTGAAAGTATATTACTCTAATTGATACGCCTGTGATACTCTTTTGTATTTGTTCCATATGTTCATCGGTACTGGCTAAATTACCTTGGCCTTATGAGCTAATATTAAATATAGCTTGAATATATTTGGTTGACCCACATTGTTGTCTACTAATAACTATTTTTTGTTTCTTCATAAAAAAATCGCTTGAGACTTATGGGATCCAAATTTTGCTACTTTTCCTTAAAGTTATTGATTTTTGTTTTCATATTGTATATCTATTTTAGTTACTTTTTATTTTCTTCCTATGCGACAGAGAGCCAATGTCTTACTCATCATCGGTCGACTGAGTTTTCTCATGTTTTTAAAACGTATTAAATGCAAATTTGGGCCTTTTTATTTTAAATGAACAGTGTTCAAAATATGATTTGCCTATATGGTGAAAAAGAAATTAAAGGTGTTGTCCTATCGCCCGACACCAAATTAAAATTTATATACAGAACTTGTATATCTTGATAATATGCTTTTGGAGCATGATGAATGGTTGTCGAGTTGCCAAAAACTCATGGAGAATTGTGGCCTACAGACTTGCTTTCTCTATACATAGGTTAAAATACAAAACGTTATCTTCCAAAAGAGTACACTAAGGTATACAAACTTATATGTGAAATATATATACATTAATATTAGGACACAGAGCTCTATGCATGAATTATTTTCACATAGGCGATGAGTTTGGTGGGCGGGAGATTTCTTTGCAAGGAGGCACATTAGGATGCTAGATCGAGGACATAACTGCGTAGAAATATTTAGAGTGGATAACGATTTAATTGGGGGGTCTACGTAGTGGAGACGAACTCCAACAGGGTTCCATCAAAAAGAGTTCCAACTGATATACCACCCAGACCCCATCAAACACAGATACATGGTTCAATATTCCCGTCAAATCTTAGCTAACCGTGTTGTGTTGTGTAAAATAGTATAGTACTAATTTTTACTTTCTTTGTTCCAAACTAATTGACTTAACTTTGTCTAGATTGCTATATATCTGACACTAAAATATTTGTACATGTATAATCTAGATAAAGTTGAATATATTAAGTTATATGTATATGGAACCAAGTATTGTGTTGGCAGAATGAACCATGTAAATGGACATGTACATATCAGCATGATACCATGAAAGATATTAAATCTGCAAATAAAAAACGTTTAGGCATGCACACATTAGACACGTTCCATATGAGCAAACAAATCATGTACCTGAACTCCAGAAGACCTCTTGGGCGATCGATCCCGCGGCGCTCGCACTTGGCTGGCTAATTACTTTTTGACGCGAACGGGCCGGCCGTATTCATCTAATCCTTGGCTTATTTTTTTCTGGCGGGCTGCTGCAACTTTCTATATATTTTTTCATCACGTACATGTTTGACCCGATATATTGTGTATATATGTGCTGGTACATGTTACGTAATTTTTTAAAATCCTAACCATTAAAACTACAGATCTAACAGCTAATATAATTCTGATGATGTGGATTAACGTGGTATCTCTATTTTAGAACACCGTATTGTGCTTTTAGTATATAGTAGATGAGTGACCTTTTTTTGCGGGAGAGTGAACATAAAAGTTAGGATGGTAAGCAATGTATATTTCACTCAGATGGACAAAACAAGAAAAGGTGCAGCATTACCTGCAATTGGGACGACATGTATACCTGCATGTTATAAGACGAAAGTTAGTTTTCCCTGATTGCAACAGGTACTTCTATTTTTTGAAATTTGCTTAGAGCCTGCTGATCTTTGGATATATGAATGGAATGCTGATTAGGATAGCTTCATATTGGGTTCATCTTGCATTCACAGAATGCCTAAATTTCATGTACCAGCACTGTCTTGAACAGTTAGATGAGATGGAAGTTAAAAAAGAGTTACTGATAACGCAAAGTTCGTATCAGACCTTCCTCAAGCCTACTAACATGGATCTAAAACATAGTAAAAGATTAGCCTCCCTTAATGACCTCTGATATACTATCTATGAACAAATATAGACCTTATGCCCAAACGAACCAGCTTTGTCTTTAGATCTGAAACTATTAGCAAAATGGGCAGATTTGTTATCCCAAACGAACCAGCTCGGTCTTTAGATCTAAAACTATTAGCAAAATGGGCAGATTTGTTATAATATTTCTATGCAATTTTTGTAGACTTCACTGCTTTTATTTGGCACGGTCATCTTGTGATGTTTTGTGGGAACATCCATGGATGTGAGGAAATAAAAATTACATAATAAAATGAGACACTCTTATAATATGGGATTCCGGCTAATGAAAGATACCATACCATGACGCCCGCAGAAGGCTTGACCCCTTTGTGAGCTGAATCCACAGTTTCGACCTTCATGTTCACACTGTTGTTGGCAGACATCCGTAATGTTATTGAGGTCCCAAGTAAATGTTGTTTCACCAAATTTGATGACTCTATTCGCTATTTCATTGAACTTGTCTGTATTTGGGCCATGTTTATCATAGGTGAAGGGTATGGGGATGCTCCTAGATACAGCCACACAATCCCGTGGAAGATCAGACATGTATGCAAAAGGTGATGCTAAATACCAGAATCGGCTATTGTTGTTGTTACTCAGACAAGAAGCTGGGCCAACTATACTATATTGATCTACTGGTATGAAATCTCTTGAACAACTTACTAGGGTCGGCGTAAAATCTGACAACTGAGGTTGCTTGTACAGATCAGTTGATAGGCTAATTGAGGTAAGCTTCTGTAGTGGACAGTGCGATGGTTTCACAAGTGGGATAACGTTGATGGCACGGTGCCTGTAATATATCTTGGTCACTTTGCAGGGGCCAAGAACATGATGATCTAGGATTGTGTCATCCCTGGAGCATGATAACTGCATACCAGGTGCACCGCAAGATGGGGGGCGGGTCGAAAGACGAAAAGGGAATCGAATATCTGGTCCGTGTTTGCTGCACCGGTGTGATGAACAAGTTCTGAAGAAATCTTCATCATCCGATGCTGCATCTACATACGGTCCGTATGTGAGAAGAAAAAACAGCAGAAGAGTGACCAGAGATTTAGGCAAGTCCATCAGATGTAATGGAGATGAAGACGGTCGTAGAGAAGGTAGGGAGCATAAGAAACAATCACTTATTTGCTCTGACCTCTGATGAGTAATGATGTTGTGCTTGTCTATGTAGCCCGTGTGTTGGAGCAGGATTTCTAGCTACCACCGAAGCTCCTGTTTGCGTTCTGGCTTGGAAAGTTCCCTTTGGGGAAATAAATGATTACATCACTGCTTAGGTATTTTCAGCTCACTTTTCATTGATTTTTATCCCTTCTATCTGTCATTGTCGCAAGGCAGTGGCTATTAAATTCAATGTTTCCATGACTACGACAGAATAGGACTGGAAATATGCTCAAGTAGTATGCCGGGTGGTATGATTGTGAGTATTTTGAATTCATTTTTCATTGACTTTATCCCTTTTATCTGTCGTTGTCTCAAGGAAAGACGATTAAACTCAATGTTTCCCTGAATACGACAGAATAGGACCAGAAAATATGCTCAAGTAGTATGCCGGGTGGTATGATTGTGATACACTAATTAGTAACTTTGGCGCGGTGGCAACTAGCTAATATCCTAGTCAACAATATCACAATCAAGTAGAACCGGTAGTTTGTATGTAACTATCCTACTTTGGAGTTTTGTTGACTTTAGCAGCTACTCCCTTCATTTGTTGCTTGTTCTGTGAACCACTTTGCCATGGCCATGCTCTCTCCTCTCCAAACCTTAACTGTCTTCTCTATCCTTACAGTTCTTGTAGCAGACCATGTTGAAGGGCGGCACCATCAGCCTGGCTGTCCTTCTTTCTTGTGCGGCCCTCTTGGATATGTATCATCCCCATTTCGTCAGGCAGGTGATCCGCCTGGGTGTGGTTATGGATCTTATGAGCTGGTTTGCACTGATACCAAGGCAACGATTCACATCGACAATGCGACATACTATGTCTCTGGCATCAACTATGGCAATTCTACCTTCTGGGTTGTTGATGCTGACTTGGGTTTATACAACAGCTGCCCTATACCCCGGTGGAATCGCCCTCCTTATCCTTCATATCTACGTGACGGCATGGAGATCGAACTGGCACCACTTGCTGATAGTCAAGCTTGCTTTGTAAAATGTTCTCAGGAAATAAAGGACAGTCGCATATACATTCCTGTCGCTTGCCTGAGCACCAATGATTCTTTTATTTACATGTTAACTTGCCAAGGATCTCCTTTTATGAATTACCTCGAGCCTTCTTGTGAGTACTTGGCCATGACTCCTTGGGGTGGTTGGGCGCCAAAAAATGCCAGTTATGCAGATGCTGTGAAATCCATGAAGAGTGGATTTGCTGTTCGGTTTCCTTTTAGGTATTATAGGGCGAGCATCAAGGAATGCCTACTACGCGAAATTCGGTGAGTTGGATCCTCACATTTGCACACTATGGTTCTATTTTCTGTACTATCTTATCCCAAAACTGTTGAGGCCTTCTTTCATTCCATTTTGTTGTACATTGTGGTATTGCAGCAAGTTTCATGAACGCCCAGTGTCTGGAAGGAGCATCAAGGATTGGATTGTGGGATTTCTTCTGATTGAGGGCGACTTCGTAGATTGCGCATTTGATGTGATTGGTTATCCTTATTATGCGGGGTCAGACCGAACAGTCCTACTAATTGTTACGTGGATTTTCACATTGAATGCTGGTACTTCAGAATTCAACCTTATTACTTCAATTTATTCACCATCATAGCTACTTATTCGTGTAGCCACTGAACTCTATACATCCTTGCTTATGTAGAGCTATGCAGGTTCGTGTTGGCGCCCCTGGTTGTGTGGATCTTCCTTGCCTATAGGTACTGGAAAACAAGGATCACAACTAGTGCAATTGAGAAGTTCCTCCAAATGCAACAAATGCTTGGCCCGAGTAGGTATGCCTATGCCAACATTACTGCAATCACAAGTCATTTCAGAGATAAGCTGGGCCAAGGTGGCTACGGCTCAGTATACAGGGGTGTGCTCCCGGGCGATGTTCATGTTGCGGTCAAGATGCTAGAGGGAAATTCCAAATGCAATGGGGAGGACTTCATCAATGAGGTCTCCACTATTGGCAGAATCCACCATGTCAACGTGGTGCGTCTGGTGGGGTTTTGCTCAGAGGAAATGACGAGGGCGCTTGTGTACGAGTACATGCCTCAAGGTTCTCTAGACAAGTATATCTTTTCGGCTAAGAATTTCTCTTGGGACAAGCTCAATGAGATTGCTCTGGGCATCGCCAGGGGAATCAACTACCTGCATCAGGGGTGTGACATGCAGATTCTACACTTTGATATCAAGCCGCACAATATCCTTCTTGATAGCAACTTTGTCCCAAAAGTTGCTGATTTTGGACTGGCCAAGCTGTACCCAAGGGATAATGGTTTTGTGCCACTGAGTGCACTACGGGGAACTATCGGGTACATAGCTCCTGAGGTAGTGTCTCGTAGCTTTGGCATCATATCCAGTAAGTCCGATGTTTACAGCTTCGGGATGCTGCTGATGGAGATGGCTGGAGGACGGAGGAACGCTGACCATAATGCATTGGATCCAAGTCAGGCATACTACCCATCTTGGGTATATGGCCGGCTAACTGAACAAGACATGGGTGAGATATCTCCAGTTGACGATATGCATGAGTTGGAGAAAAAGCTGTGCATCATTGGATTATGCTGCATTCAGATGAAGCCTATTGATCGTCCAACAATGAGCGAGGTGATAGAGATGCTCGAAGGTGGCACGGCCAGCTTGCAAATGCCTTCTAGGCCATTCTTCTGTGACGAAGGGCACACCCATATTGAAGATTCTTACTTCTTTTCATCTGAGCTGACCAGAATCTCTGAAGAGGACGAGTGAAAAAAAAAATACGTGTGTGATATAATGATGAGCTGATGCACTTGGCTCATGAAAAGCTTAAGTAATGGTTGTAGTTGTAATAGGTAGCAGTTAGAGGATAGAGTCCTCCATGGTTTGTATCTAAAATGCAATCATCTTAATAGCTTGTGAAAGCTGGATTTATATGCTCCTGATGTGGAATCATTATGATGAATACTGCAGCTGCGGTAGTGCATTATGTCCGGTGCTTATAGTAATCTAGTAAAAGAAAAAAAAAAGGCATGATCTCAGACTAGTCAGCGTTAATCAAACTCTGTAGTTTCTTGGCAGTGTCCAGTTTCCTGCTATTATCGTTCTTCCTGTTAAGCATATATGCCACAAGGTTTTGTACCATTTTGGCAGTTTTCCACGGCCTAGAAAATAGTCTGCAAGTAGCTGTCACGAACGTGGAGGAATTTCATAGTTTCCAATTTGGAATGCTACTCAGCTGCCGTGTTCTCGTGGTCACGGCCGCGAGGCAAAGAATTGCGTTCCAATTTGTTGCAGACTGAGACCAGCTAATACTCATTTGCAGATAATATATCAGCAGGTTTACAAATTTCTCTTGTTATATCTTGCAGTGCAGCATCTTGATCTGCCGAAACAGGCTTTCGCCCCGCTATATTAATATAGCAACCACACTGATACAATAGATCGAAACCAAGAAAATGCTGGGGCAACAGCAAAAACACGCCCAAAGAGAAAAGAAAATGAAAGCAATGGCGAAGTGACGAAACGACGAAGACCCGCAACCGCTGCGCCCTCCGTCTTTTCCCACCACGACCCAAGCACTTCAAGCGCCACGTACCAAGCAGCACCTTCAGGAAGGGAAATGCCGTTAGCACGACACTGCTGCCCGGACCAAACCGGTCCTAGGGTTTCCCCCGGTACGTAGAGTATAGTGGACAGGGGATTCCCACGACGCCCTTCAAGAAGGAAAGGTGTCACTCAATGGCGACACCGCGTCAGGGCCAGACAAGCTGACAGGGATTTCTCCCGCCCCCGTCACACAAAAAAACCCTGGCACAATGGAGCACCACCACCTAGCCTCGCCATCCACCAGCTTGCGCCACCACGATCTTGTAGTCGCCATCATCAGTCACTTCATGGCACTAGCCTGCGGCCTGACAAGCAAAGGTACACGACATCGTCGGGGTTTGGGACAACAGCCTTGCAGCCACGCCAGAGGAATCCACCTCCACCACCCCTCCACGCTGAGAGGCAGTCATCGACCGGACACAGCAGCGAGAGCACACCAGGCCCCATCTGGCCCGGCCGAGCCCAAATGGGCCCGTAAAGCTCCGGCCACCCTGCTGCAATATGCTGGCCGCCGAGCCGCTGTCCAAGAACCCCTCCCAGTCGTCGCCTCCACCACCAGGATGCTCGGCCGTCGTCGAGCCCAGCCCGCTCGAGCCCATCTGGGCCCGCCCGACCCATCGGAGCCAGGGCGCCCAGACCAGGGACCAACGCCGGCGGAGCTCCTACAGCCAAGCCTCGCCGTCGGAGGACGGCACCGCCGCCGGAGCCACCCAGCTCGCCGGACCAGGGCCTCCCTAGGAGCACCGCCGCCAGAGAGGAATCGGGCCCCGACCCAACCTCCGAGACGCGGGGAGAGGAAATCCGCCGCCGCCGGCGCCGCCCGGGCTTCGCCCGGCGACCTCTGCCGGCGGCGGCGACGGGGGGAGGGCTAGGAGGAGGGGCCGGCGGCCGGGGTTGGTGAGGTTGGCCCCGTCGCCCTCGGGGGGGGGGGGGGGGGGGCGAGAGGGGCGAGGGGTTGGTGAGCTTCGGTGTTCGCAGCATCTTGATCTGCTCTGTTTATATACAGGTTTTGGAAATTTACACTGAATCATATATGTAGATAAAGGAAAAAAAATTGGTTTGGAAGGTTTCGTAAAAAGACAGGAGCATTTACAGGTTGTGCAAAAATTGAAGAATGATTTGATGTGAAATAGCATATGATACAAGTCGAAGTCATAAGAAAAAAGTCTATTTTTTGGTATTTCAGATTTGGCAAATGGTCCCAGATGGATATGCTTGTATCCATTCTGTTGCTAAATTTTAAAACAGATCACCAGCAGTAAATGGACCTATAATGACCAGTCCTATGGTGTGCATATGAACCATTACAAGTAGCAGACAGCAGTTGTGACCTCACTCTCAGGGCAAATAATTTCTGCCTCTGCTCGTTCCAATGTGTACAGTCACGTAAGGTGTATATTATGACCTTTAAACTGAAACCGGGTTCAGACGTTTGGATAGGCGAGATTATATAGCATGATGATAAAACCACTAGTGGTGAAAGCTGCGTTGAGACAACTGGCCGGAGAGAGAGAGAGAGAGAGAGAGACGGGCGCCCTCCGCGCGCCCGCCGCCGCCGCCGGTCCCCTTGGCCGCGGCGTCCTCCCCCCCTTTTTTCGCAGGATGCTGCTCCGCCTCCGACGGCCTCCGTGCTAGCCCTCTCCTTCCCCCTTCCCCTGCCCGTGGGTCTCCGCCATGGCATCCGGATCCCGTTCGAGACGGTGGTCCGACATCGCCGATGAGGAGGACGAATCGGAGGGGATCTCGTCGGCGCGGTCCTATTCCGATGTGGTGCGCGACGGATCCCCCTCCCCTCCGCCGGCAACTTCTCCTGTGGTGGCTCCGGTGGCGGCGTCCAGCTCGCGCCCTCCACCTGCTCGACGATTGGCGTCGCTGGTTCTGAGGCAGGAGCCGTCACGTCCAGCTCCTGGAGCGTTGCAGACGTCTGGCCGCACCCAGAAGCGGCCGCGTCGTGGTGGTGGCGGCCCGTTGCCGTCGTGGACTGTGCCGCCCGGCGTGCCCCAAGACCTCGCTGGCCTCTGCTTCAACTGCGCGGAGCCTGGCCATGTCGCGGGCATGTGCACGGGCAAGACGAGGTGTCTCAAGTGCAAGGGCACCGACCACGTCGCTCGGGAGTGCACGGAGGTGCTGCCGGGCCTGGCCAGAGCGCCGCCCCCTCCGCGGGCGCGCTCTCCTGTGGGGCCGCCGGTGGTGTCGGGCTCGCGGCGTGCGCCGCCGCAGCCGTGGACGCAGCGCACCACCCCGGTGCGGGAGCGCTTAGGTGAGCGTGTTCCCCCTGCTGCGCCGTCGCAGCGTGCCACACCTGTCCATGAGCGGCTGGGGGCGCGCGAGGTCGCTGGGGGTGAGGTCTTCCGCCCGCCGGAGCGTGTGCGCGTGGAGCGTGAGAGCTTGGAGCGCGAGCGTGTGGCTCGCGAGCAGGAGGAAAAGGAGCGCCTTGCGCGCGTGGACCGGGAGCGTGGCGAGCGCGAAGCCAGAGAGCGCGCCGCGTGCGAGCTCGCTGCGCGGGAACGTGCTGACCAGGAGCGGGCGGCGCGCGCTCGGGCTGAGCCGGTGCCGGTGGCCGCGTCGTCGGCTGGCCGTGGGGCGTCGCAGTTTCTGGCCTCGGAACGTTGCATCATCTACCGTACGCCGGAGGTCGAGGACTCCGAGCGTGCGCTGCGCTGGAGTTTAGTTGCCTACGTCACTGGCACTAGACGTTCGGTGAGCTCCGAGGCGGCGACGGCGGCGGTGCTATCTCGCTTTCCCGAGCTGGATGGCCATATTTCTGTGCATCGTTTCTGGCCTGCGGAATTTCTCATCGTCTTCGACTCGAGGTCTCGCCGCGATTCGGTGGCGGATGTCAGTCCGGTGGAGGGGCGCGGCTTCTCCTTGCGCTGCAGCCCATGGAATCGGAAGCTGCAGGCGACCCGCCACTCTTTTCGCTACAGGGCACATTTGGAGATCATCGACATTCCGCCGATTGCGTGGAACGTTGCCACTGTCCGCTCCGTGCTCGGCCCATCGGCTTGGGTGGAGCGGATAGGCGTGGAGACGGCGACGCGAGCGGACATGGGGAGGTTCCGGGTCACTGCTTGGACGGACAACCCCGCATCCCTACCTCGCGTGCGGCAAATGTGGCTAGCGGAGCCACTCCTCTACGGAGAAGACGACGACGACCTCCTGGCGCCGCCCGAAGCCCTTGTCCCTGAAGAGGTGGGTTTCTTGGAGTTCAATGCCACTGTCCATCTGGTCCGGCTCGAGGACACCATGCCGTCCATCGACTGGCCGGCGCCCGGAGGCAGCTTGGATGATGACGGGAGCGGCGGTGGACCGGGGGGTGGCTCTGGCCGAGCTGACGACATCGACGCGCCCCGTGGTGCGCGCCCCGAGCGGCTGCCGGATCCTCCTGCTCCCGGCGGCGCGACGGGTCCGCGGCGGTGGGGCGGCGGCAGAGAGCGAAGGGTGGCGTTGGGGCACACCACCTCGGTGCTGCCGTGGCCCCTCCTCCAGGGCGACGCTGCTGGTCGGCCCAGGCTCCAGGATGGTGACGACGTCGGAGGAGTCGCAGTAGGTGACGTGGTAGGGGGGCCCGCCTCTCCTCGTGGAGGACAAAAGCTGCAGCTGGGGCCTTCCTCCCCTCAAAGCGGTCCGAGGCAGGACGCTGCTCCTCTGGGCGGGGGTCAAAAGTTGCTGGCCGTGGACAAGTGGGCAGAGGGCTCAGGGTCCACCTGCAGGGCCGTGGAGCTCTCCCGCGCTCGGAGCTTGCCTTCACTCCAAATTTTTGGGCTGAGGGACCGCTCTCCTGCGGACCTGCGCTGGACCCCTGGTCTGACCCGGATCCGGACCGCAATTTGCCCCCAGACTCGCCTTCATCTGAGGACTCTTGGGCAGCGCCGTCTGCTGTTTTTCCGGGGGCTGCTTCTGGGCCAGTTTCAAACAAACAAAAGTACTTCTCTGTGTTGCTGTCAGATGAAGAGCCCTCCGTGGGTGTGGTTCGCCCTGAGCTGCCAGGTTTTTCAGGCGTGGGTTCTCCCCCTGCTGCTCAGGCTGCTCCCGTGCGGAGTGTGGAGCTGTCGCAACGTGCCGCATCGACGCCCTCTTCTGCTGATCTCTCGACCCTCTTGGTCTCGTTCCGCGACCGTTGTCAGATCCGTAAGGCCGCCCTCCTCCCCCGCCCTGCGCCCAAGCGGCCTCGGAAGAAGCGCTCTCCTCCCTCGACTGTCCGGCGTAGTCGTCGCGTGGCGGGCAGGTTCGCCCACGGGACTCCTGTCAGCCGGCAGCAGAAGGCTCTTATGGTGCAGCTTGGGATTGCCCGGGAGGGTGAGGTGATCGGTGATGAGGCGCTCGAGGCCTACATCGACCTCTTCTCGAAGCCGTTGCCGCAACAGCATATTGCTGCCTGCCTTGCCCTCTTTGGCTGGACTCCATAGACCTCTCCCCTTGTGGACGACGTGGAGGATACAGTTGTAGTCTGATCTTGTGGATTGTTGGTGGTAGGTTCTCGTGTTGGACTGCCTCCACCTACATTTGTAGCCTGTTTTTTCCATCATGTTGGATCCTAGTCTTTCTTGGCTTGTATGGAATGTGCGTGGCTTGAACTCGCCAGCACGTTGTGACTCTATCTATCAGTTGGTGTTGCTCTCGGGTGCGAGCGTGGTTTGCTTTCAGGAGACCAAGCTTCAGGTGGTCTCTAGGGCAACGGTGGACCGTTGTTTGGGGAGCGCTTTTGACAGTTTCTTTTACCTCCCGGCTGTGGGTACTCGGGGGGGGGGGGGGAATCCTACTTGCGTGGAAGTCCGACGTGGTGGCGATCTCCAACCCCCACTACTCTGATAACGCAATCACCGCGCGTGTGGGCGATGTTGGTGCTACTGGGTGGTGGTTTACGGGTGTCTACGGGCCCCAGTCCGATGTGGACAAATGCCTATTCCTTCGTGAGCTAAAGGAAGTTAGGGACCTTCACCCCGGTCCGTGGATGGTCGCCGGAGACTTCAACTTGATTGTAGATGCGGCGGACAAGAACAATGCTAACTTGAATCGCCGCATGATGGGCAAGTTCCGGAAGCTGTTGTCCGAGGTGGAGTTGAAAGAGCTCTACCTTAATGGGCGGAGATACACGTGGTCCAATGAGCGCGAGAGAGCCACCCTTGAGCGCCTCGACAGAGTTTTCTCCACCGTGGATTGGGAGGTGGCCTTTCCTTCCTCCTTCCTCTCGGCTTTGAGTTCTTCGACGTCGGACCACTGCCCGTTACTTCTCAACTTAACTCTCCACTTCAACTCTGGCAAGAGGTTCCGCTTCGAGTCCTTCTGGCCCAAGGTTGACGGGTTCCTTGAGACCGTGGCCGGGGCGTGGTCTTCTACGCCGCCAATTGAGAACCCCTTCAAACGGTTGGCGGCAAAACTTTCAGCAACGGCTAAGGCGTTGTCTAGTTGGAGTGATAAATTCATCGGCAACAACAAGCTTCAGATTCTTGTGGCCAACGAACTCATCCTCAGATTTGATGTGGCTATGGAGACGCGAGCTCTCTCTTTGGAAGAGCGTGGTTTCCGTCGGCTGCTGAAGCGGAAGCTGTTAGGCTTGGCCTCACTCGAGCGCACCATTGCTAGACACCGTTCTAGGATTCATTGGTTAAGCGAAGGGGATGCTTGCACTAGGTTCTTCCACCTGCACGCCAGCCATCGCAGGCGTAAGAACTTCATTGCCCACCTCATGGTAGATGGGGCCCTCGTCTCGGATCAAGATGAGAAGGCTAGGGCCGTGGACGCCTTCTACGAGCATCTCTTGGGATCTTGCCCAGAGCGCGGATATGGGCTGGATCTTGATTTTTTGGAGATGCGAACACACGACCTCTCTGAGCTTGAGGTGCCTTTCTCGGAGGAGGAGGTGTGGGGAGTGGTCCGCTCCCAGGAGCTGGATAAAGCTCCGGGGCCCGATGGCTTTTCTGGCCGATTCTATGTGGCTTGTTGGTCGGTCATAAAGACGGATGTTATGGAGGCCTTTGAGACCTTGTGGAGAGGAGACTCTCGAGGGCTGCACGTGGCCAATCAGGCTCTTATCTCTTTGCTGCCGAAGCGTGCGGACGCTGTGGAGGTCAAGGACTTTCGCCCGATCAGCCTCATACACAGCGTGGCCAAGCTCGTGGCCAAGGTGATGTCGTCTCGTCTGGCCCCGCGTATGCCAGACATTGTGGGCCCTCACCAGAGTGCGTTCATCCGCGGGCGATGTCTTCATGACAACTTTCAATTGGTCCAGTTCACAGCCTGGAAGTTACACCGGCTCAGAACAGATGCCATCCTCCTCAAGCTCGACATCACAAAAGCGTTTGATACTGTGGACTGGGCATTCCTCCTTGACGTGTTGACCAAGTTGGGGTTTGGGCGACGTTGGACCTCCATGGTCTGTGGTCTGCTGGGGACCGCCTCTACGCGGGTCATGGTGAATGGCGTGGCTGGTGATCTCATCTACAATCGGCGTGGTCTGAGGCAGGGTGATCCTCTATCCCCCCTTCTCTTCGACTCGATCATGGATGTGTTGCACTTGATGATCGAGAAGGCGGCTGCCGATGGTTTGCTCTCGGACCTCGCCCGCACGGGTCTTCGGCATCGTACTTTCATGTATGCCGATGATGTGGTTACCTTCTTCCGGCCTACCTGGCTCGACCTCCACACCTGTGCGGCCATTGTTGAAGACTTTGGCGTGGCCTCCGGGTTGCACACCAACCTCGCCAAGTGTTCTCTTCATCCTATCCGCTGCTCTCCGGAGCAAATCGAGCTAGCGCGTGGTATTTTGGGTTGCGAGGTTGCCCCCTTCCCTTGCAAGTACCTTGGCTTGCCTTTGGGCATTCGCAAGGTTACGGCGGCCCAGCTTCAGCCAGTGGTGGATAATGCAGTCAAACGACTGCAGCCGTGGTGCGCCAGGCTCATGAACCGTGGGGGGAGGACAATCCTGGTCCAAACTACCCTCTCGGCCATGATCGTGCATGCTATGATGTCCTTGGACGTTCCGCCGAAGACTTTGGCGGCATTCACCAAGGTTTGTAGAGCTTTCCTGTGGAAGGGTCGCCATGAGGTGAACGGTGGCCATTGCCTTGTGGCATGGGACGAGGTGACTACCCCCAAGTGTTTCGGTGGGCTAGGCATTCCCAATCTCCACCTGCTTAATCTCGCGTTGCGATGCCGGTGGGCGTGGCTTCAGTGGACAGATCCCACCAAGGCATGGGCTGAGTTCGATTTACAGCTCCCTCGTCTCTCTGTGGCGCTATTCGATGCGGCCACAGTGGTTCAACTGGGGGATGGGGAGAAGGCGAGGTTCTGGTGTGATCGTTGGCTGGACGGTGCGAAGGTGGAAGACATCGCCCCCAACTTGACCGCCTTGGTGCCGGCTAGTAAGGTTAAGGTTCGGACAGTCAAGGAGGGGCTCTCGGGCACCTGGCTGAGAGACTGTGGGCCTAACCTTGGAGAGGCAGCACTTGCGGAGTTCTTCATACTATGGCAAGTGCTTGCTGTGGTTCAGCTTACTCCGGGACAGGAGGACAGGTTGCGTTGGTGCTGGTCCGGTGATGGAGTCTACTCGGCGAAGTCGGCCTATGGCGCCTTCTTCGCCGGTCGGGCCAGGTATAACGTGGCCTCTCAGATCTGGCGTTCTAGGGCCCCTATGGCTGCAAATTCTTTGCGTGGATCGTCTCCAGAGATCGGTGTTGGACGGCCGATCGGTTGGAGCATCGTGGACTCCCTCGACCTGCAGCCTGCCCGCTTTGCGATCAAGAACCGGAGACGATCCAACACCTATTGCTTGGATGTGTGGTGGCCCGACAAGTTTGGGCGTGGGCTCTTAACCTTTGGGACAGGATTGCCTGGCTTCCGGTGGCGAGCTCAGGGCTTCTCCAGTGGTGGACTTCCCGTCCTTGTCCCAAGGCGACGCAGCGGGACCTGTGGACTGCTATCATCTTGGTTTTCTGGTGCATCTGGCGTCACCGGAACGATGTGGTCTTCAACGGCGCTAGACCAGAGGTGGATGCCATCTTGGCGAGGATTAGAGAGGACTACGGTAGGTGGCGTTTGGCTAGACTCTTTCGTACTGATTCTTTTGGCTTGGTAGAGCCGGTGCCGTTGCTAGGGGGAGAGTAATTTTCGAACTTGAGGAGCTGCCAGCTCTTGTTGGCAGCGCTTTGCCGGTCTCCGGTGTTGTCTCTTCTATATGATTGATACACCTGCCGAGGTGTATTCTCTAAAAATATAGCATGATGCCATTGGAATTGGATCAAACAAATGGATGCAGATCAAATGTAATTCTATTAATACAAACTACATAATTCTGTTGAGAGTTAACAACCACATTAGACTGATGGTGATGACACGCTTCTCAAATTACAGCTGAGAACAACACACAGAAATATAGTTCAGATGGTACGGGGCTGAAACTCTCATGGCTGATGAAGAGCTGCCAAGCACAACCATGTAATAAAAGCAAGATACAACGGAATCCGATTTCCAGTGATACTTGGGGAGACAGAAATTCCGCAGATTAGGTATTTTTTTCGAGAACAACGCAGGAGAGCTGCGCGTTATTGTATTAAGTTTAAAGAAGAACAACCAAGAAAGGTTACAAAGCCTTACGGCTGCCACCGCTAATCAAAAGATTAGCCACCACACCTACTACGAAACGACAACTACTACAGGGAGAATCTAAGGCCGCGCCGAACAACCTCGACAAAGTTCAAAGAAAGACCACTTCAACAAGACTACTCGAGCCAACGTACCATCCGCCGTTGAGCGCCTAGAGTCGGCAAGCGAATGGCAGGACTTGATCGGTCTTGAGGAAGGCGCCGACTTGGAACTAGTCTTGTCTCCACAACGATGCTTTCAACAAAGATGCGACGTCGAGACGCCGCCATCGCCGATCCAGCGCACCGAATCAAGTTTTCACCCGGAGACAACACCGCGAGGTTGGGGGAGATGCCAACGCTTCACAGCAACACCTCCAAGGAGGGATACGACACCCGAAGGCGCCGTTGTCGCCGGCACCGACAGAAGTCAGGCAGGACTTTCGTCCGAAATGTTGCGCATCGAACCACCCAGCCCGAAGGCCGCACAAGCATGCCAAGGAACCACTGCAGCACCATGCCGAGGATGTCGTAGGTGTGCAATCCACCTCCACAGACACACCGCCCGCCTGCACCAAGCGAACAGCCGCGGCCCAAGCGGCCCAGATCGAGCCCATAAGGCCCAGATCTGGCCAGACCTGCACGCGCGGGCGCCGACAGCCGGCCGAGCCTCCGCAGGAATCGCGCCGCAGCACCCTGCTGCCGCACCCTTCCCGCAGGGCCGCCGCGAGATGCCGCTGACGGAGCTCCACCTCCTCACGAACTGCCGACCCAGCCGGGCAAGATCCCGCCGACGGACCAGCACCCGAAGCCGGCGCGACACAGGAGGAGGCAGGCGCCGCAGGAGCAGCCAGCGCTGCGGACGGTGACCTCCGGCACCAGCATGGCGGTCTTCCCTCCTCACCACCGAGCTGGGGAGCCGAGAGGCGGTAGATCCCCGCCGCCCCCTTCACGGGCGACGCCCAGCTTAGCCCGGCGGCCTCGGGGGGCGACGAGGAGGCGGGGGGCAGGGGGGAGAGAGGGGCGGCGGCGAGGAGGATTAGGGTTTTGCCCCCCGGTCGCCAGGAGGGGGCGACACGAGGAGCGGGGGAGAGGACTTTTCAGACGATCCAGATTAGGTATTCAAAAGCATCTTGCTACATTAGAGACTAAGCTAGACTTCTTCAGATGTAAAAGCTGCCAACCACATTGAGGCTGACAAACTCGGTGAGAACTGCAGCGGCCAACCCTTCACCTAGAGAAAATAAACGCATTATCAGTTTATCAACATAAAAAAGTGCTATGTGACAGGTATCATATCCCTGGATATATCTCCTAAAAATACTCATGACAACAAATAAATCCTTGAAGCATTTTGACACTACAATTTGATGGTCTTGAAATAACTTGTGAGTACTGCAAGTCTGCAACTGAAGTTTGTAATGAAATAACAACAGAATGAACTACAATTTTTGTAGGGCCACTCCAACCGGAGAAGGCTGGTTTCAGCACAAGCTGAAACCAAAAGAAATGGGGCAATATATAATCCTTTGAGCTTACAGACTATGAAACAGCTAAACCAAGGGAAAGCTCTAGGCATGTCCAGATAGGCACTCACAAGTAATTTCAAGACCAACATCATATTCAACATCTCAGTCATCTGGATATCGCTTTCTAAAAAGAAGACATTATCTCGGCATCACAATCATTTTAATATTTTCTGTGTTACTCGCATGATAGAATCCCTACAGCCAAATGTAAAGTAGTTTGTGACCTTGCTGGTGTATGTTACTCGTGTTGGCATACAAATATTCTTCCATTTATAAAAAAAATCAAACAGTCTAGAATCCAGATCTCACAAACTATATAAGCAAGATCTTACCTGTTGAGTTATTTAAGCACATTAGCACATCAAACCAAATAGTCATCCTACGTGTAACATTTCAGCTGCATTAAGTTCACCAGCAATGACTGCCTTGAAGCATACAAAGTTAGGCATTATATATATCAGTTCTGGTGAAAAGACAAATGCATAAGAAAAAGGCAACATTGAGTCAATTATTTAGATGAGCTGACAAATATATCTTGTGCAAAATAACTCACTTTTGATACTAGTACTAGCAATAGACAAACGAATAATTCTGAGAGCAGCATACTTAGATACTCCCTTTGTTTAGAAATATAAGATATTTTAGCTTTGTAAAGATAATGTATCTAGACATCTTTTAATGTATAGATTCGAGTAAACCTATACACTAAAAGATGTCTAGATATATTCGCTTCACAAAGCTAAAATATCTCATATTTCCAAACGGAGGGAGTATTTAACATTAACAACTTAGCTGATAAGACATGGCATGTAATTTATCTCAGATAATTTAATCCCCCAAAATTAAAACATAGCAAGACTAATAAATTCTAATAACAGAAATGATCTTGGGTATTCACTTGTAAATAACCGGAGCCTCACAGATAAGAAATGCAATTTATTTTGTGCGCTACAAATGTACTAGTCAACTACAAGAGGGGTCATCAACAAGCGACAAAATACACACTTATTTAAAAATTTGCAATTAATAACAGAATTGAAACAAGTAAACATATTGGGATCAAAGAACAGAACTAGCTTTGAGTTGCCAACTGAGTTGCTAACTAGCTTAAGCTGTTACTGACTTGAGAAGCACAACAAAGATATTTGCGAAACCATGTACAGAACATAATTGGGCCACCCCTACAATATATAAGCACTAAGGATAAGCACTTACCTGGCATGTAGAAAGCTCCAGAAAGGATGATAGCTACCGAGATGATAACGGGTTCCACAAAGTTTACAGCCACGTCTTGCCATCGTCGGTGAGGTCTGCCGCCGCGGCCGACCGTTTCAAGGAGGAAGAAGGTCTCCCGGTCTTGGCCTATGCACGCAGAGCATCTTCAATAGTGGCGCTATATCGTGCTCGTGCTATAAAAATTGTCGGAGGCGAAATTTGGTTCTTCAGCAGGCGTTTCAAATCGGTCAGCACTATAAAAAAAATTAGACGCGGGGCGTTTTGCGCTATCTTAGGCTACATACTTTGGGCGTCGGCTGCAGCGCGCTCGA
The DNA here is from genome assembly GCA_007115705.1 of Dactylis glomerata. NCBI lineage: Eukaryota > Viridiplantae > Streptophyta > Magnoliopsida > Poales > Poaceae > Dactylis > Dactylis glomerata. Next base: position 562,540 of record QXEO01001109.1, read on the forward strand.
TCTCTTCACTCACACGTGAAGAAAAACATACCGCCATGGAAGCACCCTCCGACCACTATGTAAATTTGTGTTGCACTTCGTTATGTGCATTTGAACTACGGGAAATCTATTTTCAGGGCGCCTTGAAAATAGTCTTACCCAACGAGCAGACTTGAGCCATTTAATTTAAAGCTAATGATGTAGAGATTAGAAAGTGAAAGCGACAGCTTGCACGGCGCGTGATTCCCTCTTTATTAATTAGTCTAATTAACTCCTTTGATAGCGACAGCCTATGTAAGGCGCGTGATTCTCTGCATGCAGTAAAAAATAGAACTGTTGGCATCATCAACATTTAATACAGGAATCCGAATATTCAAAAAGATTTGTAGGTCAAACCGCTTATTCAATTGAAAATCAGTTTTCACCATTGGACTACTTGCGACAAGATCTTCGAAACTAGATCCCATATTGGTATGTTTTGATGACTTTTTTTCTGACTTAAAAGTTATCCACCTTTTACACGGTAGTTATCCAGGTTGTAGCATATAAGTAACCTGCCCCATTACCCACCCCTATAAATGGTTATGTGAAAACTCTTTTGCATGTAAGTTACCCACTTATAACTACTTACTTTTCATGTGGATAAATTTTTTACTCCCGTTCCTCATGAAGCTTGGTTACTCCTTATTTTTAGTTAAATAAATATGATATAGACTTAATTGATTTAGATGCGGCAGCCTAGGCGTTAGGGTACCGAGACTTCATCGCTGTTGATGCGGTAGCGTTGACGAGCGATGATGTCTCGGTACCCTACCACCCTTCAAGGCTTCGTGCGGTGACCCAGCATACCACTGCATGTGTAGTATGCAAGTCATTGACATAACACCAATGAAACACCGTCTCACTAGTATTACATCCCTCAGAGTGGTACAATAGAAACATCGCAGGTCCAAGGCATGACTAGAGAATTACAATTTTCATCATACAGAAGATCTTCAGAACCTCCTCAACAGGTAGAGGCTTAGTCCTGGCGACTACAATCGAGAAAGAATACACTGAAGACTAAACTAAAGCTACTACTAATGCAGTTGGCTTACTACTCACTACAGAATTACCATAACTACTTAGGTTCTAGGATTAGGGAATTGGTTCCCTTCTATTCCCATTCTAGTTTTCCACTAAGATTGATATAGTTATTGACTCCATTGATAGCTCCCACCTTTGATCAAGACTTCTTCTTCAGCTTCGGTTCATTGGGATTGCCACCTCCTGATGCCTCTAATCTAAGCAAGGGTTAAGAGGGAGTGGGGTGAGTAACGAGCATTACCCAGCAAGTTCATATAGGGAATAAGGTGTTTTCATGCACTATCTACAGCCGTAGACCCAAGGGTCATTTGGCAATGCAAGTTTTCATAAACATTTCTTCAAGAGGTTGCTTTTATTCTGAAGAACTATGTCCGTCAACTTTCACAGGTTGATTAGAACTTCATGAAGTTCCTTTCCTGCCGCGTTCGCAGTTCCTTTCCGGAACAAGGAGTGACAAGCCACAATTTGATAACTCTGCAGAGGTGTGTTGCTTTACCCATGAGAGACCTTATCCTTGTTGCACAACCGGGCGTACTTTCCCGTCCATACACTTTGGTATGGGGCCCAGTATAAGATCCAAGCCAATCACTGCCCTTCTCCGCGACCCCGCATGCCCACCCTTTTGTGAGCTGGCTGGTCCCCGGTAGACATCTCCCAAATACACGGCTTTACCCACGACCAGATTCTTACAATCCATCATAGACACCTGGTACCGGGGGAAACTCAGGGGCCACACCCATGTTGCTCCATCCCCGCGGAATGGCAGCTCCGGCACGGTACATCCGTTGACATGCAGAAGGAAGAAGATCCAGCTGACTTTCCCGTCCCATTCCAGATCTCATGGTTAACGCGTATTATACGGCGCAAGAATCACTGGCGACATTGGTTGTTAAGTCCTAGGGTTCACTTTTCTGTGCAAATGGAACCTCCACCACATCCATCATACCGTGGTTCCATTTGCCAGCCATCCTAGGTTACCACCACTCGGGTCGATAACCAGCTAGCATATTAATTATGAAAAGAGAACCTTTTGCTTTTTAAATGCAGTAGTAATACCACAGGTATATTTGCAAGTAATTTGATAAAAATAATCAAGAGATATGAGCAAGAGTGAACTTGCCTTTTTGACTGCACGATTATGCAAGTCAAGGTCTTCGATACGTAAGAAATCCAAATTCTGAAATAGCAATCATCATCCGGTAAGGATGATGTTAGAAGACTGCAGCATGACATGCATAATATATGCTATGCATCGCTCTAAGCGTAATCGAACCCCGATGATTTGTTATCATTGAGTTATGGTGATTTGTTTAGGGTGTGTTGCACTTTTACAATAGGTTCTAAAACAAGGTTCTTATTAAGGTGTTAGGTTAGCATGGAATTGTTCTATAACTGGATAGTATTGCATAACAATGTATTTGCACCCAATTGCTTATTATTGGCATACTTAAGAACATTTATCTTCTACAAAGTTTATCAGAGGCATTTCAAATGTGTACTAGTTATATTCTTCAAAAGAATAACTTTTGAAGAATATTTTATTCTAGGAATAACAAGTATTACAAATAGGAGGTAGGGTTTACTATAGTTCTCTACCAATCAAGAAGTAGTTATTAGAGAATGATGGGGAATAGTGAAGACATGAAGGTAACACTTTTAAGTTGCATCTTATAATAGCAATTAAATGGGTTGATCATGGAGATGCAAGATCAAAGTAAATGATATCACATAATGATACATGGTTCTTGTAGGGTTGACAACAATCTTAACATAGATTAGGGCTTTATCTTAATGGTTAAAAGGAAGTGGTTTGATGTTTACTTTTAAGATAGCTTAAAAGAATAACTTTTGAATAACCTATTTCTTAAGGAATTATTAGTACTCCAATTCATTTTATATTGTCATACTCATTTACCAAAATTACTCAAATGATTAATAGGACATGGTTAAGTAATTACTACATAATTAATAGTTTCTTGTTATATCAAATAAATTGTATAAGTTGGTTTTTATTTATTTTACTTTTAAGTAATTTTCTTTAAAACAAAAATACAAAAATGAGTCAAAGTATCTGGTTGGGCTGAGCCCAACTGGTCCAGCCGGACCTGGCCGATTCGACCGAGTCGGCCTGGCCTCTGGCTCGGGCAAGACCCTGGTCCGACCCACATCTCCCTCTCTCTCTCGTTCCTCACACCTCATGGCTCATGCACAGAGCGCCCCTCCTGGCCTCCTGTGCGATGCCGCCGCCGCCGCTCTGCTCTGGCCGCTCCCAGCCTTCTCTGGTGCCGGCGAGGTGGGGCTTTCGTCCGCCTCGACGTGATCTACCTCGCCCTCCTCTTCGATTTGATTTTCGTACTCTCCCATGCTCGCCCACGACCCCGCGAACCCTAGGGTCGCCGGCGCAACTCCGGCGGGTCTCGGCCTCCCCTGGCACCTTCTCTGCCAGCGTGGCTTTGCTGTCCCTTCTCCACCGGAATCCCTAGTGCCGCTATGCTTCTTTCACCGACTCGCCCACCTTCTAGTACCCAACCGCCTCCTCAACTTGATGCTGACGATATGGCAGCTGTGGCTGCAACCCGACGTCCCCTTCCGCGGTGTTGCTGCCACACTAGCGGTGTGCTGGTGGTGATGTGGTGGTGCTAGTGGGGTGCTGTGGTGGTGATGCTGCTGTGCCGGGCTACCCTTTGTCCTCGACGCCGGTAGGACGGCGTATCCCACGCAACCCCGGTGACTCTGACCTGCTGCCGAAGCGCCCTACTCTCTGACCTCGACGCCGGCGGGACAGTGATGCGGACGCAACCCCGGCGTCGCCTACATGGGCAACTGCACTGTGAGCTTCTCTTAAATCTTCCCCTCTAGCTCTGTGTTCTTGGATGTGCAACTTGGTCCTGCTACTGCTAGCTGCTAGTTGATTCTGTTACTGCTAACAGTACTATGCTGGCTATGGTACTATGATGTGCAACTTAATCTTGTGGCTTTTACCAAGCTGTAGCTAATTTCATGCAAAGATTCGGTTTAGCTATGTGCTGGTTGCTGAATGGTATTCAGTTATATCACTTGACTGAACTGTGGTTTTGGTGACCACCCTTTGTTGCTTAAGTGAATTGATCTATGACATGAACTGAAGCAAGTATTTCAGTGATGATTTAATTAAGCCCCTCTTCTAGATACTTCTAGAATTTTATGCTTGTACCCAAGTGACTGTTGCTATCCTTTTATATAACTCATGTGGTGCCTCCAGGAGAGTATGCATAATAATGAGATAAAATGTTTGGCTAGCTGCTCTGATGAGTGATGCTTTTCTGATGTTGGTGATGACCTTGGGTTGCTGTGATGTGTAGAAAATAAGCATATTCTTATTGATTTACTGATAAGAACGGAGATCTGCTGGTTTGCTTTATTTGGCCAGTGATGCAAAGGTTGAGGCAAAATATTGGATAAGAACATATATTAATTTGATTTGGTTTACTACCCTGTGATGAGTCTAGCATAGCACCACTATGCCAGCCTGAGGGTAATCCTGTTGCCCCCCTTATTTTCTTTGATGGATGATAAGAACAGATACTACTGCTTGTTCTAGCTTTGTTCACCTTGTTGCTGAAATTTTTGGAGAAGAGAAGTTGGTATCAGGCATTGATCTGGTGCCCTTCTATTTCTTCTTGATCTTGTTCTTGTGGTAGCCTTGCTCCTCCTTCCTGGCAGCCCTGCTCCTCCTCTGGATCAGCTCTTGGTGCTCCTCTAGGTGACCATGATCACTGGTTGCTTGAGCTGGGATTTTTGTGATAGTTTATTGATATTCTTGCTGATCTAAGAATAATGCTCCAGTATTAGATATTGTGCTTGTGTGTGAGAGGGGTTACAGATTTGGTTTTGCTTGCAAATGAATCCTGTGTACGGCTGAGCAAAGAATGTGCACCCTTTGTACTGCTAGGCTGTGCTTGTGAGATTGACAACACATGCCATGCATGGTGTGTGTGCTGCTTGTGTGTGCGGCTGCCTATGGTGGTGCTTATCTAGTCTTAGTGCAAAACTCTTATTTGACTTGCTTACCTTATGAAGCAAGCGACGGCTGTGTCCATGTTTATCTTGATTGGTGAATTATTTTGGTGCTGCCACTTGTAATTCTGGCTGTCAAATAATACTGATTTTTCTAAATGGATTTTGGTGACCTTTAATTATGCTTAACTTATATCATATTAAGTATGAATTTAATATAAATTGATTTGGATTTTATTACTTTAAACTTAGCTAGATCTAGAGGGTGTCATAAGCTGTCTGCTACTAATGCTATCTGTTTCAAATCTGATTTTGTTGCCTGCCTTAAAAATGCCTATCAATTCAAGTGTATAAATTATGGACCCTTTTCCAGAGTTGGTTATTTGTTAAAAATGATGTCCTCTAGTTCTGGATTTTAGAATTTAGGAGTTCTTCCTAAATTCCTTTCCTAAGTTTAATAAACTAAATTGCCTCCAAAATATGGGGCAAACATTTTAATCATAACAAAAACATTTCTTTTGTCTTTGTTAATTCTTATTTGCAGGAATGAAGATGAAGACAAGATTTAGTAATAGTTAGGGTTTTTATTTATTCATTTTGTAATATTCATTCCTTTTTGTAATCAATCTCATTATTTGAGATTTGTAATGTAATAACTTATTCATTTGTAATGAAGACATTTATTCCATATTCATTCTTGTATTCTACTTCTATAATTTTCATTAATCATTTAAACTTCAATTCAAATTTATTTGAATTATTTGCATCTTAAATTCATATGCTGAATTCAAATTCTTTTCAAAACCAACGATTCAACAAAGGTCATGCCGAAATTTATCGTACTCATGTCGATGACTAACTCGATTCCCATCGACGCAAGGGAAACCTTGATCACTTTGCTAGCTACAATTGAAAGCGCGAAAATTCTCCAGATTTTCTATGCATGAATGCAATGCACATATCTGTTCCCTCTCTATTTCTTGTCTCAAATCCTGGGATGTTACAGCCTCTCCCCCTTAAACTAAACTTCGTCCTGAAGTTTACGCTCTCTTACGTTGTAGGATGAACTTGTTCTTGATATCCTCTATCTTTCAGTTCCTTCTCCAACTATTTTGGATATAGATGGTATTCCTTGTCCAGAGTTTCTCTTGAATCTTCCGTTGTCTAACTCCGAACAACAGTCACTTGAATTCCGTTCAACCTTATCTCCTATTGGTAATTCTCTTGATTATCCATGATTTCAACACCTTTTATGGCTTATAGGGTTCTACTAGTTGTTCCAGCAAGTCTTCCTAATTGGATTCTGGGTTTTACCACCTAAGAATAGATTAGACACATTTGGTGTGTCCATTTCAAGGTTTCTGATCCAACTCTATAAGTCTTACTAGGTCTTCTAGGTTTGAGACTAGGGTTAACTCTAATATCAATCTTCTCCAGCTGTGGGTCATACTAGCTGTCATTCCAATTCATTGAGTCTACTACTTCCAACTCATTACTTAACTCTCCCCCTTAGACTTTTCTAATGGTCTTTGAACTTGTTGTCCTCTAACCATTTGGACCCCATGGTTGGATGATAAATCTTGGTCGGTCTTACTACTACTTCTTTCTAATGGTTTCTCGAAGAAATCTGCAGTGTACCCACACAATTGTGGATATCCGGTACGAATTCTTCGATTATGTATTCAGGTAGGGTGTTCTATTCCACTTTTGGATGCATGATCTAACCAAAAAGTTGTAAAGGTTTATGAGTAGTGGGCTTCCCCATCGTTTATCTATCCTACCCAGGCGGGAGGTTATATACAAAGCCACGGGATAAATCCGACAGAGTTTCTCTTGTACCGGAGGACATCCACGATAGGCAATTGTATAAGTTGAACAAAATATGAAATAACAGGGCTATAAATGAACCAATGGTCTCAAATGGATCATTGTTGACATGTATCCTCATAAGTCTTAGTCCGTAGGCAAAGACTGCAACTCTATCGATATGGAAAGGTATTGCTAAAGTCTTTAACCACCAATCTACAATTCAAGATTTCCGGACTAGGGATCAAAGTTATACAGACATGTTATGTGTCTTAGTCACGCTATCAACGAGGGTTACTGGGGTTACCACTCCCAGGCTGAATAAAGCAGCAGGCAATACCGGAATGGATCATCGGTACTACAACACCTCAATCGACCCGTGATGTACTAAGCATAACCAAGGTTGCATAACAACGAGCTCAAATACCTTAAGCTCAATTGCGGTTACCTAATTAGTGGTTCTACTTGGTAATTTAAAATTACCTCTAGTATTTTAAGAACTAGAGTGTTACTAATTTCCAACTTTTCTGTTGTTTTACTAAACTAGTTGTGGATCCTTCTAATCTTCCTTCGAAGTATCAATGAAGCTTCCTTCTTTTGGCTTCCTTTATCTGGTGATCCTTCATCTTTTGGCTTGATTGCCTTAGAAATTCGTCTCTCCCTCACACGAATTCCTTAACCCTCTAGAACTATAACACCAAGTAAGAACTCGATGATGCAACATGCACTTGCACATCAAAGTCCAACTTCATGTATAGATCTAGTCACACAATAAAATCCAAGAAAATCCAAATTTGTGCAGGCAACATACATCATCATAAGCCCGAGAGTAAAACATCTCTAGAATTCAGGCTTAGATGTGTACCTTATAGAACCAAATATATAGGTTTATATTGTGCTATATGCACTTAGTGGTGGACTACTACTCTTTATCTCAATATTTTACTCCATTTGCCCAATTGCAATTGAATAAATTTGAGAAAGGGGTTTGGGAACCATTCTAACGAATCTAGATTCCTTTAAGACTACGACTTCTAGCTTAACTTCTGTTCTATTGAAGACTATCTTCACATGTTTCCTCAAAACTTCTTACATTCCTATACCTTATACTTACTTCACTAAGCATGGTTCTCCGAACTCCATGACTTCCATAGAACTTCTCCATTGTGCTATGCTAAATCTTCACCAACTAAAGACTATGGTTTTGGTATACTTGACCTATTTACCGTGGTTTGGAACATTTCATTAACCATTCTCCTTGAGCATCTTCCTCTTCAGCTTGAAATTGCTGGTTTACTATAAAGTTCTACTCCGTCATGTGAAGATTCTTGGGTGACTCTAACATGATTAAGGTTTTTATACTGCCCGTACATCTTACTTGTATATGGCATTCTTGGGTGTCCATATACATGACTAAACCCAAGGTATTTCTTCATATATCCTCACTTCATCCCTTAAAATCATCCTACTACAGTTTTGGATGACTCGAGTTTAACATAACGACTTTGGTATACTTCTTCCAATAGGATAGTTCCCATTCCGGTTGTATCCTCTCTTTGGACTACCATGTATTGTATACCAAATATAGTCCACTTCCATCCTTTATGTAAGGCTCTAATGATGTCATATCCCTATGGTATAGAACAAGATATCTATCTTCACTTAAGAAAAACAGATAAGGAAATTGAACTCGAGTGTGCCAGGATTATTCCATCCCAAGTCATAAGAAGAATCGGTTTAGATAAGATGGCTTCCTATAGTAACTATCCAACCTACAGGTCTCCTATTAAAGGGTTTTAATCCTAAGGTCAAAGCGTTTGCTCTAATACCAGCTGCGGTGACCCAGCATACCACTGCATGTGTAGTATGCAAGTCATTGACATAACACCAATGAAACACCGTCTCACTAGTATTACATCCCTCAGAGTGGTACAATGGAAACATCGCAGGTCCAAGGCATGACTAGAGAATTACAATTTTCATCATACAGAAGATCTTCAGAACCTCCTCAACAGGTAGAGGCTTAGTCCTGGCGACTACAATCGAGAAAGAATACACTAAAGACTAAACTAAAGCTACCACTAATGCAGTTGGCTTACTACTCACTACAGAATTACCCTAACTACTTAGGTTCTAGGATTAGGGAATTGGTTCCCTTCTATTCCTATTCTAGTTTTCCACTAAGATTGATATAGTTATTGACTCCACTGATAGCCCCACCTTTGATCAAGACTTCTTCTTCAGCTTCGGTTCATTGGGATTGCCACCTCCTGATGCCTCCAATCTAAGCAAGGCTTAAGAGGGAGTGGGGTGAGTAACGAGCGTTACCCAGCAAGTTCATATAGGGAATAAGGTGTTTTCATGCACTATCTACAGTCGTAGACCCAAGGGTCATTTGGCAATGCAAGTTTTCGTAAAAATTTCTTCAAGAGGTTGCTTTTATTCTGAAGAACTATGTCCGTCAACTTTCACAGGTTGATTAGAACTTCATGGAGTTCCTTTCCTGCCGCGTTCGCAGTTCCTTCCCGGAACAAGGAGTGACAAGCCACAATTTGATAACTCTGCAGAGGTGCGTTGCTTTACCCATGAGAGACCTTATCCTTGTTGCACAACCGGGCGTACTTTCCCGTCCATACACTTTGGTATGGGGCCCAGTATAAGATCCAAGCCAATCACTGCCCTTCTCCGCGACCCTGCATGCCCACCCTTTTGTAAGCTGGCTGGTCCCCGGTAGACATCTCCCGAATACACGGCTTTACCCACGACCAGATTCTTACAATCCATCATAGACACCTGGTACCGGGGGAAACTCAGGGGCCACACCCATGTTGCTCCATCCCCGCGGAATGGCAGCTCCGGCACGGTACATCCGTTGACATGCAGAAGGAAGAAGATCCAGCTGACTTTCCCGTCCCATTCCAGATCTCATGGTTAACGCGTATTATACAGCGCAAGAATCACTGGCGACATTGGTTGTTAAGTCCTAGGATTCACTTTCCCGTGCAAATGGAACCTCCACCACATCCATCATACCATGGTTCCATTTGCCAGCCATCCTAGGTTACCACCACTCGGGTCGATAACCAGCTAGCATATTAATTATGAAAAGAGAACCTTTTGCTTTTTAAATGCAGTAGTAATACCATAGGTATATTTGCAAGTAATTTGATAAAAATAATCAAGAGATATGAGCAAGAGTGAACTTGCCTTTTTGACTGCAAGATTATGCAAGTCAAGGTCTTCGATACATAAGAAATCCAAATTCTGAAATAGCAATCATCATCCGGTAAGGATGATGTTAGAAGACTGCAGCATGACATGCATAATATATGCTATGCATCGCTCTAAGCGTAATCGAACTCCGATGATTCGTTATCATTGAGTTATGGTGATTTGTTTAGGGTGTGTTGCACTTTTACAATAGGTTCTAAAACAAGGTTCGTATTAAGGTGTTAGGTTAGCATGGAATTGTTCTATAACTAGATAGTATTGCATAACAATGTATTTGCACCCAATTGCTTATTATTGGCATACTTAAGAACATTTATCTTCTACACATTTTATCAGAGGCATTTCAAATGTGTACTAGTTATATTCTTCGAAAGAATAACTTTTGAAGAATATTTTATTCTAGGAATAACAAGTATTACAAATAGGAGGTAGGGTTTACTATAGTTCTCTACCAATCAAGAAGTAGTTATTAGAGAATGATGGGGAATAGTGAAGACATGAAGGTAACACTTTTAAGTTGCATCTTATAATAGCAATTAAATGGGTTGATCATGGAGATGCAAGATCAAAGTAAATGATATCACATAATGATACATGGTTCTTGTAGGGTTGACAACAATCTTAACATAGATTAGGGCTTTATCTTAATGGTTAAAAGGAAGTGGTTTGATGTTTACTTTTAATATAGCTTAAAAGAATAACTTTTGAATAACCTATTTCTTAAGGAATTATTAATACTCCAATTCATTTTATATTGTCATACTCATTTACCAAAATTACTCAAATGATTAATAGGACATGGTTAAGTAATTACTACATAATTAATAGTTTCTTGTTATATCAAATAAATTGTATAAGTTGGTTTTTATTTATTTTACTTTTAAGTAATTTTCTTTAAAACAAAAATACAAAAATGAGTCAAAGTATCTGGTTGGGCTGAGGCCAACTGGTCCAGCCGGACCTGGCCGATTCGACTGAGTCGGCCTGGCCTCTGGCTCGGGCAAGACCCTGGTCTGACCCACATCTCCCTCTCTCTCTCGTTCCTCACACATCATGGCTCATGCACAGAGCGTGCCTCCTGGCCTCCTGTGCGATGCCGCCGCCGCCGCTCTGCTCTGGCTGCTCCCAGCCCTCTCTGGCGCCGGCGAGGTGGGGCTTTGGTCCGCCTCGACGTGATCTACCTTGCCCTCCTCTTCGATTTGATTTTCGTGCTCTCCCACGCTCGCCCACGACCCCGTGAACCCTAGGGTCGCCGGCGCAACTTCGGCGGGTCTCGGCCTCCCCTGGCACCTTCTCTGGCCAGCGTGGCTTTGATGTCCCTTCTCCACCGGAATCCCTAGTGCCGCTATGCTTCTTTCACCGACTCGCCCACCTTCTAGTACCCAACCGCCTCCTCAACTTGATGCTGACGATATGGCAGTTGTGGCTGCAACCCGACGTCCCCTTCTGCGGTGTTGCTGCCACACTAGCGGTGTGCTGGTGGTGATGTGGTGGTGCTAGTGGGGTGCTGTGGTGGTGATGCTGCTATGCCGGGCTACCCTTTGTCCTCGACGCCGGTAGGACGGCGTATCCCACGCAACCCCGGTGACTCTGACCTGCTGCCGAAGTGCCCTACTCTCCGACCTCGATGCCAGCGGGACAGTGATGCGGACGCAACCCCGGCGTCGCCTACATGGGCAACTGCACTGTGAGCTTCTCTTAAATCTTCCCCTCTAGCTCTGTGTTCTTGGATGTGCAACTTGGTCCTGCTACTGCTAGGTGCTAGTTGATTCTGTTACTGCTAATAGTACTATGCTGGCTATGGTACTGTGATGTGCAACTTAATCTTGTGGCTTTTACCAAGCTGTAGCTAATTTTATGCAAAGATTCGGTTTAGCTATGTGCTGGTTACTGAATGGTATTCAGTTATATCACTTGACTGAACTGTGGTTTTGGTGACCACCCTTTGTTGCTTAAGTGAATTGATCTATGACATGAACTGAAGCAAGTATTTCAGTGATGATTTAATTAAGCCCCTCTTCTAGATACTTCTAGAATTTTATGCTTGTACCCAAGTGACTGCTGCTATCCTTTTATATAACTCCTGTGGTGCCTCCAGGAGAGTATGCATAATAATGAGTTGAAATGTTTGGCTAGCTGCTCTGATGAGTGATGCTTTTCTGATGTTGGTGATGACCTTGGGTTGCTGTGATGTGTAGAAAATAAGCATATGCTTATTGATTTACTGATAAGAACAGAGATCTGCTGGTTTGCTTTATTTGGACAGTGATGCAAAGGCTTAGGCAAAATATTGGATAAGAACAGATATTAATTTGATTTGGTTTACTACCCTGTGATGAGTCTAGCATAGCACCACTATGCCAGCCTGAGGGTAATCATGTTGCCCCCCTTATTTTCTTTGATGGATGATAAGAATAGATACTACTGCTTGTTCTAGCTTTGTTCACCTTATTGCTGAAATTTTTGGAGAAGAGAAGTTGGTATCATGCTTTGATCTGGTGCCCTTCTATTTCTTCTTGATCTTGTTCTTGTGGTAGCCTTGCTCCTCCTTCCTGGCAGCCCTGCTCCTCCTCTGGATCAGCTCTTGGTGCTCCTCTAGGTGACCATGATCACTGGTTGCTTGAGCTAGGATTTTTGTGATAGTTTCTTGATATTCTTGCTGATCTAAGAATAATGCTCCAGTATTAGATAATGTGCTTGTGTGTGAGAGGGGTTGCAGATTTGGTTTTGCTTGCAAATGAATCCTATGTACGGCTGAGCAAAGAATGTGCACCCTTTGTACTGCCATGCATGGTGTGTGTGCTGCTTGTGTGTGCGGCTGCCTATGGTGGTGCTTATCTAGTCTTAGTGCAAAACTCTTATTTGACTTGTTTACCTTATGAAGCAAGCCACGGCTGTGTCCATATTTATCTTGATTGGTGAATTATTTTGGTGCTGCCACTTGTAATTCTGGCTGTCAAATAATACTAATTTTTCTAAATGGATTTTGGTGACCTTTAATTCTGCTTAACTTATATCATGTTAAGTATGAATTTAATATAAATTGATTTGGATTTTATTACTTTAAACTTAGCTAGATCTAGAGGGTGTCATAAGCTGTCTGCTACTAATGCTATCTGTTTCAAATCTGATTTTGTTGCCTGCCTTAAAAATGCCTATCAATTCAAGTCTATGAATTATGGACCCTTTTCCAAAGTTGGTTATTTGTTAAAAATGATGCCCTCTAGTTCTGGATTTTAGAATTTAGGAGTTCTTCCTAAATTCCTTTCCTAAGTTTAATAAACTAAATTGCCTCCAAAATATGGGGCAAACATTTTAATCATAACAAAAACATTTCTTTTGTCTTTGTTAATTCTTATTTGCAGGAATGAAGATGAAGACAAGATTTAGTAATAGTTAGGGTTTTCATTTATTCATTTTGTAATATTCATTCCTTTTTGTAATCAATCTCATTATTTGAGATTTGTAATGTAATAACTTATTCATTTGTAATGAATACATTTATTCCATATTCATTCTTGTATTCTACTTCTATAATTTTCATTAATCATTTAAACTTCAATTCAAATTTATTTGAATTATTTGCATCTTAAATTCATATGTTGAATTCAAATTCTTTCCAAAACCAACGATTCAACAAAGGTCATGCCAAAATTTATCGCACTCATGTCGATGACTAACTCAATTCCCATCGACGCAAGGGAAACCTTGATCACTTTGCTAGCTATAATTGAAAGAGCGAAAATTCTCCGGATTTTCTATGCATGAATGCAATGCACATATCTGTTCCCTCTCTATTTCTTGTCTCAAATCCTGGGATGTTACACTTCATCACCCGTACACCGCGGGAGCGGCGACGGACGATGAAGCCGAGACACTATATTATAGAGATTTCTTTATATTTACAATATAACTTTGGTTTGGGTGGGGGTGGTGTTAGTAACCTCAATATGTATATCGTTTTGCAAAAAGGGTATAGATCCTCTTATTAGATGAAAAAAATAACCAAACATGATATCTCTGAAACTTATGTACTAATGTCTAGATAACGTGTTATAGATGGGTAACTTTAGTGCAAGTAAGAGTAACTTAACTAAACAAGCATGGATAACTTCTGTTCTAACTGGTGGGTAACTCCAACACATATTAGGATGGGTAAGTTTAGAACTAACAGGTGGGTAACTATAATGTTAACCGGTGGGTAATTACAATATTAACTAGTGGTAACTAGTATATTCAAGCATCACTAAAATTAATTTAGTTACCCCTACCCTCTAGCTAATAGTCATCGATACATTACTTCTTGAGTTACCCATCTCTTTTGGGTGTAGTTTGTCACAATGAATATATAGTTAGTGTGCAAATACTTATGGAGATTCATACTTGTTTTAGTGTATAATCTCGCACTTCTATACGATAAATTTACCATCCCAAAGTTCCAATGCACTTTTAAGATAAAAAATCAAAAAAGAAGAACCAAAATTGAGATATAGTTTCAAGTCTGGACTTACGGTTCATATGGGTAGGTAATTTTATGAACGATAACTTGGATAACTCACTTTTTCACTTTCATGTCCAAAAAAGTCATCAAAACATAGAAACATGAGATCTAGTTTTGATGATTTCGTCGCAACTAATCCAACAGTGAAAAAAGAACCTAAATCGGATAAACACTTAATACGGATGACATCATCAATTTTTTGTTTTTCTCTATTTATGCAAAAACGCCTCTACTCAGCACATTTACATGGTGCGTAAATTTCGTGTTACATAGTGGATAACTAATGTATTCTAGCATAGATAACTACTGTGTTAGTGGTGGGTAACTTTTAGGTCAGAAAAAAAGTCGTCGAAACATATCAATATGGGATCTTGTTTCGAAGATCTCGTCGCGACTAGTTCAACGGTGAAAATGGATTTTCAATCGAATAAACGGTTTGAACTATAAATCTTCTTAAATATTCGAATTTCTAAATTAAATGCTGATAATGTCAGCAATTTGGGTTATTGGATGGTTACACCCTGCATGTATATACACGTAAATAGGATGGAGTGTGAACGTGATTAAGGTGGAGTGTAAATGCAATTAAGATGGGATATAAATATAATTAATGATGGGAGCCTGTCGGTGCTGCTTGGTCGGAACGCTCGTTCCTAATCGTTATTTTCAGGGCGCCCATTACGTAGCAGCGTCCTTGAACTATGCTATTTATATGTGTGTGTTGAACTATGTTATGAATTTAAACTATGCTACTCCCTCCGACCACTATTACCTGTTTTAATACGGATGTATTCGGTCACATTTTAGTGTCTAGATACATCCATATTAGGACAGGTAATAGTGGTCGGAGGGAGTAGATCATTTTATTGATGATTTATTTGAATATTTTGATTTTGTTGATTGCATATTTATATGTGTATATTGTTTGCGTCAGCGCAGCATCCTGTAGTTTGGAGCGCTCGGTGTAAAAGTAGTTCGACCACGGTGATCGCACTGCCATTTGTCGCCTCCGGTAAAAATCAAACTAACGCCGTGCACTGCAACATAAATCCACACGCTATAAAGACAATATACATCGTCAAAATATGCAGCAACTGTTGCGTAAGCTCCGGCCTAGTCGGAGCATAGGGTTTGCTCGTTAGCGCAGACCAGATCGACCAGACTGGACTTGTTTTTTTACATTGGCCGGCCCGTCATCCATCTCACCAAAAGCCCACCTCTAACATATCCAAAGGAAAAAAAATACAGAGTACCTCCTCAGATTTTGCAGTGGAGGCCCGTTTGTACCCTAGGCCGGCCGCCGGCGAGCGATTTCCCCGGCGTGCCTGCGCGCCGCCGTCAACCATGTCTGCCCGCCGCTGTCGCTCTGTCGCATCTACCACTCGAATTCGGCCCCGTCTCACCGGAACGCCCCAATCCCCTGCTCTGCCATGGTAATCCGTTTGCTTCCCTTTTGTTTTCAGAGTAGCAATGTTGAGTCTGTAATGCCTGGGGAAGTTAATTCAATGGGGTTGGCCTGAAGACTTCAGGCTGAAGTACAAAAGAATGGAGTGCCTGCTTACATTATCCTCTATTTCTAGGCAGGCCCATCACCTGAATTGGAAAGAGGTCGTATGATCCTCTTTTGGTTCCTAGAAGGAGTTGGCTAGTAGGCAACGAAATCGAAAATGATGGTGGGAAAGGGTACACACCGCAGCAGTGGCATAACAAGGTAATTCCACTGGTCCTCATCTCTTAAATATTGATACATTGCAAAATCAATTCCAGTGCCATACGTTTCTAAATAATAGCATTACACTGAAATGGCTTAACAGATCAGGTGGCCCATATAGTTAAATACATAACCTAAATGCTCGGCATGCTAGTGCAGGCGCAGCATGCAAATGAAGTTTAAGTTTGACCATCAAATGTATATAGTGCACATGGTGATATGTTCTCCATCTTCTATGGCATAGGACGATTTTCAGACGAAACAAAGGGCTTAGGGGGAATCTGCAGACTCTGTAACCTTCCTGTCAACATGTTTACCACCTTCGTCATTGACGGCCGATTCTTTGGGTTCCACTGGATGCACCACAGTGCCACAATAGTCAGCTGCCTCATCTTTTCTTTCTCTTCCGCTGTCATTTCCAAACTAAGCTCCAATTCCTGCCCAGCAATTACTCTCTCGTAGATCCACTCTGGGAGGTATACCTCGTTCTGGTTCTCAACACTTGGGTCTGAGTTTCTCCGTCCGCTCACCATTTCCAACACAAGCATGCCGAAACTGTATACATCTGACTTGTAAGATACCCCCCCAAAGTTCCGCGAGTATAGCTCTGGTGCGATGTAGCCCATCGTGCCCCTTGCTGCAGTTAAGGTAACGATGCTCTGGTCCCTTGCACACAACTTTGCAAGGCCAAAGTCTGAAATCTTGGGATTGAAGTTGTAGTCCAGCAAGATGTTGTGTGGCTTGATGTCAAAGTGGAGAATGCGTTGATTGCACCCTTGATGTAGGTATTCCATTCCTCGGGCTATGCCTAACGCAATGTCTAGCATTTTCTTGGGTGCTAGGAGCTGTCGTGAAGTATCAGAAACATGAGAGAATATGTATTTCTCCAGTGACTCATTAGGCATGAATTCGTAAATAAGAGCCCGTCTAGTTCCTTCGGAGCAAAATCCCAAAAGACGGACAATATTTGTATGGTGTATTAGTCCAATGGTTGCAACTTCATTTATGAATTCTTCTCCCTCTCCTGTGGAGTTTTCTAGCAGCTTGACCGCCACAGACACTCCATTTGGTAGCTCTCCTTTGTATACACTTCCAAATCCACCCTGGCCTACTTTATTCTTGAACCGTCTTGTTATCTTCTTAACTTCAGGGAAAGTGTACCTTGTGGGCTTGGATGTACCATATGATCTGAGAAACATTTCGACCTTCATACTTATCTGTTCATTATACCTTGACTTTAAGGAGAGATAGAGTGCAGTGGCCACCACCGATGACAGAACTATAAATGCAGCGACAGATGATGTTGCTGATTTAAAAGAAAGGATATTAGCATGTTGTATTCAGAAAAGAAGCCATGCATGATTGCAATTAGTAAGAATCAGGGTGGTAATCAGTAAAAAAGTAAATTATAAAAGACCAAGAGTTGCAGCATTACCTGCAACCAGGATGACATGCATACCTACATGTAGCAAGAAGATAGTTAGTTTTGTGTTTTTTCTACGATTTAGTTTAGACAAAAACATAAGAAAGCTACTTCAACAAATTTGTTAGTAACCAAAAAAATTCCTTGATTGTTACACAAATCAACCTTATAATTGACCTATCAATTATGTTTGAGAATTTATTCTACACTATGCCATATGTTGTACTCAGCAGTTCTCGACTCTCACGTCATTTATGTATTGAACTATTTAAGAGATATAATGAATTTTTATACAATAGATGCATTTTTGTACAATATTTGAAACAAGGAAGATATTATACACCATGTGTGAAGCATATATTTATGATTTTTTTATGAACCATCTATAGGGCCATTTCCTGGTTTGCTCTGGGGTGTTATTATTGCGATATTAAGAAGTATGATCAAGCAAGGAGATACTTTGGGTAGAAGGGAAATCTCCTTGCATGAGCATTTGCCATGGCACCTCACTCCTCTCCTCCCCTAGCCTAGCCTAATTCTTCACCATCCACTCTGTTGTCGAGCCCGCTCACCCTTCTACCCCCTCAGGCCCTCACCCTCACCTGCGCCATGTTGACATCCGCTACCAGATCCAACTGCATTTGCTCCACCAACGAGCGTTGCTGGCAAAGGTTGGGGAGCGAGACCTCCAACCCATGATCCTACTGCAACATCACCTGCAGCTCGCCTGCTCTGCAGAGCCTCACCCCCGTCTCGCAGTCCCCGGCAATGCGGCCTGATACGTGTCCCTGGCCATTTGGCAGACGATGGAGAGATTCATAAGTCCACATTATGCACACTCTGGGAATTATCAGGACCAACTAGAAGATCACGTCGTCAGAGATGAACGTCTACGACGGCGTCTTTGCAGCACCCATCCCTCTTGACTGTCCTTACGGCCATCACGGCCCTTGATGACTGTGAGATGCTGCCAAAGCCTCGCCACCACGCCGATTGCCGCTACGCCCGATGTCGGCACACTCGAAAATTAGCCGTTTCGCGTCGTCATGACTAGCTATTTAGGGAACCCATTCCGATTGATCATCGCTTAAAGATCGCTGTGTGGAACATGCGTGGCCTCAATGCGCGTGCTACCCGGATGGCATTAGATTATTGCTGGATACCACAGCCACCTCCAATGTTTGTTTGCAAGAAACAAAGACGGCGTTGATCATTGATCCACTCATAGGTCGTCCTTGGAAAGCAGGATCGGAATTTTTGGAAAGATAGGTGGCTAAAGGGGTCTGCACCTGCTGAGCTAGCTCCCTTGGTGTTCCGGATGGCTAGATGTAAATCTTTCTCCGATGCTAAGGCCATCCACAATGGGCGATGGTTTCGAGGCCTCTCCCGGATATCAAATGAAGAGGAGCTGCACCAATTCTTACAGCTTTGGGTTAACATCGATGAAGTTCAGCTTTCGGACGAAAATGATACAATACAATGGCTTCCAGAGGCAAGCGGGATATACTCTGCTAAATCAGCTTATGATTTTTAGTTTATTGGAAGGCTACACAACCTCACCTGGAAAAGGTTTGGAAATCAAGAGTAGAGGGCAAGATTAAATTTTTCCTATGGCTCTTGCTGCACAACACAAATTGGACTGCTGACATGCTAACAAGGAGAGTTCTGGCCTGCAATCCAACATGTAGCCTGTGTGCGCTGAGCTGGAATCGGCTGCCCACCTGACCATGGGATGCTCTTATGTCGAGGAAGTCTGGGCTGCTTTAGCGCCGACTAATGCTAGAATGGCAAGACTATGCTCTCAAGCTGCGACTGTTAGGACTTGGTGGGCCAAATTTAGGCATGTGTTCCAAAAGCTGAAAGAAAGGAGACTATCTCTCTTGCATGTTAAATAGTTTGGCATATAAGGAAAGAATTGAGCGTGACTGCTCTAGCTGAGATTGTCAGATAGGATGTTTCTCTAGTAACAAGAGCGCATATGTTGTAGTTGAGTGTTTTATGTTGTTGTTTTTTCCTTTTTCCCTTTTCTTCTGTTGTTTGTCTTTGCCTCTCTAGGCATGTACATTATTTCCCTCTACTATCAATGAAAATAAGCAGGGCTCCTGCGGTTTCCGGTCAATATATTTCAAAAGCATCATCTTTGAATCATTTGACGAGTAGCAGGAAAAATAACTCGTTGGTTGCTTAATACGCTTACAAGTAACACCACTCCAGAAGTCAACTACGTACCAAGAATAAAAATGATTAGTTACAAGGTTAATTAAATTCAACTTACTAAGCTAGATGTTATCCTGACTCAGATGAAGCTTGGCCTTTAGATCTAAAGATATCTGCAAAATGATGAATTAAGATTTGTCTCTTACCTTTTACGTCTAATCGACAAATTAGTTAACCATCATAACTTGGCACTGCCATTTGTTGACCAAGTTTTTGTGGTAACATCCATAGATGTGAACCTACAGACTGTATGTGCTTGCACAAGTTAGTCACTGGTTTGATTTTCATTACAATTTGGTTTGTTGAATAACTCTGCCTATGTTGCCTCAACATAGCCGGTCCCAAGCCCAGGTAAAGATGGAGGGTTGTGATAGGCTTGGCGAGCTAACGTAAAAAACCTAGCCACTCTTATGGAGATGAAACCCTAAAGAAATTCGTTGGGGCGTAACCCTCTTAGCGACGCGCCATATCGGAACCTGAGTGTGGTGTCAAATGGGCAAGGGCCGGGCCGCCACCCCATAGGTGGTGCGCCGTATCTTGATCTGGATACAGTGGCAAGTGAGCAAGGATCGGATCGTCGCATCCTTAGTGGCGTGCTACATTGATGCCATGGTGTAGTGGAAAATGACCAAGGGTCTTCGCATTTGACTCAACGAGTGCGAAGGGCAAGGAAGCTAGCCGAGCCTAGGAGGATCTGGAATGTAGGGTCCCTCACAGGTAAGCTTCACGAGTTAGTTGATACAGCGGCGAGGAGGTGTGGATATCCTTTGCATCCAAGAAACCAAATGGAGGGAACAGAAGGCGAAGGAGGTGGAGGATACCGGCTTGAAGCTGTGGTACACGGAGACGGTTGCAAACAAGATAGAGTAGGCATATTGATCAACAAGAGCCTCAAGTATGGAGTGATAGACGTCGAGAGATGTGGTGACCGTATTATCCTGGTCAAGTTGGTATTTCGGAACTTAGTTCTCAATGTTTTCAACACATATGCCCCGCAAGTAGGCCACAATGAGAACATCAAGAGGGAGTTCCGGGAAATCCCGGAGGACTTGGTTAGGAGTGTACCGAGTGGCGAGGAGCTCTTCATAGGAGGAGACTTCAATGGCCACGTGGGTACATCTAACATAGTTTTTGAAGGGGCGCATGGAGGCTTTGGATATGGCATTAGGAATCAAAAAGGGGAAGATTTCTTAAGCTTTACCCTAGCCTACGACGTGATCGTAGCTAACACCCTTTTTAAAAAGAGAGAATCACATATGGTGACTTTTAGTAGTGGTCAAGACGATTGATGTTAATAGAAACTATTCATATTAAATAATTGGAATTATTTTTTATAGGTTAATTCAGATTATTCCAAAACCTTATTATTTGTTTGTTTGTTGCCTAGAAAACCCCTTTGGTTTTGGATGCTCATTGTCGCTGGAAAATGATTTTGATTTTGCTAAAGAATAAGCGTGTACTATGAAAAAATAAGTCTTTTTCTTCCAAACATTTTTATGAATACGATTTTTTGACATTGAAGTATGTTTTTCATCCTCTCGAGAAGAGAAGACAAAGGTGTGTGACCAAAAATCAGTGTGTTTTCATGCATGGGAGGTTGACCATGGAAGCCATGTACTTGGTATGATAACTTATGGAGAGATACAAGGAACCAAAGAAGGACCTGCATATGGTGTTCATTGACTTGGAGAAAGTCTATGATAAGATACCGGCTGAATGTCATGTGGTGGGCCTTGGAGAAACACAAAGTCCCAGCAAAGTACATTACCCTCATCAAGGACATGAACGATAATGTTGTGACAAGTTTTTGAACAAGTGATGGCGACACTGACGACTTCCCAATTAAAATAGGACTGCACCAGGGGTCAACTTTGAGCCCTTATCTTTTTGATTTGGTGATGGATGAGGTCACAAGGGATATACAAGGAGATATCCCATGGTGTATGCTCTTTGCGAATGATGTGGTGCTAGTCGATGATAGTCGGACGGGGGTCAATAGGAAGTTAGAGCTTTGGAGACAAACCTTGGAATCGAAAGGTTTTAGACTTAGTAGAACTAAAACCGAGTATATGAGGTGCGGTTTCAGTACTACTAGGCATGAGTAGGAGGAGGTTAGCCTTGATGGGCAGGTGGTGCCTTAGAAGGACACCTTTCGATATTTGGGGTCAATGTTGAGGATGGGGACATCGATGAAGATGTGAGCCATCGAATCAAAGCCGGATGGGTGAAGTGGTGCCAAGCTTCTGGCATTCTTTGTGTCAAGTGAGTGCTTAAAAAGCTAAAAGGCAAGTTCTATAGGACAACAATTCGACCCGCAATGTTGTATGGTGCTAAGTGTTGGCCGACTAAAAGGCGACATGTTCAATACTTAGGTGTGGCGGAGATGCGCATGTTGAGATGGATGTGTGGACACACAAGGACCGAGTCCGGAATGATGATATTCGAGATAGAGTTGAGGTAGCACTCTTGTCCAACATCGTTTAAGATGGTTTGTGCATATTCAGCGCAGGCCTCCAGAAGCTCCAGTGCATAGCGGACGGCTAAAGCGTGTTGATAATGTCAAAAGAGGTCGGGGTAGACCAAACTTGACATGGAAGGAGTCTGTAAAGAGAGATCTGGAGGACTGGAGTATCACCAAAGAACTAACCATGGGCATGGTTAAGTAGAAGCTTGCTATCTATGTGCCAGAACCATGAGTTGGTTGCGAGATCTTTTGGGTTTCACCTCTAGCCTACCCCAACTTGTTTGGGACTAAAGGCTTTGTTGTTGTTGTTGGTGGTGGTGGTGGTGGTGGTGGTTTGTTGAATATTATTTATAGGTGAAAATCATGTGGGAAGATTGATTACACTTAACAACAGAATATAGGAAATCGGAAAACAACTAGATGGAGAAACACAAATTTAGAGTGTGGTTCAAAAATAAAATGGCACACCATTATGAGAAATCGGAAAACAACAAGATGGAGAAACACAAATTTAGAGTGTGGGTCAAAAATAAAATGGCACACCATAATGATATGGGATTTTAACTAGGAAAAGAAATTATACCATGGTCCTGGCAGGTAGCTTGTTGCCTCTGTGAGCTGAATCCACAGTGTCGACCTTTATGTTCACACCGTTGGCAGGCATCTGTAATGTTACTGATGTACCAAGTGAATGTTGTTTCACCAAAGTTGAGGACTGCATTTGCCTTTTCAATGAAGTCATATTCGCCGTAGTTCGGGCCATGTTTATCGTAAGTGAAGGGTATGGGGATGCCTTTAGAAACAGCCATGCAGTCCCGTGGAAGTTCAGAGATGTATGCATAATATGACGCCAAATACCAGAATTGGCTAGTGTTGTTACTAAGACAAGGAGCTGGGCCAGCTATAATATATGGATCTGCTGGAATGAAATCTCTTGAACAACGTACCAGGGTTGTAGCATGTGATGATTGAGGTTGTTTGTACACATCAGTTGCTAAGTTTGCTGACATGAGCTCCTGAAGTGGGCATTGCGTCGATTGTTCCACAAGCGGGATTATGTTAATGACGCGGTGCCTGTAATAGATCGCGGTCACTTTGCAGGAGCCAAGAACATGGTGATCCAGGATTATGTCATCCCCGGAGCATGATAACTGCATGCCAGGTGCGCCACATGATTGTGGGTGGGTTGAAAGCCGGAATGGGAACCGGATTTCTGGCCCATGTTTGCTGCATCGGTGTGATGAACATTTTTTGAAGAAATCTTCATCATCTAGTGCTGCAGCCACATAGGTTTGATAGGTGAGGAGAGAGAGGAATATCAGCGTAACAAGAAGTTTATGCAAGTCCATGGGATGTACTGGAGATGAAGTTGGATGAAGAGAAAACCGGGAGTATAAAAAGATAGCTGTTTGCTTTAATCTCTGATCAGGATTGGGGTGGCTCTTATCACGAGTTACGTGCCTGGGCAGGAATTCCAGCTGCCACTGAAACCTCTGCCATACATTCCGTGGTTCAGAAACTTCTGTGGTTGTACCATTCATGCTGTTTCACCACACATATATTCTTGTTTTTCTTAAAGTGTGTGTCTTGTCAGCAAAATTCTCACATCTAACTGTGGAGGTTTGTATTGGCAAACACAGAGTGTAAGAAGTATTTCAATTACAATTAGACCCATATTTAACTGTGGAGGTTATCTTCTTGGGGAAGAAATTAAAACTTGGAGGAATACATGTAAGTATTTTAAAATAAACTGCTGTAATTGGTGATTGCTACTCAAAAGAATGTGTCAGTGTCACTAAAAAAATATCATCGCACTCATATTTTGTCAATTCTATTTCATTTTTTTCCTTTTTAGTTTGTTGCTTTGAAGTCTTTATTACCCCTGGCTCTCTGTACGTATCCCTGTAATTGTACATGCATTTTGGAACGCTGATTTATTATATATAAGCTGTTGGATTCCACACGTTACTAGAGACTATGACAGAATTGGACTATAATGCTCTTTGACTCTTCCTCTTATGTTAGTCAAGCGATCCTGTCCAACGACATCACAATCATGTATTACCATACTTTAGTGGCTAAATAGCCTTGCTATCCCGTCTGTTCTTCTGTGAACCAATCTTGTTTGGCAGCCATACCCTTATGTGGCCATTTGCCAGCGTGTTTGTGTCTCTGAAGCAGTCTCCCATAGTGATGGCCACTGCTCTCAAGGCCTTCACTGTCTTCTTTGTGCTGGCAGTTCTTGCTCCAAATCAGGTCGAAGGGCAGCATCATCAGCATGGTCGGCCTAGTTGTTCTTCCTTCTTGTGCGGCCCTCTTGGATACGTATCGTCCCCATTTCGTCAGGCCAGTGATCCACCTGGGTGTGGTTATCGATCTTATGAGCTAGTTTGCAGTGATAGCACAGCTACCATTCGCATCGACGATGCAACATACTATGTATCTTCCATAAACTACAGCGATTCTTCCTTCTGGGTCATCGATGCTGAGTTGGATTTACACAATGGATGTCCTCTACCTCGGTGGAATCGGGCTCCCTACCCGTACGAGGATTACGACTTATCCACCTTTGGCCCTCTAATTCAGTGGAACCGGCCTCCCAACCAGGTCGACATGGAAGTCGAATTGGCCCCCCTTGTACGGAGTAAGGCTTGCTTTCTTAAATGCTTTCGGGAAGTAAAAGATAATGGTATGTACATGCCTGTTGCTTGCCTGAGCACCAATGATACTTATGTTTACGTGTTAACTGGTTATGCATCTAACAATATGGAGTATCTCGAGCCTTCATGTGTGTACTTGGCCATGACTCCTTTGTCCCGCGAAAGAGAGTGGCTAGCCAATTCAAGTTATGCAGATGTTGTGACATCCATGAGGAGCGGATTTGCTGTTCAATTCCCCTACAGATATCAGAGCAGGAGCATCAAAGATTGCCTGATAAAATTTGGGTGAGTTCAGGAGTTCGATATCTGTATAGAGTGGTTTTATTTGTTATCTGTAAAAGTATTATACCTGGCTGTCTTTTCAAATAAATTAAGCCCCACTTTCATTTGTTTATTGTGTCGACAGAGGGTATGACATCAGCTTCTTTGGACTGCAAGTATCTAGGGAAGGCATCGTGGAATTTGTTAAGTTCATTTGCAGCTTTGCTTTCTGGATCTGCGCATTTGGCATAGCTGGTTTGGGTTACGCCTCACCATACATAGCGACCCTCATCTGGATTGTGAAGTTAATTGCTGGTATTGACAATGTTGTGCTCTTAGCTGCAGTTTCTTCCACCGCGTCTTATGCATGTGCATACGCATCAAACTAACTTGTTCATGCAGTGCTATGCAGGTTCGTGTTGGCACCGCTGGCTGTGTTGATTTTCCTTGTCTACAAGTACTGGAAAACAAGAATAACAATCGATGCAGTCGAGAAATTCCTCCGAATGCAGCAAATGCTCGTCCCGATAAGGTACGCCTACACTGACATCACCGCAATCACAAGCCATTTCAGAGACAAGCTGGGCCAAGGTGGCTACGGCTCGGTGTACAAGGGTGTGCTACTCCCAGGTGATCTCCATGTTGCCGTCAAAATGCTAGAGGGAAATTCTAACTGCAACGGAGAAGATTTCATCAACGAGGTCTCCACCATCGGCAGGATCCACCATGTCAATGTGGTCCGTCTCGTGGGGTTCTGCTCAGAGGAATTGAGAAGGGCTCTGGTTTATGAATACATGCCTGGAGGTTCTCTTGACAAGTACATCTTCTCATCAGATAAAGAGAAGACCTTTTCCTGGGACAAGCTCAACGAGATTGCTTTGGGCATTGCCCGAGGGATCAACTACCTGCATGAGGGCTGCGAGATGCAGATTCTGCACTTTGACATCAAGCCGCACAACATCCTTCTTGACAGCAGTTTTGTCCCAAAAGTTGCTGATTTTGGTCTCGCCAAACTGTACCCAAGGGGCAACAGTTTTGTGCCATTGAGCGCCTTACGCGGAACAATTGGATACATAGCTCCAGAGATGATATCTCGGAGCTTTGGTGTCATATCAAGCAAGTCTGATGTTTACAGCTTTGGGATGCTGCTTCTGGAGATGGCTGGAGGAAGAAGGAATGCTGATCCAAATGCCACGAACTCTAGCCAGTCTTACTACCCATCATGGGTATATGACCAGCTAACTGAACAAAAAGTGGGTGAGATATCTCCCGTTGATGAAATGCATGAGTTGGAGAAGAAGCTATGCATCGTTGGATTATGGTGCATTCAGATGAGGTCTCAAGATCGTCCGACGATGAGCGGGGTTATAGAGATGTTGGAAGGTGGCGCCGACAGCTTGCAGATGCCTTCTAGACCATTCTTCTGTGACGAAGGGCACACCCATGTTGAGGATTCCTACCATCTGTCATCGGAGTTGAACACAATCTCTGAAGAGGATGAGTGAAAATATATCCGTGTGATGCAATGCATGAGTCATGAGGTGATGCACTTGGCTCATGAAAAGCTAAAGTTATGGTTGTAGTTGTATAGATATCATGAAATAACTGTTTCCGACTGCTGCGAACTTTTACCGGGAAACATGTAGTCGCTACCAGTTAGAGGATGGAGTCCTCCACCTTCTCTACCCATTCTAAAATGTAATTCTTCCTGGAAGACATATTATTTGAATATATTATGTGAGTAATAGCTTGTGAAAAGCTGGGTTGCTATTGCTCCTGCCGTGGAAACATCATTAGCAAAGAGTAAAATACATGGTTGGTCCATGAACTTGTCGACGAGGTTCACTTTGGTCACCGTACTTTCGGAATACCATTTTACAGTAACTAAATACGCATATATATTCATCTACGGTCACTGCTGCCAGGAACGCGGTGTATTTGTCGACGTGGCACTTGCAGGTCCACATGTCAGCTCCCCCATTCTGTTACATTTTACACACACAAAAAAACCCACCCGACCCGACCCAAAATCGGCGGCGATACCGCCTCTGGGGCACGCCGGAGCGCGTCTTCCCGCCTCCCTGCGCTGCCGCTGGTCTCTCTTCCTACCAATTCGTTCTCTTCGACACGCCGCGTGCAGGCACCCCTGCTCCATGGATGGCACTGTTGGAGCTGCAACCTTGCAGCCCCGCTTCTTCTTCCTCAACTCACTCTCTCTCTCAAATCTTTCTTCTCACGTGGTGATTCACACACAGCCACAACACATGCACGCACACACACTAAGGGAGAAGCACAGCTTGCTTTGCCGTGAGGCACTTCCCCTTGATGACACAGTGGCTACACTCTTTCTCTCCCCGCAGCCTCAGTGTTCTCATTTATGGCTTAAATAGAAGTACAAGATAACTACTCGACCCACTATCTTCTGGCATCACACCACACCAGCCACTACTAACGAACTAGTACCAGAAGGGGAAAAAGGGCATGATCTCAGAAATAATTTGTACTGTTAAATGAACTCTGTACGTGGCAGTGTCCAGTTTCCTCCTATTATCGCCCAGTGTAATAATTTGTGCTGCTAGGTCGGTCATCTTGTTAAGTATTTCGACAGTTTTCCACAGCCTGAAGAAGATCGTACGCGGTAGCAGTCAAAATCATGGAGGAATTCAGAGTTTCAACTTGGAATGTGACCGGAGACTTGCTGCCGTCCGGTCCCGTATCACCAAAAGTAAATGGCCGGATAATGACCAGTCCGCTAGTGGATAGATTATTGGACAGCAGAGGCGACCTCACTCTCAGGGCAAAGAATTTCTGCCTCTGCGTCCCAATCTGTAGTCATGTGAGCCTATGAATGAGCTGTTGATTGAAACCGGGTTCAGTCGTTCAGATAGGTAAAGATTACATGTGCCCTGCCCAATCGATCTAGGTCTAGGAATGAACAAGATTCACGGGAAATCGACAAGGAACAAGGGGGGAAAGTAGCGAGGGTTTTTATATCTTTTTTATATTTGTATATATAGAATATTAGTTTGAAACTTTGAATGTCTTCCAGACAAATCATGAATTAAAGCACGTGTTACAACCGAGCGAGCTGGTGTTTATAAAGCCGGCCGGAACGACTTGACCGATTGGATTATCTCATGATCAAACTAAATCGGTATGACACCATCGGGCGAACAGATTGGATGCAGATTGGATCAAATTATTTTCCATACAAACCACGTTCGGGCTAGATTTGCCCACCTAGCATTCTGCTTTATTGTAAATACTGTTGAGCAATGTCCTGGCATTCAGCTACTTGAAGCATTTTTCTGTCTTTCTAGTGTTAAATCATGCAGTGCCGTAGCTTGTTCCGGTCCACCCTACGGTTGCCCGATATTAATCTCAAGGAACAACAAAAAAATACTGGTGGGTCATGAGTTAACGACCTCATTAGACCCGCTGTGATGACATGCTTTTCAACTCCTAGCTGAGAATAGTACACGGAAATATAAGTTCAGATGGTACATGGGGCTGAAACTCTAAGCCTATGAGAGGAGCTGCCAAGCAAAACCATGTAAAACGACAAGATACAACGGAATCGGACACCCAGGAAAGCTGAAGCCAAAGCTGAAATCCCCCTGATCAGGTAATCAAAAGCATCTTCTTGCATTAGAAATTGAGCTAGACTACGATACACTGCCAACCACATTGATGCAACGCGACAAACTCGGGGAGAACTGCAGCAGCCATTCCTTCACCTGGAGAAACAAACTCATTATCAGCTCATCAACATAGAAAGAAGCTCCATAGCACATATCATATCTCAGCCGATATCTCTTAGAAATCATGATGAAAACAAAATAAAGGGTTATTTATTCGTTTGCCACTAAAGGCCGTCGAGTGCTCAGTTTTGCCACTAGCTCGAAAGGGTGCTCAGTTTTGCCACTACATAGAGCGCAGGTGCTATGGCGAGGCCAAACGGCCAAATTTGGCCCGATTCCGTCCAGTGGCGTTAGTGAGAGGGTGGGTCCAGATCTTACATGTGGGACCGGGCAACTTAGAACTTACAGGTGGGACCGGGTTAGTTTGCCAGATCGACACGCTCACCGGCCGCGCCTGGCTCACCGCCTCAGCACTGCCCTGCTCCCGCGACACGCTCCGGCGGCACGCTCACCACTGCCCTGCTCCCGCGACCACCTACCTCGCCGCCCTCTTCTCGGACGCCCCCTCCTCGGAGGCCACCTGCTCCGCCGCCCCCTCCTCGGACGCCATCTGCTCCGCCGCTATTGCGACGCCACCGTAGGGGCGGTTGTTCCGCCAGTGCGCCCGCCACGTGGTCGACGAAATGGCGAGCGGCAGCGATGAACATGGCGAGGCAGGCATCGGCCCGGAGACCCTCCACATCCACGACTGGGTTCCGAGGGGTAAGTGTTGTGACCATTAAGCTTTTTTGTGCATTGATTTTGGTTGATTTTGCGGTATCTTTTGCGGTTTGATTTTGGATTTTGGTGTGCTGATTGCGTTTCTTTGCTCATGGCATAGGATGGAGATGCGGTTTGCTTTCTTGTTGAACATTAGAAGGGACTGGTACATCATGGATGCAAAGAATAGGAAGAAATTTCAAGGAGGGTTCGATTATCCGTTGCCGGTGGATTGTAATTGGAGTTTTAGACAATTTGCGGAGGTAATTTGTAGTCCATATCCTTGGGGTATGCATGATGAAGTGGAGTTCCGATACTATGATGGAGGAAGTGAATGGGTGAAAGTGAGTAATGATGCAGAGCTCGCTACCATGTTTGCTAAGCATAAGGGGAAAGGGCAATTTCATGTGAGGCTGCAAAATGATGTGATTGTGCCGGCACTTGGACCTTCTCGAGCAGAATCATGTCGTCGTAATGGCAGCTCTAGCCAGAACAGTTCAGGACCTTCAGTTAGTGCACGGCGACATGGTGGCTCGACAAGCGTGGGCACCGGCAGTAGGGTCCCCAGAGAAGTGGAGCCTGACTATGTAGATGATGAAGAGAGGCTATATTCTTATGTAGTTCAGAATTTACGACGGGCATGTCGTGCTGAAAACCAAGATGAGGCTGAGAATGATGTTTCTATGATAGATGACGAGGAAGGTGAGGAAGAAGACCTTCCACCTATTCAATGGGACCCTGAGAACCCTCAGATGGAAGAAGGTTCCATCTTTTCATCCATGAGTGAGTGCAGAAATGCACTTGTGACCTACTGCATCAAGGCAGAACGGACATTTCAAATTGACAAGAGCGATACTGTACGTTACAGAGTGCACTGTCCGACTGATGATTGTCCATGGAGGATGCACGCATCTAAAATGCGAAATAGCACAAATGTTCAAGTCAAAGTAAACCCTTTTAGGCACACATGCCTGGAATCAACTCTTAGAAAGGAAATAATTAATAGAGCCAAGTCAAGATGGGTGGCTAAAGAAGTAAAGCGATGGGTGACAGAAAACCATCAAGTGGGTACAAAGGAGTTGCAGAATAAGCTAAAAGAAAAGTTTAAGATAGATTTACCATACATGAGGGTGTTCAATGGTAAACAACATGCTATGGAATCTATTTATGGTAATTGGTATGAAAGTTTCAAAATGTTGTATTCATTCAAGGGTGAAGTGGAGAGGACCAGCCCAGGTAGTATTGTAGATATTGACCACCACTCCGTGGAGTACAGATTAAGGGGAGTGACAATGACCAAAGAATGCTTCAGGAGGGTTTTTGTATGTTTTGAGGCTTGTCGCCGGGGGTTTTTGGAAGGCTGCAGGCCCTATTTAGCTATTGATGCAACTTTCCTCACAGGGAGGTTTAAAGGGCAGTCAGTGGCAGCTTGTACAGTTGATGGACATAATTTTGTATTTCCAGTTGCATACGGTGTGCTTGAGACAGAGTCTGAGGAGAGCTGGACTTGGTTTTTGCAGAATTTTCGCCGGGCTATTGCACATCCCAATGGGTTGGTAATTCATACAGATGCATGCAAGGGTTTAGAAGTGGCCGTGGATAATGTGTTCCCTGGAGTAGAGCATAGGGAATGCATGCGTCACCTTGCTGTAAATTTTGGGAGGAAATTCAAAGGAAAGGTGTATGCCGACAATTTGTGGCCAGCATCTTTGACTTGCAGTGTGAAGAAGCACAACTACCACATGAGGCAGTTATACAAGAATAACAAAGTGAAGGAATTTTTGGAAACACACCACTCCAAGATATGGGCGAGAAGCCAATTCAGTGACCTGAGCAAAGTTGACTATGTGCACAACAATCTTGCAGAGTCTTTCAACTCAACGATCCGAAAACTAAAGGGTCTATATTTAGTTGATTTGCTTGACAAGATAAGGATAGAATACATTAAGAAGTTTCATGTTCGTGCAGGAATTGCCGCGGCAAAATTCATGGGCCACATTATCATCCCTTCGGTGATGAATAAATTGAAGCAGAAAACAAGAGGCTTGGAAATGGACATGACTCTTTGCTCGGCCACCACAGCAGAGGTATCATTTTTGGATAAAGAGAAGAGGGAATGGAGATATCCAGTGGATTTAGAAGCTAGAACTTGTAGCTGTAGACAATGGCAGATAACTGGGTTGCCATGCATTCATGCTTTGTTTTTCATCACTACTCTCTCAGGTCAAGCAGGGAACATACAACAGTATGTGCATAAATACTACTCTGTTGCAAGGTTTAAAGCCACATATGCTCATGCCTTACCTGCTCTGGAGGGAAAACAATAATGGGACATAGTGGACCCTGGTTTCAAGCTGTGTGCTCCAATTCTGAAGAGAGCAGCAGGTAGACCGAGGAAGAGTCGAATTAGACCTCGCAGCGAAGGATCTGGACTTGGAGCAAGGAAGCATAAGTGCACAAGGTGTGGTGGGTCAGGTCATTTTGCAAAGTATTGTGATAATGCAGTAGATCCAGCGTTCGGAGAGTGTTTCGACGATAAAAATGAAGATCAGCAGCCGGTTGATCAAAATGAGGCGCCAAGTGATGATTCTGGAAATGATCAAAATGAGGCTCCATTTGAGGCTAAGCAACCTGATGTTCCATTTGAGGCTGAGCAAAATGATGTTCCATTTGAGGCTGAGCAAAATGATGTTCCAATTGTTGGTGAGCAAAATGATGCTCCAATTGATGGTGAGCAAAATGATGCTCCAATTGAGGCTCCAAATTCTGTGGTTGTGAGTTCTACTTGGTATGTAATTCTTGCCAATACTATTGTGAGTTCTACTATTTTGAGCAAATTAATTCCAACCCGATATGTTTTTTATTGTATAGCTCTGTGGTAGGTTCAAACAAAGTGGCAGTGAGCTCTGAGGTACTTGAGGTACCAACAACCAAGAGGAGAAGAGTAGAAGAGAAGAGCAGAGGGAGAAAAGTGGTGGCAATGAGCACAAGGATCACAAGGAGCAAAGTGCCAGCAAGAAGCACAAGGACCAAAAAGAAGCCCTTACGCTTTGGAGATGATTGAGTGGGAACCAAGTAGAATTTATGAAACATTATGAATGTTATTCTATTTGTGTGTAATGATGTTGGACCTATGTTAGAATTATGTTTGAATAATGCTGGAATTATGTTTAAATTTGAACCAAACTTCAAATTTGAACCAAACAATGATAAACTTGTTTGACATGCTATTTGGATGTTGCAATGCTTTCCAAACAATGGTAAACTTGTTTGTTATAACTTGGACATCAATCCGAGCCCATTTTTCAAAGTACACTCACATTTATGAAAAATGTGCTAAAAAGGAGCTCCAAAGGTAGGGTAAACGGCCTCATTTGTAAGCAAGCTTTTTTTTGACCTTCATTAAATTAGCCAAATGGCTTTCTTGCCCTTAGTATATGACATAAGAAGACTATGTGCACAGGTTTTTCATTTTTTTGATTTTTTTTGAATTTTTTATGCTCATTTGAATATTGGTCAAACCTAACTTTGACCAACATTTAATCTTTTTTGAAACATGAAAATGAAAAACTAAGCCTGCATCCTTCTTAGTCACTCCAAAAGGAAGCTTTGTGTGGGTTTTGACACTTTTCAAGTTCCAAAACCTAAACCACCTCTCTTCACCCTTGACTTCATACGACAGAGTTCTAGATATCACACTATATACATGATTTTTTTTGTTTGAACATATGTAGATCATGTTTATCAACTTTAGTGGTTAGTATATGACATAAGAAGACTATGTGCACAGGTTTTCCATTTTTTTGATTTTTTTTTGATTTTTTATGCTCATTTGAATATTGGTCAAACCTAACTTTGACCAACATTTAATCTTTTTTGAAACATGAAAATGAAAAACTAAGCCTGCATTCTTCTTAGTCACTCCAAAAGGAAGCTTTGTGTGGGTTTTGACACTTTTCAAATTCCAAAACCTAAACCACCTCTCTTCACCCTTGACTTCATACGACAGAGTTCTAAATATCACACTATATACATGATTTTTTGTTTGAACATATGTAGATCATGTTTATCAACTTCAGTGGTTAGTATATGACATAAGAAGACTATGTGCATAGGTTTTCCATTTTTTTGATTTTTTTTTGAATTTTTTATGCGCTAGTCAAAGTTTTTGAAACATCTTTGACTGGCTACAAACCATAGCGCGGAACACCATCCGTCCGATATAACCCCAGTCCTGAACTGTAGCCGTCCGATCGATCTTCTAGAAGGAATCTGCGAGCAGGCGACGTGCGATCCGCGGTCTGCTGGTTCTTGACTCTGATTGGCTGGACGGCAGCCATCCGATTGTTCATCTGCGGCCACGGTTAGGGGCGATCCACGCGGAGCTCGTTCTGCGCTGTGATTGGGTAGACTCATTTTTTTGCTCTTTTTTTCCGCACCACGCATGGATGCTCAACGTGCTCTCTAGTTGGGCCGTGTCGCGGTACGGGGCGCGCCTGTGTCCGTTGGGCAATGCCGTTCTCAGCCTTTTCAGGCACGCGCGGGAAATGACGAGAGGCGGGACGCTGCATGCTGGACCTGAGCGGGAGGCGGCGACGCAGCATGCCTGTGTGGGAGGCGGCGACGCTGCATGCATGCGCGGGAGGCAGTGACTCAGCTACGCATGGGACGCTGCATGCATCGTTGGACGCGCCATCACCTAGCTCGTTTCAGCTACGCACGCAGTGACTCAGCTATGCACGCGTCACTGCATCGTGGTTTCAAGACGGCTCCGGATACACACGCGCACTGTTCTCCACGACGACTGCTCCGGATACCCACGCGCACCGCTTGGTGCCATTGGCAACCCTAACGGCACCCACCTCTCTTCCTCTTCCTCTTCCTCTCCTTTAAAAGGGGCCTATCTTCCTCTTCCTCTCGCACACACCACCCACCTCTCTTCCTCTTCCTTTCCCTATCCCAAGCACCACCCAGCCGGCCGAGAAGATGCAGTACAATGGACCGACCTTCCGTCATCCGCGTACCACACCGGAGTAGCGGTACGCTCCGGGCACGGTCGTGGAGACCACGCTCCGCGTGTGGGCACAGTCCAGGTGGAGGGGCGCCGTCGATCTCGTAGAAGACTTCCTCGCCGAGGGCTACGCCCACCTCCCACGGGGCGCGCCAGTCATGTACCGCCTCAACGTGGTTCGTGATGGTGTCGCCCTCAAGCTGCTCACGGTCACCTTCACCAACCCGTTCGACGCGTATGAGCTCCTCGGCGAGGTCTTCTGGTGCGGATGCGAGTCCATCTTCTTCACCAACTACAACATCTTCACCAACATCACCAGCATCTTCCCCACCAGGAACCACATGCACTGCCTCCCATACGACAAGTGAACACGGTGGTGAAGAAGGTGATGCGGAAAAGAAGAAGATGTTCTCCGGCAGCTTGTCATGTTTTTATCATTTTATTTCCTATGTCATTTGTCGTGCCGTGTCTCATGTCCGTCCCATGAACTCGTCTATCTAGCCATCTAGCTAGGGTACCCATCTATCTAGCCATCTAGGGTACCCATCTATCTAATATATTGTCATGTTATTATGTGTACTTTGGTGATCATGCTACTTTGCATCTTATATCTAAGTTATTATGCGTGATAATAAGTATTACTGATTTATTCTTTTCATTTTTGATATGCATAGAGATTAGATGTGTAAAACCTCAAAAATATTATTCAACTCTCTATTATGCTTATTGAAACAAACAACAATATGGCCTATAACCTTCTTTACAAGCTTCTCAAATTTTTGTTAACCCTACCACTGCTAGTGTTGAGAGGGTATTTTCTTCATCACCTTTTGTGAAATAATATCTTTACAATGGTGATACCATTATTTACAATGGTCCATATGTACTTTTATTTACATGCTCTTTTTATTTTTCTCAAAATCCATGGATATCTTTATTTTCTCATAATCCACCGTGCACAAATGTTCACCCTATCCCTGCAATTGGGTTTTATCTACCGTGCACAAATGTTCACCCTATCCACCGTGCACAAATTTGATTGTCTATAGAAGAGACAACTCACCATTTGATAACTTTGATAACTGCAGTCAACCATATTAATATTCCAGATTATGTGTAAACGGAAGAAACACTGAATAAAGATATCGGCATCAAATTTCTCTTAGTAGATCAAATTTCTATAGAAGAGACAACTCACCATTTGATAACTCACCATTTCTCTTATGCAGAAAACCAATTGCAAAAAAACACACTACAAGATCATGCACAAATACGACATGCTCCTGTATAAATCACAAACACGACATACGTTTTTTCAATCCTAAACCAAATAATGATTTTACTATACCTACCATTCTTCCCTACGATTCTCAATATCTTTCTATTAGCCCCACCGGTTACAAGCACAAGGCCCTGAACGCTGCGAAACCACTCTGTCCTGGGTTCGAATCCCAGACGCACCCCCCTTTTTTGGTTTATATTTTTTGAGCCTTCTCATTGCCCATCCTTAATGGGCCTAATTGGATGGAGTTGGCCCATTAGTCAAGGAGACACACTGAGATACTTTTTTTTAACAGAAACCTTTTTCCATTTAGTCTATCAAATTCTAGCTATCAAATTCCTCCCAAATTCATGCCTTCTAATACAATTTCAACATTACAACCACTGCAATTACCATAACACCTATAAATGCCCAAACGTAATTGCTAATTTGTGCTTCTTCGAGCTTCCTAATCTTCTGATTCAAACTCCTGAGCTCAATAGCTACCTCCGTCTCCTCTGCCTGAGCTCGCGCTGCGGCCGCTGCCGTCTCTGGCAGTTCATGCATCAGCATCTGGATCAGAGCATCGACCCAAAGAAAGAAACATCTTACCTGCATGAACGCAAAAAACAGATCAACCATTGCTCAAAAATCCCGACCACAAAATAATGAAACTGCCCTAATTCTTACCCTCTTCTCGCTGCACACATAAAATGGACGATTAGGGTTCTTCTCTGTGCGTGAAATCCAACGAACAACTTCCGCCCGACACCGCGGACAGAGGAAGATCGGGATCTCCAAGCTCGCCGGAATATCGATCCGCGAGGTGGCGCGGGAGCTAGAAGAAGACATGGATCTCGATTCGCGACCGCCCGGAGCCGCAGGTGATCTCAAAGCCTCGGGGCAAGGCCGACACCGCCCTCTCAGTCGCCCGCGCTCTGTAGGGCACATGGTCGAGCACTCTGTCAGTGGCTCCGCGCTACTAGAAAGCGGCACTTCCCGTCGACCGCCCTCTCGGTCGCCCGCGCCTGGCTCCTCGCTACCAACAGGGGTTGATTCCCATATATGCGCTTGGCTGATTTCTGCTCACCGATGCGAGCTCCGGCGGCGCGTTCCGGCGCTTTTATCCCCACTACGAACGGTTTGCGGTCCAACGGCTACTGGGTCCCACAAGCCGCGCCCACCAACGGTCTGGTCTTCAAGCCACGCTTGGTCCCACCTGACAGGGATGAGTCAACCACCATTGACCTAATAGAGACGGGAAGCATCACGGAATGAGTGCTTGCGTGAACACTAGGGGCAAAACTGAGCACCATTCTCCACTGAGGGCAAAACTGAGCATACGACGGCCTTTAGTGGCAAACGAATAAATAACCCCAAAATAAATCCTCGAAGCATTTTGACACTATCATTTGTTGAGGTGGGGGAGTTCAAACTGCAAACAATGTTTAATGACAAACCCAAACTACTAAGTTTTTTCTAGGGCTTCTCGCACTAGAGCTCTGAAGCTGGTTTCTGCACAAAGCGAGTTAATTCCAAAAAACCACCACATTTGTGCCTGAAATACGTAAACCCACCACAATTGGGCCAAATTGCAGAAATCCACCAGTTTTGTGGAGATTCGATGCAATGTGCACTGATTGTCCAATTTCTGCTGGCTAACACAAATTCTGACAGGTCCGGCCCACAGTCAGAGGCTTACGTGGCGAAGTGAGACGGTCGAATCGGACTACCGTTGGGCGGGCGTTAACTGACGGCTGGGTCCCACCATCCAGGGGGTAAGTACCGGTCCCCCTCCCTCCTCCCGCCACGTCCTCAGTCTTCTTCCTCCTAACTCTCTCCCGAGCTGAGCACTGGAGCGCCGCCGCCGCCTGGGGATCTGCCGCCGCGTTCCGTACGGGCTGCCGGAGAGGATAGCTATGCCCAGCTGGGGCGATGGCTCGTACTCGAACAACTCCATCCTCGAGGTAAGTTGGCCGCCGTCGGTTTCTAGGGTTTGAGATCTGGAAGTTTATAGATCTGTGCGATTCTTTCAATTTCTTGTGCTCCAGCTGAGATTTGAATTCTTCCCGTGACTAATAGGACCTAACCCCCATGGACTATGCTCCAGAGACCACTGAGGACCGTCTTTCACAGGCATCGCAGTAGGATGTGGCACTGTTTGCAGAGTGCACAACCTAGAGCCGCGCAAATGTGTGGCCTTTGAAGGATCTGACACTGGGCATCGATTCCTGATATGCCAAGTCAAGAATGTGAGTTCATCTGTACCAAACTGATTTTGTGCTAGTTTGGATGTTTGCATCATTTGATTTAGGAGACAGTGAACATTATTTGCATCATTTGTGCTAGTTTGGATGGTTGCATCATTTGATTTAGGAGACAGTGAACTAGGAGTTATCAATATTTTATAGCTCACTGAAATAATAGTGGTAGTCTTCACTGAAATAAGAGCTCACTGAAATAATAGTGAAAGTCTTCACATTATTTGATATAATGTAGTGCTAATCTACACTGAAAAAATTATGTTGTGTTCAGTGCTCTATATGTTTGGACTGAATGTTTCTGTTCTAAATTAATTTGTAGGATCTGGAGAATTGTGGTTTCCATTCTTGGGTAGATGATGAGTGGTGTGATACAATGAAGCATTGTCTGCTGAAAGTTTGGGGAATGTATCATAGCAGCAATAG
The DNA here is from genome assembly GCA_007115705.1 of Dactylis glomerata. Classification (NCBI taxonomy): domain Eukaryota; kingdom Viridiplantae; phylum Streptophyta; class Magnoliopsida; order Poales; family Poaceae; genus Dactylis; species Dactylis glomerata. Next base: position 601,234 of record QXEO01001109.1, read on the forward strand.
TATGAGGATTGATGAGAAATTAGAGCATGGTAAATTCATTGAAAAACTTGCAGCAGAGAAGAGGAAGCTAGAGAAGAAGCATGCATCTCTGCTGGAAGAGGTAAGGACTTGGGCAGATGGTACAGAGAGGAAGGTGATGCAGAAAAACTATCAGAAGATCAAATCTGGTGAGCTTGATGAACTTGAACAGCTGAGGAAGGAAGTGGCTGAGTTGAAGCAGGTGCAGAAAACACAGGCTGACATGATGAAAGCCAACAAGATGGACTGGGAGAAAGAAAGGCAACAACTAAAGGAAGAGAAGAGGAAGGTGGAGTTTGCACTATATGATGTGGTGCAGGTGAACACTGTCAACAAGTCCAAAGTGGAGAGGATCACTGCTATCTGCAATGAGTAATCCAAATATGTAATGCTATGTTGTAATAGTTGTTATCTGGTTAGTGGACTGTAAGGTGTAAACCTCTGTATATGGAGGTAGAATCTCTAAATTTTAACCTGTGAGCTGTAAACCTCTTTATAATGAGGTAGATGTTTAAATTAGAACCTGTATGTGTGAACCTCTTTATATTGAGGATGAATGTCCAACTTTGAACCTTATGTTGTGATTTATTAGAATTATGAAGGTTAGTGGTAGTATCTTGTGGATTGTTGTCAACGAGTGGTATCGACAACCATCTTTAGCATCTATAAATAAATGGTTGTCGACGAGTGGTATCGACAACCATCTTTAGCATCTATAAATAAATGGTTGTCGACGAGTGGTATCGGCAACCATCTTTAGCATCTATAAATAAATGGTTGTCGACGAGTGGTATCGACAACCATCTTTAGCATCTATAAAAGCTAGTGGTTGTCGACGAGTGGTATCGACAACCATCCAAAGCATCTTTTTAAAATATAGAGTTGTCGACGAGTGGTATCGACAACCATCCACAACATCTATAAATAATATAGAGTTGCCGACGAGTTGTATCGACAACCATCCAAACCATCTATAAACATTTGTTTAGGTTGTCGAGACCCGTCGAGGGTTCTCGACAACCATCCACAACCATCTATAAACATTTGTTTAGGTTGTCGAGACCACTCGAGGGTTCTCGACAACCATCCACAACCATCTATAAACATTTCTTTAGGTTGTCGAGACCACTCGAGGGTTCTCGACAACCATCCACAACATCAATGAGGTGGTTTGCCATACCTTCTGCCTATCAGAGATGATAGTGTAGTTGCCAAATTTTCCTAACTCCCCTCCAATGGCTGCCTTCAGTTGGCTCAGGAACCAGCACCAACTAGCTTTATCTTCTTTGTAAACTAGACCAAATGCAATTGGAAAATGTTGTTATTGCCATCTCTCCCAGTTGCAGCAAGGATTTGCTGTCCTGTAGTCAACTTGACAAAACAGCCATCCAAACCTGAGACAGATAAGCAAGACAGATAAGCAATGCATTCAAGAAAACAAACAACAAGGAAACAAACTTGTAGCAAACAAAGAAACATACAACAAGGAAACTTACCAATGAATGGTCTGCATCCATTCAAAAAACCTTCAATTGATGCATTCAAGCACATGAACAGCCCATGAAACCTAGGGTTGTTGCTAGGGTTTTCAGGTTGCATCCTGGTAGTGACAATGCATCTGCTGCCAGGGTTGGTTTGAATGACAGTGTTCAGATAGTCTCTAATCCTCCTGTACTGCTCTACATGATCACCAAGCACAACTCTTACTGCTTCATTCTTTGCCCTGTAGGCCATAGTTCTTGGGACACACACACCATGCTTGTCCTTTGCATTCTCAATTATGGTGTCTACTTTGGTGGTAACATTGATACGTCTCAAACGTATCTATAATTTTTGATGCTCCATGCTTGTTTTTACACCATTTGCCTACTGTTTCGTTACACTTAGTGGCACTTTTATGCATTTTCCGGAACTAACCTACTAACAAGTCGCCACAGTGCCAGTTCCCTGTTTTCTGCTGTTTTTGTGTTTCAGAAGTGATACACAGGAAATATTCTCAGAATTGGATGAAACAAGTTCCTGAAGTCTTATTTTACCCGGAAGCTTCCAGAGATCCGAAGAGGAGTAGGAGGGGGCCACAGGGGCCCTACACACTAGGCCGGCCTAGGAGGGGGGCCACAGGGGCCCCACACACTAGGCTGGCACGGCCAGGGCCTGGGCCGCGCCAGCCAGGTGTGAGGCCACCTGGCTCCACCTCTGATATCGCCCCTTCGCCTATAAAGACCCCCCGACAGAAAAAACCTAAGTACCTGATCAATTTTCTAGAACACATCGCGATCCGCCACCGCCGTTGACCCAAAGATCGGGAGGGTCCAGAAGCTCTTCCCGGCACCCTGCCGGAGAGGGGAATCGCCACCGGAGGTCTTCTTCATCGCCATGCTTGCCTCTGGAGCGATGAGTGAGTAGTCTACCTTAGACTATGGGTCCATAGCAGTAGCTAGATGGTTGTCTTCTCCACCATGTGCTTCATGTTTAGATCTCATGAGCTGCCCTACATGATTGAGATCACTGTTATGTAATTCTACATGTTTGGTTTGTTGGGATCCTATGAATATTGGTGTTATGATTGAGTTGCTGTACTAAAATATATCTTATGTTATCTCTATGTTGTTTATGATCTTGCATGCTCTCCGTTGTTAGTAGCTATCTTGCCCGAGTAGTTGCTAGTGACTCTAAGAGGGGGTATTTATGCTCGATAGTGGGTTCATGCCTCTATTTAACCTGGGGGAGTGACAGAAACCTCTAAGGTTGTAGATGTGCTATTGCTACTAGGGAGAAAACAACATTCATATGCTCAAGGGCATATGCTTTGTTTACATTACACACTTTGCTTAATGCAATTATCTGTTGTTCGCAACTTAATACTCATGGGGTGTTCGGACGATATCCCCGTGAGTGGATTATTAGTCATAGATGCAGTTGGATGGTGGTCTATGTATTTTGTTGTAATGCCCAGAGTAAATCTCATAGTGATCTTCTTGACTTATCACATTTATCTTTATTCTATCAATTGCCCAACTATAATTTGTTTACCTAGCATGTGTTATTTATCTAATGGAGAGACACCACTAGTGAACTATGGACCCCGGTCCTATTTCCATCATATTGCTATCACTTATTTACTTTACTCGCACTGTTTACTTTACTCGCATACTCTACTGTTTTCCACTCGATACGCTCATAACCTTTGTTTCAAGCAAACCGGTGAGATTGACAACCTCATCGCAAGTTGGGAGCAAAGTACTTGGTTGTGTTGTGTGCAGGTTCCGCGTTGCAGCTAGCAAGCAAAGCTTGGACGAGGTGCCATATATAAATTGTCCGAAGCTGTCGCAAACTAGCAAGCATCACCTTCAGCCGTTTGTCTCTCCTCTCCAAGATCGACATACCTTGGTTTCTTAACTGAGGGAAAATCAGCTGCTATACTCATCACACCTTCCTCTTGGGGTTCCCAACGGGCTGGTCATTCATCACGCACAAGGATCATCAGCTGTTTTTCTGGCGCCGTTGCCGGGGAGGAAGTAGAAGACTTCTGCGAGGGGAGTTTTCACACGCACATCTTTTACTTTGTTATTGTTTTGCTTTACTTTATTTATTTTACCTGCATCGTTTTATATCAAAAACCCAAAAAAATTAGAATCCTTGGTAGTTGTTTTTACTTATCTGCTTTTAGTTTTGCTGAAATGGCCAATCCTGAAAACACCAAGTTGTGGGACTTTACTAGCACGAACAATAGCGATTTTATCTGCACTCCTATTGCACCACCTGCTCCTGCTGCAAACTTTTATGAGATTAAGCCTGCCTTGTTGAACCTTGTTATGAAAGAGCAATTCTCTGGTGCTAGTACTGAAGATGCTGCAGCTCATCTCAACAATTTTGTTGAGCTATGTGAGATGCAGAAATATAAGGATGTAGAAAGTGATATTATTAAGCTCAAGTTGTTTCCTTTTTCTTTGAGAGGAAAAGCTAAAGATTGGTTGCTGTCTTTGACAAAGAATAGTATTGATTCATGGGCTAAGTGTAAGGATGCTTTTATTGGTAGATACTATCCTCCAGCTAAGATTATATCTCTGCGTACCAATATTATGAAGTTTACTCAGTTTGATAATGAACATGTTGCTCAAGCTTGGGAAAGAATGAAATCTATGATAAAGAATTACCCCACTCATGGACTGACTACTTGGATGATTGTCCAAACTTTTTATGCAGGACTGAATTTTTCTTCAAGGAACCTACTTGATTCAGCTGTTGGAGGCACTTTTATGTCCCTTACCTTGGGCACCGCAACAAAGCTACTCAACAACATGATGGTAAATTATTCCGAATGGCACAACGAGAGAGCTCCACAAGGTAAGAAGGTAAATTCTGTTGAGGAAACCTCTTCCTTGAGTGATAAGATTGATACCATTATGGCTATGCTTGCTAATGATAGGAATCATGTTGATCCTAATAATGTTCCTTTAGCCTCTTTGGTTGCTCAAGAAGAGCATGTTGATGTGAATTTCATTAGAAACAGTAATTTTAACAACAATGCTTATAGGAACAAGTTTGCTAGTAACAATTATAGGCCGTATCCTTCTAGTAATAGTTATGGTAACTCTTATGGTAATTCCTCCAACAACACTAGGGCCGCGCCCTCCGAGCTTGAGGTAATGCTCAAGGACTTCATCGGTAAGCAAACTGCTTTTAACAAGTCTGTTGAGGAAAAGTTAGGCAAAATTGATATTCTTGCTTCTAAAGTTGATAGCCTTGCTCATGATGTTGAACTTCTGAAATTAAAAGTGTTGCCTAATGATGTGAAAGAGAACAATGTTTTTGCTACCGCTAATGCTATTCAAGTTGGAATTGATGAAAATATTAGATTGTTTGCGGAATTGCATGCCAGGTGGGAAAGAGAAGATGAGATGGCTAGAGAGATGAAGGTATGTACCATTACTACCTCTAATGATGCTGCTCCTAGTGCTAGCAATCCTCCTACTTTGATTGGTGTAGAGAAAACCCCCACTCCTTGTGTTAAAAAGCCTAAAACTGCCAAAATGTTTTCTCAAAAGAGTGCTAAAAATTTTCGGAGTGTGGGAGATGATAGCTCTACTTCTTTTAATGATTTTGATGTTGATGGCTGCAATATATCTGAAGTTATTTTGTTCTTGCAAAAGCCTGCCTTGACTCCCAATGCTAGTTCTTTAAATATTGCTTTTACTAAGCATATTACCAATGCTCTTATGAAAATTAGGGATGAAAAGTTGAAGCAAAAAGCCTCTGTTCCCAAGAATTTAGAAGATGGTTGGGAACCCATCATTGATATGCATGTTAGTGGTTTTGATTGCCATGCTTTATGTGATCTAGGTGCTAGTATTTCTATCATGCCTAGAAAAATTTATGATATGCTTGATCTACCACCGCTTAAAAAATGTTATTTTGATGTTCCTATTGCTGATGTTGCTAAGAAGAAACCTTTAGGAAGGATTAATGATGTTCTTATTATGGTTAACAATAACCTTGTTCCCATTGATTTTCTTGTTATGGACATTGAATGCCATGCTTCATGTCCTATTATTTTGGGAAGACCCTTTCTTCGAACTGTAGGTGCCATCATTGATATGAGGGAAGGCACTATCAAATATCAATTCCCACTAAAGAAAGGTATGGAACACTTCCCTAGGAAAAGAAAGAAATTACTTTTTGACTCTATTCTTAGAGCAAATTATGAGCTTGATGCTTCATCTCTTGATATTACTTGATTCGCAATTTTCTGCGCCTAGCTCAAAGGCGTTAAAGAAAAGCACTCTTGGGAGATAACCCAATATTTTATTTTCAGTACTTTTTCTTTTATTTGAGTCTTGGAAGTCATTACTACTGTAATGACCGCTCCTTATCTTGTTTATTTCGTTTTTGTGCCAAGAGAAGCCTCTAATTTGAGTGAGGTAAGATTTGGGGATGTTGCTGTAATGAAACTGTTTTCAGTGCTGCACCGTAAAAATTCGTATAAATTCTCCGTATATCTTTTGTACCTGATATTTCTTGTCCATATGCCCCAGGTTATATCCAAACTTTCGTTAGTTTAATACTTTTTGATTTGAGCAACAGAAAACCCCTCAAAAATTTGGCCTTTGTCAGCTGTTCTGTTTTGATAGATTTCTGCCAATATTTGTGTTTGCCGCTTTATCGCTTTGTTTGTGAGTTCTTTTGATCATGGAACTTTTGGGAAAGTTGCTACAGTAGTATATGATATATATGTGGTGGTTTTGGGTTGAAACCTGAAGCAAAAAGAGGTTGATTATATGTTATGCCTACACTAATGTTGCTAATAGAATTGTGCTTAGTTTTGTATGAAGGAAGTTTTCAAGTGTAGGGATTGGAGAATGATGAGATGAGTTGAAGAATGGACAAAATCTCAAGCTTGGGGATGCCCATGCATCACCCCAAGAAATATCCAAGAAGTACAAGCGTCAAAGCTTGGGGATGCCCCCGAGGCACCCCTTCTTCACCGGCAAAAATCAGGTCACCTTTCAAGACACTATATTTTTATTGCTTCATGCACTATGTGTTTTTCTTGGAGTGTCAGTTCTCTTAGTTTTCTTAGTTAGTTTAGTTTGTTTGCTGCAATAAATAGTTGGACCCCAACAAATTTCCTTTAGAGGAGATGTACTCGTTTTCATTTGCAAAGAACGCTCTAGTTTTCACTCTTATCAAAAACCGGGTGTTCTTCTTTTTCTGCTACTGCTTTTGGTTTTTGTTTTCAACTTGATTTGCGTTCAGACCTTGTCATGTATCTTCATCAAGGTGTATTTTTTCCTCTGATCTTTATTGGTTTAAAAATTTCAAATGGTGTTGGAAAAGAGAAAAAGCTTTGTGCAAAATAGTGGTACAAGAAGGAGCTTGCGTAGACTGCGGCTTAGGCTTTTTCATCTCATGCTTGATGTCTTTTTGATAGTATGCTTAGTGGTTTTGCTATAGCATGACTTGTCTCAAATAACTGAGATTGCTTAATGAGCCTTTGAAAAAATCATGCGTTGTTTTTAATTCGGAAGCATTATTTTGGTTTTCTCCTTGATGCTTTATTTGGGTTGACTTGGCGCATGCTCACACATGTTAGACTCTTACAAAGTCACCAATAGCCTTCATGATCATTTAGTTTTTGACTTTTGATGCCATCTTATGCTTCTTTTAATGACGCTTTGTCGCTTTGCATGATTATGGCCATTATTGCTCTCTTAGTTGGTCGCTCCCAGTCTTTTGCTAGCCTTCGCCTTGTACTGAGTATGAGCTCTACTCGTGCATCCAACTCCTAAAAGCCAAAGTTTTCCAAAGTGTCCACCATACATACCTACTAGCAATTTGCTATTCCAAGTAAATTTGACTTGCTTTTATTTTCTCTTCAAATTAAACTCTTACCAGTGTTATGCGAAATTCGGTCATTAAAGCTCTCACGAACCGGAAGGCACACTTTACTTTTTCCTGTTCTTAAAAATTGACATTGTGGTCTCTTATGTTGAGTTGTTATGCTTGCAAGTTGTAAGTTAGAGACTATCCTAGCCATGCAGTCATGGGCAAGCTTTCAACATTGCACTTCTTATTTGAGTTGATATCGTGATCTTTTGTTTATGGATGCCCGCGGTGTGAAATGAATTGGGAATCTTGTGGGGATCATGGAGTTTGTATATGTGTTAGGGAAACGCCGGGCTGCCAATCTAAGCCATGTATAATTCATGGTGGAAATTTGCAGCATACCCATGGTGAACATTCGACGATGCATCTCACAATAAAAAGCTAAACAAATGGCAAATAAAAGAGATATTGAGGTGTTCATTGTCTGCTTGTCCTGTCATTTTGGTGTGGGCTTGTTCCATGTCATCGGGCACAGAGGTACCCCATTGGCGGTTCTCAATGATATGCATATATTTACAATGACAAGAGCCTTGCTTGGGACTCTAAGTAAAGTAGCATGAGGTTTGGGTACTCGTATTCACGGGACAAGAGGTTTTCAACTTATGATTTGTCAAGCATATGCATCATAATTTTTCTCGCATTAACTTTAACCATTCAAGATGCTTACGATGGGGGCAATGAGAGCTCAAAGCCGGTAAGTACCATAATTTTTGAAGGTCATAAAACTTGCAATCACTGCTTCACTCTGCGAAGGGCCTTTCTTTTACTTTTATGTTGAGTCACCACCTTCTTTCTTTATGCACCATAAGAGAGCATAGTTGTCATTCTTAGTATAATGTGCATTGTTCCAAAGTTTTCATTGATTGATTCATATTGTTGGTTTCACTTATTCTTAAATTATTTGTATCTAGTCGCCCTCTTAAACTTGAAGGTGTCCTATGCATTTATGTTTTGCTCTCTATGAAGGACAAGCTGAAAACCATTTGTATGTTTTTTCCTTATGATTTGAACACACGTTTGACTTTCATTCTTTCATTTTCATGATCTTTTGTTTGTGTTCATTTGCATGTTTACAATATGGTTGCTAAGTTTCTATTGTCAAGATTATATCTTCATTCCCATGTTTTAAGTTCTTATGATCCCAGCTCACAAATGCTTACATATGTGATCAAGATTGTGTAGGTGCATGTCACCTCAAAAATTATTCTTTTGTTATCACTTATCTACTCGAGGACGAGCAGGAGTTAAGCTTGGGGATGCTTGATACGTCTCAAACGTATCTATAATTTTAGATGCTCCATGCTTGTTTTTACACCATTTGCCTATTGTTTTGTTACACTTAGTGGCACTTTTATGCATTTTCCGGAACTAACCTACTAACAAGTCACCACAGTGCCAGTTCCCTGTTTTCTGCTATTTTTGTGTTTTAGAAGTGATACACAGAAAATATTCTCGGAATTGGACGAAACAAGTTCCTGAAGTCTTATTTTACCCGGAAGCTTCTAGAGATCCGAAGAGGAGTAGGAGGGGGGCCACAGGTGCCCCACACACCAGGCCGGCGCGGCCAGGGCCTGGGCCGCGCTAGCCAGTTGTGAGGCCACCTGGCTCCACCTCTGATATCGCCCCTTCGCCTATAAAGACCCCCCGACGGAAAAAACCTAAGTACCCGATCAACTTTCCAGAACACATCGCGATCCGCCGCCGCCGTCGACCCGAAGATCGGGAGGGTCCAGAAGCTCTTCCCAACACCCTGCCGAAGAGGGGAATCGCCACCGGAGGTCTTCTTCATCGCCATGCTTGCCTCCGGAGCGATGAGTGAGTAGTCTACCTTGGACTATGGGTCCATAGCAGTAGCTAGATGGTTGTCTTCTCTACCATGTGCTTCATGTTTAGATCTCATGAGCTGCCCTACATGATTGAGATCACCGTTATGTAATTCTACATGTTTGGTTTGTTGGGATCCGATGAATATTGGTGTTATGATTGAGTTGCTGTACTGAAATATATCTTATGTTATCTCTATGTTGTTTATGATCTTGCATGCTCTCCGGTATTAGTAGCTATCTTGAACGAGTAGTTGCTAGTGACTCTAAGAGGGGGTATTTATGCTCGATAGTGGGGTCATGCCTCTATTTAACCTGGGGGAGTGACAAAAACCTCTAAGGTTGTAGATGTGCTGTTGCTACTACGGAGCAAACAATATTCATATGCTCAAGGGCATATGCTTTGTTTACATTACACACTTTGCTTAATGTAATTATCTGTTGTTCGCAACTTAATACTCATGAAGTGTTCGGACGATATCCCCGTGAGTGGATTATTAGTCATAGATGCAGTTGGATGGCGGTCTATATATTTTGTTGTAATGCCCAGAGTAAATCTCATAGTGATCTTCTTGACTTATCATGTTTATCTTTATTCTATCAATTGCCCAACTGTAATTTGTTTACCCAGCATGCGTTATTTATCTTATGGAGAGACACCACTAGTGAACTGTGGACCCCGGTCCTATTTTCATCATATTGCTATCACATGTTTACTTTACTCGCACTGTTTACTTTACTCGCATACTCTACTGTTTTCTACTCGATATGCTCATAACCTTTGTTTCAAGCAAACCGGTGAGATTGACAACCTCATCGCAAGTTGGGAGCAAAGTACTTGGTTGTGTTGTGTGCAGGTTCCGTGTTGCAGCTAGCAAGCAAAGCTTGGACGAGGCGCCATATATAAATTGTCCGAAGCTGTCGCAAACTAGCAAGCATCATCTTCAGTCATTGATACGTCTCAAACGTATCTATAATTTTTGATGCTCCATGCTTGTTTTTACACCATTTGCCTATTGTTTCGTTACACTTAGTGGCACTTTTATGCATTTTCCGGAACTAACCTATTAACAAGTTGCCACAGTGTCAGTTTCCTGTTTTCTGCTGTTTTTGTGTTTCAGAAGTGATACACAGGAAATATTCTCGGAATTGGACGAAACAAGTTCCTGAAGTCCTATTTTACCCGGAAGCTTCCAGAGATCCGAAGGAGAGTAGGAGACGGAGGACCAGGGGCCCACACGCACAGGTGGCGCGGCCAGCCCCTGGCCTGCGCCACCCCCGTGTGTGGCCGCATGGCTCCACCTCTGACATCGCCCCTTCGCCTATAAAGACCCCCCGACGGAAAAAAAACCTAAGGACCCGATCAGATTTCCAGAACACATCGCGATCCGCCGCCGCCATCGACCCAAAGATCGGGAGGGTCCAGAAGCTCTTCCCAGCACCCTGCCGGAGAGGGGAATCGCCACTGGAGGTCTTCTTCATCGCCATGCTTGCCTCCGGAGCGATGAGTGAGTAGTCTACCTTGGACTATGGGTCCATAGCAGTAGCTAGATGGTTGTCTTCTCCACCATGTGCTTCATGTTTAGATCTCATGAGCTGCCCTACATGATTGAGATCACCGTTATGTAATTCTATGATGTTGGTTTGTTGGGATCCGATGAATATTGGTGTTTATGATTAAGTTGCTGTACTGAATATTATCTTTTGTTATCTCTATGTTGTTTATGATCTTGCATGCTCTCCGTTGTTAGTAGATATCTTGGTCGAGTAGTTGCTAGTGACTCCAAGAGGGGGTATTTATGCTCGATAGTGGGTTCATGTCTCTATTTCACCTGGGGGAGTGACAGAAACCTCTAAGGTGGTAGATGTGCTGTTGCTACTAGGGAGAAAACAACATTCATATGCTCAAGGGCATATGCTTTGTTTACATTACACACTTTGCTTAATGCAATTATCTGTTGTTCGCAACTTAATACTTTTGGGGTGTTCGGATTGATATCCCCGAGGGTGGATTATTAGTCATAGATGCAGTTGGATGGCGGTCTATGTATTTTGTTGTAATACCCAGAGTAAATCTCATAGTGATCTTCTTGACATATCACGTTTATCTTTATTCTATCAATTGCCCAACTGTAATTTATTTACCCAGCATGTTATTTTATCTATGGAGAGACGCCACTAGTGAACTGTGGACCCCGGTCCTATTTAAATCATATTGCTTTCAACTGTTTACTTTCTCGCACTATTTACTTTATTGCATTCTCTACTATTTTCCACTCGATACACTCATAACCTTTGTTTCGGTGAGATTAACAACCTCATCGTAAGTTGGGAGCAAAGTATTTGTTTGTGTGTGTGCAGGTTCCACGTTGCAGCTAGCAAGCAAAGCTTGGACGAGGCGCCATATATAAATTGTCTGCTGCTGTCGCAAACTAGCAAGCATCACCTTCAGCTGTCATTGTCTGCTTTTCTCCTGATCGATAAACCTCGGTTTCATAATTGAGGGAAAACGAGCTACTATACTCATCACACCTTCCTCTTGGGGTTCCCAACGGGCTGGTCATTCACCACGCATCAAGCTCTTTTTCTGGCGCCGTTGCCGGGGGGAAAAGTGGAAGACTTCTGCGAGGGGAGTTTTCGCACACACATTCTTTACTTTGTTATTGCTTTGCTTTACTTTATTTATTTTACCTGCATCATTTTTTATCAAAAACCCAAAAAAATTAGAATCCTTGGTAGTTGTTTTTACTTGTTTACTTTTGTTTTGCTGAAATGGGTACTCCTGAAAACACCAAGTTGTGTGACTTTACTAGCATGAACAATAGTGATTTTATCTGCACTCCTATTGCACCACCTGTTCCTGCTGCAAACTTTTATGAGATTAAGCCTGCTTTGTTGAACCTTGTTATGAAAGAGCAATTTTCTGGTGCTAGTACTGAAGATGCTGCAGCTCATCTCAACAATTTTGTTGAGCTATGTGAGATGCAGAAATATAAGGATGTTGATAGTGATATTATTAAGCTCAAGTTGTTTCCTTTTTCTTTGAGAGGAAAAGCTAAAGATTGGTTGCTGTCTTTGACTAAGAATAGTATTGATTCATGGGCTAAGTGTAAGGATGCTTTTATTGGTAGATACTATCCTCCTGCTAAGATTATATCTCTGCGTAGCAATATTATGAAGTTTACTTAGTTTGATAATGAACATGTTGCTCAGGCTTGGGAGAGAATAAAATCTATGGTAAAGAATTGCCCTACTCATGGACTGACTACTTGGATGATTATCCAAACTTTTTATACAGGACTAAATTTTTCTTCAAGGAACCTACTTGATTCAGCTGCTGGAGGCACTTTTATGTCCCTTACCTTGGGCGCCGCATCAAAGCTACTCGACAACATGATGGTAAATTATTCTGAATGGCACACCGAGAGAGCTCCACAAGGTAAGAAGGTAAATTCTGTTGAGGAAACCTCTTCCTTAAGTGATAAGATTGATACCATTATGGCTATGCTTGCTAATGATAGGACTCATGTTGATCCTAATAATGTTCCTTTGGCCTCTTTGGTTGCTCAAGAAGAGCATGTTGATGTGAATTTCGTTAGAAACAATAATTTTAACAACAATGCTTATAGGAACAATTCTGCTAGTAACAATTATAGGCCGTATCCTTCTACCAATGGTAATGGTTATGGTAACTCTTATGGTAACTCCTACAACAATGCTAGGGCCGCGCCCTTCCAGCTTGAGGTAATGCTCAAGGACTTCATCGATAAGCAAACTCCTTTTAATAAGTCTGTTGAGGAAAAGTTAGGCAAAATTGATATTCTTGCTTCTAAGGTTGATAGCCTTGCTCATGATGTTGAACTTCTGAAACTAAAAGTGTTCCCTAATGATGTGAAAGAGAACAATGTTTTTGCTACCGCTAATGCTATTCAAGTTGGAATTGATGAAAATATTAGATTGTTAGCGGAATTGCATGCCAGGTGGGAAAGAGAAGATGAGATGGCTAGAGAGATGAAGGTATGTACCATTACTACCTCTAATGATGTTGCTCCTACTAATAGCAATCCTCTTACTTCGATTGGTATAGAGAAAACTCCCACTCCTTGTGTTAAAAAGCCTAAAACTGCCAAAACTTTTTTTCAAAAGAGTGCTGAAATTTTTTGGAGTGTGGGAGATGATAGCTCTATTTCTTTTAATGATTTTGATGTTGATGGCTGCAATATATCTGAAGTTATTTTGTTCTTGCAAAAGCTTTCTTTGACTCCCAATGCTAGTTCTTTAAATGTTGCTTTTACTAAGCATATTACCAATGCTCTCATGAAAATTAGGGATGAAAAGTTGAAGCAGAAAGCTTCTGTTCCCAAGAAGTTAGAAGATGGTTGGGAACCCATCATTGATATGCATGTTAGTGGATATGATTGCCATGCTTTATGTGATCTAGGTGCTAGTATTTCTATCATGCCTAGAAAGATTTATGACATGCTTGATTTACCACCGCTTGAAAAGTGTTATTTTGATATTCCTATTGCTGATGTTGCTAAGAAGAAACCTTTGGGAAGGATTAATGATGTTCTTATTGTGGTTAACAATAACCTTGTTCTTGTTGATTTTCTTGTTATGGACGTTGAATGCCATGCTTCATGCACTATTATTTTGGGAAGACCTTTTCTTCGAACTGTAGGTGCCATCATTGATATGAGGGAAGGCACTATCAAATATCAATTTCCACTAAAGAAAGGTATGGAACACTTCCCTAGGAAAAGGAAGAAATTACTTTTTGACTCTATTCTTAGAGCAAATTATGAGCTTGATGCTTCATAATTTGATGTTACTTGATTCGCAATTTTCTGCGCCTAGCTCAAAGGCGTTAAAGAAAAGCACTCTTGGGAGATAACCCATTGTTTTCTTTTCAGTACTTTTTCTTTTATTTGAGTCTTGGAAGTCATTACTACTGTAATGACCGCTCCTTATCCTTTTTATTTCGTTTTTGTGCCAAGAGAAGCCTCTAATTTGAGCGAGGTAAAGATTTGGGGATGTTGCTGTCCTGAAACTGTTTTCTGTGCTTCACCCTAAAAATTCGTATAAATTCTCTGTTTATCTTTTGGACCTGCGATTTCTTGTGCATATGCCCCAGGTTATATCCAAACTTTTGTTAGTTGAACACTTTTTGATTTGAGCAACAGAAAACCTTTCAAAAATTCGTCCTTTGTCAGCTGGTCAGTTTTGACAGATTTCTGCCAATATTTGTTTTTGCCACTTTATCGCTTTCTTTGCGAGTTCTTTTGATCATAGAACTCTTGTGGAAGTTGCTACAGTAGTATTTACTTTATATGTGGTGGTTTTGGGTTTAAACCTGAAGCAAAAAGAGGTTGATTATATGTTATGCCTACACTAATGTTGCTAATAGATTTGTGTTTAGTTTTGTATGAAGGAAGTTTTCAAGTGTAGGGATTGGAGAATGATGAGATGAGTTGAGGAATGGACAAAAGCTCAAGCTTGGGGATGCCCATGCATCACCCAAAGAAATATCCAAGAAGTACAAGCGTCAAAGCTTGGGGATGCCCCCGAGGCACCCCTTCTTCATCGGCAAAAATCAGGTCACCTTTCAAGACACTATATTTTTATTGCTTCATGCACTATGTGTTTTTCTTGGAGCGTCAGTTGTTTTAGTTTTCTTAGTTGGTTTAGTTTGTTTGTTTGCTGCAATAAATGGTTGGACCCCAACAAATTTTCCTTTGGAGGAGATGTACTCGTTTTCATTTGCAAAGAATGCTCTCGTTTTCACTCTTATTAAAAATCGAGCATTCTTCTTTTTCTGCTACTGCTTTTGGTTTTCGTTTTCGCCTTGATTTGCATTCAGACCTTGTCATATTTTTTCATCAAGGTGTATTTTTGCATCTGATCTTTATTGGTTTTCATCAAAAGAGGTGTTTATAAAAGTTTCAAATGGTGTTGGAAAAGAGAAAAAGCTTTGTGCAAAATAGTGGTACAAGAAGGAGCTTGTGTAGACTGCGGCTTAGGCTTTTTCATGTCATGCTTGATGTCTTTTTGATAGTATGCTTAATGGTTTTGCTGTAGCATGACTTGTCTCAAATAACGGAGATTGCTTAATGAGCCTTTGAAAAAATCATGCGTTGTTTTTATTGTATGGAAGCATTATTTTGGTTTTCTCCTTTATGCTTTATTTGGGTTGACTTGGCGCATGCTCACACATGTTAGACTCTTACAAAGTCGCCAATAGCCTTCATGATCATTTAGTTTTTGACTTTTGATGCCATCTTATGCTTCTTTTAATGTCGCTTTGTCGCTTTGCATGATTATGGCCATTATTGCTCTCTTAGTTGGTCGCTCCCAGTCTTTTGCTAGCCCTCGCCTTGTACTGAGTATGAGCTCTACTCGTGCATCCAACTCCTAAAAGCCAAAGTCTTCCATTGTGTCCACTATAAATTCCTATGCATGGTGTTTGTAAGCCATTCCAAGTAAATTTGCATGTGCTACCTTTGAAAAAACCTTCAAAACACTTCTCGTTTTGTGACACTGTTTTTAGCTCATGCGGACGTAGTGGTCGGATTTGCTATCTTCCATATTGCTTATTCCAAAAAGAAAAGAAAAAAAAAGAAAAAAAGGCACTCCTCCATGGAATGTGAATGTTGGTGGGCACCCGATGGAATCGGTTAGCCATGGTTTGTGAAAGGAAAAAAGGTGGGGAGGAGTGCCAAGCTTTATAAAAGAGCACAAAAGTGCCAATCTCTCTCTCTCAAAAACTTGCTTCATTTTTGTATGGAAGATAGTAAGAACCCCATTGCCAGTCGTTGACAAAGACAACCACCTCTCAAAACCCAAGTTTTATCTCTCTGTTTTACAAATGAAAAGCTCTAGCACTTGTGCAATCACTGCTTCCCTCTGCGAAGGGCCTTTCTTCTACTTTTATGTTGAGTCACCACCTTCTTTCTTTATGCACCATTAAGAGAGCATAGTTGTCATTCTTAGTGTGATATGCATTGTCCCAAAGTTCATTGATTGATTCATGATGATTGGTTTCACTTGTTCTTAAATTATTTGTATCTAGTCGCCCTCTTAAACTTGAAGGTGTCCTATGCATTTATGTTTTGCTCTCTTTGAAGGACAAGCTGAAAACCATTTGTATGTTTTTCCTTATGATTTGAACACACGTTTGACTTTCATTGTTTCATTTTCATAATCTTTTGTTTGTGTTCATTTGCATGTTTACAACATGGTTGCTAAGTTCTTATTGTCATGATTATATCTTCATGCCCATGTTTTAAGTTCTTATAATCCCAGCTCACAAATGCTTACATATGTGATCAAGATTGTGTAGGTGCATGTCACCTCAAAAATTATTCTTTTGTTATCACTTACCTACTCGAGGACGAGCAGGAGTTAAGCTTGGGGATGCTTGATACGTCTCAAACGTATCTATAATTTTTGATGCTCCATGCTTATTTTTACACCATTTGCCTATTGTTTCGTTACACTTAGTGGCACTTTTATGCATTTTCCGGAACTAACCTATTAACAAGTTGCCACAGTGTCAGTTTCCTGTTTTCTGCTGTTTTTGTGTTTCAGAAGTGATACACAGGAAATATTCTCGGAATTGGACGAAACAAGTTCCTGAAGTCCTATTTTACCCGGAAGCTTCCAGAGATCCGAAGGAGAGTAGGAGGCGGAGGACCAGGGGCCCACACGCACAGGTGGCGCGGCCAGCCCCTGGCCCGCGCCACCCCCGTGTGTGGCCGCCTGGCTCCACCTCTGACATCGCCCCTTCGCCTATAAAGACCCCCCGACGGAAAAAAACCTAAGGACCCGATCAGATTTCCAGAACACATCGCGATCCGCCGCCACCGTCGACCCGAAGATCGGGAGGGTCCAGAAGCTCTTCCCGGCACCCTGCCGGAGAGGGGAATCGCCACTGGAGGTCTTCTTCATCGCCATGCTTGCCTCCGGAGCGATGAGTGAGTAGTCTACCTTGGACTATGGGTCCATAGCAGTAGCTAGATGGTTGTCTTCTCCACCATGTGCTTCATGTTTAGATCTCATGAGCTGCCCTACATGATTGAGATCACCGTTATGTAATTCTATGATGTTGGTTTGTTGGGATCCGATGAATATTGGTGTTTATGATTAAGTTGCTGTACTGAATATTATCTTTTGTTATCTCTATGTTGTTTATGATCTTGCATGCTCTCCGTTGTTAGTAGCTATCTTGGCCGAGTAGTTGCTAGTGACTCCAAGAGGGGGTATTTATGCTCGATAGTGGGTTCATGTCTCTATTTCACCTGGGGGAGTGACAGAAACCTCTAAGGTGGTAGATGTGCTATTGCTACTAGGGAGAAAACAACATTCATATGCTCAAGGGCATATGCTTTGTTTACATTACACACTTTGCTTAATGCAATTATCTGTTGTTCGCAACTTAATACTTTTGGGGTGTTCGGATTGATATCCCCGAGGGTGGATTATTAGTCATAGATGCAGTTGGATGGCGGTCTATGTATTTTGTTGTAATACCCAGAGTAAATCTCATAGTGATCTTCTTGACATATCACGTTTATCTTTATTCTATCAATTGCCCAACTGTAATTTGTTTACCCAGCATGTTATTTTATCTATGGAGAGACGCCACTAGTGAACTGTGGACCCCGGTCCTATTTAAATCATATTGCTTTCAACTGTTTACTTTCTCGCACTGTTTATTTTATTGCATTCTCTACTATTTTCCACTCGATACACTCATAACCTTTGTTTCAAGCAAACCGGTGAGATTGACAACCTCATCGTAAGTTGGGAGCAAAGTATTTGTTTGTGTGTGTGCAGGTTCCACGTTGCAGCTAGCAAGCAAAGCTTGGACGAGGCGCCATATATAAATTGTCCGCTGCTGTCGCAAACTAGCAAGCATCACCTTCAGCTGTCATTGTCTGCTTTTCTCCTGATCGATAAACTTCGGTTTCATAATTGAGGGAAAACGAGCTACTATACTCACCACACCTTCCTCTTGGGGTTCCCAACGGGCTGGTCATTCACCACGCATCAGTCATTTGTCTCTCCTCTCCAAGATCGACATACCTTGGTTTCTTAACTGAGGGAAAACCAGCTGCTATACTCATCACACCTTCCTCTTGGGGTTCCCAACGGGCTGGTCATTCATCACGCACAAGGACCATCAAACATCTGTTCTGATTGCTTTTTCACAATCTTTTGCTACCCATTTTGTACTGACTTTGCATGCTTCTCCTACTGGCCCACATGTGTGCTCCAAATGCATCTTCCTCAAGCAAAATGTTTTCTCAGACCCTACTTGAGAACCAACCATGAAGAAAGGACAGCCTTTTTCTAGGCATTTGGCAATAACTCTGTCCTTACAGTTCCTGTGCAAATAGTAGTTCCTAAGCTGTGCTATGTGTAGCTGTTGGATGCCCTTCTGAACTGGTATACATCCACAAAGCACAGTTTCAAACATAGCTGCTCCTCAGGTTGCAACCTCTGCTCATCATACCACATTCTTGCTTTCATCTTCTTTGCTCTGCTCTTCTTGCTATTTGGAAGCACAAAATTCATTGCCTCAAAACCATCATCATCATCTGATAAAAATTCATCTTTGCCTTCATCACTAGAGGGCACATAGTCAGGAATTGTGCTTGTACCTTCCTCATAGTGAGATCTAGATGTAGGGCCTGCATTTTTGGCCTCCTTCTTCTCAAACTGCTCTGGCTCTATAATGAAATCACTATCTTCTGAATCCATATCTGAATCATTGTATAGTTCTTCTTCCTCTGAGAAATAACCCTCATTCTGCTCTGACATTGTTTTCCTCTTCCTCTTTAGGTTTATAATCCTTTCATTAAGGTCATCATCTTCTTCTGAATTTATTGGGATAACTGGAATGTAGCTTTGTTGTGTCAGCAAGTACTCCTCCCCTCTCTCCACATGAACTATCTCCTTCCCTTTCTCCTGGTTCATGCTCTATTGAGTAGGCAGATAATGCATTGCTGAATCTTGACTGTCAAACAAAGAACCCTCCCCATCAACAGAATATACTATAGGCTCCTCTCCTATGTCAGACACATGGACCAGGTCTTCATATGCACTCTTATTAAAGCCCTCAGGTAAAACACCTTTACCCTTAATGACAGTAATTGAAACACATTGCACATCTTCATATATGGAAATCATTTCTTCAACATCTTTCATGCTTTGAATTAATGCCACACCAGATATGCCTACCCCCTGCTCTCTGACATAGTACATGCTGTCACCCCATCCAAACCCCTCTTGCTCTATCATTGCTAACAGGTTAAAGAAAGTGATGTCTGCTCTACCAATGCTCCTCTCCAAGTTGTCATTTCCATCTAAGTGGAACCTAACATCCCAGATCTCATCATCCAGTCTACAGAAATAACACATCTAATTAACCTATGCATCCTAAATGGAAACCAGTACATAGAAACCCTAATTTCTGAAGCTATATCTGACAGAGGAGAACAGGAGACAGAGGAGAACAGGAGACAGAGGAGAACAGGAGACAGAAACTTACTCCACGCCACCCAGAGATGATGTCCACCGGTAGCTATCGGTGGGGGAAGCCTTCCAGGCCTTCGCCAGCGCCGACGCAGCCGCCGGGAACAGAGAGCAATCGCCGGCGGTCGGATTTGAGCTGCCGCAGATCTCTGCCGCCACCACGGGAACCTCATGTAGCTCTCCAGCTCCGGCGCCGCCACCCACCACATCTCCGGCGCCGCCACCCACCACATCTCCGGTGCCGCCGCCGCCGCCCAGTACATCTTCTCCGGCTCCGGCGCTGCCGCCAGCTCTTGTCGCCATGGGGGAGAGGGGGAAAGAATGGGCGCCAGTGAACGTTTTGGACCGACGCTAGGGTTTTCAGGGGCCAGGGTGGGACCCACCCGTCAGCTAACGCCTCCCCAACGGCAAACTGATTCGGCCGTCTCACTTAGCCACGTCAGCCCCTGACAGTGGGCCAGACCTGTCGGAAATCGTGTTAGCCTACTCAAAGTGGACAATCAGTGCACATTGCATCGAATCTCCACAAAATTGTGGATTTCTGCAATTTGGCCGAATTGTGGTGGTTCTACGTATTTTCCGCCGAAATGTGGTGGTTTTTTGGAATTAACTCGCATAAAGCTGAAGCCAAAAGAATGGGGTAATATATTGCTTTAAGCTTACAGACTGAAACAGCTAAACCAAGGGAAAGCTCTAGGCAACTCCAGATAAGCACTCACAAGTAATTTCAACACCAGCACCATATTCAACGTTTCGATCATTTGGATATCACTTCAAAATCTAAAAAGGAGTGAGTGAGTGCCTACAAGTAATTTCAACGCCAGCACCATATTCAACATTTTGATCATTTTATCTCGGCATTACCATCATATTGATTAGAGGCTGGGGCTTCCCCATTTCGAAAAAAAATTACTCCACCGTCATATTGATTCTTTTTTGTTTTTGCTCACATGACTACATGAATGAGTGCCTATAGCCAAATGGGCCCAATGTGCAAGACATGACCAAACACAACTTCGGAAATATCAGTACAAACCATAACTACCACCAAGTGCCCCACCAGATTTCGACCTTCCCCACACGACTCAGCCATCCAGCGGGCTCATGCTCCACCCGCATCTCTCCGCCGCCCTTGTCGTTGGCATGCACTGTGGAATCACATCAGCACAGTTACTCAAAAAATGGCATTTAGTAGAGAAATCTATGCAGCCCAATTAATTAGAGACCACTTAGTACACCTAGTGTCAAAAAGCAAAAAACCACACAGATATTTGAACCAAAGCTACAAATCCAATTCCATGCCAGTAAGCAAGAAGGCTAGTGGCATTACCACCATGCCAGCCGAAACCTTAAACTACAACAGTGAGATTACCTGACTGTCAAAGAGCACTAGATCGGGTACAAGCTAGTGTCATAGTGCAAATTTAGAATACCAGAGACTTGGGTATACATGACCAATCGGCCAAATTAGCTAGCCAAGTTAGATGACAAAGTTTCAATCATTTTAGTATCTACCTATATAATGGCAAACCATCATGACGCCTCCATAGACTAGCCACATCATCAGTACTGTTCATGTGAACAGTAAGTGCACATCAACAGTGCTTTATGGTACTTGAGCCATTAGATTTTCATCCAACGGACAAAACAGCAAGCTCCACCAGCCATGCCCCGTCATCACACTGTTCACGTGAACAGCGCGTGCACGTGGACAGTATGCAGTGTGAACAGTGCCTGTGGTGAACAGTACCCCTGAACAGTACCCAGCATGAACAGTGCCTCTTGATGCGGTGGCCGTTAGATTTCGATCCTACATCCGAAACAATACCAAAAGATTATCAATAAATTTTGCCTCCACAGCTAGACCACGTCATGAAAACTGTTCTTGATGGTAATTTCTCCGCTATATTCTTTCAATGATGCACGATAAACTTGCACTGTAATTTTTTCGCACACTACAGTATTTTCCATGTGATTTATTATTAGTAATTTTTCCAGCTTTTGCGAGTATGGTGGTAGTAATTTATCAGTACACATATTCAGTGGTAATTTTTACACGTTTACTAATATTTTCCCAGTGGGCGGTGCTCACCATCAGCTATGCATCTACAGTACTCGACTACAGTACTCATCTGCAGTACTCACACTACAGTAGCATCTATAATTTAATTAAGTGCAATCTAGATATCTAGATGGTTCTTAAAGTACGTGATCAAAGAGATACAAAGTTGTCTACTATCTTCCTTTCTTTGATACAATACACCCGATAAACAATACCGACAAATAGTGAACTGTTGTAGTTTGTGTTATAATTTTTTGCTGTAAATTTTTCTAAATTTTAACACTAATTCGATCCAATAGTAATTTCGATGATAACTACCTAACAATAATTTTTGATAATCAATTCTTGCAGTAAATTTAAATTTTTAACCCCAAGTGTAGTTATTTTTCCATCGGCATAAGAGTGGTAGTTATTTTTTTGAACTAAGAGCAGTAATTGCTTGACATAAATTTTTCTCACAACTCTTCAACAGTAACTGCCTTCTTATGTAGTACTCCCTCCAATCGGAAATAAGTGTCGATAATTTCATACTAACTTAATTCTTTGACAAAATTTTCAAACCCCAACAATAAACTAACTACGGTACTTATGCAACAATAATTTCAGCGGTAGTTATCTAACAGTAAGTTTTCAACGGTGCGCAATTTCTTGATGGTAATTTATTAATATTATTTTTCTATCGGTACAAGTGCGGTAAATATTTAACATAATTTCATACACAACTATTCAACGGAAACTTCAGTACAAGTTTTCCTGTGATTGCTTTGAGATGGCTTTTCTTTTAACCTTCACCATTTAAATGGTAAATATGCGACAACCATAAAACAAATTCTAAACACTAACTACTTCTACTATAAGATTGGCATAACGGGCACGAAATTTTCATTTGAGCTTATGAAATTGGTCAAAATACACACTCAAAAGAATATCGGGATTCTCCTACGATAACTTCGAGAAAACTTTTGTTTTAAGCTTCAATTTTTAAAAGGTAAGTACACAGAGGCTCAAAAAAGAACACTTCAAATAAGTAAATACTTCAACCCGTATAATTCACTCCCCCGGTAATTTTGGCTATAACTATCTGATAGTATTTTTCAACGGGGCGTCAACAAAAACACTCTAAATAAATAATAAACTACTAAAAATAACACCACGGGCGCGGCGTGCCGCCGCGACAAATTTCTTAGTTATATGATATATCTAAACTTGGTGGTCGGTTTATTGTGCACTAGTACTATCTATCTTGTCATTGCTCTCTCAAACAAAAATACAGTGGCTCTATATTAAGCATCACAAAAGAAATAAATCAATACATTTATATTGTTACCGAGATCATAGAAAAATCAAGCGCTCTGGTCCTTTTTGTTAATAATAAGAATTTCCTTGATGAAGAACACAGGCAAGTAAATGAGAAGATAGTAAATAAAGAGAGAAAAGGAGGCAAGTGTATGTTTGAGACCAAAACTAAGCTGCTTCTTATAATCGTTGTCGGTACAGGATATAAGAGATACAAGATCAATATACTCTTGTCAAGATGCTAGCTACTAATTTTATACTTGCATCTCTCTACCCCGGGTTTTTGCATTCAGTGGAGGAGTGACCAAACATCCCACAAGAGAAGCAGTAGTGTGGCAAATTTTCGTACTGAACATCAAACCAGTCCGTGGCGTTCCGACGGCTAGAGAAGACACTGACTCCTCGCATCAGCGGTTTGCCAACATCTACCTCTACCCGGACACGCATGTATCCTCCCCAACAGCGCCCTGTTCTCGCCGGTCTTTCAGATCGGCAGCTTGGTCTTCTTGCCGGTCTTCTGACGAGATCAGTTTCTCGGTGTGTCGCTGGCGTTTGTGGTTATTCGCGACGGTGTTGGCGGCCGGGGCGAGGTAATTCTTCTAGAGCGAGGATGTTGGTCCGGAGGTGGTGAATTTGCCGTTCTTCTCCTACTTCATCGATAGAAGGCGATAGATCTTGGTCCAAGACAGCACGGGGATGTCCCCCGATCGACATGCCACGGCGACATGTGCCTCGCTGCTTGCAGTGGGCCTGTTCATTGACTCACAAAGCCTCTTTGGTGATGGTGCTCTCTTAGATCTTATAATGGTGGAGGCTCGGCGTCTCTTACGGCGTTCGTCTTGCCGGCGCTGGAGGTGGGCGGCGGCCGCTCGCTATGGTGGTTGCAGGAAACTCGAGGGATCGTTTTGTCCTAGGTAGGGTAGCGCGGCTTGTCGCGCGCTTGCCCGCCTAACGGCGAGCAAGCAAGCATAAAAAACATAATTTATAAAAGGAGAGACCAAAAAAAAATCATAATATTATAAATATTTATAATAAGGGTGATGAGGAAGAGTGTAAAGAAGTTAAAGAAAGAGTTGCGAAAGTAGTTATTTTGCAAAAAAAAAAAGACATTGACCATTTTCAGCCGTGCCATACATCTATTACATAACAAATTACAATCTACCAGATATTTGTAAGGAGGAGGACAAATAAAATAAGGCAAAAAAGGATCAATATACAAAATATGAGAGGCAACCATAAGTTAATAACCATCTCCTTCCAAGACAATCGCTTCTTCCAGCATTTTTGAATAGGATGACCTGCAAATGTATTTCTTTCTTCAATCATTTCATCAAGCAGATTTTGTTCTTAAGCTCAGAACATAAGGAGGTATTGATGCGGAGCGGTGCATGCAAACTTAGATTGTGTGGATACTTCCACCATTCTTCATTAGCATGCCTTTAATCAATTTTTAGCATACATAAACAAACCCTATCCTGACGTGGGAGAAAGTGAGAGGATAGGATTTGCTACAAGTTTGCAGACTAACGGTGAGTTGTGAAAAGAGTTGAATGAAGGAAGCATAATTTGATAACTTAATATATGAGTTACATGGTTTACACAGAAAAGTACAATATATGATATCATGAACCATATAACGATATTATCATAAGAGCAGTTCCTACCTACATGCTCTACTATATAGCCTAGACAAGATGCAATTGTGAACAGTACGCATCACCTCTTGTGCATCTTGGGAGGCTCCTTGGTTGATTTGACCAAGGTGGGATCAGCACGGATGGCAGCATGAACGTTCTTGTAAATTGATTCCATATCATCAGCAGAGATTAATTCCCTTCTTGATGTACTCACTGACGTGGGACTGGAACTTCTCTGGTTCGTCATCAGCTAGTGTCTGGAATGATATTGGTCAGAAGTTAGAACGAGAAACAGTGAAGTTTCTTAAAAAATAACAAAGTGCATTGCTTAAGGTACACCAGCATGACACCAGGGAATGAAACAGGTTACCAATTCAATATAATGAGCAAGCAAACTCACCCTCATGTAGTCGGCAGCATGGACTCCATAGATGTACTTGCGGTGAACCTCGACATCCAGCTGCTTCTCATCCTTATTGTAACCAGAAAATCTCTTGTCGCTGTGGGGAATGTCAAAACCACCATCCAAGGCTCCCTGCAGCAACAAAACGATTTTACATCTGGGCTAAGCAGCAAACAAAATTAAACCAAAAAATAAAATGCTATAGAAGGATACCAGCATATTTCAAAAAATATATATTAAGTAACTAAATCATGAGTTGGATATAACTCCACACAAATCAAAGATGAGAGCAAATAAATAAGAACCATCTTATTCCCTGAAGTTAATTTGCATATTAACCTTACTGAAGAAACTATAAATAGTAAAGCAAACAAACTGTTCATGGCATAATGGTATAAATTAACCCCCCTTGATCGTTCGGACGACATATGACATTCCATTTAGTCAACCGGTATTTATTTTTATGCACATTGCTCTACCAAAAAAAACCGGAACCTAAAATCCAATCTTTTCCGAACTCCCTTTGAAATTTCAAAAAAAAAAGACAACATGAACATTGGTAAACTTGTTAGGACCGAATTGATCAGAATAAGCTGGTCCCCATATGAAAGTCCATACTCAGAACCTATTTATACTCTCAACCTTCTGACAGCAGCTGCACTATTTATTTGGATCGCAAGTTTGCAAACACCTCATCCAATGCTACAGCCTTAAAGGAAGGGCTAGACGATTAAGAAAACACAACTGCACAAGTTTAAAAAGAAGTCCTCGGCTCTTACAGCCAAAAAGCTAAAAACATTCTCATAAGAAGAGTTGGATAACAAATTATGTACATGTATCAGCTGAAATATGAGTCACTCCAAATGAGAAACATAGAAGCATTCCCCATAAACAGCCACATTCAGATGGTATAACTACAATTTTCTATCCTGCGATGCGCTTACCTTCGAACAGATCCTAGGTGAACCAACAGGCAACATCACCGATTTGTAGATGCTGAGAACAGATCCCAGTTAGTGCTGGCGTCAATGGTTTTATTGTAATTTAGCGTTGGCTATGTCTCGGAGAAGCATTTTATGTTGTTAGGCTTGCCCCAGCCTTCACTCATGTAACAACGAACAATTGTGCATCAGCCCAGCATCCTACAAATATACTAAGAATTCATGCCAGAACAGATGGCACAATGTCTAGAAACTAAAATAGTATCACACCAATGTGCAGAATCACCAATATCTGCACTTTCAACCTATCACCACCACATGGCATCAATTGATGCAGAGGCTGGGATCGTTCCCCTTTTTGAAAAAATCACCACCACATGGGAGTTTTTGCAGCAGGAAACGCATCCATTGGAATTTAGTTAAATATATAACTGATTCACAATGCTCTGGGACCACGAGAGAACTTGACATAAGAACATAGAGTTTTGCGTGCATGTGCAGGGGCAAAGAGAGCTTACTGCATATGTACGGGTGACACGCTCATGAATAAGACCATCTGTCTTTTAGGATCTACATGCTCTTCTACATGCTCTTCTATGACATGCACAGATGACTAACTAAAACATCAAGAAAACAATACCTAAGAATACAAAGAAAGAAATAAAGGCCATAAACACACATTCTTTTGGCAAATCCAGGAAGAGTTAGGGCAATATGAGAAATGTTGTGCAGGAGAGTAAGACTATACGATGGACATGTAATGTTATTTAGAATAATAGGGCACTATACTGTACTGAACAGAACCATTTGTTAATTATGTGAGAGGGCATAAATATTGTAGTGCAGTAACGACAATTAGGTCTAGTAAAATGTATCAAAGGCTCAAAACTAAACCATGTTCAAATATATCCGGAATCACATGATTGAATCAAGTATACACCGTACTGATAAACAGAAGAAAAAAAATCATGCCGCATCCATACTGCCTAAATTTAATGAATGAAATTATGACTTAGAAGTGATAACATCACAATGTTTTCCAGATTAGCACCTCAAAGAAAATATGAAAAAACCAATAGTAAACTTGGTATTAACCTCTTTGTATTTCTGAAATTGCAGCCTGGTATGTTCAGTGACGATATTCAGATTTTCGTTGTTAGCTATACCTCAATATATATAATTATAACCTATCCAACTTGTTTAACATTCCCTGCTAATGAATTGTGTAACACAAAAAAGGTTTTTCCTAACTTGAAGGCAGCATATTTCTGGGTCTAGGAAATAACGATTTTAAAAGAATAGAGGCAGTGCATACATATTTCATTTTCTCCCTGGAAATCCCTTCTCAATTCTAACTTGCTGCTGCTGGAGGAGATGCGAGATAGCGATACAGCTGCATAAATTAATACATAAGCACTGCTGAATCATTGAAACTGTCCTTTCTAAACAACTTGTGCATATTTCTGGGGTAAAGGAGATGACCAAGGAACCAAAAAAATCTGAGAAATAAGGGAGATATCAACCATAAAGGGTTTTTTTCTACAAAACTGGCATCTAAGATGATAGCTCTCAATGCGGCGATTTTGGAAGTCATGGCGACTAACCTCTCACAACAGGAAGCACCTCCATCAGTGGAAGATGAAGAGCACAACAACGTAAGGAAATATCTGACCAAACCCTAGGCCTGCAAGTTTTACGTCGCAACTATCATCAAAGGTCATGTACCAGCAAAAATGTACTAAATTCAGGTAAGTTGGCAAGTGCAAACACATAGGCATTAAACATATAGAATAAATTCATACCAGATGTGTCAATACCATGAGAAATAACTTGGCAACACCTACAGCATCAATCTCCTCAGAAAATCCGATGCTGACAAGCTCTACTCCGTTCCTGGAAAATAAACACCACAGGAAACCAAAATACAGCACCAAATGCGCTGATCAGTCAAGATGAATAAAGCATGATAATTTGATGGCATGATAGTAGAAGATGAAGCTGCAGCTTTCCGAGTGGCTATGAAGGCTACCTTAAGCCAAATAATATCGCCCAAATATTCAGGTGTAGGAGCAGCACCTGCAAAAATAGTAATGTGTTGTTTTAAATGATTCCACTTGAATCAATAAAATTCACCCTTTTAAGAGAATAGGAAAAAGAGTAATTTTGTTGGATCTAGGTTCGTACTAAGCAACTATTTGCAATCAAGATTTCAATGCAGATGACTTAATAGCTTGGTACTATGAAGAATTGTGTGGTACGTTAGCTGAACTCGATATCATATCAAAATTCAGAAGACTAATAGATTTGATAAATATTTCTTCCATGGTGCATTCGTCCTCCTGTTTAAGACGTACATATCTTACCTGACTATTTTGAACATATCATTTCCTTCCTAGCTCTCTAAATTGGCAGGGACAAAAACTGTTATGTCATGGGCTCAATAATGACAATCAACGTAGGCATTTTGGCAAACTGATACTGCTATTGTTAACTGAAACACAAAGTTCAATGTAAGGGCTGCTACTTTTAACAACCATCTTCAGGCTAAGTTACATGTCAACAAATTTAAGTAAAATTTACATAACTGTATTATGCTACAGCCTATAACCTACAGACCCAGGTAAGTATCAACTCACAAATAGGATGAGCTCACCTTGGAAATGAAGTACTCCCTCCGACGCATATTACTTGTAATTGATTTAGTACATGTTCAATCAGAGAGTAACAAAACGCATCGGTATCGAGAAATAGTAAACGCAAGCAGAGGAAACAATTGACCTACATTACATTTGTGCTGCTCATTGTCCAGCGAGAGCTCCAGCCCAGACACCGCAGAGAACATTATAAAACAGAGCAAAACGGGGCATCAGGCCCTACCATTGCAATAACAAGAGCGCAAACAAATCTAAGGGAAGGAGCGACCAGAGACGGCAGGGGTGAGCACACTGTCACCGATGAACATGCACGTGCCGACCAGAACGAGCAGCAGCCTCTGCAGCACCCTGCGCCTCTCCAGGATAAACCAAAATGGTGCCTAGTTATTATCTAAAACTGTATTAGCGGGAAGAAACACCGTACTATCTATTTTCTTCCCAACCAGCTAGCCTTAAGTTAGAACACTTCTTTTTTCAGTGAAGGGGAACTGTAATCCACCATCCAGCTAAAATAATTACCTCTTGAATCAATGGATAGAAGCTTCAGATAGCAGATAGCACATACATAAATCACTCCAGCTTACTCAATAGCTAGTTACAACCATTGTCTCAGCCCGACTAAATGCACTACACGCGTAATAAGCAAATTGGGTTTTTTGTCATGCGTGGTACACTGTATTTGTCAAGGTCAAAGTGAGCTGAGAACTTTATGGAGTATTGTGAGTTCTAGCTTCTCAAACAAACAGAAAATAAAAGGCTAATGCTACCAAACGGTGCATTATCATTCAGGAGGAAAATAATTAGATAAACATTATTCAAGTAAGTACCATCTGAAACCACAAAAAATCCTTTATTAACCAGGGTGCAAGCTCGATCGAACCGAGAACAGAATATGTCGATTGCAGATATCAGTCCAAAAGAATTTAAGCTCAACTAATTGCATGACAAAACAAGAAAGAGAGATGGAAATACCTGTAAGTGCGTTTTAAAAGAAACAAAAAGATGTATGGACGAAGAGGATAAAGAAGAAGAAAATAAAAGTGAGATGATCATAAAATTTCCTAGACATTGACCTAGTTCAGAACGAATAATACATATGTGAGAGAGCAATATGCATGTATATTCCCAATCTAAAAGAATCAAATAGAAGAAGAAAGCAGAGATGGGCAATGGTCATCTACGTTACTCACCCTACCCCCACACTATAGCTTACATAAGAATCTCACCTCCAAGAAGGCATACACAATTGGAAACATGCCTTGCTACTGAAGATTAAATACGATTGGGAGTGACATGCCCTGGAAGGACCTCTCACATATCCAAAGGCTGGTTGTATCCTTGTCCTTGATGCACTGAGGTAAATATGCGATCATGTTCGCTTTACATGTGTTTTCCTGCAAGAGAATTCAAGGTTAGAAATTACTTACACATATGACAGAAACGATCGAAATTCGCTGATAGGATTTCAAGTGTTCCTGAAACAACACACAATTGAAAGGGAGGAAACGCTTTTTGCAGATTCATTTACATACTAATGATTTTTTTTCCTAAAATATGATGGATTTTTGCATATGTTCATTGTTAACAAAACAACAGTGCCTATTTCAAATGTCTAGGAATGCAATAGCATAAATTAAACCAAACTGAAAAGAAAAGTAACTTGAAGACAAATATATTAGTAAAGCCGTGTCATAACAATTTAACTACACACCCAACCTTGTCTCTTGATTTTCTAAAAACCTTTCAAGCAGACAAACACTCAATAGCGGCCAATGCAATAGAGTACAAATTCAGAGTAGTGCAGGTGAGGTGCCCTGGTAGATGAAGTGAACTACTCAACAACTGAATTTCTTGCCAACATTTCCACGAACACCAATCTTGCAACCCATTAGCAACGCACCAACACTCTACAACATGTAGTTCCTTTCATTGCAACCTAACAAACAAGAAATGGAAAAGCGAGCAGTAGGTACCATGTTACTCACCAAGATTTACTGAGACAACAAAATACGAGAACACCAGCAGGACGCTCTGCTCCTCCTCATCGCTATGGAGGACACCTCTGCCCTAGTGTTTTTCAAAGATCAAGAAACCAAAGTTAAGCAGGCCATGTAACAGATGGAAAAAAAACAAAGTTTATGCAGAGAATGGATCAGATTAATTTAGTGAGTAAATAATCAGATGGAGGAGCTCAAATAGATGCACACATACCTACTCTGGTCAGAATCCCTGAAAATGACGCTTAATTTCAATAAATACAATGATGGTTCATCAACATTCATTGTTGATACTCAAAGCACATAATTAATCCCATCACCACAAACGCTTCAGCATGCAAATTTGTGGAGAAAATCATGAACATGGAGCATAATTAAGGGATTTCTTCTGTCCCAGTGTGTTACAACACAAGAAAATCTAAAACAGAGGAGAGATGGGGAATGAGGCAGCAGACCAGTGGAGGAGATGAGGAGGACGGCCGGTCGATGGAGCATGCTCGTGGTCGGAGATGCACCAATCCATGCACGGGGGAGGGCACCAGGATGCTCGTGGTCGTGGTCGGGAAGGCACCACGCGGCGCTTGGGGTAGCGCAGCACGCCGCTGTGGCCAAGTTCGACGTTGCCGCCGTCGCCAATGAGGAGCACGCGGCTGGACGCCGCGAGCCTGGCCGCTGCAGCCGCGCTCTGGGTTGGGCTCGAGGTAGACGAGAAGGCTTATGTGGTCTCTCCTCCATCGCTGGGCCTCCACCTTGCCCCTTCTCGCGCCGCTGTGAAAACCCTAAAAATCTAGATCCATCCGCCGCCACACCATGGGAGAGACGAGGGGAACGGGGAAGGATAGGGTTTGGTGTGTGCCAGGAGAGACGCCTATACATGACTCACTACCCACGACGATGTCGGCGCTGTAGCTCGCGTACCCGGCGGCGCGTCGCCGGCCGCCACGCGCGTACGTCCTGGGAGGAGAAGGACGAATGGCGACATGAAATGATGATTTTGCCCCTGGCGGGATAGGAGAACCACAAGTTGCCACCGCGTCTCTCTCCTTTTTTTTCAGCACTCACAGAGCACCACGTATCACCTCTCGCTGACAAGGTAGCCCCGCAAAAAGCAGGCCCACAAATCAGTGAGCTGGAGTAGGACAAGCAGCTGTGAAAGGTAGCCTCGCTGAGCCTCTCTAGATGGACGGCGCGGACCACGTGAGCAGGAGCAAGATGTTGATCGGACGGCTGAGAGAGCACGATCTGAAAAACGGACAGTCGACAGCGCGCCACGCAGCTGGAACGGACGGCTAGGATTTTCACTGCGTGGATGGACCAGGATTTACCCAAGAATGTTACTTCTAGATTTCTCGATCTCTTAGGATTTTATCTGCAAATTTAGGATAATCATTTTATCCCGGTCTGTCTTTTAGTTTCCACATGTGTTGCTTATTGTAACTGGATTTTCAATTATTGAAATATATGTGGTTTCTCTTTTAAAAAAATCCCTGTTCCATCACAGTCCACGACGGGAACACTCCATTCAATACCCAGTGAGCCGGCAATCGCAGTCCCCGACATTTTGTTCATGTAACCAAAGTGGGGTTTTATGATTCTAGCCCACATCTTCAAACTGTTAAAAACCATCTCTTGAGGCCTCTAATCGATATCAAAGTCGCGAAGCAGCACCGCTCTGGTTCCAACGACCCAAGGCGGTCCATTCACCACTCGATCCTTGTCCGCCTTCATGCCAAACTCCGCCACAAATTTGTTGTCTCCGACAGAATTCAGATTAAGGCCTCTTGGATTGCCCCAGGCTGAACGAAGAGCAGACATGATCGTATTGATATGTAGAGTTTTTGGGGAAAGCACCTTGCGGTCCTTGCCCACTATCGCCCACTTCGAGTAGAGTGGATTCTCGTCGCCCCTATCATCAATCACCACTATCGCCGACTCTGCGGCAGTCAAACGAAGACGTCCCATCGTATCTGATACCTGATCATCTGATCCGGTTGCCGCTGCCGCACCTGCAGGAGAAGAGTCCTCGCTCCTCCTCGAAACCCCGGCCCCATCAGAGGAGACCGGCACCTCAATTTGTTCCCCACCGACGCATCTACCGAGCCCGTCATCACCAACCACGTCCGATCTCACCACCGACCAAGGGCGGGAAGCAGTCCAGGAAAGCCCCTTGATCGCCCAGAGTCAGCGGAGAGGAACGAAAACGGATTGATTAGGGCACGTCATAAGGATTTGGGAGCACGAGATGGGAGCCCACGAGCGCACCCTAAAGATTGATTCTCGCCCTAGTTCAGCGGGATCGCCATGGAGATCGCCTATGCCCTAGGAGAGAGAAACAGTGTGTGTCCCCAAATTAGTTGTCTCAACTTTGTTTTGATAAGATGAGTGTAGATCAACTTTCGTTTTGATAGATATGTACACACTAAGATGAGTGTAAATATACATTCGTATTAGATAAAGTTAAGACAATTTGGAATGGAGGTAGTATTATAAATTTTGACTTTTGTAACAAGCCTGCCCATAGGTAGTGTGGGTAAGTGGGTTGTCCAGCAACGAAAATTATCTTTTTTTTTAGATCCTTTCTTATCTTCTCTATGTAGCCTAGCGATTAAAGTATTTCTAATGAAAGTTCGCAATGCTAAAGAATTCTGTACATATTATTTTTTCAGATTTTCTTTGAAACTTTTTAAATTACATTTCTAAAAAGTTGAAAACATGGGGCCAAAGTGGAGCTCGAGGTCCAGAACACACCCCTCATCAAGCAACAAAACTTCACCTAAGATCCAAAATTATTTTCCTCGTCATCCTGATCGTCCGTAATTCTTGTCATGGTTTTATTATTTCAAATTTGAAAGTCTGCTGCAGATTATGTACCTCTTTTGCGTGACCCGTTTTTGCCACCTTACTTGCCCTTTAAGCAACTAAGTGCATCATACTGCCTTAGAAACAATGTCAAATTGTTGCTGATTCTCCTGCCCAGACAAACTAGACAATTCTTAGACGATAACAAGAATTGGTTAGGATAAGCTATTGATTAAATATGGGATAAGCTATTGATTAAATATGGGAGGGGTTGAAGTCCAAATATTGATCAAGTGACTTCTTTCCCTTCTCCAAGCTGCGTTTCAAAGTTTTTTCCCAATGAAGAGCATAGTTATTGCTGTCAAAATAACACAAGCGTACAGAGCATCGCACTCACGGTACCCCAAGCGTAAAAAAAGGCAAATGATTGCCAGTACAGGGCATTTTAAATGGATCACCACCAGACTTTGTACAATAAGAATGCTGGACATTTAACATCCTTCCGTCCACATGTTACGCGCACAACCTCTCAGCCAAAAAGGGTCGGTAAATCATAGTGTCTGGAACTTTGCCTTGGAATCAGCAGATCCATGTACCAAGTTGACTCGGCCTATTTCTACCATGTACAAAAACTCAGCATTCATTCGCTGCGCACCGAGTTGTACTTCTCAGCAAGTGAAGGAGTGGCCGTTATCTTGTTCATCAGATTCTTCAACTTCATGCTGTAGTCGCTGCCACTGCAGAGGCAAGTCAAGAGAGAGGGAAATGTTAGGTCACGTGGCTATAATGCAAGTAAGCCCTGTTTTGGTAAGCTACAGAAAAGGAAGTGTGGCCGACAGTTCAATTTTTGGCCAAACAAAAATTAGCCATTTAATTTGCAGGGCAGGAACTGAGCTTTACCTTATGCGGCTCAGAGCAGCAATTGCTCGAAGGGCACTGCGAATCATGTCCTCATTGCGATCAATCTCCTGCTTCACTGCATCGCCCTTGGGTTTGTGACTGATAGTTTTCTCAATAGGTTCAACTAACGAGTCCAAAACTGAAACAAGATAACAACAATAACATTATTAGAAAGGCTGAATATGAAAAATCCCTTTAAAGGTCATCGATTATAACAAACCTGCAAGAACAGCAGAGGGGCACTTGTCTGCTAGCTTTGAAAGAATCAGATGGCAAGGCATCTTTACATCATAATGATCTGCAATAAGCAAGTACAGAACTGTTTAGCAAGTTCATATTGCGAAAACACATCCAAGAAGATTATGATAATAATCTAGTAATGTACGTTATATACCAATCCAGAAGGAAGACTCAAACACTAGCTAAGATGGTAATCTGGGCACCAAGCCAATTGGTGTGCCAAAGTTTTGCCAGGGGGTGACCCAGGAACCCAAACCACCAACCAAACACACCCTTTAAAAGTGCCACGAAGAAATATATAACATCTAAACTGTACTTACCAACTAAGCCAGATAAGAGGAAAGGAACAATGAAGGACGACGGATTCACTTGATCAAGACAATTATCCAGCAATGTGTCCACACATTCAAAGGCAGCTTTCCTAAGTTCAAGCCCATCATCAACGACATGCTTGAAAGGCCCAAGATCAACTGTCCTGATCAATTCAGGCTGCAAAGAAGGATATCATTAGTTTATTACTTCCTAGGTATAAATTATGTGCAATACCCTCAGGCCATAACCAACTTAGGAAACGATACCTTCACAACAGTCTGGTCATACAAAAGAGGCAATAATTCAGGAAGAAGAGCTTTGATCAAATTTGGCTTGTTATGGGCAGCTGTACTCAACGCCAGGACAGCTGCACGTCTCACGTGCTGCCAAATGCAAACAACAAATGCAAGTGTCAGCTTCACATCTTACTTTACAAACATTAGTTAGTATAAAAATGTGAAGACTATTTCAAGAAGTAGAATTACCCTGTCACTATCTTTAATCAACATAAGGAAAGTAGAAATCTCAGAGTACATGATTGGGTCTATTTTTCCAGGCCGTTCAACGATTGAATATTTGATAGCAATTGCAACTGTAGCCCTTGTGTTTGCTGCTGGGCTAGACGTGCGTTCCTATAAATAAAAATTATAAATTCCCATTAGATCTCATAATAATCATAATATATGCAACATGAAATGTAAAAAATGCTAATTGTCCACATTCATACCTTTAGAGCAGGGATTAATTTGTTAGGTTCAATAAGTGCAATTTTGCCTAAACATTCAGCAACCACATTCCGGACTCCTTCCTCCTCACTTTCACAATGATTAAAGAGCAACGCCAGTATCTTCACAATGTTTGAGTCCTGGAGCTCACTCTGGCCAGTATGATCAACAGACTGACGTGCAATTACCTGATAGGTTTTGCAAAGAGCACAAATTAAACAAGTCTTATGGAATGTTACTTCTTAGTACAAACATAATTCCATCACAAGCCCACCTCTTTTAGTGAGTGAAGCAAGAGATATTGCTTCTTCTGTTGATTGTCAATCTGATCCAAGATAAATGGCAAATACTTAGATAGATTGCCAACAGCAATGTTTCCAAGGGCATACGATGCTGCAGACTTTATCTCCTCAAAAGGTGACTGGAATGATTCAATGACAATATTCTCAATTTGAGCATGTTTGCTGAGATCCTTCCTTCTTCCAATTTCTCCCAAACATAACAAGGCCATGTGTTGTTTAGCCTGGAAAGCATATTATAACAATTAACAAATGACAAATACATAGTTCATCGCCAAGTTAAACATAACTGTAAGCAATCAACCAATGGCAAATAAAAAAGATTTGTTCATCCCAATAATAATTAAGTACTATAAAAGCCTGCCAAGAGTTAAGATCAGCTTAATTACAGTACAATGTTTCAAGATCATTAGACTATAGAGCATCAATCAATATCATCATAGACAATGCAGTTTGACCTTCAATTGATAAGTTCAGTATTGAAGTACTAAATTGTAAGCAGAAGCCACTTAATAATTTGATAACAGCAGAATGTATTATCCCAATTTCACCATGCTATAATACAAGCTAGACGATGACCTTTGAGTGAAATTTGTTTAGCTAATTTCCATGAATTACCAGAGGCAAAGGTCGCAAGTATGACAGAGATCTAAAAGTGTACAACCGGTGACCAGAAGACATCCGTGGCCAGGAAAAGAAACTTACAGAATTAGCAGGGCTGTCATCCTTCAGAATTACTTTAAGCATTTCAATAGTTGATGCACACTTCTGATCACCAGCTGCTAAGCATAGCACAGCAACACACTGTGCAATAGAGGATAGGGCCTGCTTGGCAAGGCCGCCTGACTGTGATGGCTTGGCAGCAGAAATAAGGGAGTCCAACAAAGTTTCAAAACTTGTGTTTGCGGACTGGACCAGTGAAGCAAAAAACTTCTGTAGTGCCTGTGACAGTGACAAAAACAGTGCAATCCAGTTAGAGAAGAAGAATTAATCAAGTGTTTATACTTTATATTCAAATATGAATACATATATATATATACCTGCAGTGCTTGACCTTGCAACAGAGCACTCCTGATCAAAATTAGGGCTTGAGGCAAAACCTTCTGTCTCACAGCTAAACCAACATTTTGAATGGATCGTCTGTCAACCATAATTGTGCTACACAGTTCCAGTGCAAGAGCAGCCATGTGCAAATCGATGTCACTGCCGCAATAAATAAGACAACATCAGTCATCATGTCAGGCAGAAAATGGAGAATTGCTGAAGAAAGCTATACGAGGAAATAACCTTATGAGAGTAGAAAGTTCAGCGATTATTGTTTCATAAGAAGACGAGCCAATTTGACCTCCATACGTGACAACTAGAGAATTTAGGGTTCCCAATGTTGCCTGCCTGAGAGGTCTGTTAGCCTGTTGAAGGGGGCACTAAAAAAGTTAACATTCAAGTTCAAATTTGGTCAAAGTAGACAATTTTTCAAGGCAACAGACAAACAATATGTACACTATATCTCTACCTTCCGAAGGAAAGCTGTGAGCTCAGAAACAACATGGTCAAGAACACATTTAAGATCGATCCGAAGAGGTGAACTCGCAATCACCGCAAATGCCTGTAAAGGAATGAAGACTTTTAGAACAATAATAACAAAACAACAAAAGCAACTAATAGCCATACAGGAAAGAGAGCAAAACAAAACTGTCTGAAAACAAAACAACACCAGAGGGATTAAGCAAATGATGACAGGGTACACAAATAGAATTGCAGAGACAAGATCCACCAAGTAAATCGGTGTGTTTTAGTATTCTACTGAAGCTATGTTTACATCAATGAACTTGCCACAAACCATCTCTATCCAAACCAACACATCAAGCCCAGCACTGATCAGAACATTTACTTCGCTTTTATATCGTTGACTAGAATACTGAAATTGATCTTCTTAATAGGGCAACGATTAGTTTATAACTTCACATCTAGGCATTAAGCAAATGATGACATGGTACACAAATAGAATTTCACAGTAAGATGCACGCAAGTAAACTGGTAATCCCTCCGTTCATAAATATAAGATGTTTTAGATGTCTCAAAGTGAACTAGATACACACCATGATGAGTGAATCTACACCAAATGTAGACTAGATACATACCAAACTAGATGAATCTACAAAAAGCTAAAACATCTTATATTTATGAACAGAGGGAGTACATATTTTTATACTGATGCTATGTTTACATCAATGAAGCTGCCACAAAACCATCTATCCCAAGTTCCCAACCAAGCACTGATAGAACATTTACATTTGGTTTTATATCGTTGACTAGAATACTGAAATTCATATAGGGTAACATTAAATCGTTAAAAATTCATGTCCCTAACTGTTTCAGTTGTAAGTGCAGATCACTACTTACCTTGACCGCTGTAAGTCGTGTTATTTCATTGCCCATCCTATCAACAAGTATAGGAAGGCATGACGGTAATTCCCTTTGAAGACCATCACCAAAAGTTGAGATCACAAGGCTCATGCAAGATATGGCACACTCTTTTACTTCCTGGAAAAATACGATCACATGAGAGAGAGAGAGAGAGAGAGAGTAGTTATGAAGGGAAGAGAAAGAGGTTCAAACCTGATCTTGATCTTGATTTGCCAAGCGGGCCAATATAGCTTTATAGATTGGACCAATATATGGTCTGAAATCTATAGATTGTGCCTGTATAACAGCAGAACAAGAGCTTAAAACTCAACATAATTGGGTGCTCAGAAGTTAACATCAGCACATGGAGCACAAGGCTAACCTCAAAATTTGGACGGAGGACACGGACTAGTTCTCCGCACACCCGTAAAGCCTCAGCAGTGACTTTGTAATATCTATCTCCAATAGCAGATAATATTGGACCAGAAAGTGCCTGGATATTTTATTCTGCATTTAGTAATGAGGAACAACCGCAAGTGTCCCAGGTGTGGCTTATTAAAGATAGTAGCTAAAATACCTGGATGTATGGATGAAACACAGAGGGTGAATGTGAAGCCATAACGATCCTTGTAAATGCAAGGGCTTCAATCTTCAGGTTGGAGGTGGAAGATTTATCCTATCAAATAAACAGTACGTTTAAGAGAAGGTGAAGTTCAGCACAAAAATGTCTCAACAAAATGTCTCAACGAGAAAGAAACATCTCAACATGGATCTCACTAACATTCAAAGCCTTCTCAATCCCAGGAACAAGAGACCCAAAATGATCAGCGAGACAATCTGGTAATACAATAACAAGCTCCTTCAATACTGAGAATGCTCCGACCTGCAAATGAGAACAAAACAACATAAATCACTATTACAAGTCCACACATGCTTCACAAGATAGTTGAAGAACAAACCTTTGTCTTGATTGATTTTTCATGCAACTGCCTATTGATGGACTTGACAACTTTGGGTACTTCTTGCTTCAGAAGCCATCTAGGGCTGCAAAGCATACAGTTTGACAATATGGGCTTAGAGCCTAGTGCATAGAATTTGCAATGTCAATAAATAAAAACTTTCCCCTGAGCATAATAAGTCAAATTGAATATTTGGACAAGATCACAATCTTTGCATCCAAATAATAAGTCATACCAAAGTTCTAACCAAGATAGGCTCACCCGGGTTATCAATGCAACAGAGAAACAGCTAAAATGTGTGTTGCCTGTGGCAAATTCTTTGAGAATATGGTGCAGATGGGTAAAAATCAAGAAAGCGGATATTTTGTTTACCTAGACTCATCAATGTCACCTTGACCTTTCGTGACATTAGCAGTTTGGCGTAACAACTCAATAAACGTGTTGAAGATGTCCATCTAGGATCACATAGAAACTTCATAAGATCGATAAACCATGAAAATTAGAATCCAAGTTAGCAACAAAGTACCATTCAGTTACCTTTACATTCTCCTCTCTTTCCCTAAAGCGGTCGATTAACTTTGGACAAGCCTGCATACAACCAAATACATTACAGTATCACATCACATTCCATAGATGCACTTAATATAGTTAGCTACTTATCAAAATAGGTACTTCCTCTGTTCACTAATGTAAGACCTTTTAGATATTTCAATGTGGACCAGATATGGACCAAAACGAGAGAACCTACATACTAAAAACACGTCTAGCTACATGCATTTACTAAAAAGGCTAAAAGTTCATACATTAGTGAACAGAGTAATAAAAATGGTTAAAATCAACTCAAAAAATTTATTTGCAATATGGCCGAAACAGAATAATGCTGTAATGAAGAGCAAGATTGCCAAACTGCAATATGTTAGTTTAACTAGTTTTATAAAACATACCTCCAGATACATCTTGGATAACGTTTGAGGACGAGATGCTATGATTGCAGACAGGCACTTCGCTGATGCACGGCGAACCTTCCAGCTTGCATCCTCGTCGTCTGTGTATTCATCCGCACTCTCACTAGGAGGAAAGGTTATGGATGTTATGATCAAGTTGATAGGAGCCAATGTTTTTGTATTATTAAAATATATATAAATCACATACTCATCATCTTCCTCATCCTGCACCTCATCATCAGTGTCCTCCTCCATGCTATCAGTGAAATTAGGATCATAGCTTACATATTCCAAAGCAAGATTCAAAATATCGTCACAATATGGGGATATATCTCTTGGACACCTGAGCATAAAACTCTCGAGGGCCTACAAGATGGAAGTTAATTTATAGCCATAGAGAAGCAAATGTTTGAGTAATCTAAGTAACAAATGAACAAAAATTCTCACCTGCAAGCTGTATTCACGTAGCTCTTCATCATTTTCTGATGCACTTCTGCAGTAGTTTACGAGTAAAGGAACAGCTTCAGCAAGGTGTGGCCCAAACCGGTATCCAACTGAGCGACTGCAAGTCAAAATAAACTGTATTAGGAGATGAGTTCCAGTAATCAAATGAACTGAAACTAACAAAATTATTAACTCCCTTCATCCTAAATTTAATTTTTCCTATGAGTATATCATCCAGCCAGATTTATTTTTTGAACATTATACCGATATTTGGACTAGCCAAGTTGGATATTTTAGCACATACAAGCTGTTATGAAGAAATTTTGCGGCATTTGGAAGATTGATGCATATACCTTAGAGCGCCAATCATCTGGATATTTGTTCGAGTTATTTCAGACTTTGTGCGTCTATCTTTCAGTAATTGGACAACCTCCGAAGTTGCCTTGGCTAATAAATCATCTGACAAACATGGAGCAAGCGATGCTGCAAGAGAGAGCAACTTGTTACACTCATTACAGATAACTATGAGTGTGAGATCATTTGCAAGCATTAAGAATTATAGAATGCATTCAGGCGTACCAATGCACGAAACAGACTTTTTTCGGACACTTGCTTGACTGGAGCTCAGCTGGGATAAAAGTGCAGTGAGCATACATGCATGATCTTTTGCAATCACGTTGCCGAATCTATTAAGTACATCACTTAATATATCAAGACATTCACATTTAATTTCAGCACTCTTTCCCTGCAAACAAAAGAAGAACTGTATAAAATCATTTGCAAATGTTTTTACATCAAAATGATGAGCATACTGCAGCACGTGGAAAAGACTACATTCTACAAACCCTTCAAACATGCAAAAGTATTTACTAGTTATACTTTCAAAGCGATATAACTAGACTGTTATGCAACACTTCCAAGTAACTTCACAGGTAGGCAAC
This sequence comes from Dactylis glomerata, assembly GCA_007115705.1. Taxonomy (NCBI): domain Eukaryota; kingdom Viridiplantae; phylum Streptophyta; class Magnoliopsida; order Poales; family Poaceae; genus Dactylis; species Dactylis glomerata. The sequence continues at coordinate 642,956 of QXEO01001109.1, forward strand.
ATAATGCACTGCAAACCTGACAGAATTACAAAGCAAGAAGCAATGAACATAAAATAAACTACCAAGCTTACCTAATTAACGGATATATTAAGCGTTCCTAAACAAACTCTGACAAACTGTGTACAATTTCCTTATGCTTTATTTTCTAGTTAAGAACCTTCCAGTGTAAACAGGGATTATCTTCATACTTGCTCCACAAAAGCGATGATGATGACATTTTTCCCATTAGCAACAGCATTAACTTTCCTGGGGTGGCTCAAACTTCATACAGAACTTCTATTAACTAGATTGATCAATATTGACCAACATGGAAATCCATATTAACTCTTTATTACAAACGAATCATCAAAGGTAAAAAGGCCACATCATGGGTTGCAATGCTCTTGACCACTATACCTCGAGGCACGATTTGCTAACCACCAGATAACTATAGGAACATCAATATATGATAGTAAACATGTGTGCACCCATAATGCACGCGCAAACAAACAAAATTTACAACGTCATTTCCATTGTAAAACTGAACAGATGGCTAAGGTACAATGGATATGCAGAGAGTTATTCCCAATTTATTCATATGAAAACCTTCCAAATTAGGAAGCCTTATCAGAAGCATTAAACCTTAACCAACAAGTGAAGAATTTGATTACCATGCCAAACTAGAAAGTTCAAATAAGTTAACACCTGAGAGGTCTACAGACAACTAAGGAGAAGTCTCAGAAACAGGAAATGAAATTTTAAAAAAAAGCTTACACTGGTGACACCGCTGATCAGCTGCGGGGCAAGAGAAACTAAAATCTTTTCAGCAAGTGATGGTGTAGTAACTTCCACAATGATGGTCTTGAGAGCTATACTAGCAGTATCACGATGCTGGTCCTTTCCATTGAGTAATTTATCACAAAGCTTGTTTGTCATCTCCACTACTCTATCCTCACCAACCTTCTTGACAAGTGGAGCCAAACTAACCAAGACAAGAAATAAAGAGAGTAAATAGAGCGAAAAGATATGTGATTCGCCTTTTTTATACAAATTTTCAACACAAACATAAAGAACACAGGGATGATGAAACATGGAAGGACCAAACAATGGATTAAGTAAATATATATTTTTAAGGAAAAATCTACCATTTGACAGCTAAGCCAGAAACATCTCCCGAAGCATCTTCCAGTTGCTGAATAATAATATTCGTCAACTTTGGTTCAAGGTCTTGATCTGCTTTGAAACTCTCCTTGTTTAATTCACTAAGCAGATCTGACGTCGCCATATATCTGTAGTCTTTATCTTTCCCTGTCATCTGAAAGCACATGCACAAAAAAAGGTAATGTTACAGTCTTACAGAGCATTATTAAAGAGCAACAAAAAGATTCAGTAATATCAATATCAGTGAACGTAAATCAGTGCACTGCAATGGATACCTTCTCCAAGATGCCGGTTATGTTTAGATTCGCCATCGCAGCAAGCCTGTGCTCAAGTCCTCTTCACAATGTATTATTCAGTAGTATCTGCTAAAAAGCAAATTAAGCAATGATGTGTGCAGTATACATATTGCGAAGTTTATGTTTTTCAAAGCAGGGCCAGAGAAGCAGATACAGTGGTAAGTGCATTCTGGTAGTACAATCAAGCTAGATGGAGGAACAAATATTAACAGAAGTAGCATGGCAATCGAACAGCTACCACCTGTCCTAGACGTATGTTGCATTAGTAGTAACAAATATACATTGCGTATTCCCATTATTGTAGACAGACAGAAGTCAAAACATATGGCAATGGGCAAACAGGGGACACGCATGACATACACATGTTCTCTAGAAACATCATATCAAAAACGACAGATAGCCCATAGCTAAAAGCTCGTGCCAAGTAGATAGCAATGCCAAGTGATTCCAACGTTGCGGCGAGACACAGTTGGTCGCTGGCCGGCGCCGATCCGTACCGGCGCCCTCGAACTTGACGCCCCACTCCCAAACCGCTCCAGCGATTCGGGAGTGGAGCACCCAAGCGAGCGTCCCGCCAAGCTTAAAGCACTAGACCCGCCCCGAGGGGCGGGTCAAACATTGCTGCCGCGAAAGGGCGGTGGCCGGAATACGAAGGAGCGAAGCGGAAAGCAGTACCTCGACCGACACGGAGGCGGGGACGGCGATAACGCACCTCGATCGATCCGGCGCTGGAGCGGAGGACGCGGCCGATTCGGGAGCTCCGATGAGCGGGATTTCCTCGCCGGCGGAGGTCGGCGCGCTCTCGCCGGAGATGGGTTGCGGTTGAGCAGCAGGAGAAACCCTAAGCTTAAAGCCTGAAAGCCTTTTTCCCTTTTTATTTATTATCTCCCCTTGCGCGTGTAATGTAACGTGAGAAAAAACGAGCTGGAAAACGAAACGGAAGCCGTGTTGTGTTTTGTGGACTGGGCCTTCTCTGGAAGTTTAATCGCCGTCTTTGGGCTGGACCGATTATTCAGGAGAAGATGAAGCAAAACGATTCAGGAAAACAGAGAAGGAATAAAATTCCAAGGAGATCATCGGACATACTACTTCTAAAACTAGATCTCATGTTGATAAATTTTGATGAACTTTTTTTCATACTTTTAAAACTAGTACAGGTGTACTTGAAGTACTTTGATGATTAGTGTACTTCTACTTTGTATTGTTCGTGTACATGCACGCACTTGAAAATATAGGTTGTGAGGCAAACCTCTCATATCCGTTTAGTGTTGAATACAACTGTACACGCTTCTTGATTTATACCAGGGTAGCACGGTATTCGTGCTATGTCAATAGAATTTAATCAACAAATTGCATGTGAAGATATAGAGAAGCCAACTAGTGTATTACTTGAAATACAATATTTGGAAGGATAATATACCCGATCCCTTGTAGGAACATTACTATTGAGATTATTGTACATCCGTTTACAACTAAGGAGAATTATTATGTACAATTAATGTACCATTCTTGGAAATATGGAGGAAATTATTTGTACGGAAAAAACATATCATCCTACAAATACAAAGGCAAGCTACATCACCATTGATGTATTAATACTCTACGGATCATCGAGTGTCTGATAGAAATTCATGTGGCTTGCCCTTTGCCATCATCCACAAGCTGGGTGCACGAGCATTGCGGTCTCCATTCTCCTCACATCCTCGTTGTCGTCGTTGATTCACCGTGAGCTGCTTGCAATGGGTTAGATATGAAGACTCACCAAAAATGATAACATATCCTCGTATGAATATGGTCTGAAGAAGGGGACGTATTTAGAAAAAAGGGCTTCCATACACCTCTTTTAGTCCCCAAACAATTCGATTCGCGACTAATGGTCACATTAGTCCTGGTTCGAATGAAAATATAGGCCAGGAAGCATTAATCCCAGTAAAAACACGAGCTTTAGTCCCGGTTTGAGCCACAAACTGGGACTAAAGGGTCGGGACCTTTAGTTCAAACCTGGACTAAAGATCCCAATCCTTTAGTCCCGGTTGGTGGCTTAAATCGGGACTAAAGGTCCGGGGCTCAGTTTTCCTCCCATCCCTACCCCCTCCCTGCGCAGAAAAAATGTCTAAAAAAATAAACGAAAATGATAAAAACTTCATATTTCAAAATCCTTTGATATGCATGTACCTCACGCAACCAATTTTTATAGAAAATTTGAATTTTGATATTTTTTGGCAAAAAAGGGGTATTCCAAATTAAAAGGGCTTTAAATTTTGCGTACGGACTTGAAAAAAAAATATAATATATCAAAATCTATCTATATAAAATTTTACATCCGATTTCAATGGCCTACGATCGTTTGCACAAATTCTCCTTTCTCAAAATTCCAAAGGGAAATATAAAAGCTGGAAGATTTTAGATTCTGTCAAAAAAATAGAAAAATTGGTTTTTTTTCATGATTTTTTAATTTCTCTTATTATTTCTTCTACTTTTTAGTTATTTTGAAGTTTTTATATTATTTTAGAATTTTTCAAGTTTTTGATTTTTTAATATTTTTGAATATTTTGAGTTTTAAATTAATAATTAAATTATACATAAAGATTATTTGGAATTCATTAATGCTTATTATTAATTAATCATTCTTGCTTACTTTTAAAATTATTTGGAATTAAAAAAAGTAAAATCATATGTTATCAAAGTGTATGGGTTAATAGAATTCATAGCATACTAATATCAAGAAGTCGCGAGCGCGGTCTTAGAAGCTAGTAGGGAAGAAATGGAAAGTTAAGCGTGCTAAGGATGGAGCAGTGTGAGAATGGGTTACTGATACGTCTCAAACGTATCTATAATTTTTGATGCTACATGCTTGTTCTTACACCATTTGCTTAGTGTTTTGTTACACTTCGTGGTATTTTTATGCATTTACCGGAACTAACCTATTAACAAGATGCCACAGTGTCAGTTCCTTGTTTTCTGCTGTTTTTGTGTTTCAGAAAAGTTACACAGAAAATATTCTCGAAATTGGACGAAACAAAAGTCGAACCTAGAAATATTTACCGAAACTTCCAGAAGTTCGAAGAGGAGACGGAGAAGGGCCACGGGCTGGCCACACCATAGGGTGGCGCGGCCAGTGAGGCCACCCTGGCCCATCCCTGACGTTGCCCCTTCGTCTATAAAGACCCCCGACGGGAAAAACCTAAACACCCGATCAATTTTCCATAAACACATCGCGATCCGCCGCCGTCGTCGACTTATACCTCTCAAACGTATCTATAATTTTTAATGCTCCATGCTTGTTCATACACCATTTGCTTAGTGTTTCATTACAGTGCCAGTTCTATGTTTTCTGCTGTTTTGGTGTTTCAGAAAAGTTACACAGGAAATATTCTCGAAATTGGACGAAACAAAACCCGAACATCTAGAAATTTACCGAAGCTTCCAGAAGTCCGAAGAGGAGATGAAGAGGGGCCACGGGTCGGCCACACAACAGGGCGGCGTGGCCCAGCCCCTGGCCGCGCCTCCTACGTGTGTGACCGCCCTGGTCCACTTATGACGCAGCCCCTTCGCCTATAAAGACCCCCCGACGGGAAAAACCTAAGTATCCGATCAATTTTTCAGAAACACATCGTGATCCACCGCCGTCGTCGACCCGAGATTGGGAGGATCCAGAAGCTCTTCCCGACACCCTGCCGGAGAGGGAAATCGCCACCAGAGGTCTTCTTCATCGCCATGCTTGCCTCTGGCATGATGAGTGAGTAGTCTACCTTGGACTAAGGGTCCATAGAAGTAGCCAGATGGTTATCTTCTCCACCATGTGCTTTATGTTTAGATCTCGTGAGCTGCCTTACATGATCGAGATCACCGTTATGTAATTCTATATGTTGTGTTTGTTGGGATCCGATGAATATTGGTGTTATGTTGAGTTGATGTGTTGAATCATATATCTTATGTTATCTCTATGTTGTTATTTATTTTACGGAGAGACACCACTAGTGAACTGTGGATCCCGGTCCAATTTCCTTTACATTGCTATCACCTATTTACTATTACTCGCATTATTTACTTTCTCGCATACTACTATCATTTTCCACTCGATACGCTCATACCTTTGTTTACAGCAAACCGGTGAGATTGATAACCTCATCGTAAGTTTGGAGCAAAGTACTTAGTTGTGTTGTGTGCAGGTTCCGCGTTGCTACTAGTTGAAGACGCGCTAACAAGTATCGTTAATGGCACCCTTGTTAGAGAGTCACTAAGCTAGCAAGCATCACCTTCTTAAGTTTGGCTTTCTCCTACTGGTTCGATAAACCTTGATTTCTTACTGAGGGAAAACTGCTGCTGTGCTCATCATACCTTCCTCTTGGGGTTCCCAACTGATCGGTGATCTATATTAACACCGGCGCCATTGATACGTCTCCAACGTATCTATAATTTTTTATGCTCCATGCTTGTTTTTTACACCATTTGCCTACTGTTTCGTACACTTAGTGGCACTTTTATGCATTTTCTGGAACTAACCTATTAACAAGTTGCCACAGTGCCAGTTCCTTGTTTTCTGCTGTTTTTGTGTTTCAGAAAAGCTACACAGGAAATATTATCGGAATTGGACGAAACAAGTTCCTGAAGTCTTATTTTTCCCAGAAGCTTCCAGAGATCCGAAGAGGCGAAGGAGAGGGGCCACAGGCCAGCCTCGCACTAGGCCGGTGCGGCCCAGGCCCTGGCCGCGCCGCCTAGGTGTGAGGATGCCTGGGGCCACTCCTGACGACGCCCCTTTGATGCGTGGTGAATGACCAGCCCGTTGGGAACCCCAAGAGGAAGGTATGATGACTATAGCAGCTAGTTTTCCCTCAGTTAAGAAACCAAGGTTTAATATCGTTCTTGGAGAGGAGAGACAAACAACTGAAGGTGATGCAGACTGGCTTAATAACGCTCCAACAAGGGCGCACTTGTTGACTCGTCTTCGGCCAATAGCAACGCAGAACCTGCACACACACAACCAAGTACTTTGCTCCCAATTTACGATGAGGTTGTCAATCTCACCGGTTTGCTTGAAACAAAGGTTATGAGCGTACCGAGTGGAAAACAATATAGTATGCGAGTAAAGTAAACAGTACGAGTAAAGTAAACAGGTGATAGCAATATGATGGAAATAGGACCGGGGTCCACAGTTCACTAGTGGTGTCTCTCCATAAGATAAATAACACATGCTGGGTAAACAAATTACAGTTGGGCAATTGATAGAATAAAGATAAACGTGATATGTCAAGAAGATCACTATGAGATTTACTCTGGGCATTACAACAAAATACATAGACCGCCATCCAACTGCATCTATGACTAATAATCCACATGTGGCAAATCAATCCGAGAACTCCACAAGTATTAAGTTGCGAACAACAGATAATTGCATTAAGCAAAGTGTGTAATGTAAACAAAGCATATGCCTGATGCGTGGTGAATGACCAGCCCGTTGGGAACCCCAAGAGGAAGGTGTGATGAGTATAGCAGCTCGTTTTCCCTCAGTTTAGAAACTAAGGTTTATCGTTCAGGAGAAAAGCAGACAATGACAGCTGAAGGTGATGCATGCTAGTTTGCGACAGCAGCGGACAATTTATATATGGCACCTCGTCTAAGCTTTGCTTGCTAGCTGCAATGTGGAACCTGCACACACACAACCAAGTACTTTGCTCCCAACTTGCGATGAGGTTGTCAATCTCACCGGTTTGCTTGAAACAAAGGTATGAGCATATCGAGTGGAAAATAGTAGAGAATGCAAGTAAAGTAAACAGTGTGAGAAAGTAAACAGGTGATAGCAATATGATGGAAATAGGACCGGGGTCCACAGTTCACTAGTGGTGTCTCTCCATAGATAAAATAGCACATGCTGGGTAAACAAATTACAGTTGGGCAATTGATAGAATAAAGATAAACATAATATGTCAAGAAGATCACTATGAGATTTACTCTGGGCATTACAACAAAATACATAGACCGCCATCCAACTGCATCTATGACTAATAATCCACCCTCGGGGATATCAATCCGAACACCCCAAAAGTATTAAGTTGCGAACAACAGATAATTGCATTAAGCAAAGTGTGTAATGTAAACAAAGCATATACCTTTGAGCATATGAATGTTGTTTTCTCCCTAGTAGCAACAGCACATCTACCACCTTAGAGGTTTCTGTCACTCCCCCAGGTGAAATAGAGGCATGAACCCACTATCGAGCATAAATACCCCCTCTTGGAGTCACTAGCAACTACTCGGCCAAGATAGCTACTAACAACGGAGAGCATGTAAGATCATAAACAACATAGAGATAACAAAAGATAATATTCAGTACAGCAACTTAATCATAAACACCAATATTCATCAGATCTCAACAAACCAAACATGTAGAATTACATAACGGTGATCTCAATCATGTAGGGCAGCTCATGAGATCTAAACATGAAGCACATGGTGCAGAAGACAACCATCTAGCTACTGCTATGGACCCATAGTCCAAGGTAGACTACTCACGCATCGCTCCAGAGGCAAGCATGGCGATGAAGAAGACCTCTGGTGGCGATTCCCCTCTCCGGCAGGGTGCCGGGAAGAGCTTCTGGACCCTCCCGATCTTCGGGTCGGCGGCGGCGGCGGATCGCGATGTGTTCTGGAAATCTGATTGGGTCCTTAGGTTTTTTCCGTCGGGGGGTCTTTATAGGCGAAGGGGCGATGTCAGAGGAGGGGCCAGGCGCCCTCTGGAAGCTTCCGGGTAAAATAAGACTTCAGGAACTTGTTTCATCCAATTCCGAGAATATTTCCTGTGTATCACTTCTGAAACACAAAAACAGCAGAAAACAGGAAACTGGCACTGTGGCAACTTGTTAATAGGTTAGTTCCGGAAAATGCATAAAAGTGCCACGAAGTGTAACGAAACAATAGGCAAATGGTGTAAAAACAAGCATGGAGCATCAAAAATTATAGATACGTTGGAGACGTATCAAGCATCCCCAAGCTTAACTCCTGCTCGTCCTCGAGTAGGTAAGTGATAACAAAGAATAATTTTTGAGGTGACATGCACCTACACAATCTTGATCATATATGTAAGCATTGGTGAGCTGGGATCATAAGAACTTAAAACATGGGCATGAAGATATAATCATGACAATAAGAACTTAGCAACCATGTTGTAATCATGCAAATAAACACAAACAAAAGATCATGATAATGAAACAATAAAAGTCAAACGTGTGTTCAAATCATAAGGAAAAACATACAAATGGTTTTCAGCTTGTCCTTCAAAGAGAGCAAAACATAAATGCATAGGACACCTTCAAGTTTAAGAGGGCGACTAGATACAAATAATTTAAGAACAAGTGAAACCAATCATCATGAATCAATCAATGAACTTTGGGACAATGCATATCACACTAAGAATGACAACTATGCTCTCTTAATGGTGCATAAAGATAGAAGGTGGTGACTCAACATAAAAGTAGAAGAAAGGCCCTTCGCAGAGGGAAGCAGTGATTGCAAGTTTTATAACCTTCAAAAATTATGGTACTTACCGGCTTTGAGCTCTCATTGCCCCCATCATAAGCATGTTGAATGGTTAAACTTAATGCGAGAACAATTATGATGCATATGCTTGACAAATCATAAGTTGAAGACCTCGTGCCCCGTGAATACGAGTACCCAAATCTCATGCTACTTTACTTAGAGTCCCAAGCAAGGCTCTTGTCATTGTAAATATATGTGTATCATTGAGAACCGCCAATGGGGTACCTCCATGCCCGATGACATGGAACAAGCCCACACCAAAATGACAGGACAAGCAGACAATGAACACCTCGACATCTCTTTTATTTGCCTTTTGTTTAGCATTTTATTGTGAGATGCGTCGTCGTATGTTCACCATGGGTATGCTGCAAATTTCCACCATGAATTATGCATGGCTTAGATTGGCGGCCCGGCGTTTCCCTAACACATATACAAACTCCATGATCCCCACAAGATTCCCAATTCATTTCACACCGCGGGCATCCATAGACAAAAGATCACGATATCAACTCAAATAAGAAGTGCAATGTTGAAAGCTTGCCCATGACAACATGGCTGGGCTAGAATCCAACTTACAACTTGCAAGCATAACAACTCAACATAAGAGACCACAATGTCAAATTTTTAAGAACAGGAAAAAGTAAAGTGTGCCTTCCGGTTCGTGAGAGCTTTACTGACCGAATTTCGCATAACACTGGTAAGAGTTTAATTTGAAGAGAAAATAAAAGCAAGTCAAATTTACTTGGAATAGCAAATTGCTAGTAGGTATGTATGGTGGAAACTTTGGAAAACTTTGGCTTTTGGGAGTTGGATGCACGAGTAGAGCTCATACTCAGTACAAGGCAAGGGCTAGCAAAAGACTGGGAGCGACCAACTAAGAGAGCAATAATGGCCATAATCATGCAAAGCGACAAAGCGACATTAAAAGAAGCATAAAATGGCTTCAAAAGTCAAAAACTAAATGATCATGAAGGCTATTGGCGACTTTGTAAGAGTCTACCATGTGTGAGCATGCGCCAAGTCAACCCAAATAAAGCATCAAGGAGAAAACCAAAATAATGCTTCCATACAATAAAAACAACGCATGATTTTTTCAAAGGCTCATTAAGCAATCTCAGTTATTTGAGACAAGTCATGCTATAGCAAAACCACTAAGCATACTATCAAAAAGACATCAAGCATGACATGAAAAAGCCTAAGCCGCAGTCTACACAAGCTCCTTCTTGTACCACTATTTTGCACAAAGCTTTTTCTCTTTTCCAACACCATTTGAAATTTTTATAAACACCTCTTTTGATGAAAACCAATAAAGATCAGAGGCAAAAATACACCTTGATGAAAAGATATGACAAGGTCTGAATGCAAATCAAGGCGAAAACGAAACCAAAAGCAGCAGCAGAAAAAGAAGACTGCTCGATTTTTAATAAGAGTGAAAACTAGAGCGTTCTTTGCAAATGAAAACGAGTACATCTCCTCCAAAGAAAATTTGTTGGGGTCCAGCCATTTATTGCAGCAAACAAACAAACTAAACCAACTAAGAAAACTAAAACAACTGACGCTCCAAGAAAAACACATAGTGCATGAAGCAATAAAACATAGTGTTTTGAAAGGTGACCTGATTTTTGCCGATGAAGAAGGGGTGCCTCGGGGGCATCCCCAAGCTTTGACGCTTGTACTTCTTGGATATTTCTTGGGGTGATGCATGGGCATCCCCAAGCTTGAGCTTTTGTTCATTCTTCAACTCATCTCATCATTCTCCAATCCCTACACTTGAAAACTTCCTTCATACAAAACTAAACACAAATCTATTAGCAACATTAGTGTAAGCATAAAATATATTCAACCTCTTTTTGCTTCAGGTTTCAACTGAAAACCACCACATATAAAGTATATACTACTGTAGCAATTTCCACAAGAGTTCCATGATCAAAAGAACTCGCAAAGAAAGCGATAAAGTGGCAAAAACAAATATTGGCAGAAATCTGTCAAAACTGAACAGCTGACAAAAGTCGAATTTTTGAAAGGTTTTCTGTTGCTCAAATCAAAAAGTGTTCAACTAACAAAAGTTTGGATATAACCTGGGGCATATGCACAAGAAATCGCAGGTCCAAAAGATAAACAGAGAATTTATACGAATTTTTACGGTGCAGCACCGAAAACAGTTTCAGGACAGCAACATCCCTAAATCTTTACCTCGCTCAAATTAGAGGCTTCTCTTGGCACAAAAACGAAATAAACAAGATAAGGAGCGGTCATTACAGTAGTAATGACTTCCAAGAATCAAATAAAACAAAAAGTACTAAAAAGAAAACATTGGGTTATCTCCCAAGAGTGCTTTTCTTTAACGCCTTTGAGCTAGGCGCAGAAAATTGCGAATCAAGTAACATCAAGTGATGAAGCATCAAGCTCATAATTTGCTCTAAGAATAGAGTCAAAAAGTAATTTCTTTCTTTTCCTAGGGAAGTGTTCCATACCTTTCTTAAGTGGGAATTGATATTTGATAGTGCCTTCCCTCATATCAATGATGGCACCTACAGTTCGAAGAAAGGGTCTTCCCAAAATAATAGGACATGAAGCATGGCATTCAACGTCCATAATAAGAAAATCAACAGGAACAAGGTTATTGTTAACCACAATAAGAACATCATTAATCCTTCCTAAAGGTTTCTTCTTAGCAACATCCGCAATAGGAACATCAAAATAACACTTTTCAAGCGGTGGTAAATCAAGCATGTCATAAATCTTTCTAGGCATGATAGAAATACTAGCACCTAGATCAATGATGGGTTCCCAACCATCTTCTAACTTCTTGGGAACAGAGGCTTTCTGCTTCAACTTTTCATCCCTAATTTTCATGAGAGCATTGGTAATATGCTTAGTAAAAGCAACATTTAAAGAACTAGCATTGGGAGTCAAAGCAAGTTTTTGCAAGAACAAAATAACTTCAGATATATTGCAGCCATCAACATCAAAATCATTAAAGGAAATAGAGCTATCATCTCCCACACTTCGAAAAAATTTAGCACTCTTTTGAGAATTTTTTTTTGGCAGTTTTAGGCTTTTTAACACAAGGAGTGGGAGTTTTCTCTACACCAATCAAAGTAAGAGGATTGCTACCAGTAGGAGCAACATCATTAGAGGTAGTAATGGTACATACCTTCATCTCTCTAGCCATCTCATCTTCTCTTTCCCACCTGGCATGCAATTCCGCTAACAATCTAATATTTTCATCAATTCTAACTTGAATAGCATTAGCGGTAGCAAAAACATTGTTCTCTTTCACATCATTGGGAAACACTTTTAATTTCAGAAGTTCAACATCATGAGCAAGGCTATCAACCTTAGAAGCAAGAATATCAATTTTCCACAACAGACTTATTAAAAGCAGTTTCCTTACCGATGAAGTCCTTGAGCATTACCTCAAGCTCGGAGGGTGCGGCCCTAGTGTTGTTGTAGGAGTTACCATAAGAATTACCATAACCATTACCATTGGTAGAAGGATACGGCGTATAATTGTTACTAGCAAAATTGTTCCTATAAGCATTGTTGTTAAAATTATTGTTTCTAATGAAATTCACATCAACATGCTCTTCTTGAGCAACCAGAGAGGCTAAAGGAACATTATTAGGATCAACATGAGTCCTATCATTAGCAAGCATAGCCATAATGGTATTAATCTTATCATTCAAGGAAGAGGTTTCCTCAACAGAATTTACCTTCTTACCTTGTGGAGCTCTCTCAGTGTGCCATTCGGAATAATTTACCATCATGTTGTCGAGTAGCTTTGATGCGGCGCCCAAGGTAAGGAACATAAAAGTACCTCCAGCAGCTGAATCAAGTAGGTTCCTCGAAGAAAAATTCAGTCCTGCATAAAAAGTTTGGATAATCATCCAAGTAGTCAGTCCATGAGTGGGGCAATTCTTTATCATAGATTTCATTCTTTCCCAAGCCTGAGCAACATGTTCATTATCAAACTGAGTAAACTTCATAATATTGCTACGCAAGGATATAATCTTAGCAGGAGGATAGTATCTACCAATAAAAGCATCCTTACACTTAGCCCATGAATCAATACTATTCTTAGTCAAAGACAGCAACCAATCTTTAGCTTTTCCTCTCAAAGAAAAAGGAAACAACTTAGCTTAATAATATCACTATCAACATCCTTATATTTCTGCATCTCACATAGCTCAACAAAATTGTTGAGATGAGCTGCAGCATCTTCAGTACTAGCACCAGAAAATTGCTCTTTCATAACAAGGTTCAATAAAGCAGGCTTAATCTCATAAAAGGTTGTAGCAGGAACAGGTAGTGCAATAGGAGTGCAGATAAAATCAGTATTATTTGTGCTAGTAAAGTCACACAACTTGGTGTTTTCAGGAGTACCCATTTCAGCAAAACGAAAGTAAACAAGTAAAAACAACTACCAAGGATTCTAATTTTTTTGGGTTTTTTATATAAAACAGGTGGAACTTGTCGCTGGCGATGCCGCCAAGACCACCGCCATTGGGACAAATTTATCCCCCGCATAGGAAAGCGCGCTCGTCGAGTTCCTCCGTGAGAACCGGGACATCTTCGCATGGCAGCCATCTGACATGACGGGTGTACCTAGGGAACTCGCCGAGCACGCTCTGCAGATAATTCCTGGTTCAAAGCCAGTAAGACAAGCCATGAGACGCTTCGGAGATGAAAAGCGCCGCGCCATAGCAAAGGAGATTTCCAAGCTGTTGAAAGCAGGCTTCATCAAGGAAGTGATACATACCAAGTGGGTGGCAAATCCGGTACTAGTTCCTAAGAAAAACACAAAAGTTCTGCGCATGTGTGTAGATTACACTGGCCTGAACAAAGCATGTCCAAAAGACCCTTTTCCCTTGCCTCGCATTGACCAAGTCATTGACTCGACGGCGGGATCGGAGCTGCTGTGTTTCTTAGATGCCTATTCTGGATACCACCAGATCAAGATGAAAAGTTCCGATCAGGTCGCTACGTCGTTCGTAACACCTTATGGCACATATTGCTATGTCACAATGCCATTCGGTCTGAAAAACGCAGGAGCAACGTATCAGCGCACTATGCAAAAGTGCCTGGCGGACCAAATTGGACGAAACATCCACGCATACGTGGACGACATCGCAGTTATGTCCAAGAAGCAAGATGGCCTTATAGCGGATTTGCAAGAGACCTTTGACAATCTCAGGAAGTACAACATGATGCTTAACCCAACGAAGTGCGTCTTCGGGGTCCCAGCTGGACAACTCCTAGGATTCATCGTCTCCCACCGCGGAATTGAGGTTAACCCGGAGAAGATCAAGGCAATCCTCGACATCTCCCGGCCCATCGACCTAAAAGAAGTACAGCGACTCACAGGCTGCGTGGCAGCAGTGAGCAGATTCATCAGTCGTCTTGGCGAGAAGGCTTTGCCACTCTACAAGCTGATGAAGAAATCAGACGAATTCGTCTGGACCGACGAGGCAGACGCCGCACTCAAGGATCTGAAGAGAGTGTTATCCACTGCACCAGTCCTAGCGGCTCCCGAAGACCAGGAACCCATGTTACTATACATGGCGGCAACCAACAGGGTAGTCAGCATCGTCATGGTGGTAGAACGTAAGGAAGAAGCGCAGGAGTATGGCGTACAGCGACCAGTCTACTACGTCAGCGAGGTCCTGACGGAATCCAAGCAGCGCTACCCTCACTACCAAAAATTGGCATACGGAGTTTTCCTAGCTTCTCGTAAGTTAAGGCATTACTTCTATGACCATAAGATCATAGTGGTGAGCAAAGCCCCACTGAAGGACATCATCAACAACAGCGACGCAACAGGACGAGTTGCGAAGTGGGGCATTGAATTGGCCTCTTTCGACATCGACTACAAGCCTCGCACCGCCATCAAGTCTCAGGCTTTGGCGGAGTTTATGGCGGATTGGAAGGAAGCGCAGGAAACTACGCCTGTCCCAGAACCAAAGCATTGGGTGATGCACTTTGATGGCTCAAAGTTGCTACACGGCTCGGGGGCTGGCGTGACGCTCAAGTCTCCTAAGGGAGATGAGCTCAGCTACGTTCTCCAGATTCACTTCCCCACCACCAATAACATAGCGGAATATGAAGCGCTACTACACGGGCTACGTGTCGCAAAGGAAATCGGCGTACAACACATCATGTGTTGTGGAGACTGTGACCTTGTGGCTCAGCAGGTGGCTGGCACATATAAAGCTCGGAACGAAGTCATGGCGGCATACAGAGATGAAGTGGACGAGATGGCCAAAAGTTTCCTCGGCTACGACATAAAGCATGTACGGCGAGAAGATAACATGGCGGCCGATACCTTGTCCAAACTGGGATCCAGCCGTAAGGCAGTTCCGCCAGGCGTATTCCTCGAGCATCTGCGCGTACCATCAGTTAAGATGGTGGATCCAGAAAATCCGGAGATGGCGAGCTCCCCTGTAATGGCGGTTTTGCCTAGCAATCCGCCATGGGCAAAGCCCTTCCTGGAATATCTGACGAGCAAGAAGCTTCCCGAAGACGAAGTCGAGAAAAGACAGATCGAGCGTAGAGTCAAAGCATATACCATCATAGATGGCCAACTCTACAAACGAAGCAACTCGGGAGTTTTTATGAAGTGCATATCCCAAGTGGATGGAATCGAGATACTAAGAGAGATCCATGAAGGCGAATGTGGCATCACGCCGCCGCCAGATCCCTAGTAGCAAAAGCATTCCGCCATGGGTTCTACTGGCCAACAGCCAAGGCAGATGCAGACCGCATTGTGGAGCTCTGCCATGGTTGCCAGATGTACTCCAAGCAGACCCATATGCCCGCCACAGCACTGCATACGATCCCTATAACTTGGCCTTTTGCAGTCTGGGGGCTGGACATGGTAGGTCCGCTAAAAACAGCACCTTCGGGATTTACGCACCTTTTGGTAGCGGTAGACAAATTCACGAAGTGGGTGGAAGCTAAGCCCATCAGAAAACTTGATGGCAAAACCGCCCTAAAGTTTGTCAAGGACATTGTGGTCAGATTCGGCATCCCACACAGCATCATCACCGATAATGGCACAAACTTGTCTCAGGGAGAAGTTGAGGAATACTGCCATCACAACGGAATCCGCCTTGACCTAGCATCTGTGGCACATCCACAGTCTAATGGCCAAGTTGAGCGGACCAACGGACTAATCATGTCAGGGATCAAGCCACGCCTAGAAGCACCGCTACATAGAGCAGCTGGAGCCTGGGCAGAGGAGTTGCCATCTGTACTGTGGAGTCTACGGACCACGCCAAACAGATCAACCGGCCTTACCCCTTTCTTCTTAGTCTACGGAGCAGAGGCAATCTTGCCAAGTGATGTTCAGTACGATTCTCCAAGAGTCGAGGCCTACAAGGAAGAAGATGCAGAAACATCCAGACAACTATCTGTGGACTTGCTGGAAGAAGAGCGTGACCTAGCAGCCCAGAGATCCGCCATCTACCAGCAGAATCTCCGCCGCTATCACAGCAGGCGAGTTCGCCAACGCTCGTTCAAAGAAGGTGACCTGGTGCTACGCCTGAAACAGCAGAAGTCCCACAAGCTATCCCCGCCTTGGGAAGGACCCTTCGTCATCATCAAAGCTCTACTGAATGGTTCCTACTACCTCGTTGATATTCGCGAGCTAGATAAGCGACCAAGTAAGAAGCGCAAACGAAGAGACCCTGACGATATCTACGACGAGACAGATCGTCCATGGAACATCGCACAGCTACGTCCTTTCTACACTTAGCAATTTTCTAGCTTTGTAACAGGCACCTCTATATGATCAATGAAATAAAGCATTTGGTTCACTCTTGATTTTTTCTGAGTCTTTTACCTCCTTTATTGTTCATTTAGATCGTACAGAACCTTTTGCGCAATTGTGCTTTGCACTTGCGTCTTTTTTAAAATCCGCCATAAGCGGTCCGAGCAGCTTTTTTATGTTTTGATCTTCATTCGATGTTCTCTGTGTGGATTCCAGAGTAGTGACTTTTTGACGGTCTAAGCCGCCATCTGCTCAGGGTTCTGGACGGTTGCTATTAAGTATCGTCGCCCTAGTGGATTGTTCGTGCGAAGATTTCGCCATCTCACGAAAAGTCAAGCACAGAGAGCCGGATGGCGGATCGCATAATCCTACGCGTGAAAATTTTAAGTGCTGTTTTTTGGGCATGGCAAAAACTGCAAGTTGCATAAAACTAGGCCTGGCAGTTTCTTCGCGCAATTAAAACCACTTCATAAAAAACAAACTGCAAAAGTTCACAAAGCATTCCACTGATCCGCCATAAGCAGATCAGTTACAGTGCAGACACATCACACGCAGTTTAAGTTTAAATTACAGACCCACTCAGGGGCCGAATTGATGCAAAGTATTTTTTTCCTGCCATCTTGCAGGGCACATCTCAAGAGGATGGCGGAATCTTGGAAGACACCTCATCACCGCCATCACCACCTGCTGTAGCTGCGGAGGCTGATGTCGAAGCTTGGCTTGGCGACCCTGGCAGCTCGTATGCTTCATAGTATACGTTCAACTGAGTGCCAAGGGCACACAGCTGATCGTATCCAAGCACACTCTGCCGGATGGCGGCCTCGTCCACCGGCGCGCCATCCTCGCCGCTCTCAGGGATGCCGGAGGTGAGCTGGTCCAGGTCCATCTCGGGATAGTGGGCCTTCGCCAAAGTCAGCGCTGTTCTGGCACCACCCCGAGCAGAGGATAGCTTCCAATCCGCCACCAGCCCTGGCACCAGCAGCAGCTTCTGCGTGAGCGCGATGGCGGAAAGGTTGGAAGAACCCGCTATCTGCAGGCTCCCGCACGCTTGGCGACCAGCGCTGAGAAGGCCATCAAGCTCCTTCCTCGCTGCGTCGGTGGCCATGCGCAAGCCCTCAGCGGTATCCACCTCGCTTTGCCCCAAGGAAGCTGCATGGCAGAAAAAAGAAGATGCGTCACGGACTGCATAGTAGAAACCGGAAATTTTACGCTATAAGAAGAAATGGTACCTAGCAAGTTGTTTTGGAAGTGATGGAGGAGCTCGTTAAAGCCTTCACGCCGCTTCTCAAAGTCAGCGGCGGCTTTGCGGAGATCCGCTATCTCCTTATCCTTCTTCTTGCCCTGGTTCTCCAGGTCCTTCAGCTGCCTCTCGAGGGTGGCATTTTCAGCCAGCGATTTCCGGAGCTGTTGGTTCAGCCCATCCATCACAATGGCGTGGCCTTTCTTCATCCCCTCAAGAGTGGACTTGAGCTTGGCAGCGTCTGCATGGCAGAATTTTGTCAGTTCAGCGTTTGATCGAATAAGCATAAAGGAAACTTAAGATAGGTTACCGCTATTCTCAAGCTGCTGCTGCAAATCCGCCACAAGAGCGCCTTTCTCCGCCAGCTCCTTCTCCTGCGAGCTCACGACCTGGACCAGGTCCTCCACCACCTTCTTGTAGTTCTGGCAAAATTTGAAGTGTTAGTCACTCTTAGAGCATCATGATGGATAGAATCCGCCATGACGCTCGGGGGCTACTCATGTTGATTTTTTAGTTACTCTTAGAGCATCACGATGGATGGAATCCGCCATGATGCTCGGGGGCTACTTATGCTGATTTTTTGTCTTCTAAGAGCTTTATGCCGGATAATTATCCGCCATAACGCTCGGGGGCTACTCAGTGTGAAATTTAAAGTTTTCTATAGAGTACTGTGTGAACTGCCAGCACTCGAGAGCTTAGCTATTCAAAAACTTACAGAAGTCAACTTTGGAGCCCCATAGCGGATTAAATTTGCAAATCCGCCATGGCGCTCGGGGGCTACTAGGAGTACATACCTCTTTAACAATACTGGTTCTTTGAACGAACGCCGCCATTGCAGATGACACATGGTTACTGGCCTCCTCTTGCATATTGTCAAGGCAGAAAAGAGCAGTTGCTTTCTTCTTCCACTTTGAAGCTTCCTCAGCTCCCGCATCCGTCTGGATTGCTTTTCCGCCAAAACTCACCCTCTTAGCACCCTTAGCGGGGCGATCTGATGGTCCAGCACTTTTTCCTGGAGCATCCGCCACCTTGCTGGTATGATGAGAAGAGGTGGAAGGCCCAGTTGGGCGAGCAGGAGCATCTGGTGTAGGAGGAATGGCAGCGGGAGAAGGTTTGGCTAGTGGAGGTTTCGGGCCAGAAACCTTTCTTTTTCTGTGTGCAAGAGATAGATTAGAAAAGTTATGCATGGTATGAAGGCGAATTGTGATTATACTTACTTCCGCTCCGGTAAATTTATAGTGGCGGAATGTTCTGGCACGGTATCCAGATGGCCGCGAAGGGCAGGGGACGAATGGCGAGAGATCACTCTTTTGCCCATTCCACGAATGCGCCCGCCAGCACCGCGAACGCCACGAGGAACCGCCACTACAGGTTCATCCGCCACTACCTCTTCTTCCGCCACTTTTTGTCCTTGGGGAGATGAGGAGGTCTCGTCCTCATCATCAGTAAGATCCTTCGTCCGAGGATAGCGGACGAGACCGCTCAGCTCAGAGGGTGGCAGAGAAGAGAGCTGCGGAGAAATGTGAAGTTATTCAAGGAAAATTAGCTGTTATGGCGGAGTATGGAGAAGCACTTACCTTTGGACAACTGCCATTCTCATACATCGGGATTCTTAGCTTCAGAGGCTCATCTCGCCCCACCTTAATGATGTTGCGGATCCGAAGCTCGATCTCTTCAGCGGACAGTTCCTCCTTGGAATAGCGCTGGGGATCGTCTATTCCGCTATACTCGCACATCAGGCTTGGGCGATATTGAAGAGGCTGAATCCGCCGTGAGATCCAGCAGTAAATAGTGTCAGCACCTGTCAGTCCAGAGAAGACAAGTTTCGAAATCCGCCGTGAGCATAATTGGCATTCATCATCCATGGTGAAATCATCCATAACGCCCCAGCTATCCTGTTCCTCGGCGGGGCCATCAGTAAAAGACTGCAGGCCAAACTTACTTTCAGGAGGGGCCTGGTTGGCCTGGTAGAAGAAGGAACCCCGCCATCCCTTAGCAGAGTCATGAGGGACAATGTAGGGGTAGGATTTCCCGTGCCGAGGAACAAAGGAGATTGACCCGCAATTGCGAGGATTCCCGTTCGCGTCCCGGTTATGGCGGATATTAAAGTATAAGCGGAATAAGTCTCCGCGTGGGCTGATCCCTAGATAGCCTTCGCATAGCGCAACGAAACCTGCTAAGGCAGTGAAGCTATTCGGAGCAATGTGGTGTAGCTATAACCTGTAATGGCGGAGAACTTCCCTCAGGAAGTAGGATGGCGGAAGGCTGAGGCCACGATCAATATGAGATTTCAGCATGACGACCTCCTCATCTGAAGGAGCTGGCACCGCTTCACCAGGCACAACCCGCCATCTGGAGGTTTCCCCAGCAACTATGCGGCCTTCCCGCTCCAAGGAAGATAGCATTTCTTCGCTTAAGCTGCAGGGGTCCCAATCCCCTCCTGAGGTTTCGGGCATGGCGGACTCCGTGTCAGAGGATCGCACAGAGCCCTCAGCAGCTTCAGACTTTGAAGTTTGGCGAGGAGATTTGGGCTCCATGGCGGCCAGTGGCGTGGCGGTAATGATTTCTAAAACTTCAAGCGAGGACGAGGAAGACGAGGCCAGCTTGTGGCGGAAAGTGCTGCCGGCGGCGAGGTTTTTCGCGGTGGCTCGCCGAAGATGGCGAGGCTCTCGTGGCGGCGCTGAAGAGAGAGAAAGCGACGGGGGAGAATGAAGGGGTGACCGGCCGGGGGTGAGAGGCCGGGGTATATATAGACCCCGGGCCTCGAGATTCGTGCCCGCCATCGCCACCGCTCGTCCCGATCGCAGAAACCCTAATCTGGCGACACGTGTCCAAGGGTAAGAAAGTAACTTGGTGAATCTTGCCCTAGAAGGAACTGTGTGCCGAAATTTACGGCGGATTTTAACGGTATGATCCATCGGATCCCGAAAATCTCGCTAAGATAACTACGTCGCTTGATCCGCTGTTTACGGCGGATTGATAGATGGAAAAAGGAATCTCAAGATAACCGCCATCCCAGTGAAGAAGAGCTATGGCGGAAACTACCTATCAAGGACAAGCATGGCGGATGAAGATGGTGATCTTGAAGTTCCCTGGGGGCTACTGTTGGGGATATACCAAATAGGTATACCAGCGACGTAGTCCTAAATCAGCAAGCCAGGGTGGCCCATCAGGGGTGGTATGGCGGATTCGCCATACCGGGCGGCCCAGTTGCTGAAGTTGGCACGGCGGTACTGGACGCAGGCGCTTATGGCGGATCCGGAGACAGGCCTATGGCGGGTTACTAGCGGCGAGCTAATGGCGGATCCGCAGGACGACCCATGGCGGGTGACCTTGTAGCATACGTGCAGGACTTAGTCTAGGACTCCAAGTTGTATCCGCTCCGGTACCAACGTGTAGCCCACGCCAGACGCCTTTATAAGCCCGGCGTGGAGCAGCCCTTGAGGCAGAGACTTAGTCTTACGGCCAATCGTATAGCGAAACAGCCAACCTCATTATTGTAATCGAGCACTTGTTGCCTTATAGTGAATTATAGCAGCACGTAGGGTCTCGCCACCGTTGCGGGATCCGAAGCTGGGTAAACTCGTGCTACCACCGTCCTGGATCGCTCCTCTGTGTTCACCCCCTTCCACAAACTGTCATATACCTACCCCTATGGCAGATCTGTTGACGAAACCACGACAGCAGGTAAAATAAATAAAGTAAAGCAAAACAGTAAAACAAAGTAAAGGATGTGCGTGCGAAAACTCCCCTCGCAGAAGTCTTCCACTCTTCCCCGGCAACGGCGCCAGAAAAAGAGTTTGATGTGTGGTGAATGACCAGCCCGTTGGGAACCCCAAGAGGAAGGTGTGATGAGTATAGCAGCTCGTTTTCCCTCAGTTTAGAAACCAAGGTTTATCGTTCAGGAGAAAAGCAGACAATGACAGCTGAAGGTGATGCTTGCTAGTTTGCGACAGCAGCGGACAATTTATATATGGCGCCTCGTCCAAGCTTTTCTTGCTAGCTGCAACGTGGAACCTGCACACACACAACCAAGTACTTTGCTCCCAACTTGCGATGAGGTTGTCAATCTCACCGGTTTGCTTGAAACAAAGGTATGAGCGTATCGAGTGGAAAATAGTAGAGAATGCAAGTAAAGTAAACAGTGCGAGAAAGTAAACAGGTGATAGCAATATGATGGAAATAGGACCGGGGTCCACAGTTCACTAGTGGTGTCTCTCCATAGATAAAATAGCACATGCTGGGTAAACAAATTATAGTTGGGCAATTGATGGAATAAAGATAAACGTGATATGTCAAGAAGATCACTATGAGATTTACTCTGGGCATTACAACAAAATACATAGACCACCATCCAACTGCATCTATGGCTAATAATCCACCCTCGGGGATATCAATCCGAACACCCCAAAAGTATTAAGTTGCGAACAACAGATAATTGCATTAAGCAAAGTGTGTAATGTAAACAAAGCATATGCCCTTGAGCATATGAATGTTGTTTTCTCCCTAGTAGCAACAGCACATCTACCACCTTAGAGGTTTCTGTCACTCCCCCAGGTGAAATAGAGGCATGAACCCACTATCGAGCATAAATACCCCCTCTTGGAGTCACTAGCAACTACTCGGCCAAGATAGCTACTAACAACGGAGAGCATGCAAGATCATAAACAACATAGAGATAACAAATGATAATATTCAGTACAGCAACTTAATCATAAACATCAATATTCATCGGATCCCAACAAACCAAACATGTAGAATTACATAACGGTGATCTCAATCATGTAGGGCAGCTCATGAGATCTAAACATGAAGCACATGGTGGAGAAGACAACCATCTAGCTACTGCTATGGACCCATAGTCCAAGGTAGACTACTCACTCATCGCTCCGGAGGCAAGCATGGCGATGAAGAAGACCTCCGGTGGCGATTCCCCTCTCCGGCAGGGTGCCGGGAAGAGCTTCTGGACCCTCCCGATCTTCGGGTCGACGGCGGCGGCGGATCGTGATGTGTTCTGGAAATCTGATCGGGTCCTTAGGTTTTTTCCGTCGGGGGGTCTTTATAGGCGAAGGGGCGATGTCAGAGGAGGGGCCAGGCACCCTCACATGGGGCTCGCGCGGCCAGGGGCCTGGCTGCGCCACCCCTGTGTGTGGGGCCCTGGTGGCCCTACTCCTTCTCTCCTCCGGATCTCTGGAAGCTTTCGGGTAAAATAAGACTTCAGGAACTTGTTTCGTCCAATTCCGAGAATATTTCCTGTGTATCACTTCTGAAACACAAAAACAGCAGAAAACAGAAAACTGGCACTGTGGCAACTTGTTAATAGGTTAGTTCCGGAAAATGCATAAAAGTGCCACGAAGTGTAACGAAACAATAGGCAAATGGTGTAAAAACAAGCATGGAGCATCAAAAATTATAGATACGTTGGAGATGTATCAATGCCCTTGAGCATATGAATGTTGTTTTCTCCATAGTAGCAACAGCACATCTACAACCTTAGAGGTTTCTGTCACTCCCCCAGGTTAAATAGAGGCATGAACCTACTATCGAGCATAAATACCCCCTCTTGGAGTCACTAGCAACTACTCGGCCAAGATAGCTACTAACAACGGAGAGCATGCAAGATCATAAACAACATAGAGATAACAAAAGGTAATATTCAGTATAGCAACTCAATCATAAACACCAATATTCATCGGATCCCAACAAACCAAACATGTAGAATTACATAACGGTGATCTCAATCATGTAGGGCAGATCATGAGATCTAAACATGAAGCACATGGTGGAGAAGACAACCATCTAGCTACTGCTATGGACCCATAGTCCAAGGTAGACTACTCACTTATCGCTCTGGAGGCAAGCATGGTGATGAAGAAGACCTTCGGTGGTGATTCCCCTCTCCAGCAGGGTGCCGGGAAGAGCTTCTGGACCCTCCCAAGCTTCGGGTCGACGGCGGCGGCGGATCGCAATGTGTTCTGGAAAAGTGATCGGGTACTTAGGTTTTTTCTGTCGGGGGGTCTTTATAAGTGAAGGGGCGATGTCAGAGGAGGTCCCAGGTGGCCTCACGCCATGGTGGCGCGGGCCAGGGGCTGGCCACGCCACCTATGTGTGTGGGCCCCTGGTGGCCCCTCTCCTTCTCTCCTTCGGATCTCTGGAAGCTTCCGGGTAAAATAAGACTTCAGGAACTTGTTTCATCCAATTCCGAGAATATTTCCTGTGTATCACTTCTGAAACACAAAAATAGCAGAAAACAGGGAACTGGCACTGTGGCAACTTGTTAAAAGGTTAGTTCCAGAAAATGCATAAAAGTGCCACGAAGTGTAACGAAACAGTAGGCAAATGATGTAAAAACAAGCATGGAGCATAAAAAATTATAGATACGTTGGAGACGTATCAAGCATCCCCAAGCTTAACTCCTGCTCATCCTCGAGTAGGTAAGTGATAACAAAGAATAATTTTTGAGGTGACATGCACCTACACAATCTTGATCATGTATGTAAGCATTTGTGAGTTGGGATCATAAGAACTGAAAACATGGGCATGAAGATATAATCTTGACAATAAAAACTTAGCAACTATGTTGTAAACATGCAAATGAACACAAACAAAAGATCATGAAAATGAAACAATGAAAGTCAAACATGTGTTCAAATCATAAGGAAAAACATACTAATGGTTTTCAGCTTGTCCTTCAAAGAGAGCAAAATATAAATGCATAGGACACCTTCAAGTTTAAGAGGGCGACTAGATACAAATACTTTAAGAACAAGTGAAACCAACAATATGAATCAATCAATGAAAACTTTGGGACAATGCACATTATACTAAGAATGACAACTATGCTCTCTTAATGGTGCATAAAGATAGAAGGTGGTGACTCAACATAAAAGTAGAAGAAAGGCCCTTCGTAGAGGGAAGCAGTGATTGCAAGTTTTATAACCTTCAAAAATTATGGTACTTACCGGCTTTGAGCTCTCATTGCCCCCATCATAAGCATCTTGAATGGTTAAAGTTAATGCGAGAACAATTATGATGCATATGCTTGACAAATCATAACTTGAAAACCTCGTGCCCCGTGAATACGAGTACCCAAACCTCATGCTACTTTACTTAGAGTCCCAAGCAAGGCTCTTGTCATTGTAAGTATATGCATATCATTGAGAACCGCCAATGGGGTACCTCCGTGCCCGATGATATGGAACAAGCCCACACCAAAATGATAGGACAAGCAGACAATGAACACCTCGACATCTCTTTTATTTGCCATTTGTTTAGCTTTTTATTGTGAGATGCGTCGTCGTATGTTCACCATGGGTATGCTGCAAATTTCCACCATAAATTATGCATGGCTTAGATTGGTGGCCCGGCGTTTCCCTAACACATATACAAACTCCATGATCCCCACAAGATTCCCAATTCATTTCACACCGCGGGCATCCATAAATAAAAGATCACGATATCAACTCAAATAAGAAGTGCAATGTTGAAAGCTTGCCCCATGACGGCATGGCTGGGCTAGAATCCAACTTACAACTTGCAAGCATAATAACTCAACATAAGAGACCATAATGTCAAAAAAATTGGCGACAAGTAGAGCTCATACTCAGTACATGGCGAGGGCTAGCAAAAGACTGGGAGCGACCAACTAAGAGAGCAATAATGGCCATAATCATGCAAAGTGACAAAGCGACATTAAAAAAACATAAGATGGCATCAAAAGTCAAAAACTAAATGATCATGAAGGCTATTGGCGACTTTGTAAGAGTCTAACATGTGTGAGCATGCGCCAAGTCAACCCAAATAAAGCATCAAGGAGAAAACCAAAATAATGCTTCCATACAATAAAAACAACGCATGATTTTTTTTCAAAGGCTCATTAAGCAATCTCAGTTATTTGAGACAAGTCATGCTACAGCAAAACCACTAAGCATACTATCAAAAAGACATCAAGCACGATATGAAAAAGCCTAAGCCGCAGTCTACACAAGCTCCTTCTTGTACCACTATTTTATACAAAGCTTTTTCTCTTTTCCAACACCATTTGAAATTTTTATAAACACCGCTTTTGATGAAAACCAATAAAGATCAGAGGCAAAAATACACCTTGATGAAAAGATATGACAAGGTCTGAACGCAAATCAAGGCGAAAATGAAAACCAAAAGCAGTGGTGGAAAAAGAAGAATGCTCGATTTTTAATAAGAGTGAAAACTAGAGCGTTCTTTGCAAATGAAAAGCAAGGCAACTTCTCCAAAAGAAATTTGTTGGGGTACAACCATTTATTGCAGCAAACAAAACAAACTAACAAACTAAGAAAACTAAAACAACTGATGCTCCAAGAAAAACACATAGTGCATGAAGCAATAAAAATATAGTGTCTTGAAAGGTGACCTGATTTTTTTCGATGAAGAAGGGGTGCCTCGGGGGCATCCCCAAGCTTTGACGCTTGTACTTCTTGGATATTTATTGGGTTGATGCATGGGCATCCCCAAGCTTGAGCTTTTATCCATTCTTCAACTCATCTCATCATTCTCCAATCTCTACACTTGAAAACTTCCTTCATACAAAACTAAACACAATTCTATTAGCAACATTAGTGTAAGCATAACATATAATCAATCCTCTTTTTGCTTCAGGTTTCAACTCAAAACCACCACATATATAGCAAATACTACTGTAGCCACCTCCCCAAAAGTTCCGTGATCAAAAGAACTCAAAAGAAAGCGATAAAGTGGCAAACAAAAATATTGGCAAAAATCTGTCAAAACTGAACAGCTGACAAAGGTCGAATTTTTGAGGGATTTTCTGTTGCTCAAATCAAAAAGTGTTCCACTAATGAAAGTTTGGATATAACCTGGGGCATATGCACAAGAAATTTCAGGTCCAAAAGATAAACAGAGAATTTATACGAATTTTTACGGTGCAGCACCGAAAACAGTTTCAGGACAGCAACATCCCCAAATCTTTACCTCACTCGAATTAGAGGCTTCTCTTGGCACAAAAACAAAATAAACAAGATAAGGAGCAGTCATTACAGTAGTAATGACTTCCAAGACTCAAATAAAATAAAAAGTACTGAAAATAAAAACATTGGGTTATCTCCCAAGAGTGCTTTTCTTTAACGCCTTTGAGCTAGGCGCAGAAAATTGCGAATCAAGTATTTTCAAAAGAAGCATTAAGATCAACAGCAGAGGTCTTGTCAATAAGGCATTGTATTTCATCCACATAAGTTTTTTAAGACCCTTTGTGATCATGCTTTGGTACACTATTTTCATCAAAAAGATTTTCAGGACAGATCCAGTCAAAATTATTTTTGAAAGCTTCACACAATCCCAAAAGCTTGCAAGGTATAGGTATTTTGGCCCCTTCATCATTTGTACTAAAAACCTCTATAGGTGAACCGAGTTTATTAAAACGTTTAAGAACTTTTCTAGCTTCAATAACGACATCTTTAAATTCTAAGTGCAAAGCTTCCAAGATAAAAGCTTTCTTTTCGGGATCCTCAATTTCATGATGTTTAAGGAACATGTATTGCATAAAAGGATTAAGACTAGCAAACCTAGTTTCCAACATATGAATCAAATAAGCAGAAGCAACTTCAATACTAGGAGCTAGCTCAACCAAAGATTTCTCCTCAACTTCCTCATGCATACTAATATGATTAAAGAACTCCTCAATGTTACTTTTGCCAATAATCGAACCACTCCCTACTGAGAGGTCCTCCAGAACGTACTTAGGGATCAACATGATAAACTAAAGTAAAGAAATAACAACTACCAAGGATTCTAATTTTTTTGGGTTTTTGATAGAAACGATGCAGGTAAAATAAATAAAGTAAAGCAAAACAATAACAAAGTAAAGGATGTGTGTGTGAAAAACTCCCCTCGCAGAAGTCTTCTACTTCCTCCCCGGCAACGGCGCCAGAAAAAGAGCTTGATGCGTGGTGAATGACCAGCCCGTTGGGAACCCCAAGAGGAAGGTATGATGAGTATAGCAGCTAGTTTTCCCTCAGTTAAGAAACCAAGGTTTAATATCGTTCTTGGAGAGGAGAGACAAACAACTGAAGGTGATGCAGACTGGCTTAATAACACTCCAACAAGGGTGCACTTGTTGACTCGTCTTCGGCCAATAGCAACGCAGAACCTGCACACACACAACCAAGTACTTTGCTCCCAACTTACGATGAGGTTGTCAATCTCACCGGTTTGCTTGAAACAAAGGTTATGAGCGTACCGAGTGGAAAACAAAATAGTATGCGAGTAAAGTAAACAGTACGAGTAAAGTAAACAGGTGATAGCAATATGATGGAAATAGGACTGGGGTCCATAGTTCACTAGTGGTGTCTCTCCATAAGATAAATAACACATGCTAGGTAAACAAATTACAGTTGGGCAATTGATAGAATAAAGATAAATGTGATATGTCAAGAAGATCACTATGAGATTTACTCTGGGCATTACAACAAAATACATAGACCGCCATCCAACTGCATCTATGACTAATAATCCACTTGTGGCGAATCAATCTGAGAACTCCACAAGTATTAAGTTGCGAACAACAGATAATTGCATTAAGCAAAGTGTGTAATGTAAACAAAGCATATGCCCTTGAGCATACGAATGTTGTTTTCTCCCTAGTAGCAACAACACATCTACAACCTTAGAGGTTTCTGTCACCCCCCCAGGTTAAATAGAGGCATGAACCCACTATCAAGCATAAATACCCCCTCTTGGAGTCACTAGCAACTACTCGGCCAAGATAGCTACTAACAACAGAGAGCATGCAAGATCATAAACAACATAGAGATAACAAAAGATAATATTCAGTACAGCAACTCAATCATAAACACCAATATTCATCGGATCCCAACAAACCAAACATATAGAATTACATAACGGTGATCTCAATCATGTAGGGCAGCTCATGGGATCTAAACATGAAGCACATGGTGGAGAAGACAACCATCTAGCTACTGCTATGGACCCATAGTCCAAGGTGACTACTCACTCATCGCTCCGGAGGCAAGCATGGTGATGAAGAAGACCTCCGGTGGTGATTCCCCTCTCCAGCAGGGTGCCGGGAAGAGCTTCTGGACCCTCCCGATCTTCGGGTCGATGGCGGCAGTGGATCGCGATGTGTTCTGAAAAAGTGATCGGGTACTTAGGTTTTTTCCGCCGGGGGATCTTTATAGGCGAAGGGGCGATGTCAGAGGAGGACCCAGGTGGCCTCACGCCATGGTGGCGCGGGCCAGGGGCTGGCCACACCACCTATACGCGTGGGCCCCTGGTGGCCCCTCTCCTTCTCTTCTTCGGATCTCTCGAAGCTTCTGGGTAAAATAAGACTTCAGGAACTTGTTTTGTCCAATTCTAAGAATATTTCTTGTGTATCACTTCTGAAACACAAAAATAGCAGAAAACAGGGAACTGGCACTGTGGCAACTCGTTAATAGGTTAGTTCCGGAAAATGCATAAAAGTGCCACAAAGTGTAACAAAACAGTAGGCAAATGGTGTAAAAACAAGCATGGAGCATCAAAATTATAGATACGTTGGAGACGTATCACCCTTCGCCTATATAAAGCCTCGGGACGGAAAACCCTAGGGGGGTCGGCGAAATTTCCAGACTAGTTCCGCAGTGCCGCCGCCATCGAAGCCAAATTTCGGGGGACAGAAGTCTCTGTTCCGGCACCCTGCCGGGATGGGGAAGTGCCCCCGGAGCCATCTTCAGCGGTCTCCATCGCCGTCTCCGCCGTCTCCATCGACCTCACCGCCATCTCCATCAACCTTGTTGTCTCCTATGATGAGGAGGAAGTAGTTCTCCCCCGGGGCTGAGGGCTCTACCGGTAGCTATGTGGTTCACCTCTCTCTCCTATGATGTGATCTTTATGTGATCGTGAGCTTTGTATCTAGTTGAATTGGTGGATGTTATTATTCAGATATTATGCTACTCCTATGCTTAATTATTATACTCTCCGGAGATTCCTCGTATCATGGTGTAAAGGTGACTAGTGTGTGCATCATGTGTATCTTTTTGGTTAATGTCTCTATAAAATATTGGTGTTTGTTGGAACTATCTAGTGCGTTCACGGTGATAGTGTGGGACAATCTAGTTTGGGTACATACGGACTTTGAGGAGTGCTTCGTAGCCCTACGTATGATTAGTGTATGTTTTCCATTAGAGAATTGTTATGAGTTGCATATTGATGATAGTATCTATTGGTTCAATTATGTTATATTTATTGGGAGTGTGTCCACTAGTGAAAGTATGATCCCTAGGCCTTGTTTCCAAGCTTTGCACACCGTTTACTTGCCGTTTTGTTACTTGTTTGCTTGCTACCATTTTTATTCCAGATTGTATTTACTACTTATAATCATCACTACTACTTATAGTTCACTATCTCTTCGCTGAACTAGTGCACCTATACGTCTGACAAGTGTATTGGGTGTGTTGGGGACACAAGAGACTTTCTGTATCGTAATTGCAGGGTTGTTTGAGAGGGATAGCTTTGACCTCTTCCTCCCTGAGTTCGATAAACCTTGGGTGATCCACTTAAGGGAAACTTGCTGCTGATCTACAAACCTCTGCACTTGGAGGCTCAACACTGTCTACAAGAATAGAAGCGTGTGTAGACTGATACATCCAAAACGTATCTACTTTCCCGAACACTTTTGCTATTGTTTCTCCTCTAATTTGTGTGTTTTGAATACAACTAACACGGACTGATGCTGTTTTCAGCAGAATTGCTCTGGTGTCTCGTTTTTGTGCAGAAATTCAACTTCCAGTAAAAATTCGGGAAAAATCACCAAAAATCATATTTCACCAGAAGACCCACGGAGCCAGAAGACCGGAGGGAGAAGTGGCTCGAGGAGCCGTCACACATGGGCGGCGCGGCCCAGCCCTGGCCGCACCACCCCTATGTGAGGTGGCTCCAGGCCACCTCTCGACCCCCTCTCTCGCCTACATATACCCCCGGACGACTTAAGATCAGGGAGACGGCGTTTTTCCCAGATAGACTTCCGCTGCGCCGCCGCCATCAGAAACCGCGATTCGGAACCAGAAACTCCGTTCTGGCACCCTGCCGGGACGGGGATTCGGAGGAGATCTTCATCACCATCATCACCGACGCTCCTCCATCGACCATCCATGACTCCCCCATCCATGTGTGAGTAATTCCCCCGCTGTAGGTGAGGGGATGGTAGGGATTGGATGAGATTGTTCATGTAATTTGATATGAGATTGATAGGGCATAGTGCCTAGTATCTTTATTTAGTGCCTACGACATTGTTGCAACTTGTTGTGCTTAATGCTTGTCACTTTGGGCCCGAGTGCCATGATTTCAGATCTGAACATGTTATTATTTCTATGATGATACTTGTTGTTTATGGTCTTACCTACAAGTTGTATACACATATTGTTGTCCGGAACCCGAGGCCCCAAAGTGATAGAAATTGGGATAACCGGAGGGGATGGCTATGATATGAGGATCACATGTGTTCACCGAGTGCTAATGCTTTGCTCCGGTACTTTATTAAAAGGAGTACCTTAATTACCAGTAGTTTCCCTTGAGGCCCTGCTGCAACAGGCTGGTAGGACAAAAGATGTCGTGCAAGTTTCTCCTTGTGAGCACGCACGACTATATACGGAACACATGCCTATGATTGTTTGTACTAGGATGCTTTATCATTATTTATCTGCAATGCCCGTATCTCATTGATTTCATGAATTATCTTATCCATGCAACGCCCGTTATCCATCCCTATGCCTACAGTATTTGTTCCTACTGTTTACAACCGTTACTTCTACTGCTGCTATTTTACTACTGCTGTTACTGTTTTCCTACTGTCACTGCTATAAAACTGTTGCTACTGATAAACCGCTGCGAGTGAGACTGTTTCCAGGTGCAGGTGAATTGACAACTCATCTGTTAAGGCTTACTTATATTCTTTGGCTCCCCTTGTGTCGAATCAATAAATTTGGGTAATACTTCCCTCGAAGACTGTTGCGATCCCCTATACTTGTGGGTCATCAAGACTATTTTCTGGCGCCGTTGCCGGGGAGCATAGCTTTATCTGTAAGTTCACTTGGTATTCATATTGTTCGCTGCAATCCTTTCATCATGGGTAAACCTCGTGATGGAAAAGTTCCTATATTGCCATCCACTACAAGAAGAGGTACGACTCTCAACACCTCTGTTGCTCTTGATTCACCTTCTGTTATGAGTAAGTTGCTTACACCACCACACCCACACGTTACTGCTACTACTTCTGCTGAGATTGAAAGTGCCACTGATAATTTAGATGATGCTTCTACTGTGCTTGATGAGAGAGGTTCACTAGGTTCCTTTTTAGAAGCTACTATTGCTAGAGCTAAGTTGGGAAACACCACTGTTACACCTATTAGTTCACCTGAGTCTAGGGAATGTCCTAGTGATGATTATGATGATGATGCTTATATTGAGCTTAATGATGATTTTATTGCAGAAGCACGTGCTGCTCGTGATGCAGGTAATATTAAAGAGCTTCTTGCTAGACGTTCTGTTAGATATAATTTGTCTCCTGATCCTAAGTTTGCTGCTTCTCCTATAAATATTAGCGACAAAGATTATGATTTCTCTTTGGATTTATCTTACATATCTATTGTTGAGAAAACTCCCTTTTGTGGTACTAAAGATGAGAGTGCTATGGAGCACATGAATGAGCTTTCTACTTTGAGTAATTTGTTTTCTGATGATATTAAGCTCCGCACTTATTTTGTTGCTAAGATTTTTCCTTTCTCATTGAAAGATGCTGCTAAAATTTGGTTTAATAGCTTGTCTCCTGGATCCCTTACTAGTCCTATTGCTTTGGTTAATGCTTTCTTTCAGAAATATTTTCCCGCTAGTGCTCAACATGCTGCTGTGCAGAAAATCTTTGATTTTGAACAGGGAAAAGGAGAGAAATTGCCTGAATCTTGGACAAGGTTTTGTTCTTTAATTAGAGCTTTGCCTAAAGAACCATTGCCTAAAAATGAACTCCTTGATATATTTTATAATGGACTAACGGATGAATCTAAGTCATATTTGGATAGTTGTGCTGGTTGTGTTTTCAGGGAAAGAACTCCGGCTGAAGCAGAGGAGTTAATGGCTAAAATAAGCCAAAATCATGATGATTGGACTTTAGTTGAGCCAGCACCAGCACCAACTCCTGCGCCATCTACAGAGCCCACACCGAAGAAGAGAGGGATGATTGAATTAAATGATGAAGTTATGAAGGAGGCTAAGAAAGCTCTTAAGGAGAAAGGTATTAAGGCCGAAGATGTGAAGAATTTACCTCCTATTGAAGAATTATGTAAGCCAATCCCTCGTTCATCTACTATTGAGGTACACTCTCTCCAACGCTTTGATGAAAGGGATATTCCTTACACTAAACCTCCTGATCAATGCTTAGATGAGTTTGATAATTTTATTGTTAAGCAAGAAAATTTTAATAGAATGGTGCATAATCATCTGTTGGAGAATTCTAGAGTTATTAACAAGATGCAGGATATTGTGGAGAGAACCGCCAATGACGTGAAGATACTTGCTAAACATTTTCAAATGATTCAAACGCAAATTGATCAGCTTACCAAGGTGCAGCAAGACCTGCTGGTTAATGCTGCAAGAGAGAAGCAAGCATGTGAAATACGCACAAGAAGTGGTGCTGCTACTCAAGACCCATTATATCCTGAAGGACATCCTAAGAGGGTTGAGCAAGATTCTCAACGCACTTCAAGTGATGATATTCCTCCCAAGAAGAAGAAGAAGCATAAAACAACTACAGAATCTTCTAATGCAGGTAAAGATCCTAACAGTGTTTCTATTTCTGATGCTGAAACAGAACCAGGAAATGATAAAGAAGAAGACAAAGAAGAAGCTGAAGAAGAACCGGAAAAGAGTGATAAAAATATAAAGTACACCAAAGAAGACTTCATTGCCAACAAGCATGGCAAGGAGAGGGAACCTTGGGTGCAGAAGCCAATGCCTTTTCCTAGTAAGAAACACAAGTCCAAGGAAGAAGAACACTACAACAGGTTTTGTGAATGGATGAGACCTTTATTTTTGCAAATTCCTTTGACTGATGCTATTAGAATGCCTCCTTATGCAAAGTATATGAAAGATATTGTCACTAACAAAAGGAAAATTCCTAGTGAGGAAATTTCCACTTTACTTGCTAATTATTCTTTTGATGGTAAAGTTCCAGAGAAGCTTGGAGATCCAGGTATACCAACTATTCCTTGCTCCATTAAAAATAACTATGTTAGAACTGCTTTATGTGATTTGGGAGCTGGAGTTAGTGTCATGCCTTTTTCTCTTTATAAGAGACTTGATTTAGAAAAATTGGTTTCAACTGATATATCCTTGCAAATGGCTGATAAGTCTACTACTATTCCTATTGGTATATGTGAGAATGTTCCTGTTCAAGTTGCTAACAGCTGTTTAATATTAACTGATTTTGTTGTGTTGGAAATGCCTGAGGATGACAATATGTCTATTATTCTTGGGAGACCTTTTCTAAACACTGCAGGTGCTGTTATTAATTGCAATCAAGGAAAAGTCACTTTTAATGTTAATGACAAAGAATACACCGTTTATTTTCCCAAGAAGATTGACAGGAGGAATGCTCTAAATTCAATCAAGCATGTTGAGACCATCAAAGTTGGTCAAATTATTTGTTCAGAGCAAAAGCCCAAGGAAGAATGTCAAATTGTTATGGTTGGGACTATACCTATCAAAGTTGAGGTAACATAAGCATTAAGTGAAGTGCAAAGTTTTGCCTCATATAAAGTTAGTTTGGTAACAAGACTTGATCAACCTTGTTAACAAAGTGATTTTATATGAACGAAACTTCGTTTTCACCGCATCCACTCCGCCTCACTTGTATTTACTTTCACCAAAATTTATTCTTTCAGTTTAGTTGTATGATTAAGAGTATCTCAGAGCTGTTGCATGCTTAGTTTTGATTTGCTTGAAATCTTTTCATCCTCATTTTCCTGAGTTTAATCGATATGCCAATTTCTGAAAAATCCTCGAAAATAAAGTTTCTCGAAAAATTCCAGAAAATTCTTTATAAATTTTTATGTCAAAAATGGGGCAGAGAGACACCTGGGTGGCACCAGGTGGGGCAGCCACGCCACCTCACACACAGGTGGCGCGGCCCAGCCCTGGCCGCGCCACCCATGTGTGAGGGGGCCCCACCAGGCCACTCACTCATCTCTTCTTCCCCTGCTCTTTCTCTCTCCTGAAAAACACCGACCCATTTGCCCAAACTCGAGTTCTTGCTGTTCTTCACCTGGATTTCTCGATCTCCTTGTTCAGCCCAACATTTTTGCTGAAACTTGGATCATTTGCTCTCCGGTATGTGACTCCTCCACTTGTCCAAGTAGATTTTCTTTTGGTAAAGTATTTCTTGAGTATTTTAGCATTGTAGGTGACAGTATAAATGAGTATGCATGCTTGTTCTATTGTTAGAAAGATTATTTTGATACATGATAACTCTCTAGTGACTCACTATAGTAGTTTCCTATATTTGCTTGTCTTTAAATCACTTTTTATGAGTTTGTTGAAAAATTTCAGAGAAGAAGATGGCCAACTTCACATATGGAGAAGTGTTTGAAAGTGATGCGCCAAGGGCATCAAGGCCCTCTAGATCCGCTGCCCGATATAGGGTATCCTATAATGAGGATCTCATGTCACCGAACCCAGAAGGGGATGATGGAGATGCACATCCATCTGCCTTCCCTTGTTTTAACTTCTTGAGTGATGCAGGGATTCTTGATGATTTCTTGCTCCTTATTAACAGGGTTGGGTTGACAGATTATGTGGCGGATGAAAGACACCAATATGCTTTGCTTACAAAGACTTTCATTGAAAGTTTTAAATTTATTAACTCCCAGTACAATCCGTCTGTTGCATTTAAGATTTATGATCAGCCCATCACCATGTCTTTGGAGAGGTTTTGTTTTGTTTTAGGTATTCCCATGTTTGGAACGGCTAGGAAGATACAAAATCACCCCGCTGATTTGTTGGAGCTTTACCGAGGGGTGACCAATGATGATGACCGCAACGCACAGCGTGGCAAGATAAGAAATATTCAACTCCCAGCTATTAGATATTTTACTTACTATCTTGCAACTAGTGTACTTGGTAGAGAAAACACTAGCAATATCTCCAACTATCATTTAGCTTTTCTAGCCACTGCTCTTGATGTTGGTAGGGAGTATAACCTTGGTGCTGTTATTGCTCGTCACCTAGCTGCTAGGGGACCTATTTATGGAGGTATTATTGCTGCACGCATTGTTGCTGAGCTAGGACTTTCTATTGCTCCT
This sequence comes from Dactylis glomerata, assembly GCA_007115705.1. NCBI lineage: Eukaryota > Viridiplantae > Streptophyta > Magnoliopsida > Poales > Poaceae > Dactylis > Dactylis glomerata. The sequence continues at coordinate 679,277 of QXEO01001109.1, forward strand.
AATGATGTATTGTTGGCTCCACAGAGGCTTGATCTCGCTGCTATGAAACTCCATCACTTTGTTACTGCTAACTCTCGTGCAGGGAAATTAGTTTACAGGATGTTATTCATTGATGGAGAGGAAAGGGAAATTCCCTTTCCTCAGCCTAACTTGTTCAGCATTCATAAGAGGCCATGGTCGCGCACGAAGGTGGAGTTGGACGATCAGCTTAGGCTGCTTGGTTTCAATATCCAACACGGCGTGGTGGTCCAGGAGGAAGAGGAGGAGCCGCCCTATCACTTCACCATGTACCACTCCGGGGCATCCTCAAACTCTTATCAGGACGATGGTGCTTCTTCGTCACACCACGAGGGCGCCACCTCATGGCAAGGTTGGCCGAGTTGGGATTGATCTCCACTTAGGCCAAAAGCCTAAGCTTGGGGGGAGGTATGCCGACAGTTCACTCATCTATATATCATATTTACTCGGTCCTTTGTATATTCATGTTTCGCTTTCTTTACTGTTCTTGTTCTTGTTTTCATTGCTTCCAAAACACAAAAAGACCAAAAATATTTCCGTTGTTTCTCTCTATTTGGTTCTTTAGTTTTCCACCTTTGGTTTGCTTTACTTGCTATTTTCAGTTTGCTACTTGAAAATCCAAAAATATTTTGCTTTGTTTGCTATTTCCTTCCGCCTTTACTTTCAAAAATCGAAAACTCCAAAAATATTTGTTGTTCTTCTTTGGTTTTGTAAAGTTTGTTGCAGAGTTCAGTCTTCCGTTACTCCATTGGAGCTTGGTATTCACTTTATATTATTCAAGCCACACAAGTGAAGAGCAATAATGACGACATATGACAATCCGAGATGTGGTAAGAGGCTGGTATGAACTCTATTTGTTTTCATTTTTGTACATATACTCATTTATGTGGACATGCTTAGTCAGTTCATGTAAGGTATATGTCATCTAATGGATGCTTTGTAGTTCTTGCTTTCATATGATTAGTTTCAATCTACTATTAGCCTGTAGCATGTCATGTAGACGCTTGCATGCATTGTTTTATTCATAGTATGGTATGATATTGTGGTATCCACCTCTGAAAGCTCCATTTGAATCGACTTGGCACATGCTCATGCATGCATATGACTGAACAAAAAGTCAATTAAGCCTCGATGATCTAATTTGCCTCAGAGTTCTTGTATCATTTTTATGCCTATATTAATTTTGTTTTGTCGCAAGCATGATTATGATAGCTATTGCTCTCTCGATTGTCGCTTCCCAGTCTTTTGCTAGCCTTCACTTGTACTGAGTATGAGCTCTACTCGTGCATCCAATTACCAAAACCAAGTCTTCCAAAGAGTCCACTATAAATTCCTATGCATGGCATTTGTAAGCCATTCCAAGTAAATTTTCATGTGCTACCTTTCAAAACTTTCAACTACCTCTTATTTTGTGCCACTGTTTTTAGCTCATGGGGACGTAGTGGTCAGAATTGCTATCTTCCATATTAAATTGAGTACCCCTCGACTAGGCAGCTTCATCTGCTCGTCATTAATTTTGCAAGGGAGCTGGTCAGACCATTATAATCTTAATTCTAAAAGAAAGAAAAAAGGCACTCCTCCAATGGATTGTGAAAGTTGGTAGGCACCCGATGGAATCGGTTAGCCATGGTTTGAGAAAGGAAAAAGGTGGGGAGGAGTGCCAAAGCTTTATAAAAGAGCACCAATGTGCCAATTTTTCAAAGAACTCGGAACCGCTCTCACTTGTTTATTATGGAAGATAGTAAGTCCCCATTGCTAGTCGTTGACATAGAACAACCACCTCTCAAAAGAATCTTTTATCTCTGTTTTACAAATGAAAAGCTCTAGCACATGTTAAATCACTGCTTCCCTCTGCGAAGGGCCATTCGTTTACTTTTATGTTGTGTTACCATCTTCTAACTTTTAAGCACTTCTTGAGAGCATAGCTGTTATTCTTAGTGCAATGTGCTTGTCCCAGAACACGGTTAATTGTGGTATAACTATGATGCTTGTATCTTTGATATTTCTACTTCTAGTCTTCCCTTGGACTTCAGAGGTGCCTCAGCATTTATGTTTTGCTCTACAAATAAAGGCAAGTGGGATACCATTTTCTCATATCATTTATGCATATTACAATCTTGTAGCTGCTTATGCACGTGTTACTTGTTATTAGTGCATTGGCACTCTTTCATAGCTTGCTTGACTATGAGGTGACATTAGTTGCATATTTCTTACTATGAATTGCCTGAGTACTCGATCACATAGTTAGTATATATACATCATATGAGCAAATGTGTTCGTGAAAGTTTCTTTTATCGCTCTCAGTTGTTAACTGAATTGCTTGAGGACAAGCAAATAGCTAAGCTTGGGGGGAGTTGATACGTCCAAAACGTATCTACTTTCCCGAACACTTTTGCTATTGTTTCTCCTCTAATTTGTGTGTTTTGAATACAACTAACACGGACTGACGCTGTTTTCAGCAGAATTGCTCTGGTGTCTCGTTTTTGTGCAGAAATTCAACTTCCAGTAAAAATTCGGGAAAAATCACCAAAAATCATATTTCACCAGAAGACCCACGGAGCCAGAAGACCGGAGGGAGAAGTGGCTCGAGGAGCCGTCACACATGGGCGGCGCGGCCCAGCCCTGGCCGCGCCACCCCTGTGTGAGGTGGCTCCAGGCCACCTCTCGACCCCCTCTCTCGCCTACATATACCCCCGGACGACTTAAGATCAGGGAGACGGCGTTTTTCCCAGATAGACTTCCGCTGCGCCGCCGCCATCAGAAACCGCGATTCGGAACCAGAAACTCCGTTCTGGCACCCTGCCGGGACGGGGATTCGGAGGAGATCTTCATCACCATCATCACCGACGCTCCTCCATCGACCATCCATGACTCCCCCATCCATGTGTGAGTAATTCCCCCGCTGTAGGTGAGGGGATGGTAGGGATTGGATGAGATTGTTCATGTAATTTGATATGAGATTGATAGGGCATAGTGCCTAGTATCTTTATTTAGTGCCTACGACATTGTTGCAACTTGTTGTGCTTAATGCTTGTCACTTTGGGCCCGAGTGCCATGATTTCAGATCTGAACATGTTATTATTTCTATGATGATACTTGTTGTTTATGGTCTTACCTACAAGTTGTATACACATATTGTTGTCCGGAACCCGAGGCCCCAAAGTGATAGAAATTGGGATAACCGGAGGGGATGGCTATGATATGAGGATCACATGTGTTCACCGAGTGCTAATGCTTTGCTCCGGTACTTTATTAAAAGGAGTACCTTAATTACCAGTAGTTTCCCTTGAGGCCCTGCTGCAACAGGCTGGTAGGACAAAAGATGTCGTGCAAGTTTCTCCTTGTGAGCACGCACGACTATATACGGAACACATGCCTATGATTGTTTGTACTAGGATGCTTTATCATTATTTATCTGCAATGCCCGTATCTCATTGATTTCATGAATTATCTTATCCATGCAACGCCCGTTATCCATCCCTATGCCTACAGTATTTGTTCCTACTGTTTACAACCGTTACTTCTACTGCTGCTATTTTACTACTGCTGTTACTGTTTTCCTACTGTCACTGCTATAAAAATGTTGCTACTGATAAACCGCTGCGAGTGAGACTATTTCCAGGTGCAGGTGAATTGACAACTCATCTGTTAAGGCTTACTTATATTCTTTGGCTCCCCTTGTGTCGAATCAATAAATTTGGGTAATACTTCCCTCGAAGACTGTTGCGATCCCCTATACTTGTGGGTCATCATAGACATCAAGCTCTTTTCTGACGCCGTTGCCGGGGAGGTAAGGTAAAAGGTACTCGCATCCTCCTGTGTGAGTACTCGGAGTTATTTCCTTTAGATTCTTCAATTATATCTTTTTGTTTCTTGTTTTTATTTTCACTAGTTAGGCTTAATGGAAAATAAAGAGTTCTTTAGTCTTTTTGCTGAGTTTAGATTTGATGAGAAAATTGAAAATCCTTTGGAGCTTATTTCGCATAGCAATGTTATTAGTATGAATGCTTTGAATACCGTTACTGCTAATGCTATAGAAAAGTCTAAGCTTGGGGAAGCTGGTTTTGTTAAGTATGATATTTTTAGTCCCCCAGCTTTAGTGGAGAAGGTTTGTTCTGATAATATTTTATCTCCTATATGTGATGTTTCTAATGATGCTTGTGCTCCTCATCCTTTTAAAATACCTATGAAGATTGTTGAATGTGTTATGAATAACTGCTATTTAGGAGATGAAACTGTCCATCCTGGTGATCATTTGCTCTTTATACATGAATTATGCGAGTTGTTCCAGTGTGCAGGTATTTCGATGAACCAAGTTAAGAAAAAGCTATTTTCTTTATCACTGAAAGGCAGAGCTGAGGAATGATATCGGCTTCTTAAGGATGGTCCATCTATTGGCTGGGAGGAAATTGTACCTCTCTTTTATTCTAAATTCTATCCTCCAAGTGAGATTCATAAAGATCGTAATCAGATATACAATTTTTGGCCTCATGATGGAGAAAGCATTGCCCAAGCATGGGGAAGATTGAAGTCACTAATGCTCAAATGTCCTATTTATGATCTTTCCCGTAATATTGTTATTAATAATTTTTATGCAAGGCTTTCAGGATATTACAAGGACTATCTAGATGCATGCTTTGATGGGTCTTTCACAAGCAAGGATGTTGACACCAAGTGGGATCTGCTTGAGACAATTCAAAACAATATTGAAGGTTGAGATAGCGACAAAGGTAAAGGATTAGGTATGAATTACGAGTTTGATTGCATTAAGTCTTTCGCTGAAACTGCTAATTTTCAAGAGCTTAGTGCTAAATATGGTCTTGATCCTCAAATTATGGTTGATTTCTTTAAAGCCTTTGCTTCCCATATGAATGTTCCTAAAGGAAATGTGGACATGTATCATGAACCTTTTAAGGACACTTGCATAGAAAGTGATATGGTTATTGATGATTGCAATAAATATGCTCAAACTTCTAAAAGTCCTATTTCTTATAAGCATGTTAATTTTTGTGGAATACATAGACCTTGTGAACAGAGTTACAACAAGGAAGATTATTGCATCACGCACGCAAATAAAGAAACCAGTATGTGGCTCAAGGATCTAGATGTGCTTGGTGAAAGGGTTTGTGAGCTTTATCCTTTTCTTTGTGAATTTTGCGGTGAAAAGGGTCACTTTAATTTTCAATGCCCAATTAATCTTTCAATGCCCAATTGTGAAGAGATATCTAGAAAGATTGCTTTGGTAGACATGAATGATGTTGATATTAATAGCACCCTTCGTGGTTGTCGTCTCTATTATGCTAAAGATTGCCTCGCAAATACTTACTTACAAGATCTTATAAAATATGATGTTTTGCCAAGCTATGACAGGACTAATAGATGTTTTGATATTATTAATAGAGAGGAGGAATCCTTCAAAGTTTCTTCTGTTGTTTATGTCAGCAAACCAGATTATGTGGAGAAGATGCCTTTCCCTCCTAAAGAATATGTGGAGAAGATGCCCTTCAAGTCACTCCCTCCTAAAGGAGAGAGTAAGAAGAGTATGAAGAAGAAGAAGAAGAAGAGGAGTAAAAGGCAAGAGGATACGGTATCTTCCCCTAAGCGTTATGATCCTGCTATTGATTATGATAATTCTGATTGGGATGATGTTCCTATGCCTGTTACCTATGTTAGTGATCATGATTGGGAAATGCACTCTACTTTTGATATTGAAAATCTTTTTGGTACCAATTCTAAGGTTAATAATTGTTGTACCATTAGTGCTATCCATGTTCCTTCTTATGATGATATGTTTGATGAGTATGCTTTGCAAAATAGTTGCTCTCTAGCTTGTGATGATACTAAACCTCTAGTTTATGATGGTCATGATGATGAGTATAATATTTTCAGTTCACCTACTTTTGAGGAGAAAATTAGTTATGATTGCAATATGCCTCCTATTTTTGATGATTATGATTATGAGAATAATTATTCTGTTGAATCTGCTCCTACTACGATTGTTCATGTGGGGAGTATTAATTCTTTTATGCATGTGGCTCATGATAGGGATGCTTTATGTGATAGTTATATTGTTAGTTCTATTCATGATGCTACTGAAAGTTATTATGAGAGAGGGAAACATGGTTTGATGGATCTCAACAATATTGAGTTTTCCCTCTTTATGTTGCAATTCTTGAAGTTATACTTGTTTTGCCTTCCTATGCTTTTTGCTTTGCGCTTCCATGACTTGTCTCTTTACAAGACTATTTTTCATAGGACGTGGTTTAGATTTAAATGTCTTTCACATTTGCTTTTTGATGCTCTCTATTGCTTTAAGTTCCTATATGGCACCTTTTCCTCAAGCTCTTATATGGCGCCCACATGAGCATCTTTGCAAATTACTTCGCCTAGCTCAAAGGCGTTAAAGAAAAGCACTCTTGGGAGATAACCCATTGTTTATTTTCAGTACTTTTTCTTTTATTTGAGTCTTGGAAGTTATTACTACTGTAATGACCGCTCCTTATCCTTTTTATTTTGTTTTTGTGCCAAGAGAAGCCTCTAATTCGAGTGAGGTAAAGATTTGGGGATGTTGCTATCCTGAAACTGTTTTTGGTGCTGCACCGTAAAATTCGTATAAATTCTCTATATATCTTTTGGATATGAGATTTCTTGTGCATATGCCCCAAGTTATATCCAAACTTTCGTTAGTTGAACACTTTTTGATTTGAGCAACAGAAAACCCCTCAAAAATTCGACTTTGTCAGCTGTTCTGTTTTGACAGATTTCTTCCAATATTTATATTTGCCGCTTTATCGCTTTCTTTTGAGTTCTTTTGATCACGGAACTTTTGGGGAAGTTGCTACAGTAGTATTTGCTATATATGTGGTGGTTTTGGGTTGAAACTTGAAGCAAAAAGAGGTTGATTATATGTTATGCTACACTAATGTTGCTAATAGATTTGAGTTTAGTTTTGTATGAAGGAAGTTTTCAAGTGTAGGGATTGGAGAATGATGAGATGAGTTGAAGAATGGACAAAAGCTCAAGCTTGGGGATGCCCATGCATAACCCCAAGAAATATCCAAGAAGTACAAGCGTCAAAGCTTGGGGATGCCCCCGAGACACCCCTTCTTCATCGGCAAATATCAGGTCACCTATCAAGGAACTATATTTTTATTGCTTCATGCACTATGTGTTTTTCTTGGAGCATCAGTTGTTTCAGTTTTCTTAGTTAGTTTTGTTTTGTTTTCTGCAATAAATGGTTGGACCCCAACAAATTTCCTTTGGAGGAGATGTACTCGTTTTCATTTGCCAAGAACACTCAGTTTTTCACTCTTATCGTTCACCGAGTGTTCTTCTTTTTCTGCTACTGCTTTTGGTTTTTGTTTTTGCCTTGATTTGCGTTCAGACCTTGTCATATCTTTTCATCAAGGTGTATTTTTGCCTCTAATCTTTATTGGTTTTCATCAAAAGAGGTGTCTTTAAAAATTTCAAATGGTGTTGGAAAAGAGAAAAAGCTTTATGCAAAATAGTGGTACAAGAAGGAGCTTGTGTAGACTGCGGCTTAGGCTTTTTTATGTCATGCTTGATGTCTTTTTGATAGTATGCTTAGTGGTTTTGCTGTAGCATGACTTGTCTCAAATAACTGAGATTGCTTAATGAGCCTTTGAAAAAATCATGCGTTGTTTTTATTGTATGGAAGCATTATTTTGGTTTTCTCCTTGATGCTTTATTTGGGTTGACTTGGCGCATGTTCACACATGTTAGACTCTTACAAAGTCGCCAATAGCCTCTATGATCATTTAGTTTTTGACTTTTGATGCCATCTTATGCTTCTTTTCATTTCGCTTTCTCGCTTTGCATGATTATGGCCATTATTGCTCTCTTAGTTGGTCACTCCCAGTCTTTTGCTAGCCCTCGCCTTGTACTGAGTATGAGCTCTACTCGTGCATCCAACTCCTAAAAGCCAAAGTCTTCCAAAGTGTCCACCATACATACCTACTAGCAATTTGCTATTCCAACTAAAAATGACTTGCTTTTATTTTCTCTTCAAATTAAACTCTTACCAGTGTTATGCGAATTTTGGTCAGTAAAGCTCTCACGAACCGGAAGGCACACTTTCCTTTTTCCTATTCTTAAAAATTTGACATTATGGTCTCTTATGTTGAGTTGTTATGCTTGCAAGTTGTAAGTTGGAGACTAGCCCAGCCATGTAGTCATGGGCAAGCTTTCAACATTGCACTTCTTATTTAAGTTGATATCGTGATCTTTTGTTTATGGATGCCCGCGGTGTGAAATGAATTGGAAATCTTGTGGGGATCATGGAGTTTGTATATGTGTTAGGGAAATGTCGGGCCGCTAATCTAAGCCATGCATAATTCATGGTGGAAATTTGTAGCATACCCATGGTGAACATTCGATGATGCATCTCACAATAAAAAGCTAAACAAATGGCAAATAAAAGAGATGTCGAGGTGTTCATTGTCTGCTTGTCCTGTCATTTTGATGTGGGCTTGTTCCATGTCATCGGGCACAGAGGTACCCCATTGACGGTTCTCAATGATATGCATATATTTATAATGACAAGAGCCTTGCTTGGGACTCTAAGTAAAGTAGCATAAGGTTTGGGTACTCGTATTCACGGGACACGAGGTTTTCAACTTATGATTTGTCAAGCATATGCATCATAATTGTTCTCGTATTAACTCTAACCATTCAAGATGCTTATGATGGGGGCAATGAGAGCTCAAAGCCGGTAAGTACCATAATTTTTGAAGGTTATAAAACTTGCAATCACTGCTTCCCTCTGCGAAGGGCCTTCCTTTTACTTTTATGTTGAGTCACCACCTTCTATCTTTATGCACCATTAAGAGAGCATAGTTGTCATTCTTAGTATAATGTGCATTGTCCCAAAGTTTTTATTGATTGATTCATATTGTTGGTTTCACTTGTTCTCAAATTATTTGTATCTAGTCGCCCTCTTAAACTTGAAGGTGTCCTATGCATTTATATTTTGATCTCTTTGAAGGACAAGCTGAAAACCATTTGTATGTTTTTCCTTATGATTTGAACACATGTTTGACTTTCATTGTTTCATTTTCATGATCTTTTGTTTGTGTTCATTTTCATGTTTACAACATGGTTGCTAAGTTCTTATTATCAAGATTATATCTTTCATGCCCATGTTTTAAGTTCTTATGATCCCAGCTCACAAATGCTTACATATATGATCAAGATTGTGTAGGTGCATGTCACCTCAAAAAAATTTCTTTTGTTATCACTTACCTACTCGAGGACGAGCAGGAGTTAAGCTTGGGGATGCTTGATACGTCTCCAACGTATCTATAATTTTTGATGCTCCATGCTTGTTTTTTACACCATTTGCCTACTGTTTCATATACTTAGTGGCACTTTTATGCATTTTCTGGAACTAACCTATTAACAAGTTGCCACAGTGCCAGTTCCCTATTTTCTGCTATTTTTGTGTTTTAGAAAAGCTACATAGGAAATATTCTCGGAATTGGATGAAACAAGTTCCTGAAGTCTTATTTTCCCCGGAAGCTTCCAGAGATCCGAAGAGGCGAAGGAGAGGGGCCACAGGCCAGCCTCACACTAGGCCGGCGCGGCCCAGGCCCTGGCCACTCCTGACGACGCCCCTTCGCCTATATAAAGCCTCGGGACGGAAAACCCTAGGGGAGTCAGCGAAATTTCCAGAACAGTTCCGCAGCGCCGCCGCCATCGAAGCCAAATTTCGGGGGACAGAAGTCTCTGTTCCGGCACCCTGCCGGGACGGGAAAGTGCCCCCAGAGCCATCTCCATCGGTCTCCATCGCCGTCTCCGCCGTCTCCATCGACCTCACCGCCATCTCCATCAACCTTGCTGTCTCCTATGATGAGGAGGGAGTAGTTCTCCCCCGGGGCTAAGGGCTCTACCGGTAGCTATGTGGTTCACCTCTCTCTCCCATGATGTGATCTTTATGTGATCGTGAGCTTTGTATCTAGTTGAATTGGTGAATGTTATTATTCAGATATTATGCTACTCCTATGCTTAATTATTATACTCTCCGAAGCTACCTCGTATCATGGTGTAAAGGTGACTAGTGTGTGCATCATGTGTATCTTTTTAGTTAATGTCTCTATGAAATGTTGGTGTTTGTTGGAACCATCTAGTGCGTTCACGGTGATAGTGTGGGACAATCTAGTTTGGGTACATACGGACTTTGAGGAATGCTTCGTAGCCCTACGCATGATTAGTGTATGCTTTCCATTGGAGAATTGTTTTGAGTTGCATATTGATGATAGTATCTATTGGTTCAATTATGTTATATTTGTTGGGAGTGTGTCCACTAGTGAAAGTATGATCCCTAGGCCTTGTTTCCAAGCTTTGCACACCATTTACTTATTGTTTTGTTACTTGTTTGCTTGCTGCCATTTTTATTCCAGATTGCATTTACTACTTATAATCATCACTACTACTTGTATTTCACTATCTCTTCGCCGAACTAGTGCACCTATACGTCTAACAAGTGTATTAGGTGTGTTGGGGACACAAGAGACTTTCTGTATCGTAATTGCAGGGTTATTTGAGAGGGATAGCTTTGACCTCTTCCTCCCTGAGGTTGATAAACCTTGGGTGATCCACTTAAGGGAAACTTGCTGCTGCTCTACAAACCTCTGCACTTAGAGGCCCAACACTGTCTACAAGAACAGAAGCGTGTGTAGACATCACCATCAAGCTGTTTTCTGGCGCCGTTGCCGGGAAGAAAGAAGACTTCTGCAAGGGGAGTTTCGCACACACATCCTTTACTTTGTTTTAGTTTTGCTTTATTTTATTTTTACTTGCATCATTTTATCAAACATATAAAAAAATTAGTTTCCTTTATAGTTATTTATTATGTCTAGTTTAGTTGCTGCTACTATGTCGTCCGAGTAAATGATCTTCACTTTCAAACAAAAGAGTGAGGAAAGTTTCAAAGAAGCATGGTCTAGAATTTATGATTGGCATGGAAAAACTGAACCAAAAATGGCTTTGAGTTTGCTTCTTAGTTGCTTTTACTTTGGACTTGCTATTCGTTATAGATATGCTTTGGATACTACAGCAGAAGGAGATTTCCTTCACTGTGATGGAGATCAAGCTTTCGATATTATAAAAAAGTTGATTACAATTTATAGCATGCCAACTGATTTTGATTCCTCTATGGTGAGCATTTTTAATAGACTTAATACTCTTGAAACTAGCACTACTCGTTTGGGTAACTGCTATAGTACTTTGCGCCAGTATTTTGATTATGTGCCAATAAATTCTGAACCTTCAAGTTGGTACCCCACTGTAAAAATCACCATTAATGGTGAAACTTTTCATGCTCGTTGTGATATTATGTCTGAATTCTGTCTTATGCCAAAGGATGTTTATGAATCTTTGAGTCTTTAGAAACTTTCTGAGGGAGGAGAAGAAATTTCTCTTTCTAACAATGCCACTATATTTCCCGTTGGAGTAGCTGAAGAAGTTTATACAAAAGTCCCAGGAAAAATGGTATCTACTGATTATCTTGTTATTAAATGTGTAGGAAAGGACAAATCACACTTGGAAGGTCTCTACTAAAGCTCCTAGGCGCCATCATTGATGTGGGAAAAGGCACCATAAGATTCATCTCTCCACCTTGCAATAATCATGTGTTCCCTAAAGTTAAGAGCAAAGGTAAGAGAGGAAGGCGTAAGGCACCCGTTGACCCTAATGCTTCATCACTTGATAACACTTGATTTGCACTTTCTGCGCCTAGCTCAAAGGAGTTAAAGAAAAGCACTCTTGAGAGATAACCCATTGTTTTACTTTCAGTTCTTTTTCTTTTATTTGAGTCTTGGAAGTTATTACTGCTGTAATAACCGTTCCTTATCATTTTTATTTCGTTTTTGTGCCAAGAGAAGCCTCTAATTTGAGTGAGGTAAGATTTGGGGAAGTTGCTGTCCTGAAATAGATTTCGGTGCTGCACCATAAAAATTTGTGAAAATTCTTAGAATATCTTTTTGACATGCGATTTCTTGTGCATATGCCCCAGGTTATATCCAAACTTTCATTAGTTATACACTTTTTGATTTGAGCAACAGAAAACCCTCGAAAAAATCAACCTTTGTCAGCTATTCTGTTTTGACAGATTTCTGCCACTATTTGTGTTTGCCTCTTTATCGCTTTCTTTTTTAGTTCTTTTGATCACAGAACTTTTGGAGAAGTTGCTACAGTAGTATATGCTTTATATGTGGTGGTTTTGAGTTGAAATCTGAAGCAAAAGGGGGTTGATTCATTATTATGCTTACACTAATGTTGCTAATAGAATTGTGTTTAGTTTTATATGAAGGAAGTTTTCAAGTGTATGGATTGGAGAATGATGAGATGAGGTGAAGAATGGACAAAAGCTCAAGCTTGGGGATGTCCACGCACCCCAAAAAATATCCAAGAGGTACAAGCGTCAAAGCTTGGGGATGCCCCCGAGGCACCCCTTCTTTATCAGCAAAAATCAGGTCACCTTTCAACACACTATATTTTTATTGCTTCATGCACTATGCATTTTTCTTGGAGCGTCTTGTTTTAGTTTTCAGTTTTGTTTAGTTTTGTTTGCTGCAATAAATGGTTGGACCCCAACAAATTTCTTTTGGAGAAGTTGCCTTGCTTTTCATTTGCCAAGAACACTCCGTTTTTCACTCTTATCATTCAACGAGTGTTCTCTTTTTCTAGAACTGCGTTTAGCTTTCATTTTTCACCTTGATTTTTGTTCAGATCTTCTTATATCTTTTCATCAAGGTGTATTTTGACCTCTGGTCCATGTTGGTTTTCATCAAAAGAGTTATTCAAAAAGGTTCGAATGGTGTTGGAAAAGAGAAAAATTTCATGCAAAAAAGTGGTACAAAAAGGAGCTTCTTTAGACTGTGGCTTAGACTTTTGCATATTGTGCTTGATGTTATTTTGATAGTATGCTTAGTGATTTTTGCTGTAGCATGACTTGTCTCAAATGACTGAGATTGCTTAATGAGCCTTGGAAAAAATCATGCGTTGTTTTTATTATTTGGAAGCATTAATTTGGTTTTCTCCTTTGATGCTTTATTTGGGTTGACTTGGCGCATGCTCACACATGTTTGACTCATACAAAGTCGCCATAAGCCTCTATGATCATTTAGTTTTTGACTTTTGATGCCATCTTATGCTTCTTTTAATGTTGCTTTGTCGCTTTGCATGATTATGGCCGTTATTGCTCTATTAGTTGGTCGCTCTCAGTCTTTTGCTAGCCCTCATTTTGTACTGAGTATAGGCTCTATTTGTGCATCCAACTACTAAAATCAAGTTGTTTCAATGTGTCCACCATACATACCTATTAGTAATTTGCTATTCCAAAGTATATTTGACTTGCTTTTATCTATCCTTCAAATTAAACTCTTTTGGTGTTATGCGAAAATTGGTCAATAAAGCTCTCACGAACCTGATGGCACACTTTACTTTTCTCGGACTTAAAAATTTGATATTGTGGCTCTCTTATGTTGAGTTGTTATGCTTGCAAGTTGTAAGTTGGAAATTAGCCTAGCCATGCTGTCATGGGGCAAGCTTTCAACATTGCACTTCTTATTTGAGTTGATATCGTGATCTTTTGTTTATGGATACTCGCGATGTGAAATAATTTGGGAATCTTGCAGGATCATGGAGTTTGTATACGTGTTAGAGAAATGCCTCAGCCGCTAATCTAAGCCATGCATAATTCATGGTGGAAATTTACAGCATGCCCATAGTGAACATTCGACGACGCATCTCAAAATAAAAAGCTATACCAATGATAAATAAAAGAGATGCCGAGGTGTTTATTGTCCGTTTGTCCTGTCATTTTGATGTGGGCTTGTTCCTTGTCATTGGGCACGGAGGTACCCCGTTGGCGGTTCTCGATGATACGTGTATACTTACAATGACAAGAGCTTGCTTGGGACTCTAAGTCGAGTAGCATGAGGTTTGGGTATTCGTACTTCATGGGACATGAGGTTTTCAACTTATGATTTGTCAAGCATATGCATCATAATTGTACTCGCATTAACTTTAACCATTCAAGATGCCTATGATGGGGGCAATGAGAGCTCAAAGCTAGTAAGTACCATAATTTTTGAAGGTTTATAAAACTTGTAATCACTGCTTCCCTATGCGAAGGGCCTTTCTTTTACTTTTATATTGAGTCACCACCTTCTATCTTTATGCACCGTCTAAGAGAGCATAGTTGTCATTCTGAGTATAATGTGCATTGTCCCAAAGTTTTTATTGATTGATTTATGATTTTGGTTTCACTTGTTCTTAAATTATTTGTATCTAGTTGCCCTCTTAAACTTGAAGGTGTCCTATGCATTTATGTTTTGCTCTCTCATGAAGGACAAGCTGAAAGCCATTTGTATGTTTTTCCATATGATTTGAACACATATTTGACTTTCATTGTTTCATTTTCATGATGTTTTGTTTGTGTTCTTTTTCATGTTATAACATGGTTGCTAAGTTTCTTCTATCAAAATTATGTCTTTCATGCCCATGTTTTAAGTTCTTTTGATCCCAGCACTCAATGCTTTACATAGATGATCAAGATTGTGTAGGTGCTTGTCACCTCAAAAATTATTTCTTTTGTTATCACTTACCTACTCGAGGATGAGCAGGAGTTAAGCTTGGGGATGCTGATACGTATCAAACGTATCTATAAATTTTTATGCTCCATGCTTATTCTTACACCATTTGCTTATTGTTTCATTACACTTCGTGGCGTTTTTATGTATTTTCCGAAACTAACCTATTAACAAGATGCCACAGTGTCAGTTCCCTGTTTTCTGCTGTTTTTGTGTTTCAGAAAAGTTACAAAGGAAATATTCTCGGAATTGGACGAAACAAAAGCTAAACATCCAGAAATTTACCGAAGCTTCCAGAAGTCCAAAGAGGAGACGGAGAGGGGCCACGGGCCGGCCGCACAACAGGACGGCGCGGCCTAGCCCCTGGCCGCGCCCCCTACGTGTGTGACCGCCCTGGTCCACTTTCTACGCTGCCCCTTCGCCTATAAAGACCCCCCGACGGGAAAAACCTAAGTACCCGATCAATTTTCCAGAAACACATTGCGATCCGCCGCCATCGTCGACCCGAGATCAGGAGGGTCCAGAAGCTCTTCCCGGTACCCTACCGGAGAGGGGAATGGCCACTGGAGGTCTTCTTCATTGCCATGCTTGCCTCCGGTGCGATGAGTGAGTAGTCTACCTTGGACTAAGGGTCCGTAGCAGTAGCTAGATGGTTGTCTTCTCCACCATGTGCTTCATGTTTAGATCTCGTGAGCTGCCTTACATGATCGAGATCACGGTTATGTAATTCTACATGTTGTGTTTGTTGGGATCCGATGAATATTTGTGTTATGTTGAGTTGATGTGCTGAATCATATATCTCATGTTATCTCTATGTTGTTTATGATATTGCATGCTCTCCGTTGTTAGTAGCTATCTTGGCCAAGTAGATACTAGTGACTCCAAGAGGGGGTATTTATGCTCGATAGTTGGGTTCATGCCTCTATTTCATCTAGGGGAGTGACAGAAACCTCTAAGGTTATAGATGTGATGTTGCCACTAGGGAGAAAACAATATTCTTATGTCCAAGGACATATGCTTTGTTTACATTACACACTTTGCTTAATGCAATTATCTGTTGTTTGCAACTTAATACTCATGGGGTGTTCGGACGATATCCCCGTGAGTGGATTATTAGTCATAGATGCAGTTGGATGGCGGTCTATGTATCTTGTTGTAATGCCCAGAGTAAATCTTATAGTGATCCTCATGACATATGCACGTTATCTTTATTCAATCAATTGCCCAACTGTAATTTGTTTACCCAGCATGTTGTTATTTATTTTATGGAGAGACACCACTAGTGAACTGTGGACCCCGGTCCAATTTCTTTTACATTGCTATCACCTATTTACTATTACTCGCATTGTTTACTTTCTCGCATACTACTATCATTTTCCACTCGATACGCTCATACCTTTGTTTACAGCAAACCGGTGAGATTGATAACTTCATCGTAAGTTGGGAGCAAAGTACTTGGTTGTGTTGTGTGCAGTCACTAAGCTAGCAAGCATCACCTTCTTAAGTTTGGCTTTCTCCTACTGGTTCGATAAACCTTGGTTTATTACTGAGGGAAAACTGTTGTTGTGCTCATCATACCTTCCTCTTGGGGTTCCCAACTGGTCGGTGATCTATATTAACACCGGCACCATCATCGACCCAAGATCGGGAGGGTCCAGAAGCTCTTCCTGGCACCCTGCCGGAGAGGGGAATCGCCACCGGAAGTCTTCTTCATCGCCATGCTTGCCTCCGACGCGATGAGTGAGTAGTCTACCTTGGACTATGGGTCCATAGCAGTAGCTAGATGGTTGTCTTCTCCACCATGTGCTTCATGTTTAGATCTCGTGTGCTGCCTGACATGATCGAGATCATCTTTGTGTAATTCTACATGTTGTGTTTGTTGGGATCCGATGAATACTGGTGTTATGTTAAGTTGATGTGCTGAATATTATCTTATGTTATCTCTATGTTGTTTATGATCTTGCATGCTCTCCGTTGTTAGTAGCTATCTTGGCCAAGTAGATACTACTGACTCCAAGAGGGGGTATTTATGCTCGATAGTTGGGTTCATGCCTCTATTTAATCTAGGGGAGTGACAGAAACCTCTAAGGTTGTAGATGTGTTGTTGCCACTAGGGAGAAAACAACATTCTTGTGTCCAAGGACATTCGTTTTGTTTGCATTACACACTTTGCTTAATACAGTTATCTGTTGTTCTCAACTTAATACTCATGGGGTGTTCGGACGATATCCCCGTGAATGGATTATTAGTCATAGATGCAGTTGGATGGCGGTCTATGTATTTTGTTGTAACGCCCAGAGTAAATCTCATAGTGATCCTCGTGATATATGCATGTTATCTTTATTCTATCAATTGCCCAACTGTAATTTGTTTACCCAACATGTCATTATTTATCTTATAGAGAAACACCACTAGTGAACTGTGGACCCTGGTCCAATTTTCTTTATATTGCTATTACTGTTTACTTTTACTCGCACTGTTTACTTTCTCGCATACTACTATTGTTTTCCACTCGATACGCTCAATCCTTTGTTTACAGCAAACCGGTAAGATTGACAACCTCATCGTAAGTTGGGAGCAAAGTTCTTGGTTGTGTTGTGTGCAGGTTCCACGTTGCTGCTGGTGCAAAGCAAAGCCCTGGACGAGGCGCCTTATAAATTTTCCGGAGCTGTCGCGAAGCTAGCAGGCATCACCTTCTGAAGTTTGCCTTTTTCCTACTAGTTCGATAAATCTTGGTTTCTTACTAAGGGAAAACTTGCTACTGTGCTCATCATACCTTCCTCTTGGGGTTCCCAACTGGGTGGTTATCTGCCCGCATCAAGCTAATTTTCTGGCGCTGTTGCCGAGGAGGAAAACGAAGATTTCTACAAGGGAAGTTTCACACGCACATCCTTTACTTTGTTTTTGTTTTGCTTTACTTTATTTTTGCTTGCATCGTTTTATCAAAAATACAAAAAAATTAGTTTCCTATTAGTTGTTATTTTTACTTGTCTGCTTTTAGCTTTGCTAGAATGGGTACTCATGAGAACACCAAGTTGTGTGATTTTACTAGCACTAATAATAGTGATTTTATCTGCACTCCTATTGCGCCACCTGCTCCTTCTGCAAATTTTTATGAGATTAAACCTGCTTTATTGAACCTTGTTATGAAAGAGCAATTTTCTGGTGCTAGTAATGATGATGCTGCAGCTCATCTCAACAATTTTGTTGAGCTATGTGAGATACACAAATATAAGGATGTAGAAAGTGATATTATTAAGCTTAAGTTGTTTTCTTTTTATTTGAGAGGAAAAGCTAAGGATTGGTTGCTATCTTTGCCTAGAAATAGTATTGATTCTTGGGCTAAGTGTAAGGATGCTTTTATTGGAAAATACTATCCTCCTACTAAGATTATAGCTTTGTATAGTGATATTATGAAGTTTAGACAGTTTGATAATGAATATGTTGCTCAGGCTTGGGAAAGAATGAAATCTATGATAAAGAATTGCCCTACTCATGGACTGACTACTTGGATGATTGTCCAAAAATTTTATGCAGGATTGAATTTTTATTCAAGAAACCTATTGAATTCAGCTGCTGGAGGCACTTTTATGTCCCTTACCTTGGGCACCGTGCTGTGGCGGTGTATGATAGTGTAAATCACCATCCAGTTGGGAACCCCAAGAGGAAGGTTTGATGAGTACAACAGCGAGTTTTCCCTTAGTAAGAAACCAAGGTTTAATCGTATCCAGGAAAAAGCCAAACGTCGGAAGGTGATGCTTGCTAGCCTAGTGACTTCCAACAAGGGCACCGCTTACGACACTTATTAGTGCGTCTTCAACTAGTAGCAACACGGAACCTGCACACAACACAACCAAATACTTTGCTCCCAACTTACGATGAGGTTGTCAATCTCACCGGTTTGCTTGAAACAAAGTGTATGAGCGTATCGAGTGGAAAGTGATAATAGTATGCGAGTAAAGTAAACAAAGCGAGTAAAGTAAACAGGTGATAGCAATATAAAGGAAATAGGACCGGGGTCCATAGTTCACTAGTGGTGTCTCTCCAAAAGATAAAATAACACATGCTGGGTAAACAAATTACAGTTGGGCAATTGATAGAATAAAGACAACGTGCATATGTCGAGAGGATCACTATGAGATTTACTCTGAGCATTACAACAAGATACATAGACCGTCATCCAACTACATCTATGACTAATAATTCAGTTGTGGCGAATCAATCCGAGAACTCCACAAGTATTAAGTTGCGAACAACAGATAACTGCATTAAGCAAAGTGTGTAATGTAAACAAAGCATATACCCTTGAGCATATGAATATTGTTTTCTCCCTAATGGCAACAGCACATCTACAACCTTAGAGGTTTCTGTCACTCCCCCAGATTAAATAGAGGCATGAACCCACTATCGAGCATAAATACCCTCTCTTGGAGTCACTAGCAACTACTCGGCCAAGATAGCTACTAACAACAGAGAGCATACAAGATCATAAACAACATAGAGACAACATAAGATAATATTCAGCACATCAACTCAATAATAACACCAATATTCATCGGATCCCAACAAACACAACATGTAGAATTACATAACGGTGATCTCGATCATGTAAAGCAGCTCACGAGATCTAAACATGAAGCACATGGTGGAGAAGATAACCATCTAGCTACTGCTATGGACCCATAGTCCAAGGTAGACTACTCACTCATCACACCGGATGCAAGCATGGCGATGAAGAAGACCTCCGATGGCGATTCCCCTCTCCGGCAGGGTGCCAGAAAGAGCTTCTGGACCCTCCCCATCTCAGGTCGACGGCGGCGGCGAATCGCGATGTATTCTGGAAAAGTGATCGGGTATTTAGGTTTTTCCCGTCGGGGGTCTTTATAGGCGAAGGGGCGGCGTCAGAAGTGGACCTGGGTGGCCTCACCACAGGTGGGCGCGGACCAACCCTAGGCCGCGCCCCCTGGTGGTGTGGCCCCCTAGTGGCTCCTCTCCGTCTCGTCTTCGGATCTCTGGAAGCTTCGGTAAATTTCTGGACGTTCGGCTTTTGTTTCGTCCAATTCTGAGAATATTTCGTATGCAACTTTTCTGAAACACAAAAATAGCAGAAAACATCGAACTGGCATTGTGGCATCTCGTTAATAGGTTAGTTTCATAAAATGCATAAAAATGCCACGAAGTGTAACGAAACACTAAGCAAATGGTGTAAAAACAAGCATGGAGCATCAAAAATTATAGATACGTTTGAGATGTATCAGCATCCCCAAGCTTAACTCTTGCTCGTCCTCGAGTAGGTAAGTGATAACAAAAGAAATAATTTTTGAGGTGACATGCACCTACACAATCTTGATCAACTATGTAAGCGTTGTGCGCGGGGATCAAAAGAACTTAAAACATGGGCATGAAAGATATAATCTTGATAGAAGAAACTTAGCAACCATGTTATAACATGAAAAAGAACACAAACAAAAGATCTTGAAAATGAAACAATGAAAGTCAAACGTGTGTTCAAATCATAAGAAAAAATATACAAATGGTTTTCAGCATGTCCTTCATGAGAGAGCAAAACATAAATGCATAGGACACCTTCAAGTTTAAAAGGGCGACTAGATACAAATAATTTAAGAACAAGTGAAACCAACATCATGAATCAATCAATGAAAACTTTGGGACAATGCACATTATACTCAGAATGACAACTATGCTCTCTTCGACGGTGCATAAAGGTAGAAGGTGGTGACTCAACATAAAAGTAAAAGAAAGGCCCTTCGCGGAGGGAAGCAGTGATTGCAAGTTTTATAAACTTTCAAAAATTATGGTACTTACCGGCTTTGAGCTCTCATTGCCCCCATCATAAGCATCTTGAATGGTTAAAATTAATGCGAGTACACTTATGATGCGTATGCTTGACAAATCATAAGTTGAAAACCTCATGTCCCGTGAAGTATGAATACCCAAACCTCATGCTACTTTACTTAGAGTCCCAAGCAAGCTCTTGTCATTGTAAGTATACACATATCATCGAGAACCACCAACGGGGTACCTCCGTGCCCGATGACATGGAACAAGCCCACATCAAAATAACAGGATAAACAGACAATGAACACCTCGGTATCTCTTTTATTTACCATTGGTATAGCTTTTTATTGTGAGATGCGTCATCGAATGTTCACTATGGGCATGCTGTAAATTTCCACCATGAATTATGCATGGCTTAGATTAGCGGCCCAGGCCTTTCTCTAACACATATAAAAACTCCATGATCCCGCAAGATTCCCAATTCATTTCACATCGCGAGTATCCATAAACAAAAGATCACGATATCAACTCAAATGAAAGATAGTGCAATGTTGAAAGCTTGCCCCATGACAGCATGGCTGGGCTAATTTCCAACTTAGAACTTGCAAGCATAACAACTCAACATAAGAGAGCCATAATGTCAAAATTTTAAAACAAGAAAAGTAAAGTGTGCCATCAGGTTTGTGAGAGCTTTACTGACCAATTTTCCCATAATACCAAAAAGAGTTTAATTTGAAGGATAGATAAAAGCAAGTCAAATATACTTTGGAATCGCAAATTGCTAATAGGCATGTATGATGGACACTATGGCAAACTTGGTTTTTAGGAGTTGGATGCATGAGTAGAGCTCATACTCAGTATAAAATGAGGGCTAGCAAAGACTGGGAGCGACCAACTAAGAGAGCAATAACGGCCATAATCATGCAAAGCGACAAAGCAACATTAAAAGAAGCATAAGATGGCATCAGAAGTCAAAAACTAAATGATCATAGAGGCAATGGTGACTTTGTATGGGTCTAACATGTGTGAGCATGCGCCAAGTCAACCCAAATAAAGCATCAAAGGAGAAAACCAAAATAATGCTTCCAAATAATTAAAACAATGCATGATTTTTTTTAAAGGCTCATTAAGCAATCTCAGTCATTTGAGATAAGTCATGCTATAGCAAAACCACTAAGCATACTATCAAAAAGACATCAAGCATGACATGCAAAAGCCTAGGCCGCAGTCTACACAAGCTCCTTCTTGTACCGCTTTTTTTTCATAAAGCTTTTTCTCTTTTCCAGCACCATTTGAACTTTTTATAAACAACTCTTTTGATGAAAACCAATATGTACCAGAGGTCAAAATACACCTTGATGAAAAGATATAACAAGATCTAAACAAAAATCAAGGTGAAAATCGAAAACTAAACGCAGTTCTAGAAAAAGAGAACACTCGTCGAAACGATAAGAGTGAAAAACGGAGTGTTCTTAGCAAATGAAAAGCAAGGCAACTTCTCCAAAAGGAATTTGTTGTGGTCCAACCATTTATTGCATCAAACAAAACTAAACAAAACTAAAAACTAAAAACAACTGATGCTCCAAGAAAAATGCATAGTGCATGAAGCAATAAAAATATAGTGTTTTGAAAGGTGACCTGATTTTTGCCGACGAAGAAGGGGTGCCTCGGGGGCATCCCCAAGCTTTGACGCTTGTACCTCTTGGATATTTCTTGGGGTGACATGGGCATTCCCAAGCTTGATCTTTTGTCCATTCTTCAACTCATCTCATCATTCTCCAATCCCTATACTTGAAAACTTCCTTCATACAAAACTAAACACAAATCTATTAGCAACATTAGTGTAAGCATAACATTGAATCAACCCTTTTTGCTTCAGGTTTCAACTCAAAACCACCACATATAAAGTATATACTACTGTAGCAACTTCCCCAAAAGTTCCGTGATCAAAAGAACTCAAAAAGAAAGCGATAAAGCGGCAAACACAAATATTGGCAGAAATCTGTCAAAACAGAACAGCTGACAAAGGTCGAATTTTTAGAGGGTTTTCTATTGCTCAAATCAAAAAGTGTTCAACTAATAAAAGTTTGGATATAACCTGGGGCATATGCACAAGAAATCTAAGGTCCAAAAGATATACAGAGAATTTTCACGAATTTTTACGGTGCAGCACCGAAAACAGTTTTAGGACAGCAACATCCCCAAATCTTACCTCACTCAAATTAGAGGCTTCTCTTGGCACAAAAACGAAATAAAAAGGATAAGGAGAGATTATTACAGTAGTAATAACTTCCAAGACTCAAATAAAATAAAAAGTACTGAAAGTAAAAATATTGGGTTATCTCCCAAGAGTGCTTTTCTTTAACGCCTTTGAGCTAGGCGCAAAAAAGTGCGAATCAAGTAATATCAAATGATGAAGCATCAAGCTTATAATTTGCTCTAAGAATAGAGTCAAAAAGAAATTTCTTTCTCTTCCTAGGGAAGTGTTCCATACCTTTCTTGAGTGGAAATTGATATTTGATGGTGCCTTCCCTCATATCAATGATGGCACCTACAGTTCGAAGAAAAGGTCTTCCCAAAATAATAGGACATGAAGCATTGCATTCAACATCCATGACAAGAAAATCAACGGGAACAAGGTTATTGTTAACCATAATAAGAACATCATTAATCCTTCCCAAAGGTTTCTTCTTAGAAACATCAGCAATAGGAACATCATAATAACACTTTTCAAGAGGTGGTAAATCAAGCATGTCATAAATTTTTCTAGGCATAATAGAAATACTAGCACCTAGATCACATAAATCATGGCAATCAAAACCATTAACATGCATATCAATGATATATTCCCAACCATCTTCTAACTTCTTAGGAATAGAAGCTTTTTGGTTCAACTTTTCATCCCTAATTTTCATGAGAGCATTGGTAATATGCTTAGTAAAAGTAACATTTAAAGAACTAGCATTGGGAGTCAAAGCAAGCTTTTGCAAGAAAAAAATAACTTTAGATATATTGTAGCCATCAAAATCAATATCATCGAGGGAAATAGAGCTATCATCTCCTACACTCTGAAAAATTTCAGCACTCTTTTGAGAAAAAGTTTTAGCTGTTTTGGGCTTTTTAACACAAGGAGTAGGAGTTTTCTCTACACCAATCAAAGTAAGAGGATTGCTAGCATTAGGAATAACATCATTAGAGGTAGTAATGGTACATACCTTTATCTTTCTAGCCATCTCATCTTCTCTTTCCCACCTGGCATGCAATTCTGCTAGCATCCTAATATTTTCATCAATTCTAACTTGGATAGCATTAATGATACGTCTCCAACGTATCTATAATTTTTGATGCTCCATGGTTGTTTTTACACCATTTGTCTACCGTTCCGTTACACTTCGTGGCACTTTTATGCATTTTCCAGAACTAACCTATTAACAAGTCGCCACAGTGCCAGTTCCCTGTTTTCTGCTGTTTTTGTGTTTCAGAAGTGATACACAGGAAATATTCTTGGAATTGGACGAAACAAGTTCCTGAAGTCTTATTTTTCCTAGAAGCTTCCAGAGATCTGAAGAGAAGTTGGAGGGGGGCCACAAGGGCCCCACACACCAGGGCGGCATGGCCAGGGGCCTAGCCGCGCCCCTATGTGTGAGAGCCCCTCGGGCCACCTTTGACGATGCCCCTTCGCCTATAAAGACCCCCCAACAGAAAAAAATCTAAGTACCTGATCAATTTTCCAGAACACATCGTGATCCACCACCGCCGTCGACCCAAAGATCGGGAGGGTCTAGAAGCTCTTCTCGCCATCCTGCCGGAGAGGGGAATCACCACCAGAGGTCTTCTTCATCGCCATGTTTGCCTCCGGAGCGATGAGTGAGTAGTCTACCTTAGACTATGGGTCCATAGCAGTAGCTAGATGGTTGTCCTCTCTACCATGTGCTTCATGTTTAGATCTCATGAGCTGCCCTACATGATTGAGATCACTGTTATATAATTCTACATGTTTGGTTTGTTGGGATCCGATGAATATTGGTGTTATGATTGAGTTGCTATACTGAAATATATCTTTTGTTATCTCTATGTTGTTTATGATCTTGCATGCTCTCCATTGTTAGTAGCTATCTTGGCCGAGTAGTTGCTAGTGACTCCAAGAGGGGGTATTTATGCTCGATAGTGGGTTCATGCCTCTATTTAACCTGGGGGAGTGACAGAAACCTCTAAGGTTGTAGATGTGCTATTGCTACTAGGGAGAAAACAACATTCATATGCTCGAGGGCATATGCTTTGTTTACATTACACACTTTGCTTAATGTAATTATCTGTTGTTCGCAACTTAATACTTGTGGAGTTCTCGGATTGATTCGCCACAAGTGGATTATTAGTCATAGATGCAGTTGGATGGCGGTCTATGTATTTTGTTGTAATGCCCAGAGTAAATCGCATAGTGATCTTCTTGACATGTCATGTTTATCTTTATTCTATCAATTGCCCAACTGTAATTTGTTTACCCAGCATGTGTTATTTATCTTATGGAGAGACACCACTAGTGAACTGTGGACCCCGGTCCTATTTCCATCATATTGCTATCACCTGTTTACTTTACTCGCACTGTTTACTTTACTCGCATACTTCTACTGTTTTCCACTCGATACGCTCATAACCTTTGTTTCAAACAAACCGGTGAGATTGACAACCTCATCGCAAGTTGGGAGCAAAGTATTTGGTTGTGTTGTGTGCAGATTCCGCATTGCTATTGGCCAAAGACGAGTCAACAATTGTCGTAAATGGCGCCCTTGTTGGAGTGTTACTAAGTCAGTCCGCATCACTCATACGTCCAAAACGTATCTACTTTCCCGAACACTTTTGCTATTATTTCTCCTCTAATTTGTGTGTTTTGAATGGAACTAACACGGACTGACGCTGTTTTCAGCAGAATTGCTCTGGTGTCTCGTTTTTGTGCAGAAATCCAACTTCCAGTAAAAATTTGGGAAAAATCATGAAAAATCCTATTTCACCAGAAGACCCACGGAGCCAGAAGACAGGAGGGAGAGGAGGCTCGAGGGGCCATCACGCACTGGTGGCGCGGCCCAGCCCTGGCCGGTCCACCCTGGCGTGAGGAGGACCCAGCCGTCCTCTCGGCCTCCCCTCTCGCCTACATATACCCCCTGACGACATAATATCGGGGAGACGGCGTTTTTCCCAGATAGACTTCCGCTGCGCCGCCGCCATCAGAAACCGCGATTCGGAACCAGAAACTCCGTTCTGGCACCCTACCGGGACGGGGATTTGGAGGAGATCTTCATCACCATCATCACCGACGCTCCTCCATCGACCATCCATGACTCCCCCATCCATGTGTGAGTAATTCCCCCACTGTAGGTGGGGGGGTGGTAGGGATCGGATGAGATTGTTCATGTAATTTGATATGAGATTGATAGGGCATAGTGCCTAGTATCTTTATTTAGTGCCTATGATATTGTTGCAACTTGTTGTGCTTAATGCTTGTCACTTTGGGCCCGAGCGCCATGATTTTAGATCTGGACATGTTATTATTTCTATGATGATACTTGTTGTTTATGGTCTTACCTACAAGTTGTATACACATATTGTTGTCCGGAACCCGAGGCCCCAAAGTGACAGAAATTGGGATAACCGAAGGGGATGGCTATGATGTGAGGATCACATGTGTTCACCGAGTGCTAATGCTTTGCTCCGGTACTCTATTAAAAGGAGTACCTTAATTACCAGTAGTTTTCCTTGAGGCCATGCTGCAACAGGCTGGTAGGACAAAAGATGTCGTGCAAGTTTCTCCTTGCGAGCACGTACGACTATATACGGAACACATGCCTATGATTGTTTGTACTAGGATGCTTTATCATTATTTATCTGCAATGCCCATGTCTCATTGATTTCATGAATTATCTTATCCATGCAACGCCCGTAATCCATCCCTATGCCTACAGTATTTGTTCCTACTGTTTACAACTGTTACTATTATCGCTGCTATTTTACTACTGCTGTTACTGTTTCACTACTGTCACCACTATAAAACTGTTGCTACTGATAAACCACTGCGAGCGAGACTGTTTCCAGGTGCAGCTAAATTGACAACTCATCTGTTAAGGCTTACATATATTCTTTGGCTCCCCTTGTGTCGAATCAATAAATTTGGGTAATACTTCCCTCGAAGACTGTTGCGATCCCCTATACTTGTGGGTCATCAAGACTATTTTTTGGCGCCGTTGCCGGGGAGCATAGCTTTATTTGTAAGTTCACTTGATATTCATATTGTTCGCTGCAATCCTTTTATCATGGGTAAACCTCATGATGGAAAAGTTCCTATATTGCCATCCACTACAAGAAGAGGTACGACTCTCAACACCTCTGTTGCTCTTGATTCACCATCTGTTATGAGTAAGTTGCTTACACCACCACACCCACACGCTACTGCTACTACTTCTGCTGAGATTGAAAATGCCACTGATAATTTAGATAATGCTTCTACTGTGCTTGATGAGAGTGGTTCACTAGGTTCCTTTTTAGATGCTACTATTGCTAGAGCTAAGTTGGGAAACACCACTGTTACACCTGTTAGTTCACCTGAGTCTAGGGAATATCCTAGTGATGATTATGATGATGATGCTTATATTGAGCTTAATGATGATTTTATTGCTGAAGCACGTGCTGCTCGTAATGCTGGTAATGTTAAAGAACTTCTTGCAAGACGTTCTGTTAGATATAATTTGTCTCCTGATCCTAATTTTGCTGCTTCTCCTATAAATATTATAGACAAGGATTATGATTTCTCTTTGGATTTATCTTACATATCTATTGTTGAGAAAACTCCTTTTTGTGGTACTAAAGATGAGAGTGTTATGGAGCACATGAATGAGCTTTCTACTTTGAGTAATTTGTTTTCTGATGATATTAAGCTCCGCACTTACTTTGTTGCTAAGATTTTTCCTTTCTTGTTGAAAGATGCTGCTAAACTTGGTTTAATAGCTTGTTTCCTAGATCTCTTACTAGTCCTATTGCTTTGGTTAATGCTTTCTTTCAGAAATATTTTTCTGCTAGTGCTCAACATGCTGCTGTGCAGAAAATCTTTGATTTTGAACAGGGAAAAGGAGAGATATTGCCTGAATCTTGGACAAGGTTTTGTTCTTTAATTAGAGCTTTACCTAAAGAACCATTGCCTAAAAATGAACTCCTTGATATATTTTATAATGGACTAACGGATGAATCTAAGTCATATTTGGATAGTTGTGCTGGTTGTGTTTTCAGGGAAAGAACTCCGGCTGATGCTGAAGAATTAATGGCTAAAATAAGCCGGAATCATGATGACTGGACTTTAGTTGAGCCAACACCAGCACCAACCCCTGCGCCATCTACAGAGCCTACACCGAAGAAGAGAGGAATGATTGAATTAAATGATGAAGTTATGAAGGAAGCTAAGAAATCTCTTAAGGAGAAAGGTATTAAGGCCGAAGATGTGAAGAATTTACCTCCTATAGAAGAATTATGTAAGCCAATCCCTTACTCATCCACTATTGAGGTACACTCTCTCCAACGCTATGATGAAAGAGATATTCCTTATACTAAACCTCCTGATCAATGCTTAGATGAGTTTGATAATTTTATTGTTAAGCAAAAAAAAATTAATAGAATGGTGCATAATCATTTGTTGGAAAATTCTAGAGCTATTAACAAGTTGCAGGATATTGTGGAGAGAACCGCCAATGATGTAAAGATACTTGCTAAACATTTTCAAATGGTTCAAACACAAATTGATCAGCTTACCTAGGTGCAAAAAGACTTGCTAGTTAATGCCGCAAGAGAGAAGCAAGCATGTGAAATACGCACAAGAAGTGGTCCTGCTACTCAAGACCCATTATATCCTAAAGGACATCCTAAGAGGGTCGAGTAAGATTCTCAACGAACTGCAAGTGATGATATTCCTTCTAAGAAGAAGAAGAAGCATAAAACAACTACAGAATCCTCTGATGCAGGTAAAGATCCTAACAGTGTTTCTATTTCTGATGCTGAGACTGAACCAGGAGATGCTTCCGATAAAGAAGAAGTTGAAAAAGAAGTTGAAGAAGAACCAGAAAAGATTGATAAGAGTGCAAAGTACACCAAAGAAGACTTCATTTCCAACAAGCATGGTCAAGAGAGAGAACCTTGGGTGCAGAAACCAATGCCTTTTCCTGGTAAGAAACACAAGTCCAAGGAAGAAGAACACTACAACAGGTTTTGTGAATGGATGAGACCTTTATTTTTTGCAAATTCCTTTGACTGATGCTATTAGAATGCCTCCTTATGCAAAGTATATGAAAGATATTGTCACTAACAAAAGGAAAATTCCTAGTGAGGAAATTTTCACTTTACTTGCTAACTATTCTTTTGATGGTAAAGTTCTAGAGAAGCTTGGAGATCCATGTATACCTACCATTCCTTGCTCCATTAAAAATAACTATGTTAGAACTGCTTTATGTGATTTGGGAGCTGGAGTTAGTGTCATGCCTTTTTCTCTTTATAAGAGACTTGATCTAGAAAAATTAGTATCAACTGATATATCTTTGCAGATGGCTGATAAGTCTACTACTATTCCTATTGGTATATGTGAAAATGTTCCTGTTCAAGTTGCTAACAGTTGCTTAATTTTAACTGATTTTGTTGTGTTGGAAATGCCTGAAGATGATAATATATCTATTATTCTTATGTGACGCCCCACCTTTGGATTAAGGTGGAACACCTGTGTTATGTGCTATTCCCTGGATCAATGATAGCACCACAGAACAAAATATAGTATTCATCACATAGTATCGAGATTACACGCAGATCCAGATACATAAGTCTCACGATTATTACAAGTTCCTTGGTCACATAGACCGACAGGGGTAAACAGAGTTCAACTTAAGCACAACGGAAATATAGTAGTAGCAAGCCTCCATCTTCAGCATGTGCCACAGGCAGTCATGTTGGTATGTAGACTCGAGATCCTAACACTTCACTCCTCATCGGAAGAACCTGCACATTTGATTATGCAGCCCCAAGTATGGGGGTCAGTACAATGATGTACTGGCAAATGACACTTATTTGGTGGCGGTTGTGAAAGATCTAGCTACATGCTATTTGGCTGGTGGATCTCTGGGCTAGATTTGCATAAAGCCAATTTTGTCCTATTTTTAGTCAAGATTTTAATTCAAAGATTTTATTTTGAAGGGTTGAAATAACCCCCAAATACTACATAGTTGCAAGGTATGTAGCACTGGGCGCAATTCAACAAAGTTGGAACCTCAGGCACCACCACCCCTCGGAGTGTATGGTCCTTAGTTCCGACCTAGGGTTTCTAGACAAAATTTTAATAATTCAGAATCGGTGATGAGATTATTCCGTACATTCCATGTCTAGAGACTCAATTGTCCATAACCGAGGACACGGCTAATCGATTAGATTTAGACACCTTGCAAGGGTTGTACACTTTCACCTTACGATTCATTTTATGCCCATACATAAAATGAAACGAGACCTTTTAGAAGGAGAGGGCAACTAACTGGCAAGATCCGTTCCCAACCTATAATTCTTCTACCACCATCTTCTCGCACATAGTTGCACTCCCACATCTAATCAGTCAAGACAAAGCCCATAATGTCATAAGGCTGCACTGGAAGTACACTAAGCATGGAAGACATAGCCATCTCTTTGTTCCTGGGTGGCCATCCCGAGTGGTATTCTGTTCCCACATCCTCGTACAAGGTATGCGTCCCAGAACCCACCTACCTCGCCTCCTCTTATCAAGCCAATCCACCCAGGTGTTTCATTTTAGTTGAAGTTCTTAACTTGTTCTCAAAACACTTTTCAAGTGATCTCAGCATGGCATCAAAGTTAACACAGTATTTAGCATCCTATCAGGTAGGGTTTAGGGGTAGCTAACCACTACTAGGATCTAAGCATTTGGTAAAACAGTTGTGTAAAACACCTATCATGCATACTACGAGAGGTGAATATACTAATGCATAAGTAAAATGGGTGAGGGACATGTGTGTCACTTGCCTTGGTAGCAGCTTGCACACTCACAACAGTCACAATAGTAGCCTTGCTCCTCTTCACAATCTATTCAATCAAACAATCAAGCAATCAATATTCTATTTCTAATGACAATCATAGACATGTATGCATGTGTGCATGTATGCAAATGAAAATTTAATTTCTCACACTATGTGAGTGTGTGAAAAGGTTGTAAGGGTGGAATAAGAGGCTTTTGAAAACAAGTGTGATGTTTAGAAAGGATTTTAATAATTAAATAACAAGGTATTAACAAGAGGGGTATTTGATGCATCAGGATAGTACTTTAGAAAATTTAGTTCTGGTTGGTACTGTCCTGCAAAAATAAGTCGGAGCTACCACTGGTTGGGTGACAGTAACATGAAGCTACTGCAAGTGGTTTTACTCAAAAATAGTTTTTAGAAAACAAATGGTGAAGAAAAAGGTGATTTGAACAAAATTTAGCAGTAGCAAGTTTGTGCACGTTTTAACTTTGAAAGCTTTTGTTTCTGGAGTGTTCTAAATGTTCCAAGGATTCCATAGACTACAAATTTGTAGCATTTGGACTTACAGAACAAAAGTTATGAATTTATTTTGAATCCAAGGGTTTGATTCAGATCTGTCAATGGATTCAAAAAGAACCCATAAAATAATAGGTTTTATTGAACCATTGGATTCTACACAACCTAAGGATTCCAACGGTATATTATTTGCTAATTTTCGAGTTACGGATCAAAAGTTATGATTTTTCAAAGATTTGGATCAAATCAGGTTTCAAACTTCTATTTGATTTTCGTTTAAACCAGAAGCTTACACGTGGCTGAAACTGATTCGTTGATACCCCTTCGGTTGGATCATGTTTGATAGCCGTCGGATTTAAAGGGATCTGGACGCACCAGATTGTCCAGTACCGCTTCGTTTAAGTGGTTCTTTCTAGACCGTAAGATCAAGATCTAACGGGTGTAAAGATCAGAGGGGAGTTAGGCTCACCGGGCTAGGGTTCCGATGATCTTTCCGGCGAGGGCGTACTGGAGATGAAGGCCGGCGGGGTTCTGGCGATCCCTGGACCACGGCGACGTCGCGACAGGATGCAGGAGGGCGCGGGGGTCTCGATAGTGGTGACGGCGCACTCGATTGTTTCCAGATGAGGGAGGGGGAGGTGGCTGGAGCAGCGATGGGCGGCGGTGTTCTTTGGTTGAGGACGTCCACGTCGAATAGCTGTAGGATTGAATCAAGGAGGGGTCAGGGAGGTGCGCCGGGACGGGGGAGGGAGGTTAGGAGGGAAGAGGGAGCACGGGGCTCACCGTCGTTGGCGGATTTTTACCGGGGATGCCCGCAGGGACTGCGGAGTCCGGCGATCGATTCCGTCGATTCGGCGGCGCCTTGAGCAGGAAGAAGAAAGGGAGTCGACGGAGGACATCTGGGGGCTTTTATAGGCACAGATAGAGATCGAAACGTCCGGGTATTTACGGGAATTGAAGAGGGGAGAGGGGGTTACTGCTCGGGCTTGGTCACCGGCGAGAGAAACGGCTGGAGATTGATGATGATAGGTGGGGCCCGCGGTCAGTGAGAGGAAGAGAGAAAGAGGGTACCGGTTCGGTTAAGACGAGATGGGCTGCGGGCTGGATTCAAGGTTGGGCTGAAAAGTTTCCCCGGGGGTCCGTTTTAATATTTTATTTCTTCTTTCTCCTTTTCTTTTTCTGGAATTCTGTTTTGAGTTTGAAGGAGTTCTTCTATTCAGATTTGAGTAAAATCAAAGCTGTCCACTTCTGGATCTTTAAAAGTGTGTTATAGAAGCTAAACCAGAGGTTTGCAATAAGATGGAGGTAGAAATAATTTGTGAGGACTTTGGATAAGGAGTCCAATTAAATAGGAAGTTAAGATTATTATCTTCCTCCTAATTGGTTTTCAAAAGAAACTTACTAAAAAAAATATATGTTAGCTCCATAACAATGGAGCTCATTTTTAAAATACTTTTCTTTCTGAAATCCTTTCTTTTCCAAAATTTGGGAAAAAGGTAATGGAAACAACATTCTTCGAAGAAATAAGGTTCAAAACTTTGGAAAAGATCTTGCAATGCAATATGCCATGAATGCATGATGAAATTTTAAATCTTGAAAAATCTAGGTCATGACAGACTAACCCCCTTAAGATGAAGCTCGCCCTCGAGCTTTGGAAAGGCTAGCAAATAGGTGTGGATGTTCTTCTCGAAGGGTATCTTCACGTTCCCAAGTGGCTTCCTCTTCGGTGTGGTGACTCCACTGTACCTTGCAAAACTTGATGGTTTTGGTGCGTGTAGTTCTTTCTGCTGACTCGAGGATCTTGATGGGTTTCTCCTCATAGGTCAAATCACTTTCTAGTTGAACTTCTTCGAGGGGTACCGTATCGTTCAACGGTGTTTCTGACATCTCTGGATGGCATTTCTTTAACTGGCTCACGTGGAACACGTTATGTACGGCCGAAAGAATTTCGGGTAGTTCCAGTTCATAGGCTACTTCTCCTTTGCGGGATAGGACTTTGAATGGTCCTATAAATCTAGGTGCTAACTTACCCTTGATACCAAACCTCTTAACACCACGAAGGGGTGACACTCTGAGATAGGCTCTGTCTCCAACTTCATATATGATTTCTCTACGTTTACTATCCGCGTAGCTCTTTTGACGGGATTGGGCAATCTTCAGTCTATCCTTGATCAATTTAACCTTTTCTTCAGCTTCTTGAATGATATCGGGTCCGAAGAAACTTCGCTCTCCTACACCACTCCATAGTAGGGGTGTAGTACATTTCTTGCCGTACAAGGCTTCGAATGGTGCCATCTCAATACTGGCTTGATAGCTGTTGTTGTAGGAAAACTCTGCGTAAGGCAAGTTGTCGTCCCAACTAGACCCATAGTCTAGGGCACATGCTCTCAGCATATCTTCCAAAATTTGGTTTACTCTCTCTGTTTGTCCATCTGTTTGCGGATGGAACGCTGTGCTGAATTCTAGCCTAGTTCCAAGTGATTCATGAAGTTGCTTCCAAAAGTGAGAGGTAAATTGGGTTCCTCTATCAGACACGATGCTTTTGGGAACACCATGGAGGCTTACTATCCTCTTCATGTAGATATCAGCTAACTTTGCACTTGTGTAAGTGGTCTTTACAGGTATGAAATGAGCTACCTTGGTCAAACGATCGACTATAACCCAAATCGAGTCATATCCCGACTTCGTGCGGGGTAACCCAGTGATAAAGTCCATACCAATTTGATCCCATTTCCAATCCGGCACCTTCAGTGGTTGAAGTAGTCCGGCTGGTTTTTGATGTTCAGCCTTCACTCTACTGCACACATCACATTTGGCTGTATATTCGGCTATGTCTCCCTTCATATTGCTCCACCAAAATCTTTCTTTCAAGTCTAGGTACATCTTGGTATTACCAGGATGAATCGAGTATGGGGTTTCATGGGCTTCTTGGAATATTAATCTTCTAATATCAGGGTCATCAGGTACACAGATGCGTTTCTCAAAACAGATAGTTCCTTGCTCATCTTCGCTAAAGCCTTTAGCTTTGTCTTTCCCCATGTTTTCTTTGATCTTCTCAATCTCTTTATCTCCTTTCTGTGCTTGGCGTATTCTGTCCATCAGGGTTGGTTGCATTACTAGCGATGCTACGTGACCTTGCGGCACTACTTCTAAGCTGAGGTCTCTCAGATCTCTACACAGATCTTCTGGCAACACTTCTGTTGATAGGCAGTTCACATAGGCTTTACGGCTTAGGGCATCAGCTACTACATTTGCTTTACCAGGATGGTATTGCAAACTCAAGTCGTAATCTTTGATGAGTTCTAACCATCTTCTTTGTCTCATGTTGAGATCCTTCTGAGTAAATATGTACTTCAAACTTTTGTGGTCGGTAAATACTTCACATCTCTTTCCCAGCAAATAGTGTCTCCATATCTTCAAGGCGTGAACAACTGAAGCTAACTCAAGGTCATGAGTTGGATAGTTGAGCTCATGTTTCTTGAGTTGTCTAGAGGCATAGGCTGCTACTCTGCCATCTTGCATCAACACGCTTCCTAAACCTTGACGAGAAGCGTCGCAATACACCTGAAATTCCTTTTCTATATCTGGTAAGCACAGAACAGGTGCAGACACTAATCTCCTTTTCAACTCTTGAAAACTGTTTTCACAAGCTTCAGTCCATTCGAACTTCTTTTCTTTCTTCAACAATTCTGTCATTGGTTTAGCTATCTTTGAAAAGTTCTCAATGAATCTCCGGTAGTATCCGGCCAATCCCAAGAAACTACGAATTTCTCCAACATTCTTGGGTGGTTCCCATTCAGTTACTGCGGTCACTTTGGCTGGGTCGACTGCAATTCCCTCCTTGGATATAATGTGTCCAAGAAATCCTACTTCATTGAGCCAAAACTCACATTTGTTGAATTTAGCATATAACTTGTGCTCTCTGAGTTTCTCCAATATTGTACATAGGTGCTTTTCATGATCCTCTTTGCTTTTTGAGTAGACCAGTATGTCGTCAATGAAGACTACGACAAACTTATCTAGAAATTCCATGAACACTTTATTCATCATGCTCATGAAGTATGACAGTGCATTGGTTAAACCAAAGGGCATCACCGTATATTCATACGAGCCATATCTAGTGACAAAGGCCGTCTTGGGAATGTCATGATCTCTAATCTTGAGTTGAAAGTATCCAGATCTAAGGTCGATCTTAGAAAATACGCTAGCTCCTTCCAACTGATCGAACAAATCATTGATTCTTGGTAGTGGGTATTTGTTCTTGATGGTCACTTCGTTCAACGAATGATAGTCCATTACTAAACGCTGACTCTTATCTTTCTTCTCAACAAACAGAACTGGTGCTCCCCAAGACGATGAACTCTCTCTAATGAATCCTTTTCCTAACTGTTCTGCTAGTTGTTTCTTGAGTTCTTTCAACTCATCTGTGGACATAGGGTAAGGTCTCTTTGCTATTGGCCCTGTGCCAGGTAGCAGGTCAATGAGAAACTCTACATCTCTGTCAGGTGGCATTCCTGGTAACTCTTCCGGGAATACATCGGGGTACTCGTTCACTATGTGCATTGCATCTAGGCTAACCCCCCTTAAGATGGTTTAGCCTAATATCATTAAAATCCAGTTGAGATTTGTATCTAATTCTTCTTCCTTCCGGGGTGGTGAGTGTAATTGCTCTATTCACACAGTCTATGACTCCTCCATAGGTAGTCATCAAATCCATGCCCAAGATTACATCTAAACCCTGCGAGTCTAGAATTACCAAATGGGTTGGAAACTTATATTTACCAATTTCCATAATCAGATCTCTGCAACCAGCGTTGACTAACAATTCTCCACCAGGGGAACTTACTTTAATGGTTTTTCCTATGGTTTCAGTGGGGAACCCATTTTTGTTTGCAAAAGTTCTTGATATGAATGAATGCGATGCTCCAGTATCAAATAAAACTAATGCCGTAATTGAGTTGAGAGGAAACATACCCATTACTGCATCAGGTTCATTCATCACCTCCTCCACATTGAGGTGGTTCACTTGGCCCTTCTGGAATGGATTGGGCTTGGCAGGTTCAACGGTCTGTTTCTCCGGGCAGCTGGAGGAATAGTGACCAGGCTTTTTGCACTTGAAGCAGGTGACGCCCGAGAGATCCTTCTTGGGTTCAGTGTTGTGGCGATGCTGACCATTGTGTCCGCTGTGATGTCCACTGGAGCTATTTCCCTTGAATCCTCCGTTGTGCTTATGGCCGCTGAAGTGATTACCGTTTCCTTTGTTGAAACGATTCCCATGCTTGTGGAAGTTGCTATGACCACTGCTCTCAGATGAGTGGTGCTTCTTGTGGAATGGTTCCACATGGTTCTTGTTGTTACTGAACTTCCTTTTACGGTTCTCCTCTTTCTTGATGTTGTTGTCCAGAGTGATGGCCTGATCAAGTAGAGACTGATAGTTTGGGGCATAGGCCACAGACAGGGGTATTTTGAGTTCTCCCTTAAGCCCACTGAGGAACTTTTCCTTCCTCTTTGCATCAGTATCAATATCTTCAGGTGCATACCTGGACAGAGCACAGAAGTCATCCATGTATTCTTTCAGAGTCCTTCCACCCTGACGCAGACTGCGGAATTCTTCCTTCTTCACAGTTATAGTGCCCGAGGATATGTGGGCAGTGCGAAAGCCTTCTCTGAATGTGTTCCAGTCCAGATCATCTACTGGATGGGTAACCTGATATGTCTCCCACCACATTGCTGCGGGTCCTTCCAGTAAGTGAGCTGTGAAGCGCACCTTTTCAGCATCAGTGCACTCGCAGGTGGTCAGATCCTTGTTGACCGAACGCAGCCAGTCATCAGCTACTATTGGCTCTGTAGCAGATGAGAACTTGTTGGGTCTCAGCCTCAGGAACCTTGCCAATCTATCTACCTGGGGTGGGGGTGGTGGTGGTGGTGGCGGAGGGTTATTATTGTTGTTATTGTTGTTTGCATTCGTCTGGAAGAACTGGGTCATCATTTGCATCAGCTGGGCCTGAGCTGCCACTAGTTGCTGAATGGCCGTATTGGTGTCATTGTTGTTGTTCCCATCGTTGTCGTGGTTGTTTGGTGCACGTCGTGGCGGCATCTGAGGTAAGGTACAGCATAGATGAGTATTAGACAGATAAAGCTAAAGAAGTAAAGATCCTACCCATGCACAATACAACAAGCCAACCACAAACAGTAAACAAGCATACAACCATTGATTTTTAAAAGCTTTAAACTTTGGAGCGTACGACTTGACAACTTTTAGAAGTAAGTACTAATGGTTCGATATAATAAACGATCGATGATACTGTCATACCAACACGGTAAGACAATACAAACGTGCTATCTTAAACGATACAAAATGATGATGGTGGTCAACTAGCCTCTCTTAACCCTCTTGAGGCATGAGAGGGGTAGAGGGTCTCGACGTTCTGTCTACTTGAGTTCTCTCAGTGCCTTGGCTTCCCATTCCTCATAGGATAGACCATCACTGGGGGAATACACGATTCTTTCCTCGGGATCCTCTTCTTCTTCGGATTCTTCTTCCTTCTTACTTGCTTCTAACTCTGCAAGCTTCATCTTTAGCTTCTCATTTTCCGACTTCAGTTCATTGTTAGCTTCCTCAATCTGCTTCTTCTCATCTCCCAATTTCTGTATGTTGTCATACTGCAGCAGTAAGGTCTTCTCCAGAAGATGAGACCAGATGTCATCTTGGAGAATTTTCCCGCCTGACTGCAAGGGTCCTTCAACAATCTTGAGCTTGTTCTCCAGTTGAGTCTTCTTATCATCCAACATTATGAGAGCTGATTCAGTCTCCATGATCTTCTTGGTGGTGAGATCCATGAGATCTCTAAACTGGTCCTGGTTGATAATCTGTTTCTTCAGCATGTCTTCCAGATTGACTGTGCAGCGCTCCCTCTCAGTGAGGTAGCCTCTCAGAAGGGAGTGGAACTCCTGGCCTCGACGATCCACAACATGTCCTTCAACAGATCGCTCTCCAATCATCCCATAAGCTGAGGGACGTGGGATGTGAGCTCTGTACTTGTGGCGAATGCGGGCGATGGCGCCTTGCATGGCAATCTCCACCGAATACCTCCAGTCCACATATGCTTCGGTGTACTCCATCGTGGACTCTCCTTCTTCATCAAGTCTTCCTTGGATAGTAGTTTGGATTAACCACTTCTCCAGACCATACTCCTTGTACTGCATCTTCCCACAGAAAACCGGTGGTGGTATCTGGAGCTGGGTGGCGAGGTCTAGTAGCACCTCCGAGAAAAGGTAATCTCCCTCACCAGCTACCACTCTCTCATCGTAGGTGTCCATCTACAATATTTTGAAAAGAAGAGGGAACGATCAGAACAAGAAGAGAAATACAAGTAAGAATGAAATGGTTAAGACAATAAGATCATGATTATTTGTTTAGCATTTTAAAATAAAACTTGGGTCCTAAGGTTTTCCAATCCTAGGGTCTCGATCCTACAGGCAACACTATGCTCTGATACCATTTTGTGACGCCCCACCTTTGGATTAAGGTGGAACACCTGTGTTATGTGCTATTCCCTAGATCAATGATAGCACCACAGAACAAAATATAGTATTCATCACATAGTATCGAGATTACACGCAGATCTAGATACATAAGTCTCACGATTATTACAAGTTCCTTGGTCACATAGACCGACAGGGGTAAACAGAGTTCAACTTAAGCACAACGGAAATATAGTAGTAGCAAGCCTCCATCTTCAGCATGCGCCACAGGCAGTCATGTTGGTATGTAGACTCGAGATCCTAACACTTCACTCCTCATCGGAAGAACCTGCACATTTGATTATGCAGCCCCAAGTATGGGGGTCAGTACAATGATGTACTGGCAAATGACACTGATACGTCTCAAACGTATCTATAATTTTTGATGCTCCATGCTTGTTTTTACACCATTTGCCTATTGTTTCGTTACACTTAGTGGCATTTTTATACGCTTTCCGGAACTAACCTATTAACGAAGTGCCACAGTGCCAGTTCCCTGTTTTCTGCTGTTTTTGTGTTTCAGAAGTGATACACAGGAAATATTCTCGGAATTGGACGAAACAAAAGCCAGAAGTCCTATTTTTCTCGGGAGCATCCAGACATCCGAAGAGAGGAAGGAGAGGGGCCAGAGGCCACCCTCACAAGCCCCTATGTGAGGAGCCCCTGGCTACCCTCTCGCGACGCCCCTTCGCCTATAAGAAGCCTCGGGACGGAAAAACCTAAGCCCCTGATCAGATTTCCAGAAAGAGTTCCGTAGCTCCGCCGCCGCCACCGACGAATTTCGGGGGACAGAAGTCTCTGTTCCGGCGCCCTGCCGGGACGGGGAAGTGCCCCCGGAGCCATCTCCATCGGCCTCCATCGCCGTCTCCGCCGTCTCCATCGACCTCACCGCCATCTCCATCAACCTTGCTGTCTCCTATGATGAGGAGGGAGTAGTTCATCCCCGGGGCTAAGGGCTCTACCGGTAGCTATGTGGTTCACCTCTCTCTCTCCCATGATGTGATCTTTATGTGATCGTGAGCTTTGTATCATGTTGAACAAGTACATGTTATTATTCAGATATTTTGTGTACTCTAGTGATATTATTAAAGTAATCTATTCCTCCTGTTATGGTGTAACGGTGACAGTGCGTGCATCATGGTGGTACTTGGTTTAGGCTACGATTGTGATCCCTTGTGGATTATGAGAATAATTATTGCTATGATAGTTTGAGTGATTTATTCCTCCTTTCATGGTGTAAAGGTGTGAGTGTGTGCACCGTGTTAGTACTTGGTCTAAGTTGCAATGATTTCTATCTTGAATTGTGATCTGATTTGGATATCGCTATGAGTGGTGTTTGTCAAGTACTTGATGGACTTTAAGGGGTGCTTCCGTAGCCACTACACAGTGATTAGTGTTATTCAATAGGAGAGTAATTCAGAGTACCTTAGCAAGAGAAGTTACTTGTTCAATCATGTTATATTATTGGGAGTGTGTCCACTAGTGAAAGTATGATCCCTAGGCCTTGTTTCCAAGCTTTGCATATCGTTTACTTGCTATTTTATTCCTTGTTTGCTCGCAGCGATATTTATTCCATATCACGTTTGCTACTTATAATCATCTATACCACTTGTATTTCACTATCTCTTCGCCAAACTAGTGCACCTATACGTCTGACAAGCGTATTGGGTGTGTTGGGGACACAAGAGACTTTCTGTATCGTAATTGCAGGGTTGCTTGAGAGGGATAGCTTTGACCTCTAACCTCCCTGAGTTCGATAAACCTTGGGTGATCCACTTAAGGGAAACTTGCTGCTGTTCTACAAACCTCTGCACTTGGAGGCCCAACAAGTGTCTACAAGAATAGAAGTGTGTAGACATCAAGCTCTTTTCTGGCGCCGTTGCCGGGGAGGTAAGGTAAAAGGTACTCGCATCCTCCTGTGTGAGTGCTCGGAGTTATTTCCTTTAGATTCTGCAATTACATCTTTTTGTTTCTTGTTTTATTTTCACTAGTTAGGCTTAATGGAAAACAATGAGTTCTTTAGTCTTTTTCCTGAGTTTAGATATGAAGTGTTTGAAGAGAAAATTGAAAAACCTTTGGAGCTTAATTTGCATGCTAATAGTTTTGTTAGTATGAATGCTTTGAACACCATTGTTGATAATGCTATAGAAAAGTCTAAGCTTGGGGAAGCTGGTTTTGTTGAGTATGATATTTTTAGTCCCCTAGCTTTAGTGGAGAAGGTTTGTTCTGATAATATTTTATCTCCCATATGTGATGTTTCTAGTGATGCTTGTGCTCCCCATCCTTTTAAAATACCTACGAAGATTGTTGAACGTGTTAGGGATAACTGCTATTTAGGAGATGGAACTGTCCATCCTGGTGATCATTTGCTCTTTATACATGAATTATGCGAGTTGTTCCAGTGTGCAGGTATTTCAATGAACCAAGTTAAGAAGAAGCTATTCTCTTTATCACTGAAAGGCAGAGCTGAGGAATGGTATCGGCTGCTTGAAGATGGTCCATCTATTGCATGGGAGGAAATTGTACCTCTCTTTTATTCTAAATTCTATCCTCCAAGTGAGATTCATAAAGATCGTAATCAGATATATAACTTTTGGCCTCATGAGGGAGAAAGCATTGCCCAAGCTTGGGGAAGATTGAAGTTACTAATGCATAAATGTCCTATTCATGATCTTCCCCGTAATATTGTTATTGATAATTTTTATGCACGGCTTACTCTTCCTGATAAGGATTATTTGGATGCTTCTTGCTTTGGATCATTCACTCATATGAAGGAAGATGCTAAGTGGAAACTTCTTGACCGTATACAAGAGAATGCTGAAGGATGGGAAAACGACAAAGGTAAAGGATCAGGTATGAATTACGAGTTTGATTGCATTAAGTCTTTTGCTGAAACTGCTAATTTTCAAGAGCTTAGTGCTAAATATGGTCTTGATCCTCAAATTATGGTTGATTGCTTTAAAGCCTTTGCTTCCCATATGAATGTTCCTAAAGGAAATGGGGACGTGTATCATGAACCTTTTAAGGACACTTGCATAGAAAGTGATATTGTTATTGATGATTGCAATAAACATGCTCAAACTTCTAAAAGTACTATTTCTTATAAGCATGTTAATTTTTGCGGAATACATAGACCTTGTGAACAGAGTTACAACAAGGAAGATTATTGCATCACCCACGCAAATGAAGAAACCAGCATGTGGCTCAAGGATCTAGATGTGCTTGGTGAATGGGTTTGTGAGCTTTATCCTTTTCTTTGTGAATTTTGCGGTGAAAAGGTCACTTTAATTTTCAATGCCCAATTAATCGAACGAGTACCGCAGATTTGTATTGTGATGATAAGATTACTTCCAATCAGTATGATGAGCTTACTTTGTTTTTGAATTGTGAAGAGATATCTAGAAAGATTGCTTTGGTAGACATGAATGATGTTGATATTAATAGCACCCTTCGTGGTTGTCTTCTCTATTGTGCTAAAGATTGCCTCGCAAATACTTACTTACAAGATCTTATTAAACATGATGTTTTGCCAAGCTATGATAGGACTAATAGATGTTTCGATCTTATTAATAGAGAGGAGAAATCCTCCAAAGTTTCTTCTGTTGTTTCTGTCAGCAAGCCAGATTATGTGGAGAAGATGCCCTTCAAGTCTCTCCCTCCTAAAGGAGAGAGTAAGAAGAAGAAGAAGAAGAAGAAGAAGAGGATTAAAAGGCGAGAGGACACGGTATCTTCCCTTAAGCTTTATGATCCTGCTATAGATTATGATAATTCTGATTGGGATGATGTTCCTATGCCTGCTACTTATGTTAGTGATCATGATTGGGAAAAGCACTCTACTTTTGATATTGAAAATCTTTTTGGTACCAATTCTAAGGTTAATAATTGTTGTACCATTAGTGCTATCCATGTTCCTTCTTATGATGATATGTTTGATGAGTATGCTTTGCGACATAGTAGTTCTCTAGCTTGTGATGATGGGTATAATATTTTCAGTTCACCTACTTTTGAGGAGAAAATTAGTTA
The DNA here is from genome assembly GCA_007115705.1 of Dactylis glomerata. NCBI lineage: Eukaryota > Viridiplantae > Streptophyta > Magnoliopsida > Poales > Poaceae > Dactylis > Dactylis glomerata. Next base: position 721,812 of record QXEO01001109.1, read on the forward strand.
TGATTGTAATATGCCTCCTGTTTTTGATGATTATGGTGATGAGAATAATTATTCTATTGATTCTGCTCCTACTACTATTGTTCATCTGGGGAGTATTAATCCTTTTATGCATGTGGCTCATGATAGGGATGTTTTATGTGATAGTCATATTGTTAATTCTATTCATGATGCTACTGAAAGTTATTATGAGAGAGGGAAACATGGTTTGATGGATCTCAACAATATTGAGTTTCCCCTCTTTATGTTGCAATTTTTGAAGCTATACTTGTTTTGCCTTCCTATGCTTTTTGCTTTGCGCTTTCATGACTTGTCTCTTTACAAGACTATTTTTCATAGGAAGTGGTTTAGATTTAAATGTGTTCCATACTTGCTTTATGATGCTCTCTATTGCTTTAAGTTCCTATATGGCACATTTGCCTCAAGCTCTCATATGGCGCCCACATGAGCATCTTTGCAAATTTCTGCGCCTAGCTCAAAGGCGTTAAAGAAAAGCACTCTTGGGAGATAACCCAATGTTTTATTTTCAGTACTTTTTCTTTTATTTGAGTCTTGGAAGTTATTACTACTGTAATAACCGCTCCTTATCCTTTTTATTTCATTGTTGTGCCGAGAGAAGCCTCTAATTTGAGTGAGGTAAAGATTTGGGGATGTTGCTGTCCTGAAACTGTTTTCGGTGCTGCACCGTAAAAATTCGTGAAAATTCTCTGTTTATCTTTTGGACCTGCGATTTCTTGTGCATATTCCCCAGGTTATATCCAAACTTTTCTTAGTTGAACACTTCTTGATTTGAGCAACAGAAAATCCCTCAAAAATTCGACCTTTGTCAGCTGTTCAGTTTTGACAGATTTCTGCCAATATTTGTGTTTGCCACTTTATCGCTTTCTTTTGAGTTCTTTTGATCATGGAACTTTTGGGGAGGTTGCTACAGTAGTATATGCTATATATGTGGTGGTTTTGGGTTGAAACCTGAAGCTAAAAGAGGTTGAATATATTTTATGCTTACACTAATGTTGCTAATAGAATTGTGTTTAGTTTTGTATGAAGGAAGTTTTCAAGTGTAGGGATTGGAGAATGATGAGATGAGTTGAAGAATGGACAAAAGCTCAAGCTTGGGGATGCCCATGCATCACCCCAAGAAATTTCCAAGAAGTACAAGCATCAAAGCTTGGGGATGCCCCCGAGGCACCCCTTCTTCATCGGCAAAAATCAGGTCACCTTTCAAGACACTATATTTTTATTGCTTCATGCACTATGTGTTTTTCTTGGAGCGTCAGTTGTTTTAGTTTTCTTAGTTGGTTAGGTTTGTTTGTTTGCTGCAATAAATGGTTAGATCACATCATGTTTCTTTTGGAGGAGATGAATCCGTTTTTCATTTGCCAAGAACACTCTGTTTTTCACTCTCATCGTTTCAATGAGTGTTCTCTTTTTCTGCTACTACGTTTAGCCTTTGTTTTTTGCCTTGATTTTTGTTCAGATCTTGTTTTATCTTTACATCAAGGTGTATTTGGACCTCTGGTATATGTTGGTTTTCCTCAAAAGAGTTTTCTTAAAAATTTCAAATGGTGTTGGAAAAGAGAAAAAGCTTTGTGCAAAATAGTGGTACAAGAAGGAGCTTGTGTAGACTGCGGCTTAGGCTTTTTCATGTCATGCTTGATGTCTTTTTGATAGTATGCTTAGTGGTTTTGCTGTAGCATGACTTGTCTCAAATAACTGAGATTGCTTAATGAGCCTTTGAAAAAATCATGCGTTGTTTTTATTGTATGGAAGCATTATTTTGGTTTTCTCCTTGATGCTTTATTTGGGTTGACTTGGCGCATGTTCACACATGTTAGACTCTTACAAAGTTGCCATTAGCCTTCATGATCATTTAGTTTTTGACTTTTGATGCCATCGTATGCTTCTTTTAATGTCGCTTTGTCGCTTTGCATGATTATGGCCATTATTGCTCTCTTAGTTGGTCGCTCCCAGTCTTTTGCTAGCCCTCACCTTGTACTGAGTATGAGCTCTACTCGTGCATCCAACTCCTAAAAACCAAGTTTTCCAAAGTGTCCACCATACATACCTACTAGCAATTTGCTATTCCAAGTAAATTTGACTTGCTTTTATATTCTCTTCAAATTAAACTCTTACCAGTGTTATGCGAAATTCGGTCAGTAAAGCTCTCACGAACCGGAAGTCACACTTTTGTAACGACCCAAGATTTTATCAATTTTTGGGGGAAATTTTTGTTTTTATTTTGCTTGTGTTGATTGAAAATTCACAGGGATTTAAAACTTTTTGAGTTTATTTGAAAGCTTTGTTTGAAAACTATTTAAAATCCCCTATTTATTTCTTGAAGAACTTCTTTGAGAAAGAACAAGTATCAAAATACTATTTTCCTTTCTTTTATTTCAAACCTATGCAAGCTACTTGCAAAGGGTACCTTCTAAAATGTTTCTTTTGTCAAAAAGGTTTGCTTTGCAAAAGGGTGGTTTGAAAACAATTTGTAAATAATATTTTATAAAGTGTTATCCTCTTTTTTTTTAAAGGGGTTATTCTCAAACCCTATTTCTATTATAGATTATGCAAGTAAGCCCTTTGGCCAATTTATAAAAAAAATTTTCTTAAAAATCATACTTTATTCAGAAAACTTGTCTTCTTACAGTTCCTGATTGTAGTGTTGAAGTCTACAAAATTTTAGAAAGTGGTTTGACCTTGTTTGATTGCAATATACAAAAGCTATGAAGGAAATAAGAAAAACAGAAAAAGAAAAGGAAAAAAATGAAATAAAAATGAGATAAGGGCCAGGGGCACCGTTTCGGCCCAGCAGAGGATCCAGCCCGCAGCCCAGGAAGGAAAAACCCCGAACCGGTACAGCCCTCTCTCTCCCACTCGCCGACATGTGGACCCCGCGTGTCAGTCTTCTTCCTCCCTGGACCGAAAATTCCGCCGGAGACCGTTTCTTCACCTCCGTTACTCTCCCCTTCAATACACTTTATTTCCTGCCTTAATCGACGTCTAACCGCAGCTATAAGTAGCCCCATCACTCCTCCTCCATCTCCCTTTGCTCCTTCGCGAAGTCATTGACGAGCCCCAAAGGGATTCCTCACCGGAGTCTGCAGCTGCCGCTGCCCTTGGTCGTCGATTGCAACGCCACCAGGTGATCCCGTACCCCCTCTTCTGGCTTGTTCTTCCTCCCTAGCTCTGGCGCATCCTATGATACCCTTCGCTTGCCCTTTTTCGCAGTGAACCGAGCCAACCCTCCTCGACCGAACCTCGACGTTGCCTGGAGCCACTCCGGCCGCACCTCCTCCTCGCTGCAGGACGCACTCCAACCCCTAGACCAAGCTCTCGAGACCGCCTTGACGTGCTGAAGCTCGTCGTGGTAACGCCGTCTCCCAGAAGCCACTGGAACCCGCCGGAGATCAAGCACCTGGCCGCATCGCCGGCGACCTCGTCGGAACCCTAGCTAGCCCGGTGAGACACTCTCCCAGATCTGTTCTCGGCCGTTTGATCTAGATCTAAGGGACCAGAATAGATCACTAACCCGAAGGGGTATTCTCATATCTGGTGCGTTCATATTCCTTTAGATCCGACGGCTCACAATCAGGATCCACACGAACCGGTATCGGCGAACCACAATGCGCCACGTGTCGATCTGCGAATCGAACAGAAATCAAATTAGATTTTCAAATCAGATTTTAGCCCAATCTTGTAAAATCTATATCTTTTGATCTATGTATCCAAAAATAGCAAATGAGATACCGTTGGAATCCTTAGGAAATCTAGAATCCATCAGTACCATAAAATCTTATATTTTATGGGTTCAATTTGAAACTATTTGCAAATTGGATTCAAACCATCTGTTAGCTGATCTAATTCATATCTTTAGTTCTGTTAATCCAAAAATTATAAATTTGTAGTCCTTGGATTCCTCTCAACTTGTAGAACATCATAGGATCAAGAAAATCCAAATTTGATACGTGCACACACTTTGTGTATTCAAATTTGTCCAAATCACTATTTTGGTGATAATTCAATTTCTATAACTTATTTTTGAGTGATTCCAATTGCAGTGACTTTGTACTACTGCAAGCTATCCACTAGCATCACTCCCATATTTTCTTGAGCCACTTCACAATTATTCAAATTCTAATATGAGAATTTGAGTATTCCTATATAGATTAATTCTATTCCTATTTCAATCAGTGATTCCTCCTACTTTAGAAAACCATATGATCATACCTAGCTATCAAATATCATCTTGAGATCACTTTGATCCAATGTCATATCCATCTAGGTACATCATATCTAGTTCACGCATATTCAAATTTCAATTGTGTTGTTTGAGTAAAGTGTGATACATCTCAATCATGGAATTCTTTTTGCTATTGTGGTGTTGATTCAATTCTACTACCGCAGCTCCTGATCATACCTATCCATCACCATCATACTAAATAACATCCAATCTTATTCGACCCCAAGCCTATGTGTAACATGTACTATTTTGAGTAAGTGTTATCACACTTTATTCAGTAGTGTTATGTTGCATTATTCAATATTTTTGTGAATCTATTCACATAAGTCATTCCTAAACCATATCCATTACCTATAGCCATTTATTCATGTCTACTCAATCTTAGCCTTGCATAGAACTATTCAATTAACAAATGAGTTAATTGAGTAATCCAATGCTTCACATTTCCTAGCCCATTGCCTAAGTGTAATATATACTATTTAAGAATAATTCTTGTCACACTTATTCAATAGTATTACTATTGCACTATTTTGTCTCTTATGTGATTTACCCACATGAGATATTCCAAGATTCAATATGCTTTGATAAAGCATAAAGATTTCACCCATTGTATTTTTGCCTAATTCATATATATATTCAAATTGCAATTGTGCTACTTGAGTAGAATATGAATTCATCTCAAACCTAGATTTTGTTAATGTGGTGTTGTTATAACCCGTACCATAGTATGTGTTATACACCATGTTGATCAATGAACCATTTGAGCCATGTCCTCAAATATCAATCATTCATACCCAATCCAATGCCTACTTAATCTTGCCTCTATGTATTGAACTATTCAATTTGCAAATGGGTTGATTGAGTAACTCAATACTTCATGAATCTTTACCCAATGTCTAAGTCTTATGCATACTATTTAAGAGTAATTGTTGTCAATTTACTCAATAGTGTTGCAGTTGCACAAATTGACTCTTGTGTAATTTATTTCACATGAGCATCTCCTAAAACTCATTTATGCTTTGATAAAGCATAAAAACTTCATCAATTATATTTTGCCTAGTCCAATTCTCTCTCAAATCATACTGATCTTCCCTAGCTAAGCTCTCAAACCCATATCTCACAAATCATGATCCCTTGCCATATCTTTCTATCATAACATATCAATAAATCTAATTTATTAAACAAACACCTTTCAATTGTTTGATTTGTTTGATTGTGTTTGTATGGATTGTTTATGGTATGCTATTTCTGTGCTATAGTTGGTGCGAAGAGCTACATGCTTAGTTGAGAGAAGCGAAACATCGTGATCTTCAAAAAGGCAAGTGACACACATTTCCCTACCCACTTTACTTATGCATTAGTATATTCACCTCTTGTAGTATGCATGATAGGTGTTTTACTCAACTGTTTTATCAAATGCTTAGATCCTAGTAGTGTGTAGCAATCCCTCAAACCCCACCCGTTAGGATGCCAAGTACCTTGTTAACTTTGATGCCATGCTAAGACCACTTGAAAAGTGTTTTGTGAAAAGTTAAGAACTTCAACTAAAATGAAACACCTGGGTGGATTGGTTTGATGAAGGCGGTGGAGTTGAGTGGCGACCTAGGGCTACACTACGTGTAGTTGCTGCCTGGGCGTACACTTGTGGATGGCCACCCAGGAATAAAGAGATGGCTATGTCTTCCATGCTTAGCGTACTTCCAGTGCAACCTTATGACATTATGGGCTCTGTCTTGACTGATTAGATGTGGGAGAGCAACTATGTGCGAGAAGATGGTGGTAGAAGAATTATAGGTTGGGAACGGATCTTGCCAGTTAGTTGCCCTCTCCTCTAAAAGGTCTCGTTTCATTTTATGTATGGGCATAAAATGAATCGTAAGGTGAAAGTGCACAACCCTTGCAAGGTGTTAAAACTAATCGATTAGCCGTGTCCCCGGTTATGGACAATTGAGTCTCTAGACATGGAATGTACGGAAGAATCTCATCACCGTTTCTGAATAAATTAAAATTTGTCTAGAAACACTTAGGACAGGGGCACCTCAGAGCTACATACCTTTCAAGGATGTGGTGGACTCTGAGGGCTATCCTGAATTATTTTGAATAACACCTCAGAGCTACATGCCTCCAGTATGTGGTGAACTCTGAGGGTTATTCTAATTTTTGTTGAGTGGCACCCCAGAGCTACATACCTTTCAAGTATGTGGTGAACTTTGGGGGTTATCTTGACCTTTAAAAGTCTTGAATGTTTAATAAAAGTATTAAAAATGATTTTAGGATAAAATTGGCTTTATGCAAATCAGCCTTTGAGATCCACCAGCCAAATGTCATTGTAGTATAGTCTTTCCACAAAAATGCCACCAAATATGTGTCATTTGCCAGTACATCATTGTACTGACCCCTCTGGGGCTGCATATTCAAACGTGCAGGTTCTACTTCGAATAAGGAACCAGGAGTAGGATCTCGAGACTACATTCCAACATGTCTGCCTGTGGCACGTGATGAAGAATGGAGGCTCACTGCAACTATGCTTTATGCTGTGTACTCGTAAGGTTGAAGACCTATGTAACTAGATTTACGTTGTAATATTGATGCTATTGCAATGATTACTTATTTTGTACTGTGGTGCTATCTACTGATCCAGGGAATGGCACAGATACACAGGAGATTTGCCTTTAGTAAAAGGCGGGTCGTTACAACTTTACTTTTTCCTGTTCTTAAAAATTTGACATTGTGGTCTCTTATGCTGAGTTGTTATGCTTGCAAGTTGTAAGTTGGATTCTATCCCAGCCATGCCGTCATGGGGCAAGCTTTCAACATTGCACTTCTTTTTGAGTTGATATTGTGATCTTTTGTTTATGGATGCCCGCTATGTGAAATGAATTGGGAATCTTGTAGGGATCATGGAGTTTTTATATGTGTTAGGGAAACGCCGGGCCGCCAATCTAAGCCATGCATAATTCATGGTGGAAATTTGCAGCATACCCATGGTGAACATTCGACGACGCATCTCACAATAAAAAGCTAAACAATATAGCAAATAAAAGAGATGTCGAGGTGTTCATTGTCTGCTTGTCCTGTCATTTTGGTGTGGGCTTGTTCCATGTCATCGGGCACGGAGGTACCCCATTGGCGGTTCTCAATGATATGCATATACTTACAATGACAAGAGCCTTGCTTGGGACTCTAAGTAAACTAGCATGGTTTGGGTACTCGTATTCACGGGACACGAGGTTTTCAACTTATGATTTGTCAAGCATATGCATCATAATTGTTCTCGCATTAACTTTAACCATTCAAGATGCTTATGATGGGGGCAATGAGAGCTCAAAGCCGGTAAGCACCATAATTTTTGAAGGTTATAAAACTTGCAATCACTGCTTCCCTCTGCGAAGGGCCTTTCTTTTACTTTTATGTTGAGTCACCACCTTCTTTCTTTATGCACCATTAAGAGAGCTTAGTTGTCATTCTTAGTGTGATATGCATTGTCCCAAAAGTTAATTGATTGACTCATATTGTTGGTTTCACTTGTTCTTAAATTATTTGTATCTAGTCGCCCTCTTAAACTTTGAGGTGTCCTATGCATTTATGTTTTGCTCTCTTTGAAGGACAAGCTGAAAACCACTTGTATGTTTTTCCTTATGATTTGAACACACGTTTGACTTTCATTGTTTCACTTTCATGATCTTTTGTTTGTGTTCATTTGCATGCTTACAACATGGTTGCTAAGTTCTTATTGTCAAGATTATATCTTTCATGCCCATGTTTTAAGTTCTATTGATCCCAGCTCACCAATGCTTACATATATGATCAAGATTGTGTAGGTGCATGTCACCTCAAAAATTATTCTTTTGTTATCACTTACCTACTCGAGGACGAGCAGGAGTTAAGCTTGGGGATGCTTGATACGTCTCAAACGTATCTATAATTTTTTATGCTCCATGCTTGTTTTTACACCATTTGCCTATTGTTTCGTTACACTTAGTGGCATTTTTATACGCTTTCCGGAACTAACCTATTAACGAAGTGCCACAGTGCCAGTTCCCTGTTTTCTGCTATTTTTGTGTTTCAGAAGTGATACACAGGAAATATTCTCGGAATTGGACGAAACAAAAGCCAGAAGTCCTATTTTTCTCGGGAGCATCCAGACATCCGAAGAGAGGAAGGAGAGGGGCCAGAGGCCACCCTCACAAGGGGCTGGCGCGGCCCAGGCCCTGGCCGCGCCACCCCTATGTGAGGAGCCCCTGGCTGCCCTCTCGCGACGCCCCTTCGCCTATAAGAAGCCTCGGGATGGAAAAACCTAAGCCCCTGATCAGATTTCCAGAAAGAGTTCCGTAGCTCCGCCGCCGCCACCGACGAATTTCGGGGGACAGAAGTCTCTGTTCCGGCGCCCTGCCGGGACGGGGAAGTGCCCCCGGAGCCATCTCCATCGGCCTCCATCGCCGTCTCCGCCGTCTCCATCGACCTCACCGCCATCTCCATCAACCTTGCTGTCTCCTATGATGAGGAGGGAGTAGTTCATCCCCGGGGCTAAGGGCTCTACCGGTAGCTATGTGGTTCACCTCTCTCTCCCATGATGTGATCTTTATGTGATCGTGAGCTTTGTATCATGTTGAACAAGTACATGTTATTATTCAGATATTTTGTGTACTCTAGTGATATTATTAAAGTAATCTATTCCTCCTGTTATGGTGTAACGGTGACAATGCGTGCATCATGGTGGTACTTGGTTTAGGCTACGATTGTGATCCCTTGTGGATTATGAGAATAATTATTGCTATGATAGTTTGAGTGATTTATTCCTCCTTTCATGGTGTAAAGGTGTGAGTGTGTGCACCGTGTTAGTACTTGGTCTAAGTTGCAATGATTTCTATCTTGAATTGTGATCTGATTTGGATATCGCTATGAGTGGTGTTTGTCAAGTACTTGATGAACTTTAAGGGGTGCTTCCGTAGCCACTACACAGTGATTAGTGTTATTCAATAGGAGAGTAATTCAGAGTACCTTAGCAAGAGAAGTTACTTGTTCAATCATGTTATATTGTTGGGAGTGTGTCCACTAGTGAAAGTATGATCCCTAGGCCTTGTTTCCAAGCTTTGCATATCGTTTACTTGCTATTTTATTCCTTGTTTGCTCGCAGCGATATTTATTCCATATCACGTTTGCTACTTATAATCATCTATACCACTTGTATTTCACTATCTCTTCGCCGAACTAGTGCACCTATACGTCTGACAAGCGTATTGGGTGTGTTGGGGACACAAGAGACTTTCTGTATCGTAATTGCAGGGTTGCTTGAGAGGGATAGCTTTGACCTCTAACCTCCCTGAGTTCGATAAACCTTGGGTGATCCACTTAAGGGAAACTTGCTGCTGTTCTACAAACCTCTGCACTTGGAGGCCCAACAAGTGTCTACAAGAATAGAAGTGTGTAGACATCAGACACTTATTTGGTGGCGGTTGTGAAAGATCTAGCTACATGCTATTTGGCTGGTGGATCTCTGGGCTAGATTTGCATAAAGCCAATTTTGTCCTATTTTTAGTCAAGATTTTAATTCAAAGATTTTATTTTGAAGGGTTGAAATAACCCCCAAATACTACATAGTTGCAAGGTATGTAGCACTGGGCGCAATTCAACAAAGTTGGAACCTCAGGCACCACCACCCCTCGGAGTGTATGGTCCTTAGTTCCGACCTAGGGTTTCTAGACAAAATTTTAATAATTCAGAATCGGTGATGAGATTATTCCGTACATTCCATGTCTAGAGACTCAATTGTCCATAACCGAGGACACGACTAATCGATTAGATTTAGACACCTTGCAAGGGTTGTACACTTTCACCTTACGATTCATTTTATGCCCATACATAAAATGAAACGAGACCTTTTAGAAGGAGAGGGCAACTAACTGGCAAGATCCGTTCCCAACCTATAATTCTTCTACCACCATCTTCTCGCACATAGTTGCACTCCCACATCTAATCAGTCAAGACAGAGCCCATAATGTCATAAGGCTGCACTGGAAGTACACTAAGCATGGAAGACATAGCCATCTCTTTGTTCCTGGGTGGCCATCCCGAGTGGTATTCTGTTCCCACATCCTCGTACAAGGTATGCGTCCCAGAACCCACCTACCTCGCCTCCTCTTATCAAGCCAATCCACCGAGGTGTTTCATTTTAGTTGAAGTTCTTAACTTGTTCTCAAAACACTTTTCAAGTGATCTCAGCATGGCATCAAAGTTAACAAAGTATTTAGCATCCTATCAGGTAGGGTTTAGGGGTAGCTAACCACTACTAGGATCTAAGCATTTGGTAAAACAGTTGTGTAAAACACCTATCATGCATACTACGAGAGGTGAATATACTAATGCATAAGTAAAATGGGTGAGGGACATGTGTGTCACTTGCCTTGGTAGCAGCTTGCACACTCACAACAGTCACAATAGTAGCCTTGCTCCTCTTCACAATCTATTCAATCAAACAATCAAGCAATCAATATTCTATTTCTAATGACAATCATAGACATGTATGCATGTGTGCATGTATGCAAATGACAATTTAATTTCTCACACTATGTGAGTGTGTGAAAAGGTTGTAAGGGTGGAATAAGAGGCTTTTGAAAACAAGTGTGATGTTTAGAAAGGATTTTAATAATTAAATAACAAGGTATTAACAAGAGGGGTATTTGATGCATCAGGATAGTACTTTAGAAAATTTAGTTCTGGTTGGTATTGTCCTGCAAAAATAAGTCGGAGCTACCACTGGTTGGGTGACAGTAACATGAAGCTACTGCAAGTGGTTTTACTCAAAAATAGTTTTTAGAAAACAAATGGTGAAGAAAAAGGTGATTTGAACAAAATTTAGCAGTAGCAAGTTTGTGCACATTTTAACTTTGAAAGCTTTTGTTTCTGGAGTGTTCTAAATGTTCCAAGGATTCCATAGACTACAAATTTGTAGCATTTGGACTTATAGAACAAAAGTTATGAATTTATTTTGAATCCAAGGGTTTGATTCAGATCTGTCAATGGATTCAAAAAGAACCCATAAAATAATAGGTTTTATTGAACCATTGGATTCTACACAACCTAAGGATTCCAACGGTATATTATTTGCTAATTTTCGAGTTACGGATCAAAAGTTATGATTTTTCAAAGATTTGGATCAAATCAGGTTTCAAACTTCTATTTGATTTTCGTTTAAACCAGAAGCTTACACGTGGCTGAAACTGATTCGTTGATACCCCTTCGGTTGGATCACGTTTGATAGCCGTCGGATTTAAAGGGATCTGGACGCACCAGATTGTCCAGTACCGCTTCGTTTAAGTGGTTCTTTCTAGACCGTAAGATCAAGATCTAACGGGTGTAAAGATCAGAGGGGAGTTAGGCTCACCGGGCTAGGGTTCCGATGATCTTTCCGGCGAGGGCGTACTGGAGATGAAGGCCGGCGGGGTTCTGGCGATCCCTGGACCACGGCGACGTCGCGACAGGATGCAGGAGGGCGCGGGGGTCTCGATAGTGGTGACGGCGCACTCGATTGTTTCCAGATGAGGGAGGGGGAGGTGGCTGGAGCAGCGATGGGCGGCGGTGTTCTTCGGTTGAGGACGTCCACGTCGAATAGCTGCAGGATTGAATCAAGGAGGGGTCAGGGAGGTGCGCCGGGACGGGGGAGGGAGGTTAGGAGGGAAGAGGGAGCACGGGGCTCACCGTCGTTGGCAGATTTTTACCGGGGATGCCCGCAGGGACTGCGGAGTCCGGCGATCGATTCCATCGATTCGGCGGCGCCTTGAGCAGGAAGAAGAAAGGGAGTCGACGGAGGACATCTGGGGGCTTTTATAGGCACAGATAGAGATCGAAACGTCCGGGTATTTACGGGAATTGAAGAGGGGAGAGGGGGTTACTGCTCGGGCTTGGTCACCGGCGAGAGAAACGGCTGGAGATTGATGATGACAGGTGGGGCCCGCGGTCAGTGAGAGGAAGAGAGAAAGAGGGTACCGGTTCGGTTAAGACGAGATGGGCTGCGGGCTGGATTCAAGGTTGGGCTGAAAAGTTTCCCCGGGGGTCCGTTTTAATATTTTATTTCTTCTTTCTCCTTTTCTTTTTCTGGAATTCTGTTTTGAGTTTGAAGGAGTTCTTCTATTCAGATTTGAGTAAAATCAAAGCTGTCCACTTCTGGATCTTTAAAAGTGTGTTATAGAAGCTAAACCAGAGGTTTGCAATAAGATGGAGGTAGAAATAATTTGTGAGGACTTTGGATAAGGAGTCCAATTAAATAGGAAGTTAAGATTATTATCTTCCTCCTAATTGGTTTTCAAAAGAAACTTACTAAAAAAATATATATGTTAGCTCCATAACAATGGAGCTCATTTTTAAAATACTTTTCTTTCTGAAATCCTTTCTTTTCCAAAATTTGGGAAAAAGGTAATGGAAACAACATTCTTCGAAGAAATAAGGTTCAAAACTTTGGAAAAGATCTTGCAATGCAATATGCCATGAATGCATGATGAAATTTTAAATCTTGAAAAATCTAGGTCGTGACATCTTAGGAGACCTTTTCTAAATACCGCAGGTGCTGTTATTAATTGCAATCAAGGAAAAGTCACTTTTAATGTTAATGACAAAGAGTATACGGTTTATTTTCCCAAGAAGATTGATAGGAAGAATGCTCTAAATTCAATCAAGCATGTTGAGACCATCAAAGTTGGTCAAATTATTTGTTCAGAGCGAAAGCCCAAGGAAGAATGTCAAATTGTTATGGTTAGGACTATACCTATCAAAGTTGAGGTAACATAAGCATTAAGTGAGATGCAAAGTTTCTCCTCATACAAAGTTAGTTTGGTAACAAGACTTGATCAACCTTGTTAACAAAGTGATTTTATATGAACAAAACTTCGTTTTCACCGCATCCACTCCACCTCACTTGTATTTACTTTCATCAAATTTTATTCCTTCAATTTAGTTGCATGATTAAGAGTATCTCAGAGCTGCTGCACGCTTGGTTTTGTTTTGCTTGAAATCATTTTATCGTCGTTTTTCTGAGTTTTTATCGATATGCCAATTTCTGAAAAATCCTCAAAAATAAAGTTTCTCAAAAAATTCCAGAAAATTCTTTATAAATTTTTATGTCAAAAATGGGGTAGAGAGACACCTGGGAGGCACCAGGTGGGGCTGCCACGCCACCTCACACATAGGTGGCGCGGCCTATCCCTGGCCACGCCACCTAGGTGTGAGAGGGCCCCACCTGGCCCCTCATTTATCTCTTCCTCCACTGCTATTTCTCTCTCCCGAAAACAATGACACACTCAGCTCAAACCCGAGTTCTTAGTTTGTTTAGTTTGTTTGTTTTCTGCAATAAATGGTTGGACCCCAACAAATTTCCTTTGGAGGAGATGTACTCGTTTTCATTTGCAAAGAATGCTCTAGTTTTCACTCTTATAAATCGAGCATTCTAGTTTTTCTGCTACTGCTTTTGGTTTTCGTTTTCGCCTTGATATGCGTTCAGATCTTGTCATATCTTTTCATCAAGGTGTATTGTTGCCTCTGATCTTCATTGGTTTTCATCAAAAGAGGTGTTTATAAAAATTTCAAATGGTGTTGGAAAAGAGAAAAGGCTTTGTGCAAAATAGTGGTACAAGAAGGAGCTTGTGTAGACTGCGGCTTAGGCTTTTTCATGTCATGCTTGATGTCTTTTTGATAGTATGCTTAGTGGTTTTGCTGTAGCATGACTTGTCTCAAATAACTGAGATTGCTTAATGAGCCTTTGAAAAAAATCATGCGTTGTTTTTATTGTATGGAAGCATTATTTTGGTTTTCTCCTTGATGCTTTATTTGGGTTGACTTGGCGCATGCTCACACATGTTAGACTCTTACAAAGTCGCCATTAGCCTTCATGATCATTTAATTTTTGACTTTTGATGCCATCGTATGCTTCTTTTAATGTCGCTTTGTCGCTTTGCATGATTATGGCCATTATTGCTCTCTTAGTTGGTCGCTCCCAGTCTTTTGCTAGCCCTCACATTGTACTGAGTATGAGCTCTACTCGTGCATCCAACTCCTAAAAGCCAAGTTTTCCATTGTGTCCACCATACATACCTACTAGCAATTTGCTATTCCAAGTAAATTTGACTTGCTTTTATATTCTCTTCAAATTAAACTCTTACCAGTGTTATGCGAAATTCGGTCAGTAAAGCTCTCACGAACCGGAAGGCACACTTTACTTTTTCCTGTTCTTAAAATTTTGACATTGTGGTCTTTTATGTTGAGTTGTTATGCTTGCAAGTTGTAAGTTGGATTCTAGCCCAACCATGCCGTCATGGGGCAAGCTTTCAACATTGCACTTCCTATTTGAGTTGATATCGTGATCTTTTGTTTATGGATGCCCGCTGTGTGAAATGAATTGGGAATCTTGTAGGGATCATGGAGTTTTTATATGTGTTAGGGAAACGCCGGGCCGCCAATCTAAGCCATGCATAATTCATGGTGGAAATTTCCAGCATACCCATGGTGAACATTCGACGACGCATCTCACAATAAAAAGCTAAACAATATAGCAAATAAAAGAGATGTCGAGGTGTTCATTGTCTGCTTGTCCTGTCATTTTGGTGTGGGCTTGTTCCATGTCATCGGGCACGGAGGTACCCCATTGGCGGTTCTCAATGATATGCATATACTTACAATGACAAGAGCCTTGCTTGGGACTCTAAGTAAACTAGCATGGTTTGGGTACTTGTATTCACGGGACACGAGGTTTTCAACTTATGATTTGTCAAGCATATGCATCATAATTGTTCTCGCATTAACTTTAACCATTCAAGATGCTTATGATGGGGGCAATGAGAGCTCAAAGCCGGTAAGTACCATAATTTTTGAAGGTTATAAAACTTGCAATCACTGCTTCCCTCTGTGAAGGGCCCTTTCTTTTACTTTTATGTTGAGTCACCACATTCTTTCTTTATGCACCATTAAGAGAGCATAGTTGTCATTCTTAGTGTGATATGCATTGTCCCAAGGTTCATTGATTGACTCATATTGTTGGTTTCACTTGTTCTTAAATTATTTGTATCTAGTCGCCCTCTTAAACTTTGAGGTGTCCTATGCATTTATGTTTTGCTCTCTTTGAAGGACAAGCTGAAAACCTTTTGTATGTTTTTCCTTGTGATTAGAACACACGTTTGACTTTCATTGTTTCATTATCATGATCTTTTGTTTGTGTTCATTTGCATGTTTACAACATGGTTGCTAAGTTCTTATTGTCATGATTATATCTTTCATGCCCATGTTTTAAGTTCTATTGATCCCAGCTCACCAATGCTTACATATATGATCAAGTTTGTGTAGGTGCATGTCACCTCAAAAATTATTCTTTTGTTATCACTTACCTACTCGAGGACGAGCAGGAGTTAAGCTTGGGGATGCTTGATACGTCTCAAACGTATCTATAATTTTTGATGCTCCATGCTTTGTTTTACACCATTTGCCTATTGTTTCGTTACACTTAGTGGTACTTTTATACATTTTCCGGAACTAACCTATTAACGAAGTGCCACAGTGCCAGTTTCCTGTTTTCTGCTGTTTTTGTGTTTCAGAAGTGATACACATGAAATATTCTCGGAATTGGACGAAACAAGTTCCTGAAGTCATATTTCACCGGGGAGCTCCCAAACATCCAAAGACCTGACGGAGGGGGGCCACGTGGCCCCCACACACAGGGGCGGCGCGGCCTGGCCCCTGGCCGCGCCACCCCCTTGTGAGGCCGCGTGGCTCCACCTCTGACAGCCCCCTTTCGCCTACATATACCCCCTGACGAGAAAAACCTAAGGACCCGATCAGTTTTCCAGAATACATCGCGATCCGCCGCCGCCGTCGACCCGAAGATCGGGAGGGTCCAGAAGCTCTTCCCGGCACCCTGCCGGAGAGGGGAATCGCCACCGGAGGTCTTCTTCATCGCCATGCTTGCCTCCGGAGCGATGAGTGAGTAGTCTACCTTGGACTATGGGTCCATAGCAGTAGCTAGATGGTTGTCTTCTCCACCATGTGCTTCATGTTTAGATCTCATGAGCTGCCCTACATGATTGAGATCACCGTTATGTAATACTATGATGTTGGTTTGTTGGGATCCGATGAATATTGGTGTTTATGATTAAGTTGCTGTACTGAATTATATCTTTTGTTATCTCTATGTTGTTTATGATCTTGCATGCTCTCCGTTGTTAGTAGCTATCTTGGCCGAGTAGTTGCTAGTGACTCCAAGAGGGGGTATTTATGCTCGATAGTGGGTTCATTTCTCTATTTCACCTGGGGGAGTGACAGAAACCTCTAAGGTGGTAGATGTGCTGTTGCTACTAGGGAGAAAACAACATTCATATGCTCAAGGGCATATGCTTTGTTTACATTACACACTTTGCTTAATGCAATTATCTGTTGTTCGCAACTTAATACTTCTAGGGTGTTCGGATGATATCCCCGGGGGTGGATTATTAGTCATAGATGCAGTTGGATGGCGGTCTATGTATTTTGTTGTAATGCCCAGAGTGAATCTCATAGTGATCTTCTTGACATATCACGTTATCTTTATTCTATCAATTGCCCAACTGTAATTTGTTTACCCAGCATGTTATTTATCTGTGGAGAGACACCACTAGTGAACTGTGGACCCCGGTCCTATTTTAATCATATTGCAATCACCTTTTTACTTTTCCCGCACTGTTTACTTTACTAGCATATTACTACTGTTTTCCACTCGATACACTCATAACCTTTGTTTCAAGCAAACCGGTGAGATTGACAACCTCATCGCAAGTCGGGAACAAAGTATTTGTTTGTGTGTGTGCAGGTTCCACAAACACCTTCAGTCGTCATCGTCTCTCTTCTCCTGATCGATAAACCTTGGTTTCTTAACTGAGGGAAAACTAGCCGCTACACTCATCATACCTTCCTCTTGGGGTTCCCAACGGGCTAGTCATCACCACGCACAAGGACAGTTTGCCCCCACATCAACTTGGAGTAGCATAGGGATTGGAGAATGATGAGATGAGTTGAAGAATGGACAAAAGCTCAAGCTTGGGGATGCCCATGCATCACCCCAAGAAATATCCAAGAAGTACAAGCTTCAAAGCTTGGGGATGCCCCCGAGGCACCTCTTCTTCATCGGCAAAAATCAGGTCACCTTTCAAAACACTATATTTTTATTGCTTCATGCACTATGTGTTTTTCTTGGAGCATCAGTTATTTTAGTTTTCTTAGTTAGTTTAGTTTTGTTTGCTGCAATAAATGGTTGGACCCCAACAAATTTCTTTTGGAGGAGATGTACTCGCTTTTCATTTGCCAAGAACACTCAGTTTTTCATTCTTACAATTTCACCGAGTGTTCTTCTTTTTCTGCTACTGCTTCTGGTTTTCATTTTCACCTTGATTTACTTGCAGACCTTGTCATATCTTTTCATCAAGGTGTATTTTTGCCTCTGATCTTTACTGGTTTTCATCAAAAGAGGTGTCTTTAAAATTTTCAAATGGTGTTGGAAAAGAGAAAAAGATTTATGCAAAAAAGTGGTACAAGAAGGAGCTTGTGTAGACTGCGGCTTAGGCTTTTTCATGTCATGCTTGATGTCTTTTTGATAGTATGCTTAGTGGTTTTGCTGTAGCATGACTTGTCTCATATAACTGAGATTGCTTAATAAGCCTTTGAAAAAATCATGCGTTGTTTTTATTGTATGGAAGCATTATTTTGGTTTTCTCCTTGATGCTTTATTTGGGTTGACTTGGCGCATGCTCACACATGTTAGACTCTTACAAAGTCGCCAATAGCCTTTATGATCATTTAGTTTTTGACTTTTGATGCCATCTTATGCTTCTTTTAATGTCGCTTTGTCGCTTTGCATGATTATGGCCATTATTGCTCTCTTAGTTGGTCGCTCCCAATCTTTTGCTAGCCCTCGCATTGTACTGAGTATGAGCTCTACTCGTGCATCCAACTCGTAAAAGCCAGAGTTTTCCAAAGTGTCCACCATACATACCTACTAGCAATTTGCTATTCCAAGTAAATTTGACTTGCTTTTATCATCTCTTCAAATTAAACTCTTACCAGTGTTATGCGAAAATTGGTTAGTAAAGCTCTCACGAACCGGAAGGCACACTTTATTTTTTCATGTTCTTAAAATTTGACATTGTGGTCTCTTATGTTGAGTTGTTATGCTTGCAAGTTGTAAGTTAGATTCTAGCCCATCCATGCTGTCATGGGGCAAGCTTTCAACATTGCACTTCTTATTTGAGTTGATATCGTGATCTTTTATTTATGGATGCCCGCGGTGTGAAATGAATTGAGAATCTTGTGGGGATCATGGAGTTTGTATATGTGTTAGGGAAACGCCTGGGCCGCTAATCTAAGCCATGCATATTTCATGGTGAAAATTTGCAGCATACCCATGGTGGACATTCGACGACGCATCTCACAATAAAAAGCTAAACAAATGGCAAATAAAAGAGATGTCGAGGTGTTCATTATCTGCTTATCCTGTCATTTTGATGTGGGCTTGTTCCATGTCATCGGGCATGGAGGTACCCCGTTGGCTGATCTCGATGATACATATATACTTACAATGATAAGAGCCTTGCTTGGGACTCTAAGTTGAGTAGCATGAGGTTTGGGTACTCATATTCATGGGACACGAGGTTTTCAACTTATGATTTGTCAAGCATATGCATCATAATTGTTCTCGCATTAACTCTAACCAGTCAAGATGCTTATGATGGGGGCAATGCGAGCTCAAAGCCGGTAAGTTACATAATTTTTGAAGGTCTATAAAACTTGCAAACACTGCTTCCCTCTGCGAAGGGCCTTTCTTCTACTTTTATGTTGAGTCACCACCTTCTTTCTTTATGCACCATAAGAGAGCATAGTTGTCATTCTTAGTATAATGTGCATTGTCCCAAAGTTTTCATTGATTGATTCATATTGTTGGTTTCACTTGTTCTCAAATTATTTGTATCTAGTCGCCCTCTTAGACTTGAAGGTGTCCTATGCATTTATGTTTTGCTCTCTATGAAGGACAAGCTGAAAACCATTTGTATGTTTTTCCTTATGATTTGAACACACATTTAACTTTCATTGTTTCATTTTCATGATCTTTTGTTTGTGTTCATTTTCATGTTTACAACATGGTTGCTAAGTTCTTATTGTCAAGATTATATCTTCATGCCCATGTTTTAAGTTCTTATGATCCCAGCTCACAAATGCTTACATATGTGATCAAGATTGTGTAGGTGCATATCACCTCAAAAATTATTCTTTTGTTATCACTTACCTACTCGAGGACGAGCAGGAGTTAAGCTTGGGGATGCTTGATATGCCTCTAACGTATCTATAATTTTTGATGCTCCATGCTTGTTTTTACACCATTTGTCTACCGTTTCGTTACACTTTGTGGCACTTTTATGCATTTTCTGGAACTGACCTATTAACAAGTCGCCACAGTGCGAGTTTCCTGTTTTCTGCTGTTTTTGTGTTTCAGAAGTGATACACAGGAAATATTCTTCGAATTGGACGAAACAAGTTCCTGAAGTCTTATTTTCCCCGGAAGCTTCCAGAGATCCGAAGAGAAGTTGGAGGGGGGCCACGAGGGCCCCACACACCAGGGCGGCGCGGCCAGGGGCTTGGCCGCGCCCCCTATGTGTGAGAGCCCCTCGGGCCACCTCTGACGATGCCCCTTCGCCTATAAAGACCCCCCGATGGAAAAAACCTAAGTACCCGATCAATTTTCTAGAACACATCGCGATCTGCCGCCGCCGTTGACCCGAAGATCGGGAGGGTCCAGAAGCTCTTCCCGGCACCCTGCCGGAGAGGGGAATCACCACCGGAGGTCTTCTTCATCGCCATGCTTGCCTCCGGAGTGATGAGTGAGTAGTCTACCTTGGACTATGGGTCCATAGCAGTAGCTAGATGGTTGTCCTCTCCACCATGTGCTTCATGTTTAGATCTCATGAGCTGCCCTACATGATTGAGATCACTGTTATGTAATTCTACAAGTTTGGTTTGTTGGGATCCGATGAATATTGGTGTTATGATTGAGTTGTTATACTGAAATATATCTTTTGTTATCTCTATGTTGTTTATGATCTTGCATGCTCTCCGTTGTTAGTAGCTATCTTGGCCGAGTAGTTGCTAGTGACTCCAAGAGGGGGTATTTATGCTCGATAGTGGGTTCATGCCTCTATTTAACCTGGGGGAGTGACAGAAACCTCTAAGGTTGTAGATGTGCTATTGCTACTAGGGAGAAAACAATATTCATATGCTCGAGGGCATATGCTTTGTTTACATTACACACTTTGCTTAATGCAATTATCTGTTGTTCGCAACTTAATACTTGTGGAGTTCTCAGATTGATTCGCCACAAGTGGATTATTAGTCATAGATGCAGTTGGATGGCGGTCTATGTATTTTGTTGTAATGCCTAGAGTAAATCGCATAGTGATTGATGCGTGGTGAATGACCAGCCCGTTGGGAACCCCAAGAGGAAGGTATGATGAGTGTAGCGGCTAGTTTTCCCTCAGTTAAGAAACCAAGGTTTAATATCGTTCTTGAAGAAGAGAGACGGTGACGACTGAAGGTGATGCTTGCTAGTTTGCGACAGCAGTGGACAATTTATATATGGCGCCTCGTCCAAGCTTTGCTTGCTAGCTGCAACGTGGAACCTGCACACACACAAACAAATACTTTGCTCCCAACTTACGATGAGGTTGTCAATCTCACCGGTTTGCTTGAAACAAAGGTTATGAGTATATCGAGTGGAAAACAGTAGTAATATGCGAGTAAAGTAAACAGTGCGGGAAAAGTAAACAGGTGATTGCAATATGATTAAAATAGGACCGGGGTCCACAGTTCACTAGTGGTGTCTCTCCATAGATAAATAACATGCTGGGTAAACAAATTACAGTTGGGCAATTGATAGAATAAAGATAACGTGATATGTCAAGAAGATCACTATGAGATTTACTCTGGGCATTACAACAAAATACATAGACCGCCATCCAACTGCATCTATGACTAATAATCCACTTGTGGCGAATCAATCTGAGAACTCCACAAGTATTAAGTTGCGAACAACAGATAATTGCATTAAGCAAAGTGTGTAATGTAAACAAAGCATATGCCCTCGAGCATATGAATATTGTTTTCTCCCTAGTAGCAATAGCACATCTACAACCTTAGAGGTTTCTGTCACTCCCCCAGGTTAAATAGAGGCATGAACCCACTATCGAGCATAAATACCCCCTCTTGGAGTCACTAGCAACTACTCGGCCAAGATAGCTACTAACAACGGAGAGCATGCAAGATCATAAACAACATAGAGATAACAAAAGATATATTTCAGTATAACAACTCAATCATAACACCAATATTCATCGGATCCCAACAAACCAAACTTGTAGAATTACATAACAGTGATCTCAATCATGTAGGGCAGCTCATGAGATCTAAACATGAAGCACATGGTGGAGAAGACAACCATCTAGCTACTGCTATGGACCCATAGTCCAAGGTAGACTACTCACTCATCGCTCCGGAGGCAAGCATGGCGATGAAGAAGACCTCCGGGTGGCGATTCCCCTCTCCGGCAGGGTGCCGGGAAGAGCTTCTGGACCCTCCGATCTTCGGGTCGACGGCGGCGGCGGATCGCGATGTATTCTGGAAAACTGATCGGGCCCTTAGGTTTTTCTTGTCAGGGGGTATATATAGGCGAAAGGACGATGTCAGAGGAGGGACCATGGCCCCTCACGCGGGCCCGGCGCGGCCAGGGGGTGGCCGCGCCGCCCCTGTGTGTGGGGGCCACGTGGCCCCCCTCCGTCAGGTCTTCGGATGTTTGGGAGCTCCCCGGTGAAATATGACTTCAGGAACTTGTTTCGTCCAATTCCGAGAATATTTCCTGTGTATCACTTCTGAAACACAAAAACAGCAGAAAACAGGAAACTGGCACTGTGGCACTTCGTTAATAGGTTAGTTCGGAAAATGTATAAAAATGCCACTAAGTGTAACGAAACAATAGGCAAATGGTGTAAAAACAAGCATGGATCATCAAAAATTATAGATACGTTTGAGACGTATCAAGCATCCCCAAGCTTAACTCCTGCTCGTCCTCGAGTAGGTAAGTGATAACAAAAGAATAATTTTTGAGGGTGACATGCACCTACACAATCTTGATCAAATATGTAAGCATTGTGAGCTGGGATCAATAGAACTTAAACATGGGCATGAAAGATATAATCATGACAATAAGAACTTAGCAACCATGTTGTAAACATGCAAATGAACACAAACAAAAGATCATGATAATGAAACAATGAAAGTCAAACGTGTGGTTCAAATCATAAGGAAAAACATACAAAAGGTTTTCAGCTTGTCCTTCAAAGAGAGCAAAACATAAATGCATAGGACACCTCAAGGTTTAAGAGGGCGAATAGATACAAATAATTTAAGAACAAGTGAAACCAAACAATATGAGTCAATCAATGAACCTTGGGACAATGCATATCACACTAAGAATGACAACTATGCTCTCTTAATGGTGCATAAAGAAAGAAGGTGGTGACTCAACATAAAAGTAAAAGAAGGGCCCTTCGTAGAGGGAAGCAGTGATTGCAAGTTTTATAACCTTCAAAAATTATGGTACTTACCGGCTTTGAGCTCTCATTGCCCCCATCATAAGCATCTTGAATGGTTAAAGTTAATGCGAGAGAACAATTATGATGCATATGCTTGACAAATCATAAGTTGAAAACCTCGTGTCCCGTGAATACAAGTACCCAACCATGCTAATTTACTTAGAGTCCCAAGCAAGGCTCTTGTCATTGTAAGTATATGCAATCATTGAGAACGCAATGGGGTACCTCCGTGCCCGATGACATGGAACAAGCCACACCAAATGACAGGACAAGCAGACAATGAACACCTCGACATCTCTTTTATTGCTATATTGTTTAGCTTTTTATTGTGAGATGCGTCGTCGCATGTTCACCATGGGTATGCTGCAAATTTCCACCATGAATGAGGCATGGCTTAGATGGGGCGGCCGGCGTTTCCCTAACACATATAAAAACTCCATGATCCTCACAAGATCCCAATTCATTTCACATAGCGGGCATCCATAAACAAAAGATCACAATATCAACTCAAATAGGAAGTGCAATGTTGAAAGCTGCCCATGATGGCCATGGCTGGGCTAGAATCCAACTTACAACTTGGCAAGCATAACAACTCAGCATAAAAGACCACAATGTCAAATTTTTAAGAACAGGGAAAAAGTAAAGTGTGCCTTCCGGTTCGTAGCTTTACTAACCGAGTTCGCATAACACTGGTAGAGTTTTAATTGAAGAGAAATAAAGCAGTCAAATTTACTTGAATAGCAAATTGCTTAGTGGTATGTATGGTGGACACTTTGAAAACTTTGGCTTTAGGAGTTGGATGCACGAGTAGAGCTCATACTCAGTACAAGGCGAGGGCTAGCAAAAGACTGGGACGACCAACTAAGAGACCAATAATGGCCATATCATGCAAAGCGACATTAAAAGAACATATGATGCATCAAAAGTCAAAAACTAAATGATCATGAAGGCTAATGGCGACTTTGGAAGAGTCCTAACATGTGTGAGCATGCGCCAATCACCCAAAAAAGCATCAAGGAGAAACCAAAATAATGCTTCCATACAATAAAACAACGCATGATTTTTTCAAAGGCTCATTAAGCAATCTCAGTTTATTTGAGACAAGTCATGCTACAACAGCAAAACCACTAAGCATACTATCAAAAAGACAATCAAGACATGACAAAAAAGCCTAAGCCGCAGTCTACACAAGCTCCTCTTGTACCACTATTTTGCACAAAAGCTTTTTCTCTTTTGCCAACACCATTTGAAATTTTAAAGACAACCTCTTTTGATGAAAACCAATAAAGTTCAGAGGCAAAAATACCCTTGATGAAAAGATATGGCAAGATCTGAACGCAAATCAAGGCGAAAACGAAACCGAAAAGCAGTAGCAGAAAAAGATGACGCTCAATTAATAAGAGTGAAACTAGAGCGTTCTTTGCAATGAAAATGAGTACATCTCCTCCAAAGGAATTGTTGGGGTCCAACCATTTATTGCAGCAAACAACAAACTAAACAAACAAGAAAACTAAAACAACTGACGCTCCAAGAAAAACACATAGTGCATGAAGCAATAAAAATAGTGTTTTGAAAGGTGACCTGATTTTTGCCGATGAAGAAGGGGTGTCCTCGGGGGCATCCCCAAGCTTTGATGCTTGTACTTCTTGGATATTTCTTGGGGTGCTGGGCATACCCAAGCTTGAGCTTTTGTCCATTCTTCAACTCATCTCATCTCATCATTCTCCAATCCCTACACTTGAAAACTTCCTTCATACAAAACTAAACACAATTCTATTAGCAACATTAGTGTAAGCATAAAATATATTCAACCTCTCTTTTAGCTTCAGGTTTCAACCCAAAACCACCACATATAAAGTATATACTACTGTAGCAACTTCCACAAGAGTTCCATGATCAAAAAGAACTCAAAGGAAAGCATAAAGTGGCAGAAACAAATATTGGCAGAAATCTGTCAAAACTGGACAGCTGATAAAGGACGAATTTTGAGGGATTTTCCGTTGCTCAAATCAAAAAGTGTTCAACTAAGAAAAGTTTGGATATAACCTGGGGCATATGCACAAGAAATCGCAGGTCCAAAATAAAACAGAGAATTTTCACACGAATTTTTACGGTGCAGCACCGAAAACAGTTTCAGACAGCAATAACCCCAAATCTTTACCTCACTCAAATTAGAGGCTTCTCTTGGCACAAAAACGAAATAAACAAGATAAGGAGCGGTCATTACAGTAGTAATGACTTCCAAGACTCAAATAAAAGAAAAAGTACTGAAAAGTAAACAATGGGTTATCTCCCAAGAGTGCTTTTCTTAACGCCTTTGAGCTAGGCGCAGAAAAGTGCGAATCAAGTAATATCAAGTGATGAAGTGCTAGGGTCAGCACGTGCCTTACGTCTCCCTTTCTTACCCTTGCTCTTGACTCTAGGAAAGACATGGTTATTGCAAGGTGGAGTAGAAATGTTATATGTTATATTGCCTTTCCCACATCGATAACGGCGCCAAGGAGCTTCAGAATGGATCTTCCAAGTGTGATTTGTCCTTTTCCTACACATTCAATAACAAGATAATCAGTAGATATCATTCTTCCTAGGATTTTTGTAAAGACTCCTTCAGTTATTCCAAGGGGAGATATGGTGGCATTATTAGTAAGAAAATTTCCTCTCCTCCCTCAGAAAGCTTCCAAAGGCTCAAAGATTCATAAACATCCTTTGGCATGAGGCAAAATTTAGACATAATATCACAACGAGCATGAAAAGTTTCACCACTAATGGTGATTTTTATTGTAGGATACCAACTCGAAGGCTTAGAATTTATAGGCACATAATCAAAATGCTGGCGAAAGTATTGTAGCAAGAATTCAAACTAGCAGTGTGAGTCTCAAGAGTATTAAGTCTATTAAAAATGCACACAAAGAGGAATAAAAATAGGTTGGCATGCTATAAATTGTAATCAACTTTTTAATAATATTGAAGGCTTGATCTCCATCACAATGAAGGAAATCTCCTTCTGCAGTAGCATCCACAGCATATCTATAACGAAGAGAAAGTCCAAATAAAAGCTACTAAGAAGCAAACTCAAAGTCATTTTAGGTTCAGTTTTCCATGCCAATCATAAATTCTAGACCAAGCTTCTTTAAAGCTTTCCTCATCTTTCTGCTTAAAGGTAAGATCATGTCCGCGGGGGTCATAGTAGTAGCAACTAAACTAGACATGATAAACTAAAGTAAAGTAAAAACAACTACCAAGGATTCTAATTTTTTTAGGTTTTTGATATAAAAAGCAATGCAGGTAAAATAAAGTAAAGTAAAGCAAAACAAATAACAAAGTAAAGAATGTGTGTGCGAAGAACTCCCCGCAGAAGTCTTCTCTCTTCCCCGGCAACGGCGCCAGAAAATTAGCTTGATGCATGGTGAATGACCACCCGTTGGGAACCCCAAGAGGAAGGTATGATGAGTGTAGCGGCTAGTTTTCCCTCACTTAAGAAACCAAGGTTTAATATCGTTCTTGAAGAAGAGAGACGGTGACGACTGAAGGTGATGCTTGCTAGTTTGCGACAGCAGCGGACAATTTATATATGGCGCCTCGTCCAAGCTTTGCTTACTAGCTGCAACGTGGAACCTGCACACACACAAACAAATACTTTGCTCCCAACTTACGATGAGGTTGTCAATCTCACGGTTTGCTTGAAACAAAGGTTATGAGTATATCGAGTGGAAAACAGTAGTAATATGCGAGTAAAGTAAACAGTGCGGGAAAAGTAAACAGGTGATTGCAATATAGATTAAAATAGGACCGGGGTCCACAGTTCACTAGTGGTGTCTCTCCATAGATAAATAACATGCTGGGTAAACAAATTACAGTTGGGCAATTGATAGAATAAATATAACGTGATATGTCAAGAAGATCACTATGAGATTTACTCTGGCATTACAACAAAAAACATAGACCGCCATCCAACTGCATCTATGACTAATAATCCACCCCCGGGGATATCATCCGAACACCCTGGAAGTATTAAGTTGCGAAC